>WOXC01011114.1:0-662500 GCA_011680675.1 Gymnobelideus leadbeateri | reverse complement strand
TTCTTAATAATGAAACTTTGAGAGCCAGTCTGGAGTTAAAAGACCAAGTCATGGAAGGAAAGTATTACTCCTTCTGACTCTGAAATAATTAAGAACAACAACTTTGTCTTTCTTCTCCTTAGAATAACGTCATTGCTAAACGGTCGTGGTGCCACCCCCTTTTGATTATTTAATGATCCAGTGTGTTAGAGATGGCTGTGATTTGAACTCGATTGGCTTTTGTCCCTTCTCGTGAATCATAATATTTCTTTCCATGATTGTTCTAAGGACCAGCTGATAACTCTTTTGCACACAATCGCTTTCTCCAGTGTACTCAGCACTTGCAACACACTTCAAGCAGTTGTGCCCATCTGCCACAGAACAGCTGGCAACAGCAAGTGTTGGGAACACAAGGCAGCTGTCACCTGCTCTTGAATTCTTTTTGCCACGCACTGTACTTGAAGTGCTTTGAGAACTAAAAGACTACCTTCCTTGAAGAGAATGAGAATAATAGGTAGTAAATAAGAAATTTAAAAAAAGTTTGTGTAGGGACCAAAAAACAAAATCTTGATTAGTTCTCCTTGAGTCTTCCTATGATTGTGACTCTATTCTATTCTGTTCACCTTCTTTCATGTGGTGAACCAGGGAAGTCCCTTCTTTCCAGAACCTGTGTGTGTGTGTGTGTGTGTGTGGTTTGAGCAATATTGCCACTTTACTTCCAAATAAATATACAAACATACACAATCATGCATATATGTTAATAGAACTGTTATTTCATCAATATTGGCCCTATATCCCGGGATGTAGTTTGCAACCCAGTCATACTTCATCCTTTGTGACTTTTCCGTGTCTTCCCATAACTCTTCCATGGGGGATGCCCACAACATTTAAAAATTCTCCTTTTAAGCCTCTTGATTTATGGGCATTGGTGCAACACAGCAGCTGTCAATTCAATTCACTGTGCATTTACTAAACATCTCCAGTGTGACAGACAAATAAGTGCAGGGTGCTGTGCAGCTAGAGACAAACATTGAACAGTACCTTGCCTGCCATTACTCTACATTCCATAAATTCCATAAATAAATACAAAATAATTTGCTATGGGGTGGGGTGGGGATATGGGGGTTCATAAGGGGTGCCTCTTCTGCAAAGAGCCAGTGGATCAGTGGTGATGTAGGTATTTGGCATGTGACACATAGTAAGCACTTAATTAATATTTGTTATTGACTAGGTGATTTGAGGAGGAAAAAAGGATTGAAATGGATGCTGTGTGAAGTTAGGGAGTTAATCAGGGAAGAGTGGAAGGATTTGTGGTTCAATCGTTTTGGCCCTTTTGAGATCATAGATCAAATTTCTAGTAGACTTAGTCAGCAGAGTGTGACTTCTCCCACTTGCATAATAGTATAAGATCAGGAACAGAGTTAGGTGGAGGGGATCCATGCTTTTATTCTTGCTCTATGACTGTGTGGGAGATAGGCCACAGCCCATATATGTCCATTGTTTTTCACTTCATTGACCTTTTGGTGATCTGTGATTTTGATTCTCTAGAAACTGTGAGTCTAGATCTCAGACCAGAAGATAATTGCAGTTAAAATGATGCATTTTTGTTTTAGGAAAGCATTGCAGGGGTGAGGAACCTGTGGCCTCAAGGCTGCATGTGATCTAGAGTCCTCCAGAGCAGTTCTTTGACTGAATCCAAACTTCACAGAACAAATCCCCTTAATAAAATGATTTGTTCTGTAAAACCTGGATCCAGTCAAAAGGCCACACCCAAGGACATAGAAACCATGTGTGGCCCTCAGGCTGCAGGTTCCCCACCTCCCCATTAGAGTTATTGAATCCAAAACACACATTTTTCAAATGCAAATAAACCCACTCTCTTCCTCCCTTGTTTCTGGGTCCAGTTCTCCCCGTACCCCTTCTCTCTTTCTGTCTGTCTGTCCTTCTGTCTCACTCACACACATGAATTAATAAAAATATTTTTATTCTTCTATTGATACAATTTTAATGTCCTATTAATGGGGCTTAGGTCTCATAACCAACCTGAACCCCATCACTCTGAGAGTGTGCATTATTACAACTTGTTTTTGTTTGTTACCATGGAAAGGAACTTTCTGGCCCTTGACATTGCTTCAGGGAGTCATTGTGGAGTAGTGAAAATTCACTAGAATAATTGTCAAAAAGATCTTGCTATCTTTCTCCCAGTTATAAATTGTCACCATGGGCAAAATACTGAATTTCTTTTAACTTTGTGTTTAATTTCTTTCTCCTTTGTGTAAAATAGGGAAGATAGCATCTCTGTTTTATAGAGTCTTTTTAAGTACCCAGTATAAATGCTACATAAATATGATAGTTTTTCTTGTCTGAACAGAGTATTCCAAATGATCAACCCAAGTTAATGACAGAGTTCCACATTTTCCCCCACTTCTTTACCATTTAGAGAAAAGGATGGGATGCTTAATAAAGAAAAATTTCCTGTTCACAAGTAGCATGGGGATAGTGGAAAGAATACTAGATTTGGAGGAAGGAAAGACTTGGGTTCAAAGTGTATAACTTTGAATAACTCACTTAACATGGCTGAACCTCTATTTACTCAGATGAAAAATAAAAATAAGAATATACATAGTATTTATCTCATAGTTGTTGTGACCATCACATCAGATAATGTATATTAAAGCACTTTGAAATCAAGTGTCTTTATATGTACGTCAGATATTACCAAATCATAGGTGTTCACAGATAGCACAGAAAACCCCTAATTCAAATAAGATGAGTTAAACGGTCATTTTTAAGTTAGGTGTTTGGAACTGAGAATGCTTTTTTGTATCGGCACAGTATTGTAGGAATAGTGGTTACGTTCCAGCTAGCCCCTTCAAAGTCTGGTTTTACTCATGCTGTAACTTTGATAATTAAAGGTTACTACGAAAAATAGTAGAAAAGAATGTTGTTGAAATGCTAGTAATTAAGACAGCAATAAAATTAAATCAGAAATGGATTTTTGTTTTTGATTTTATGTTTGAGGAAAAACAGGTTTAATGAAAGGAGACCAAAATAAAAGACTTTTTGGTCACTTTCGAGAGCTTTAGAAGTAGATGGATCAATTACAAATTGTGTTATATTCATTGAAAAACTTAGGCATTTCTTTTACCTTGATTTTAGATCATCACTAGCACTATACTTGAACTATCAACCAAGATTATAATCTGGTTTTGGTTCTTAAATGGAGTGAAGAGAAATATAAAATTTTTTTCCAGGAGAACAGGAATAGTAAGGGGGAAAAAAGAAGACTAAACACATTATTTATTATTTGACTTAAATTGTGTTAGTTCCTTTTTAAAATCTCCTTTGGTGAATCTTCTTCAGTATCACCCCTAACTGTCGATGTTCTTCAGGATTCTCTTTCCTCTTCTTCCTCTCTACTATTTCACTTGGCAATATCATCAACTCCCATATCACAATGATGATTCTTGAATATACCTATCCTGCCCTAGCCTCTCTTCTGACTTCTAGTTTCACATTTCCAGTTGCCTTTCAGATATCTCAAACTGGATGTCCAGTAGACATCTTAAACTTATCCAAAACTGAACTCTGTCTTTCCCATTACACACTCTCGCTCCTAACTTAGCTAACACCATCCTCCCAGTTCCTCTGGTTCACAGCCTAGGAGGCATTCTTGACTCCTCACTGTCTTTCATCCTCCATATTTAATCTGTTGCCAAGACATGCCACTTTCACCATTGCAGTATCTCTTAAGTATGCCCCCTTCTCTTCTCTGCCACTGCCACTACTCCAGTGCAGGCCCTTGTCACCTCACACCTGGACTATTGCAGTAACCTTCTCAAGGTCTGCCTGCTTCAAGTCTCTTCCAAATCCAGCAACCAAAGTGTTGTTCCTAAGGAGCACATTCCACCATGCTACCTCCTATATTCAGTAAACTCCAGTGACTTCCTTTGGCTTCCAGGATCAAATACACAGTCCTCTGTTTAGTGTTTCAAGTCCTTCATAACCTAGCCTCTTCTACCTTTCCGGTCATTTTACACTTTACTCCCTTTCACGTACTCTTCAGTCCAGTGCCACTGATTTCCTGGCTGTTCCTGGAATGAATAACTCCACTTCTTTGCTCCAGGCACTTTCTCTGACTGCCCCCCAAGCCTGGAATGCTCTCCTTATCTCCCTTTCCTTTAAGTCTAGGAAGGCAGTAAGCTTAGGAAGCTCTCTATAGGAAACCTTTTCCAACCCTTCTCAATTCCAGTGCCTTCCCTCTGTTATTTCCTGTTTAGCCTGTATATAGCTTGTTTGTTGTCCCCCCCATTAGGTGGATCATGCTGAACTCCTGTTTTTTTTGTATCTTCAGTGCTTGTACAGTGCAAGGCACATAGTAGTCACTGAGTAAATGACTGATTGAGCTTGAAGTACTGTTCTTTGGTTTTTTGGGGATATGTTTTATCTCATGATGTAGGGAAGACGAAGAAGGAAGGAACATAGGAAAAGAGTTATTGTTGGCTACCAAATGGTAGTCTTGGTTCAGGATAGCTCTATTGCTGTCTTTTGGAGTGGGGTAGGAATGGCAGTATGATCCTGCATTCAAAGTACTGGGATGTGGAGGAAACTTCAGAGAATGTAATATCACTGTCATATTTGTGGTTGAAGAAATAGGTAGTACACAGCAGGTCCAGGATTCAGATTGCATACATGACTCCATATCCAGTGTCTCTTTGTGAATCTGCAGTTTCTTAGGTGCTCAAAGTTCTTAAATCAGATTTTCATGAATTGGGGAAGTAACTGTTACCAGTCATTTTGTTTGCTCAGTGATGCAATCTAGAGAAGTATTGTGTCCAAATTCAGATAACTGAGGATAGAGAAGTGAAAAAACTACTTTTAATAATGAAAATGGTGGTACAAAAGAGATACTGACAGGATTGGAACAAAATGCTTTGACTTAAAATTCCATAAGACTTGAAGGGGGTTCAGTATAATTATTATATATGTCACATCATAATCATAAAATTAGTGATGGGTGGATAGTAGAATATAGAAATGGCCTTGAATATTTTACTTTGTCTCTAGGAATATTTTACTTTGCTCCAGGAATGTTTTGAGGAGAAACTTGGGCTTCTGGAGATAATAGAGACCAAAGTACCACACCCTCCCCCATGGGGCTTTTGCCTCTCAGTGCAGAAGCTGTCAACTTGAATGACTTTCACCTTCTAACAGGATCACTTTCTGTCTGATTATATTAGTAGCAGTTAAAAAACATATTAGGCATTTGGGGAAACTCTAAACACTTTTGTGAAGAAATGAAAATAGGAATCCAGCCCAGCCCAACAAGAACTTAGTAAACACCTACTTGTGATTTATTTCTTCAGTTTGAACAACATCTTTAATATGTCTTCATTCATTTTAAAATTGGAATATCTTTTACACTTGATGCTTCGTGTGGTGATGATTTTATAAGGTAATAGACTTGAAGAAATTATTAGTCTTTCTAGTAGTGATTTCTAAGGTCTGCATCATTTGTTTTAAGTCTGTTCCCCCCACATGAGTATCTGATCATTTTGTCAGGACATTGTGTAATGTTCTTAACTTGTTTCTCATGATGAATTATCCATTGGAAAACCTTTTTCTTCTCCCTCCGATTACACAGTACCTAGTTTCTTAATACTTACTAACTAATTCTTTGATACTCCAGACAACAGAGTGTTTAAAAAGAGTTACGTGGAAGGAGTACAGATTTAAAGACCAGACCTGGAGTCTTAAGTCAATCAAGACCCTTGTGTAACAAACCTTGATCAGAGTTGGAGTTTTTCAAAGTTGCTTTCATTCTATCATGTTATTATTGTATCAGTTATTCTCCTGATTCTTACTTTGCTCTGCTTAAATTCATAGAAGTCTTCCATTTCTTTTGAAATCTATATTTCTTATGGCACAATAATATTCCATTACATTTATATACTATAATTTGTTTAGTCATGCCTGGGTAGGTGGGCCCCACTCCCATCCTCCCCTAAATTTTCAAACTTTTTTGGCAATGACAAAAAGAGCTGCTACGCTTATGCTATGCATAAGCTGTACTTATGCATCCTTTGATATCTTTGGAGTATAAGACTGATAGTGATATAGTTGAGTCAAAGGCTGTAGATAGTTTAGTGCCTTTTTGGAAGCAGTTGCTTTCCCTCATGGCTATACCTAATCCCAGCTCCACCAACATTTCATTAGTGTTACTGTTTTCCTGAAACATTCCCACATTTGTCATTTTCAGTTCAATTCAGTAAACATTTTTTTAAGTATTTACTTTGTGTCAGGCCCTGTACTAAGCACTAGGGATTCAAATTAAAAAAAAAGAAAAGAAAGACAGTTCATACCCTTAAGGAGCTTACAGTTAAATGGGGGAGACAACACACAAAAGGAAGCTGGAAAAGGGGAGGTTTTGATAAGATAAAGAGCAATTCACAAAAAAATAAGGTCAAAGAACATGACAGACATTTTCAAAGGAAAAAAATCCAATATAATGAACCATATTTTAAAAAATACTCTGAATCACTAATAATTAAAGAAATGAAAATTGAAGCCTGCACTTGGTGGCAGGACAGGGCATCTTCTTCATTGGAGTTCAAGCCAAGAAAGTGGAGAGTTAGCTGGAGAGTCCAGATAAAGCCTTCTGTAAAGGAAAGCTTTGGGAGGAGTTTAGTCCTCTCTACCTTCCAGCTCTCCAGTAAGTTTGGAGAGGTAGCTGAGGGAGTTGGGAAGGTAGTCAGTATTCAAAGCTGAATCCACATGATGATGACATTTCCCCTGATCAGCTTATCCTGAGGGGTCCATGTTGTTCCTTGGAGTTCAAACCAAACAGTGTTGAAGATCAAGATTGAACAGTTTGGGCAGGTCTAATGGGTGTGATATGGAACCACAAAGTGGCTTTAATTTTCATTTCTTTAATTATTAGTGATTCAGAGTATTTTTAAAAATATGGTTCATTATATTGTTTTTTTTCCTTTGAAAATGTCTGTCATGTTCTTTGACCTTATTTTTTTATGAATTGCTCTTAATCTTATCAACTTAAATCAATTCTTCCTTGTGATAAACTTGCATGCTCTTTTTTCTTTGCTAATTGGTAGGTCCCTGCCTGTGACGTGAATGAAAGAATGAAGCATTAAGTTAAGTGCTTTCTACATGCAAAAAACTCTTAAGTGCTGGTGATTGAAATAGAAAATAAGACAGACTCTGCTTTAAGGAGCTCACCACATTCTAGTGAGTGAGACAACATATATAGAACCTGCAAGTCCCATGAAGAAGGGACCATGGTCCTTGGAGTGTAGCAGCAAAGCTGATGTTAATGCCTCTTCTTTAATGTAATTTTCATCGATAAAGTCACATGAGTTTCTGATGATGAAACTTTTTTTTGCTTTTTGGAAAGGGGAAGGCAGAACAATTTTGGTTAAGCGACTTGCCCAAGGTCATGAGACTACTAAGTGTTAAGTGTCTGAGGCTGGATTTGAACTCAGGTGCTCCTGACTCCAAGGCCAGTTGTCTATTCACCATGCCACCTACTCACCTGATGAAGCTTTTTTTAACAAGGATATTCCGCAGACCTGCAGGAGCAGTTGCCAGGATAAATCTCTCTAGGGGTTGCTTCCCAGGATGATGGCTGAGGGCGGTGGACTGGAAGCATTACTGTTCCTTTTTCTGTCACTTTCGTTTTTATTGATGTGTTTTGTTTTTACATTACATACATTTACAGATTACTCCCACCTTGTGAGAGGTCTCTATAAAATTACTAATACAGTGACTTCATTTGAAAGTACATGCAAAATTTCACATCTGTATCACTTCTCTACTTTCTCTTAGGCCATTGAAAAAAGAAAACAAATTCTTATAAGAAAGATGAATAGTCAAACAAAACAATTTTATCCAATGTCTATATACAGGAATGTATCTCATTCTGACTCTAAACCGTTACCTCTATGTAATGGATAACATATTATAGCATTGATCCTCAGAAATCACGAATGTTAATTATAATGATCATAGTTCTTGTAACTTTCAAAGCTGTTTGTTTTATAATGGTTTTATAGCGTAAATTGTTCTCCTGGTTCTATTTATTTAATTCTCCATGAGTTTATAAAAAACTTCGAAATTGTTCATTTTTATATTGTTGATGTTGTAGTATAAATTATTCTTCTGGTCTTGCTCATTTTACTCTTTACCATTTCATGTAACTCTTTCTAGAGTGTTGCTATTCCATGAGCTCTTGGGAACAGTTCCCTGGGCCATCTCCATCAGGATCTGAGGAAATGCTGGTCAGGATGGTGATGGTCATTTAATTTGCCCAGATCATGCTGCCTGCCTTCTTTCTTTTCCTCTGGGGGTCTTTGTGCTTCAGTGTCTGACTTGGCGTCCCCTTTGGGTGGCAGGAGTGGCTTCTCTGGCTTCTTTGGCTTGACTGGAGGCAGGACTGGGGGTGGTAGGATTGCTGCCACTTGTGTGGCTCCCGTTGTTCAGTTGTACCAACTCTTTGTGGTACTTTTTGGGGTTTTCTTGGCAGAGATGCTAGAATGGTTTGCCATTTCTTTCTCTAGTAGATGAAGGTAGACGGGGCTTAAATGATATGCTAAGAGACACACAGCTAGTGAGTGTCTGGGGCCAAATTGAACTCAAGTCTTCCTGACTCTAGAAGCAGTGCTCTATCCACTAAGTCACCTAGACTCCCTGGGGCTCCTCCAGTACCATCTTTGTATTGTTTAGAGTTGGTCAGCAGCTACTGGTAGTAGTGGTGAGGAATGTGGACCCCTTCTCCACAATGATTTTTCCTTTCTAGAGGAGCTGTGGAACTGGGCTAGAAACAAGTCTGGTGAATTAGGAGACACTGCTATTCCCAAGGCTCTTGGGCCTGTGCTGTCTTCATCAGGGTCTGAGGGATAATTGTCAAGTTGTTACTGGTGATTTGACTTGCATGGAACATGCTACTTCCTGTCCAACATAGAAGGGGGAAGACAGTCAATCACATCATTTTAGTGAGACCTTCCCTCCTTCTTCCTATACCTTTGGTTCAGGCCTATTTAACTGATGACAAGTGGATGGCTTGTTTAACTTGCTGACAGGTGGATTGCCCTTCTGTTTATGCTGTCCTACTATGGAGTTGGTGTTAGCCGACTGTACCTGTTTTGGAGTTGTCCATTGGTATGCTCTCCTAGTGTTGGAGTTATTGTAGACTGCCCCAGTGTGGGGTATCAGCACAGCAATCATTAAGCCCCCATATTCTCCTGCAGTGGTTGAGACCATTTCAAGGAGTTAATTATATCCATTTTTGTTGGCCTTGCCTCCCCTTGCCACTATTCCAGATTTGGGTTTCCCAAAGCTTCCAAGTCTTGCCTTTGGTTAGTTAGAACATGTCAAAGATCTGCTATTTTTAGTTTTCTCTGGCTGGTCTGATTCTACTATAGAGCAGCTTTAAGAGACTGGAATACCTTCAGAGTTTGAAAGTCATTGCGGTGTGTATCATTGAACTTGCAGTCTGCAGGGATTCTTCATTTGGATCTTGCTCCTGATATTCACTACTTAGTTATATGACCACAGAGAAGTCACTTAATGCTGTTTCCTTATCAGTAAAATGGAGATAAAAACCTGGGGAACTTATCTTACAAGGTAGTTATGCAGATCCATTTGGGCCATGTATGTGAAGAGCATTGCCAACCTTCATATTTTTAAGCATCAGTTATTATAAATATTATTGTTAGGATTATCATTCTTGTTTCTATTATTATTCTGCTTGGGATGTGCACATGCTTCCTATTCTTCCTGTGTTGCCATTTTTCCCCGTTAGATTATAAACATACTGTTTTGGACAAAGGTTACATCTCCTGTTTCCTATAGTCCCTCAGAATACCTAATGTTAAATCATGGCTGCTGCATAAATGTTGGATAAGTTAACAAACATAGACATCCAGTTTTATCCTTTTCCTTAAGAAGTTTCAGAATTAAAAGATGTTTAAGTAAATGGTGTCCTTTCAAACTGGCTAATTTTCCGAAGTTTAAAGGTAATTCAGGTGTCCATCTTAGGACCAAAAGCCAGATCAACAAAGGTTGAAATTACAAGGACAATCTTAAAATTAACTAAATTGTTATTAGAGAAGCAACTTGATGTAATGAAGAGTACTGAGCTTAGAGTCAAGGGTGGATCCTCAAGCAAAAGTAACTTCCAGGTTCAGAATTATGAGCATAGTAAGTCTCCATATATTCAGTAACAAATTAAGGCAAAACATTCACAGAAAAGAGAAAATCAAAACACAGGATAACTCAGTCGTTTAGTAAGTTCTCAATTTAATCATAAAGTATAAAATCAAAGTACTCCAGTCCTGGCTAGTATTATTAATTTAGTCAATCACAAAATCTCTCCTCTCAAGTGGATATTAGTTTCTAATCATAAACAAAATACATTCATTTGGTCAGTCACAAAGCAAAAAAATCAAAGTATTCCACCCTTGTATCACAACTGAATTACAGTTATCATCAGTTACTAACAAGCACCTTCTCAAAGGGGCAGTGGAGAGCACAAAGGCCATCTACCTCTAAGCCACAACAAGGTTATGATATCATCACAGCATTCATTATCAAGGAGAGGTCTTTTCTTCATTATGACCTGAGGCACGTTCTCAGCAATCTCTGTTCCTTGGAAGACAGAGCTTAACAAAGCCACAATATACATTGCCAGAGTCCCGATCAATTCACTCTCTGCCTGCAGAACAGTCTCAGGACCCCTGAAAACATCAGCAAGACCCTCCTTCAGGATTTCTGTAAACATACAACAAGAAAATCCTCCTTCAGGGCTTCTGAACCTACAGCAAGGTTCCAGGACTAATGCAACAACAGCACTGTCCTTTACCAGCAGATGAATCTGGCAAAATAACATCAAAACAGACAGAAAAAATACCAGCATCACCATCATGCCTCCTCAGTTCTTGGCAGCTCTGAATGGCAGTTCTCAGAAGTCTCAGGCAGCTCCAACGGGCCCTCAGCAGTCTGGGTGACTTTATCTGATAGCTTTCTCTCTCTCTCAGCAACTCTGGCCCCCCACAATTCTCTTTCTCTCTCTTCCTCCACAATGCTGCTCTCAAAAGTTCTTCTGGCCTCTCTCTCCTTGGGCCTCTCTATCCACAGCACCTCTCTATCCACTCTCCTCCCAGTTCAGCCCCCTCTTGTCATGTCAACAAGTCCATCCCACAAGTGGGATTCACAAGCTCTGGGTTTTAACACAACCCAAAAACCAAGTGAATACAAGGGGATCTTTAAGTTCCATTACCATTACAGATCCAATTTTGAATTCTGACACTTGTTTATATGACTGTGGGCAAAAAAACCTTTCATTTTCCTTATAAAATGAGGATAATTATCTCATGAGACTCTTGTGAGAGTGAAAAAGAGTGCTTCACAAACTTTAAAAATGTTCTGTAATGAGGGGCGGTATCAAGATGGCAGAGTATAAAGAGGACTTCCTCAGGGCTCCGGCTTCCACCTCCCCCAATTCATGTAAAAGGGGACTCTGAATAAACTTTGGAGCTACAGAACCCACAAAATGACACAGAGAAGCTAAACTCTTGCTTAGGACAGCCTGGTAGGCTGGCAGGAATCGGCCAGTGCAGCTCTCTGGGAGCTGAGCCCAGCCCTGCTCAAGCCCGAGGTTTTAGCCCCAGTGCTAGCCTGACCATCCACCAGCTGTAGGGACTTCAGATCACCAGCAGCTGTGGTGATTCCCAGAATTATCAACACATAGATGCTAAGGACAAAGTGAGAGGTCATTACAGTGTGGATTTTGGGATCCAGTAGTTGGGAGTGTGGTTGGCCTTTGCCCCTGGGGTGAGAAGCTGCTGAGGTGTCTGGCTGAGCAGCTGCCCCCATATGGCAGCCTCGGCTCCTGGCCTGCAGAGTGTAGGGGGACCAAGTGACCTGAGTGGTAATCGCTCTCGCTTTAACCTGCTTGGATCTGGATTATGGTCTAGGGTGGAGGGTATGCAACCAGCTTGCCAGACTGTGTGGAGGCTTCAGAGAGAGCACCCAATTAATAGCTTTGGCAGCTGAGAAAACCCCAGCATTTGGGATCAAGCTCCCCTGTCTGGTGGCAGAGTCCTACTGTGGCAAAAAGCCCAGGGGTCAAGTGACTGAGTGGCGACATGAGCAGGCAAAGGAAGAAAAATAAACAAAGCAACCCAACTTTACACTCCCATTTTGGAGACAGAAAGGATCAAAGCATGGAACAGGAGGAAGACAGTGAAGTCAGAACTCCTGCAGCAAAAGCTTCAAAGAAAAATGTAAGCTGGTTACAGGCCATAGAGGACCTTAAGAAGCAAATGAGAGAAGTGGAGGAAAAATTGGGAAGAGAAAATGATGCATGAAAATGATGCAAGAAAATTATGAAATGAGTGTCAACAGCCTGAATGAGGAAAATAACCCCTTAAAAAATAGATTAACTCAAATGGAAAAAGAGGCTCAAAAAGGTAATAAGAAGGATGCCTTAAAAAACCGAATTTGCCAGATGGAAAAAGAATCTCAAAAGCTCACTGAGGAGATTCATTCCTTCCTAGCAAATGGAAGCTAGTGACTTTATGAGAAATCAAGATGTTGTTAAACAGATCCAAACAAATGAAAGAATAGAAGGCAATGTGAAATATCTCATGGGAAAAACCACTGACTTGGAAAATAGATCCAGGAGAGATAATTTAAAAATTATTGGACTACCTGAAAGCCATGATCAAAGAAAGAACCTAGAAATCATCCTTCAGGAAATTCTCAAGGAAAATTGCCCTTATGTTTTAGACCCAGAGGGCAAAATAGAGGTTGAAAGAATCCATAGATCACCTCCTGAAAAAGATCCCCCCAAAAAAACTCCTAGGAATATTATAGCCAGGTTCCAGAATTCCCAGATCAAGGAGAAAATACTACAAGCAGCCAGGAAGAAACAATTTCAATGGACCTGGCAGCTTCTACACTGAGGGATTGAAGGGCATGGAATATGATATTCCAGAGGTCAAAAGACCTGGGATTAAAACCAAGAATCACCTACCCAGCAAAACAGAGCGCCATGTTTCAGGGGAAAATATGGTCATTCAATGGAATAGAGGACCTTCAAGCATTCTTGATGAAAAAACCAGAGTTGAATAGAAAATTTAACATTCAGATACAAGAAACGAGAAGCATGAGAAGGTAAGCAGGGAAAAGAAATCGTAAGGAAGTTATCAAAGTTGAACTGTTTACATTCCTACATGGAAAAACAATAATTGTAACTGAAGAAACTTTTCTCAGTATGAAAATAGTTGAAGGGAATAGAAATATATGTGTGTGTGTGTATACATATCCTCTATATCGGAGGTTATATAGGTGTATGAATACATATGTGAATGTGTGTATATATGTGTAGCAGCAAGCACCCCAACATCCCCAGGGTGGCTGCCAACACAGGTTCTTAATCTGCTTTTGTAAAGGAAAGCATCGCAAAATTGGTTAACAAGGTCACTTTAATCAATCAAACATATATTACCCAGTTCAGGGGGAAAAGGTTAGCACCCCAAAGTTCAAAGTATACAGACAGAACTTACAAGACAGAGAAACAAACAGATCAAGCAGACCGGCTTCCAAGCTGCCCAACCATTACATCCATACCAAATCACAGTTACCAGAGAGGGAAGCATCAGCATCTGGGTTTCCAAAGCCAGGGGCCTCTCAACAGCTGCCCAGAGTCTCATCTGGTCAAATCACACAACACTTCTTTTTTTTTCTTTTTGGAGGGCAACTGGGGTTAAGTAACTTGCCCAAAGTCACACGGCCAGGTTTTTATTTGTGTGTGTTAAGTGTCTGAGGCCGGATCCGAACTCAGGTCCTTCTGACTCCAGGGCCGACTCTCTGCTCACTGCACCACCTAGCTGCCCCTCACACAACACTTTTAAAAGTGAGCCCCAAAGCAAAGCCTTACATCAGGGATTATATAGCCTTCTCCAGGTTCAGAGATTGTAACCACCCTCTTGACCCACTGCCCAATCACACAGCATCAAGGTGTAGGCATTCCTGAAAACCAAGCCTCCTGCCACAGGCTCCATGTGACCACATTCATCCTATGAGGAGGCAGAATATGTTTTCAAATCAAGGAAGGTTCTCAGAGTCTCTTAAGTCAATCAAAGGGCCTTGGGGCAGGGAAGATCTTTAAATCTGCATTTCCATTACAATATGTTTATAGGTATAAGTAGATAGAGGGCCCAGGATCAATTTAATAGGAAGGGATGATACTTAAAAGTGAAATTAAGAGGTGTGAGAGGAATATATTGAGAGGAGAAGGGAAGAGACAGAATGTAGTAAACTGTCTCACATAGAAGAGGCAAGAGGAAATGGTTACAAAGGAGGGGAAGAACAGGAAGACAAAAGGGAATGGGTCAACCCATTGAATTTGTCTCAGGGAGGCAATGACATACACAATCAATAGGGTATCTCACCCTACAGGAGAATAGGGGGGAAGAGTATGAGAGGGGGGATGATAGAAGGGAGGGCAGGCTGGGGGGGAGGGAAGTTGGAAGCACCCACTTTTGAAAAGGGAGAGGACCAAAGTAGAGAATAGAACAAGTGGGAGGTGGGATAGGAGGGAGGGAAATATTGTCAGTCTTTTACAATATACGTACTATGGTAATGTTTTGCATTGCTACACATGTATAACCTATACTGAATTGCTTATCTTCCCAGTAAGGGTGAGTGACAAGGGAGGAAGGGAATGAATCTGGAATTCAAAGTTTTAAAATCAAATGTTTAAAAAATATATATATGTATATGTATACATATACTATTATTAATACTATTTTACATATAATTGGGAAATAAGATATACAGGCACTGGGGAATAAAGAAATACTATATCCTACTGGAAAAGTTGACAGGTATGGGAGAAGATATGGGAGAGAGCAGATCGGAGGAGGGGATATCCTATGGGACTGCTATTCTGGGACGGTGTGTAGGGGAAAAATGGAGAGAAAATTCGTAACTCAAAATCTGGTGGAAATGAATGATGTAAACCAGAAGGTAATAAAGCATTTGGAAAAAAAAATAGAATGCTTCCTCCCTCAAAGAGGTGGCAGACTGCTTTGGGCATTGTTAGGCATGGTAGGCATTACTGGTAGGCATCATTAGATGCAGGCAATGTACTAACTGGTTTTGTTTAACTACTTTCTTATGAGAGAGAGCTCTAGAGGGGAATGTGTTTTGGAGTCATTGGAAAGTGACATGAATGTAAAAGAAAAAATACTATCAATAAAACATGTTTTAAATGGCCAAAAATTTATTCTGTAATGTCAGTTATTATTTTTTTAAGGGACATTATAGTTCCTACTGGTTTAGGAAATTGTTGCTTATAGATCACAGAAAGTTAAAACTGGAAGAGATTTGGGAAGCAATCCAAGCTACTCCCTTAATTTTATAGGTGAAAAAACAGATTTAGATTGGGTGACTTTATACATAATAACTAACATTTATTTACATCTTGAGATGTATGTCTTGTAGACATGTAAATATTGGATTTCCTTATCTCCACTTCACCTAAGTTCCTACCCTTCCCAACCCCTCTCCCCCATTTGCTAATTTATTACTGTTAAGGATGCAATCGTCCTCCAGTCACCTGGGCTCACAAAGTAGGTGTTGCCATTGACTCCTTACTCTCACTCAACCCCCTATATCCAATTGATTGCCAAGTCCAATTGTTTCTATCTTCCTAAAAGCTCAGGGATATCCTCACTTCTCTCCTCTGACACAGCCACAACCCCCGCTGCAGGCCCCCATCACTTCATTTCTGAATTATTGCAATAGTGTGCTGTTTGCTCTTTCTGCCTCATGTCTCTCCCCATTCTAGATTGTTATTTTTCACTGAGCTGTCAGATTCTTACTGTGCAAGTCTGACCGTCCCATCTACCTATTCAACTTATTCCCCTGGCTTCTTTTTTGCCTCCAGGCTCAGGGTTTATAAAACCGTTTGTAACTTGGCCCAGTAGTACCTTTCCACTCTTCCACCTTCTTTACCCATACTTTCTGATCCAGTGACACTGGCCTTGCTGTTCTTCGTACTTGACTGCCTGCCTTGAGACACTCAGCTTTTTCACTGGCTATCTCCCATACCCAGAAATCATTCCTCTTCTCTGTGTCCTGTCTTCTCTGTCTTCCTTCCAGTCTCAGCTAAAGTCCCACATTCTGCAAGAAACCTTTCTTGAACCTCCTTAATGCTAATACTTTCCATTTGTTGATTATTTCCGATTTATCCTGTATAAACCTTGCTTGTATATAGTGATTGGAATGTTGTATCCCCTATTAGATCGTGATCTTGAGGGCAGGTTGACTTTTGCTTTTCTTCATAGTCCCAGTGCTTAGTATAGTGCCTGGCACATAGTAGGAGCTTAATAAATGTTAGCTTGAGTGACTGATCTCATTTAATCCTCACAACACCCCTGTGAACTAGATATTATTGCTACACTCATTTAATGCTTTCCCCTACTAGGAGAAGCTATCTGGTCGGTTATTCTACTTCTAACCTTACTGAAATAGGGAAGTTCACTCCCCAAGCCCCCACCTCTCCAAAAAAGAAAAGGAAGAATTAATTATCTTGCACTAACAGTTGCAGACTCATTTTATATTGCTCTCCCTCATGCAATATGCATTTCAGCCAACTGGTCTACATGCCTTTCCCCATAGATAAGAATTCCATCTTTAGCCTATGCCTTTCCACTCAAGGAGATTTCTCTCTCTCCTTGCCAAGGCCTCATAGAATCTCCACTTTCCATCCAAGGTCAGGTGCTCCTCTCTCTAGAGGCTAGTGGACCTTTACTGATTTTTGGTTAGTGTTCTTTTTTCTGCCAAAATTGTTTTATATTTACTTTTTATTAATTTTGTGTGTCCTCATCTGTGTACATAAAATTTTCCTCTAGCACTGTATAAACTCCTTGAGGGCCAGGGACTTTTATTTATTTATTTTTTGTCTTTTAGCTCCAGGAACTAAAATAATGCTTAACAGTGAATTGGGCATTCACTTAATGCTTATTGAATTGATTATCTAATTTGGGAATATCACTCCCCTACAAAAGAGATAGCATAGTACATGGGAAAGCACTTTGGACTCAAAGTAAGTAGGCCCAGGTTCTAGTTTTGGCTTTTTTACTCATTTGTGAATTTTGTCAAATTTATATAACCTCTTCTAGGCCTGTTTCCTTGTGTGTAAAATGAGGTGTTGGATTATTTGATTTACCCTGAATTCTTTGATACCATTTAATTATAGGGAATGAAGGCTATAAGCAAATAGGTAGAACTAGAAGGAAGTAACTGGATTAAAACAGGGTTTCTTTCTTTTTTTGGCTTTTTGGAGGGCAGTTGGGGTTAAGTGAGTTGCCCAAGGTCACACAGCTAATTTTTATGTTAAGTGTCTGAGGCTGGATTTGAACTCAGGTCCTCCTGACTCCAGGGCTGGTGCTCTATTCACAGAGCCACCTAGCCACCCCCAAAAACAGGGTTTCTTAACCTTTTTTTTGTGTATCCATAGATATTTGTGGCAGAATGGCAAAGTATAGGTGACCTCTTCTTAGAATAATATTTTTAAATGCATAAAATAGAATGCATAGGATTGATTATAAAGGAAGCCAGATACTTTCAAATATAGTTATCTATCTATCTATCTATATTTTGATGTTAGTATACTTCAGTTTAAGAACCCCTGGATTGAGTGGTTAAAAGAAGAAACAATTTACAGGAAAAAAAAACATTCTCAGTCTTATATCCCAGAGTACTTGAGAATTGGGACACATCGTTCTCCTCTATGAGTGATCCTTTTCCCATGTATCCCAGTGAAGCTAGGTGGCACAGGATAAAGAATGCTAGGCCTGGACTCAGGCAGATCTGAGTTGAAATGTAGCTTCGGGTCACACTAACTGTGTGACCCTGGGCAAGTCTGAAAAATGGGGATAATAACAGCACTTACTTCTTAGGGTTGTTGTGAGTATGAAAGAAGCACCGTGCCTGGTACTTAGTTGTTCATTGTTCAGTCAGTTCAACTCTTTGTGACTCTATGAAACCATAGCACTTAGTGGGCACTCTGGCTACCAATAATGCAAAACACATACACCTACCACCAGAAATTAAGCATCTTTTACAATGTGAATTTCCATGCCCTGGTAGCAGATCACATATGCATTGGGGCTGTTTGATATAGAAGTGAATTCACATGCCTGGAGTGTCACTGTTCACCTGCTGGGCTGAAGAGTGGTAGTGTGAACTCTTCTGCCTTTGGCCATGTTCTGTTTAGCGCTCAGACATAAATCGGGGAAGTTCCCTGCCCCTGGAGATTCTGAAGCAGAGGCAGGGTGATAAAGAATAACTTCTTGTTTCAGGAAATCCCCTACCTTCTAACTCCAGAGTTCTGTTAGGCAACATTTAAAAGAATTTTTAGAAAAGCCAGTATATGCATGGATCAGTTGTAATGCTTTTGCATAAGAAAAAAATAAATGAAAATCAATTCTGAGATTTTTTTAAAAGGGGGAATAAAGGGGAAGTAAAGGAATTTCTTTAGAATGTATTGAATGAAATAATTGACAGTAAATCATCAAAACTGGTGGTAAATATAAATGAGTGGAAATGTCTCAGTTGTAGATCTAGTCACCTAACTATCCAGAAGTGCTGGATAAATATATGCATGAGAAGAGATCCATAAAAGGAGGACTGACTCAATAAAGATTCATATATTTCTTCTTTATGTATGGAGCCTCTTTTCCAGGGAACATATTAGCCTTAGAGGAACCTAGGTAGAATATGTCAGTTGTTCTTGAGGACAGAATCATAGATCTAGAATAGGAAGGAACTTCTAGTCAAAATACTTCATTTTATAGATAAAGGAATTAGGGACCCATGGAGGTTAGAGGACCTGCCCAAGGTCACATAGTAATCATTGGAGGCAGTATTTGAATCCAAATCCTCTGACTCCCGAGGAGGGCTTTTTTCATTCTTCCACATTATTCGTTTGTTTTGCCTTATTTGCCAGGAAGCCCAGGTGCTCTTTACTATACCTTTGAATCTGTTCCAAAGTACCTTTCTAGTTTGTGCTAAGTGTCCAAACAGGAAACCTTTGGAACACGTTTCTCAAACTGTGAGGGATGGCACTGATTTAGTAAAAAGATGTCTTTCTTTCATATGATTCTTTCACCATTGTCTTTTTCTGCTTTGTGCAGTAAGTACTAATAACTCATACAGTGGTGATTTGATATTCCAGGGTCTTATACCATTTTGATTTAAGATTTGTCACAAATATACGTACATATACATAGAGCCCTGTTAGCTTCATTAATGTGGAGACTATTTCTTTTAAATTTTTGTATTCTTTCAGTAACTAGTGCACTGCTCGTAGCATACTGTAATATTTATAGTGTTGAATCGAACATGTGAATGTAGATATAATGTTGTATGAATTAATTGGGATAAAGTAAAATAATTAAGTTTGATGATATACAATAAGCCCTATAATGTTTTACATCTTTAAAATATTTTAATATGTAATATGTCCTTTAATATTCAATATGCCTTCCTTTTTACTGCAGTCCCTTGATTTATATGATTTTCTATTGTGCCCACAAGATTGTGATCTACATTCTTTCATTTTTCATCTTTAAAACACAATTTTGTTATTTTGACTATGAAGCATACCTTTGAATAGTCCATTTTCCATCAAGTCTAGCTTTGATTCTATTCGTTGGGTTTTCAATGGAATTTAAATTCCCAGGTCATGGAAGCATGTTTTGTACCGCTATGTCTTGGATAAATTTCCTAACCTTCTGAGATGCATAACGTGGTGCAAGGTCCTATTGAATTATTCCATGTTCATTTGAGAATTTTTATAATTCTGGAACAGTTCTACTTCCCAGTTCCTTCAGCAGGGCCAAGACTTTGAGGTTCACTTGAAGTAAAAAACTGCTAAAACATTTTGGGGGAGGAGAGTATGGTTGGTAGTGTAATGAAGATTTCCAGATCTTGTGGCTTTAGAGAAGTTTGTAAAAACTTCTTGCGGAAATGGTTTTGGTAGAGTCTGTTTTGAATGAAAAGTGCATTTCATTGTAAAAGCAAGCTCTTTGCAGTATTTAATACTGCAGTGTTTGTATTGTCTTCTCTACACCAAGCATTTTACTAAGTGACATCTTCTTAAATAAAAAACTTCTGCATTTCTCTATAGTGTTTTGGTTTTGTTTTCACACCTGTATATATTTAGCAATTTACATGTAATCCTAGTATAATATAATAGACAAAAGCACAAATTGAGCACAAATGCAAATAGTTTAAATGTAAACATTTTATGTTCAGAATTGGGCATTCATTGACGTAGTGGAAAAAAAAGCTTACAGGTATTTTTTGACCTTTCATTTTTTCTTAAAATGTGGGATATTTGCATTAATAGCATTCTAATTTATGGCAGTCTATTGTGTTTGTGAGTGAGAGAGACTTGGAAAAGGGGATGAAGAAGAGAAAGAGGATGGGATAGACAGAGAAAAAGGACAGGAAAAGAGAAAAAATGAATTTTATTATTACCTCTTATTTTATCCTTTCTTATCTTTTATTATTATCCTATGTCTTTGCTGCTAGTTGTAACTAACTCCATCTGTTTTCACACCATTTACTCTTTTGCACTTCAATAGGTATAACTCTGGTCTTTTAGATCTAACTTTAAGAAGCTTTTCTAGCTCTAGAAAAATGTAGCACATCCTAAAATGCTATTGTATTTTGAGCTACTTTTCTTGATGGTCTTTATTGATCAATTCAAGTCATGTTTTCTAAATTCAGTATAACTAAGTCCTTATTACTGAAAATAATATAATGAATCCCATGAAGGGGTCATGTTATTTGAGTTTGTACTTCATATTTCCATTGGGCTGGAACAAATGACCATAATTTTTACAATTATAACTTTAAATAATGTGGATTCAAATATAGGCAATATGGGATTCATTCTTTGCACTAATCAGGACCTAATTGTAGATAACTCATACTCAGATCTGATCTGACATCTCTCTTGTACTTTCTCAAGAATGAGCATCTTTCACAGAAGGTTGCACCCTACCCGTCTTTAACAGGTACCCACCGAGACCTAATTGCCTTTCTTATTACATGAAGCAGCTATAATAGCAAAGCGAAAACAGTACAGGTCACAGTGATGGGTTCTGGAGAATTTGAGGTATGCTAGATGCCAGCTACTTAGATCTAAAAAAAAAAAGAGAGAAACGTAAATGGTCATGTGTTCAGCAGGCAAATAGCTTGGATCCATCTCACTGCCTAGGCTTGATATTCAAGTTCACTAACACATTGTGATCATACAATATTTTTTCTAGAAGTCATATTAAAAATTAATGGATAACCAAGTTACAAAATCTTTGGAAACAAGAACATTTGTTTTGCTTTCAGAATGGAAACATGATTTACTTGAAATTGATGTCTTTTTGCAGATAGGAGCTGTAATGCCAAGGTTCTGGTGAGCACAGTAACTCTCCATGTATTCAGTAACAAATTGAGGCAAAACATTCACAGAAAAGAGAAAATAAAAATACAGAGTAACTCAATCATTTAGTAAGTTCTCAGTTCAGTCACAAAGTCCAAAAGTCAAAGTGCTCCACTCCTGGGTAGTCTCAGTTGGAGATTAGTTTCCAATCATAAACAAAGTATATCATTACAGTATTCAATACCTGAGGAGAGGTCTTTTCTTCATCTTGGCCCCGGGGCAAATTCTCAGCAATCTCTGTTCCTGGGAAGACAAGGCTTAACAAAGACACAGCATAGATACAAATTGCTGGCATCCTCATCAATTCATTCTCTGCCTGTTAAATCAACCTAGACCCAACCTTAAGGTTTGAGAAATTAGCACAAATAATCAGTACAGTCCCAGGACCCCTTAAAACATCAATAAGACCCTCCTCCAGGATTTCTATAAACATACAACAAGAAAATCCTCTTTCAGGGCTTCTGAACCAACAGCAAGGTACCGGGACTTGGGAAACAACAGCAACATCCTCCATCAGCAGACAAATGTGACAAAGTAACATCAAAAACAGACCAAATACCGGGACCACAGTCATGCTTCCTCCCAGTTCAGTCCTCAATTCTCATTTCTCTCTCTCTCCAGCATAGCAGCAACCTCCAGATGCTGGCTCCCAGAAGTTCTTCTGGCCTCTATCTGCTTGGGCCTCACTCCCTATCCATCACACCAGCTCCTCTCAGTTCAGCCCCTTCTTGTCAAGTCAACAAGTCCATTCTATTGTGTGGTTCAAATTCCATTACCATTACAGGAGCTTTGCATTAAAAAAAGAAATTGAACTGCCTGAGAGGAGTGTTTTAAATTTTCCTTTAATGTTAACAGTATGAATGACTATAGTGATCCTAAAACATAATTAAATTTTAAAGGAGGTTAAATAATTTCCAAATACAAAGAGATTTCATGAAACAATGTGTTATCTCATCATTTGAGCATTTTAAAAAAAGAGCATATTTTTGCTTGAATGAAAAGCAAGAAACTTATATTCCAAAATAAATGTTTCCTCTCCAATATTTCCTTGTTACATTTTGCTTTTCATGATTTTCCACATGTATGAATGTGAATGACAACAGCTCAGAAAAGATTAATAATGCATTTTCTCTTGGTAAATCTAAGCTTTAAAAACTTGTTGATATAAGACTAAGTATTTCTATCAGGATCAAATAATATAGAAGTTCAAGTTACTGTAAGGATAGTTTCAGAAGCTTTCTGCCTCTCCTAATTCCCATTAGTATATAGGGCTTAGCTCTATTCATGCCTACTATTGTAAACAATATACATATATTGGATACCTATTGTGTAAAAGACCCTGTGGTAAATCCATATGTTAGCTGTAACTCTCAGGTTGGCAAAAAAAAAAAAAAAGTGAAAAGTGAAATTTTCTATGTCACCTGTCATCTATTTCCACACTGGAAGGTATTCTAATGGGGAAGACCATTATTTTATTATAATTTTTTCATTAGTAACAGTAAGTATTCCATTTTTCTCAGAGGGAAAGTACCCATTTATGAGCTCTGAGGCATTCAGAGATGATTGAAATATGGTTGCTGTCTTCAGGGATTTTGTAATCTATCAGTTTTTTTTTTCCATAGCTGAAGATTCTTAATTAGGTACAAGTTGAACAAAGTGACTTCTTACTGGTTTCAAAACAAAAACAATAATGTAATTTATGCTTAATGAGGGTTTTATGTGGGCTTTGTGAAGAACCTGAGGCAGACTACAGAGAAGATTCATATCTTCTGCAATTCATACCTGCAATCAAGGAATGGAGTTAAATCTAATAAATCTGTCTATTACTTTAAAGCAAAACTACTGTTGACTGGGCTAAAAAAAAAGGTAAATTACAGGATGTCTTCATTTTATAAAATGATTGCTCTTTATACAGAATAATCAAACAGATTAAATACTGTATTAAATTATTTATCAGGCATTGTGGGACAATGAAATGTTTCTGCATAAGTGCCCGCAACTTATTTTTTTCAAGAAGCAAAGGCATGGTCTTTAAAAATATTGTTATATGTAGACATTTTATGGCAGTTTTTAAAAGTATGTTATACTTCCCCTGCCTTCTTAAATTAAGGATATTAAGCATAATTTGACCTTTTCTGGGTGATTCAGTTGTTGTTCGTCCTTCATTCTTCTTCTTCTTTTTTTTCTTTTTTTGCTTTTTGGAGGGCAGTTGGGGTTAAGTAACTTGCCCAAGGTCACACGGCTAGGTTTTTTGTTTTGCGTGTGCATTAAGTGTCTGAGGCCTGAACTGAACTCAGGTCCTTCTGACTCCAGGGCTGACACTCTATTCACTGTGCCACCTAGCCACCCCTCATCCTTCATTCTTGAAAAGAACCATGACATCAGGGAGGTGATACCATAGCATGCAAGTGAATTGGATTTAAAGGAGGGAAGGCTCCAGCCTCCCTTTCTCCTCTGGAGCCAGTTGGGTCCAGTATTGAGATATAGATCAGGATGATAGATTGTGGCCCTTTTTAGCTAAGGTCTTTAACAGGCCTCATTTTGACTGAGGCAACACCCATTCGGTGATTAAAACTAGGTAAGAATGAGACAGGGAATGGACAACCACTGAATCAGTGTCATTATTGTGAACACCTAATCTGTCTGGTATTCACAGGTTAATGCTGGAAAGGACCTTGTAGGTCATATAATTCCTTCCCTTTATTTTATAGATATAAAAACAAGCCTTGGGGAAGGCAAGTGACTTGCCTAAGGTCTTAGGGAATAAGAATTTTCACATCTGTAAAATGAAAGGATTGTGCAGCTAGCTAGATTCATCCCATGATGAATCTATAAAATACATAATATTTGAAGAGGTCTATCACACTTCTTTTCACCAGTGTAATTCTAATTTTTAATGTGACATAGTTTCCATTCACCTGACCATTGTGGTTGCCCTCCAATAGATATGCTGCTATCTGTCCTTAAAATGTGATATCTAGCATTGACAGAAAGAAATTGTGCTGTAGGTTTTATCTGAGTAGTGTCAAGTGCAGTGGGAATGTCACTTAAGCTGTTCTAGGCCAGGAGTGGGGAACCTGTGACTCCAAGCCCACACATGCTTCTTTGAGTATTGAAGTATTTTCTTCCTTTAGAATCCCCTATTAATTTGAACATGGCATTATTAATACAGACAGACTCGGAGTAATGTAGTCATGTCCTCAAGTATGGCTCTTTAGCTGAATCCAAACTTTACAGAACAATTTCCCTTAATAAAAGGATTTATTCTCTAAAACTGCAGTCGAACTGTAGCTTATTGTAGGAAAGCATTAGACCACTTAGGAGACTTAAGTTCAAACCCCCGATCTGACAATAAAAACCACAGGGTCATAGATTCAGAACTAGAAGAGATTTTAAAGAGTCTTTGTGATTTTGTCAATCAATCAGTTAATCAGCAAGTATTTATTAAGTACCTATTTTGTGCCAGGGACTGTTCCTATGCACTGGAATGAAATGATCCCTCTTCACAAGGAGTTTGCATTCTGATAAAGTAGCCAGTAACTAAGTTTCTCAAAGCATGTAGCATAAATATAAAATAAATGTATGCACATCAGTCTACCTGAGGTCTTTCCTTTTCTCCCCAGCTGCTTGTGACCCTCATTGAAGTAATTACCTTTGCTATTTCTGCTATATCTATACTGCCTTTCTCCCTCAAATATTCAATGTGTTATGTCTCTGTCTCTAAGCTCTAGACAGCTGTTCATAAAGTTTAGTGTCAGGGTGTTTATGTATTTATAGATGCATCTTTTCTTACCTTTTTGGTTGTTAAATGCCTTAAGTCAGAAATTCCATCCTTTGTAAATTGATGTTTATTCTGTGCCTCCTGTGTGAAGGGCACAGTGCTGAGTTTGTTTTTTGGGTGATGTGAAGAAATGGGTGATGGTCCCTACTCTGAAATCATACACATAGAGAGGTTGCTGAGTAGATTTTTGTTCATTAAATATTTTTAATGAAGAGATCTTTAATTTTACTGGTATCTACTTAGGAGAAAGCTTTAAAAGTGAAAAGTGGTCTTGGCTAATGTTATCTGCTGTGAAGACTTCATTGAAGACTAAATGAAAACAAAGCAGATGAGGTATGATTTAGACAAAGTATCAAGAAACATACATATTTTCATGCTATTATAAGAAAGAATCAGGGTGGGTAGGGGGCGCAGTGAGCAAGAGTGCTGGCCCTGGGGTTGGGAGGACCCGGGATTGGTTCTGGCTTCAGTACTTAGCACCCACACGTAAATAACTAGCCATGTAACCTTGGGCAAGTTACTTAACCCAAATTGCTTAAAAAATATATTAAAAAAGAAGAAAGGATAAACTACACATTTATAAAGTTGTGAAATAAAAGATTTGGAGATCTCTTTTTTTCCCAAAAGTAGCATTGGGATAGAGATCTTACTCTAGCTCACATGCAGCTCTGAAAAAAAAGTTTAAAAAGCAATTTGTCATTAAAAATTTACAACATGACTTTTTACCTTTTGTTTAATCCATGTGCCATAACTCAGTCATATACCCTGTCTGTATTAATATAATTTTATCTGTCCTGGTAAAATAGATCTTTTTAATTTGTTGTTTAAGCTGAGTTGCTTCGGTGCTCAAGAGTATACCTTAAAATATACCCATATTATGTTTTTATTCCACATCTTAGTACTCTTCAGAACGATGGCATGGAAATTGGACATCCAAGGAGGATATACTGTACCATGCCACATCTTCTATTTTTAGTTGATTCCATGGCTTCTCAAGAATCAGTCCATTTGCTTTGTGGCTGAAATGTTTGGAGTGGAAATAAAGTGCTAGGGTTTTGGAAGCTCTTAATCACTCCCCTCATTTCCCTAGATTTATTTTTAAATTTAGTTTTATTATTTAACAAAATTTATTTTCTTTCTCATCCATTTCCCCACCCCTTACCCCATTCTATTGAACAAAAAAAAGGAAATCTTCATAGTAAATACCCATAGTCAAAACAAACAAATTCCCTCATTGGCCATGCCCAAAAGTGTTATATTTCTTTCTGCATTTTGGTAGTATGTTTCATCTTAGGTCCTTAAGAATCATCGTTTGCCATTGCATTAATCAGTCTTTCAGAATCATTTTTCTTTATAAAATTATTGTATAAATTGTTTTCCTGGTTCTGCTCATTTACCTCCTTAGCTTGCTTAGATTTTAAAGATAATTGGAAGATATTCCAGTTCAATTTTCTTTATGCTTAAAAAGTTTTCTCATTTTAAGATGCAAGGGTTGCATCACTAATAGTAATCTCTAATATATAAGATGCCCTATTGGGCATCTTATCTCTAAGACCCCTTCTAATTTTAATATCCTTTATGATTTTAACATTGGATTATAACATGGCCTGAAATTCTTTTTTGATTACATAGACATTGTTTGTCTTAGATTTTTTTGCCATAAGGTTATAGGTTCTTTGAGGGCAGGGACTGCCTTTTTTCCTCTTTTGTATCCCCAGAGCTTACCACAGGGCCTGGCACATTTGTTGTGTTGTTGTCAAGGTGGCCCTGTGGGTAGAGTGCTGGGCCTGCAGTCAGGAAGATTGGTCTTTCCGAGTTCAAATGTGGCCTCAGACACTAGCTGTGTGGCAAGTCACTTTAATTGTTTGTCTCAGTTCCTCATCTGTAAAATGACGTCAAGAAGAAAATGGCAAACCACTCCAGGATCTTTGCCAAGAAAATGCCAAATATGGTCATGAAGAGTCAGACAGCTGAACACAGTAGGCACTTAACAAATGTTTATTGAATTGAACTGAACATTTACTCAGCACCTCGTATTGTCCCAGGTAAATCATTAAGACTAAAGGTTATATATAAATTTTGCTGACCTGTTTCAATGGAAGACAGTGTTCTCTGGAAGAGAACTGGAACACCTAGAACTAGTTTCCCACACCAGTTAAATCACAGGTCTGGACTACAAACAAATAAACAAACAAACCAAAAAAACCCCCAAAAACCCAGTCTTGCTTAGAAACAGTGTAGAAGGGGAGGGGGGCCCTTTCCCACTGCCATAAACTGCTGATGGATTTTTGTATAAAGGAAGGTCTCTTGATGACATTGCTGCTAACAGTGTCTTAGAGATTATCTAGTTCATTTCCCTACCTTTTAGGGAGGAAACAATAAGGGCAGAGGTTTAATGACCTTTCTGACTTAGACTAGAGGAAAAAAAATGTAGATAAATTATTCACATATGTAGCAGAGATGTGTGCAAAGAATCTTTAAAATGGAAATTTTATCAACATTTTGTTTCAATGATTCGAAAAAAATTGCTTTGCTTGTAACATAAAAGATTGACATATTAGGTCACTCCCCTGCAGGCATCATGTTTACCATCAAAGTTGTCCAATGCAACTAAGGGATATAAATGACCATGTGTATTAAATTATTTTTTGTTTTAAATAAAACTTAGAGACACGTGATTTCCTAATGAGTGTGAAGGGCCATTACTTGGATGCTAGATGTTTCCAGTTAATAAATTTTAATTCCAAGTTTAATTTTTCATTAATTTCTTTTTCCACATGAGATGTTTATACTTGAGAAAGGCAACATGGAATGAATCATTCACTGGCTGGGCTTAAGCATCCATGGCAAATGGGATTTTGAGTTGCCACGTTACCATAAGGTTTAAATGCATACTTATCACAAATTTGTTAAACTACACAATTAATGATCCATACTTTTATTGTAGAACATTATGAAATCTTTAGACTGTATTTTCATTTTTGCATATTTTCAATTACCTTTAAGGAATTATTTTTGACATAGTAAACAGTTATAGAGGAAGGAAAGAAATAACTCACTTCTTTCCCCTTCCAGTCTTGTCCCTTTTAAACAACATTATTAGGTGCTCCACACAATTACCTCTTTTTGTACCTTTCCAAAGACAGGGTGAAGAACTAAATGCTTTTCCACTCAGCAAATACTTACTAAGAGTCTACTGGGGCAAGGCATTGTGGTATGCAAATATGGACAAGATACTACTGTCTAAGACAAAAAGACAAAACAACCATTTCAGCAAATGTTAGCCTTCTTGATCATTATCACTTTCCTGATTCTCTTCCTCAATCACTCCTTAAGTCCTCATTACTTACTCAGTGCTGGGCATTCCCAGTACAAAGTTAAAAAAAGTAAACAGCCCTTACCTTCAGGAACCTTACATACTGCAGGGGGAGACAACATGTGCATATATAACTAAGTATTTATAAAATAAATACCAGGAAATTCAGGAGGGTCAGGTGCTAGCATCTGTGGGGATCAGGAAAGGCTGCATGGAGGAAGACAGAATTCGAGCAGAGGTCAGGACAAGTAGATTGCAGAGGCTTAGGAAACATGGCTCTGTGCAAAGGCATAGAGATTGAGATGAAATGTAGTGTATAGGGGCAGTGAAAAGGCTGATGTGGCTGAGCTGTGACTTTCATAAAGGGGAGAAGGGAAGGGAGTCAGGAATAAACATTATATTTATATTATATACCAGACACTTTGCTAAAGCCTTTACAAATATTATTTCACTTGGTCCTTATAACCACGTCTGGAAGTACATCTATTATGATCCCCATTTCACTGATGAGGCCGACAGAGGGTAAGTGACTTGCCCAGGGTCACACAGCTATTATGTATCTTAGGTTGGTTTGAACTCAGATCTTCCTAACTCTGGGGGTCAGTGCTCTATCCTCTGAGCCAACTAGTTACCCCCTCTCTTGGGAGTAATAGTCCTGAAAAGGTAGATTTGAATCATTATCTTTCCCATCCTTTCTTCTTTTGTTTCATATAGGGCTTAATGATTTTCAGAATGCTTTTAACGTCCACCCTAAACATCAGATTATTCAGCCCCCTTATTGATGAGAAAACTAGGATTTATAGTAGTTAAATGACTTGTCCAGAGTCACCAGCAAAAGTCATTTTACTAGTCTTAATAGACTCCTCTGCTTAGAATTTCTTTGTTATATGTGAGTAGTTGATGTGGGCAGAGGACTTGAAGGACTGAAATTGTTAGGTGGGTATTCAAATTGCATCATGTTTTGTTTTTTGTTTTCTTCTTGTTGTTTTGTTTTTTGTGCTTTTTGGAGGGCAATTGGGGTTAAGTGATTTGCCCAAGGTCACACGACTAAGTTTTTTGTTTGTGTGTGTTAAGTGTCTGAGGCTGGATCTGAACTCAGATCCTTCTGCCTCCAGGGCTGGCGCTCTACTCACTGCGCCACTTAGCCACCCCCTCTTTTTTCTTTGAAAGATGACTAATTTATGTTGCCTTTTATGAAGTTATGAGCTATTAACTCATAGTGAGATCCAAGGTTTACTTTTATTGCTGGCATTTATCAGAGAAAAGAGGATTGGGGGGGGATAAATGGGCAGTTTAACTTATTAATTTTCCTCATAATATTGAAACAGCATCCTTATCTGTGGAAGTATGGAATCTCTCTGTCAGGATTGTTCTTTGGATTGTACGTGTTTATTATATGGACGTCCATATTTAATGTTAAACAGTCCTTACCCTCAGGAACCTTACATACTGCCAGGGGAGACAACAAACTTTATGTTAACTATACTTGATCTTGTGTTTTAAGTAATTTGGTTGAAGATTTAGCTTTGGTTGCAGACCTGTGTGTAGTCTTTAAAAAATCCATTCAGATGTTTGTTCTAATCTCTCAAACATTAAAGAGAGATAATAATACTATTAAATAATTTTCTAATTTTGTTGTAGAGGCAGGGCTGAAATTCAGAGGAGAAATGGGGGCTATTAAATTTGGGAGTCATCTTCATAGAGGTGATAGGTCATGGAGGTAGATAAAATTGCCATAGAAATGCATAGAAAGAAAAGAAAAAAGCCAAAGACAGAGCTTTGAGATATGCTGATTCTTAGAACCTGGGAACAAAATGGATTCTGACTTTTCATTTTCTGTGAAATTTACTTTGATCAGTTATGTAGGATGCAACATTTAATGTGGGTTTGCATTGTAATGTGGAATTGCAAGTAGTTTTTCAAATTCTTCTAGGTAATTAGAAGTCTACCTGAGAAACTTAAATATTTAAGAATATTAATAACTAACATTTAAATAATGCTTACTGTGTGTCAGAAACTGTGCTAAGTAGTGATTAAATCATTTGAACCTCACAACAACCCTAAAAGATAGGTGCAGTTATTATATCCATTTTTACAGATGAGGGAACTGAGACAGGGTTTAAATGACTTGCCCAGGGTTACACAGCTAGTAAGTGTCTGAGGTGGAATTTGAACTCTGGTCTTCCTGATTCCAAGCTTAGTATTCCATCTACTGCACCAGGTAGCTGCCTGAGGGGAATTTGTCAGTTTGTCTTTAATGAGGGCATATAATGATATAGCTTAATAATTCATAATTTTATATAAAATATATGCAAATAATACAAAGAATTATAAAAGCTAAAAGTTAGTAAGAACTACAATCAATTGTATAAATAATTGACACTGAATAAAGTTATTTTCAAGTATTAGGTTTATGTACTTTTCTATTTCTATGTTTTTATTTTTAGGCATTTTAAAATTATCTGAAAAATGAAAATGCAAGTCCTTAAGGATGAAATAATTTAAAAAGCACAAAAAATTTAAAGTGATTTCAGGGGAAAAGTTTATCTGGTCAATTTTTAAAAAATATTTGTTTACTGCTTTATGGTTTACAAAGTGCTTTAGGTACATATCATCTGATTTTATTTTTACAACCAGCCTGGGACATATGATTAAAGAAACTTAAACTTTTTTTTAAAGTGATACTAACCTCACACAGTTAGGAAAGAGTGCTCAGTTCTGCCCTTTGCACTATAGTATGTTGCCTTTCAACCCCTTTATTTCAAGGATGGAAGGTACATTTTTCTGGTTATAAAATCACAGATTTCATGACTATCTCATCCAATGTCCTCTCTTTGTAAATGAGGAAACTGAGTCTTAGGGATGTTAAGTGACTTGTCCAAAGTCACATAGTTAGGAAGTATCCTGATTTTGCTAGATTGGATCTTGGTCAATTATTTAAATCAGTCAGTTTGATTTCATTTTGAAGGTATTGTGAACATATTTATATTTAGATGTAAATATTACCATAATAGTGTCATCACTGTTTCTTGGAGTTCACTTTTCATATGATATAAATAGCATAATGTGTAACTGCCTGGCACTTGTTGGTGATATGACTATACAAGCTTGAAGAAAATTAATTCACTTATTTTTAGCAAGTTCAGTAAGAGTACCTACTATTGTGTATATTAGGCTTAAATTTAAGTCAAAGTTTTGTGCAACTTAAAAAGATCTTTATTGATGATAAGGGAAATGATTCATGTAAGGAAAACATTGCATAAGAAACCGACTCCTAATTTTTTTTTCTAAATGTGTATTTGCCTTGATTAAGCAAATATGTGTGTGTGTGTATCTGTGTGTGTGTGTGTATCTATGTCTGTGTGTGTGTCAATATCAGGTCTGTGATTTCATTTCTGTAATGAACTGAGGAAGATCCCTCTATCAATGCAGACCTCTGTACTATTTCCTTCATTTTCAGTCATTCATAGTCTTCTGTTTGGAGGGCACTGAGTTTCCTTTCCTGCATCACACAACCAGTATATTTCAGAGGATGAACTAGAATCCGACTCTGAGTCTTTCTAGCAACTATATCATGCTACCTCTTAATTACCTTAAGTTATTAAGCTTTTTTGGCAGGAGTTTCTAGTGTACAAATGTGTTTTCACTCCTCTAAAATGTGTTAAATTGCTATTCTAATCGAGACTTAGATGACGGTTTTTTTCCCCTTCTTAAAATATCTTCTTCCTCACTGCCACCTAACCAGGCTTGTGTGTTGACACACACGTACATATGTACACACATATACATACATGTATGTGTGTTCTATAGCTATACATACATATTCCTTATAATGTTATGTAAGAAATTGTGTGCTTACACACTTGCGGGCTACACATATTCTAGGCTGTCTTAAGCTAAATAAAATCCGTTCGAGTAATTCCCCAATTCTTTTTCTTTTCTGGGGTCCTGAGTATAGGGGTTTGTTTCTGGTCTGGAGTAATCTTGGTAGTGTTTACAGTTGCTAACGTGTCTTTATGAACGATAGGGGCTGTTTGTTTGGCTATAAACCTTTCTGCCCTTAGCCCTTACTTGGAATAATAGGAGTCATGAGTATTTTCTACAAGACCTGTTGTCTGTGGTCTTCTCTTGGAAAGCCATCATTATTTCTAAATATTGTATTAAGCCTTATTGTGAAGAAAGATGATTGAATCAAGAGGGGTATTTGCTTTGCTAGGCTACTTGAAATATTCTGTAGCTATTCATTAATTTATTAATATGTCAAGGAGTACATAGGTTCTGGAAGCTGTTCTGTTATAACACTTGTATTGAAAACATACATTTAGTCTGAGCTATAGATATACACACACATATATAGCATACAGACAGACAGACAGACACACACACATATATATATATATATATATCAATATCATACACACACAGACATACATATATTAGGGAACAATTTGAGCATGGAGCTTTGCATGGTTTTGTCATGCATGGAGGAAAACTCTACCCTGGGGACAAGGGTGTACATGGGGGGATGACGTGGGTTAAGCAGGGCACTGTTGGCATATGTTGGGTCCTGTGTGAAGAGGCTGGCTCCAACTGGCACAGAGTGCTTTGGGAGTACTTGACCTGGGATGAGGTGAGAGCTACCAGGGGTGAGGACTGTTATAACGTGCAAGTGAGAGAGGCTGGAGCCTGGAGAGACGGGCACAAAGGGAACGGGGGATAGGGAGACCCCCTCCCCTCCCACAAAACATGTGTCCTCCACCTTAAAAGACGTTATGATTAACGGGCTTCTGTGATCCTTGTCAGTCTCCAGGCCCCTGCCCAGGGACAGGAATCTGAGCTGTGTGTGTGTGTGTGTGTGTGTGTGTGTGTGTGTGTGTGTGTGTGTGTGTGTGTGTGTGTGTTGGTGGTAGGGTACCTGATGCTTTTTGTATGTGTGTGTGTGTTCCCTTAGTACTGAGTTTGAGCATTGTGACTCAACTCTATTTTTCCTGTGGTGGTTCTTGCATGATTTTGCATGGCCTGGTGATTTTTAGGAATGCGTATTTCAATGTCATAGCAGAACTGCCTGTACTATTTGTTGTATGGGTTTTAATTTTTTTAAAGCAGTTTTGTGCATATAGAATGCTTATTAAACAGGAAAGGAAAAAGCTTAAGATGCATATTTTGTTAATTGTATTTTAAAAATTACATAATACAGTATTTGCAACTGGTATTCTGAATGATGGGAATCAGAGCTCCATGGGAATTCTGATGTTAGACATAGTTTTGTCATAATATTAGATATGCAAATTTGTGGATATTTAAGCACTAAGCTAAGGTGTTTACAACGTAAATACTTGTGATATGCAGCAGTTTTCATTTTGATCATGGGTGGCCTTCCTTTATACAAAATTTCCCTCCCTCACTTTCTTTGTATGCTCTTTATAGGCTTTGTATATTTAGAATTCTAAGTGTCCTTGGAGGTAATCTGGTCTAACTCCTTCATTTTGAAAATGAGGCATCTGAGGCCCAGAGGTTAAATGATGTGGCCAAGGTCATATAGATGCTAAGTAGTAGAGCCAGAATTCAAAGACAGGTCAGGTTCTAGGGTACCAATTGCTACTGTACCATACTGCCTCCTCCTGTTCCATCTACTTGCAAGAAAAGGATACATGAAATGGAAGGGGGAAGTTTTCATGAACTATACTGAGTTTTTCTAGTAACCTCTTTATGTTAAATGCCTTAAAAGTTTTAATTAGAAGTACTGATTTTCTTGTTATTTCCAGTACTCGTAGTGTACTGGTATATGTCTTTATTATATAGTAGACGTGTAAATGGGAGCCTGGAATGAAACTTTAGGGATTTTGTTTTGGGGGAGTTTCTTTTAATCTTTACCCTCTTGCATGCTACCTTCCTGTGGGGGTGGGATGAGTTGTAGCTTAGAGGGGAGAGAAGAATACTGAACATGGAGTCAGGCTGATCAGTAGATCAAAGATCTACTTCTGTGACTTTGGACAAGTCATGTAACCTGTGTCAGAGCCAGAATTTGCTCATGGAGATTTGGAGATGAAACCTATGGTACTTCATTGTTGTCAGGAGATGTGATTGAGATAACTTGTGCATGATCACTTCTGTTATATGGACGTGTGGGTCATTTTTATTGCAAAACTGCAATAAAAACTACAGAGCTTATGGGGAAGATGGGGTTGGGGCACAATGCTCAAAAACCTCTTCTGTGACACATTGAAAAAAAAAGATTGGCACCTAATAAAAATGATAGCACAGTTTTATACAGGTTAAATGTTTAAGAAACACATAAATACTACAATAAATAGTGCCTGCCTCTGAAGCCTCAGGTTACTGCTTTTCCTTGAGCCCTGGGCTGCATAAGCAGTTGGATAGGCCAGGATGAAGGCTGTGGTAGAAGGAAGGTGGGGGTGGGGGTGGTCCAGATCAGCTGTTCTTTGCTCCCAACTCCTACTGAACTGAAAGATATATAATAAATATGGCACTTTATCTTGACAAAGACAAAGGAAATAGACTGCGGAAGGATTGCAGCTTGTGAATTATTGTAAATTTGGTGCAGTTTTCTACATTTTTATTGTTCCTAGTGGAAGAAATCACACAGAAGCAACCTTAAAATTTGCTGTATATTTAACATATTCCCTACCATATCAATCACACTGGAACAAATTCAAGTTTTTGAGACATTCATCATGGCAGAACTACTTTTTACATTAGGGTTTTGTATATAGGTAATATAGATATAGACTTAAAAAATTATTGACTGGAGCTCAGAGAGCTTACCGTGAGAAAGTAGTACAGATCAGCATCTTCTCTGTAACCTGAAGTCTTAAAGAGATGCTTGGACTCTTTAGAGTTTTAAGTGACTTTCCCAGAATCGCACAGCCAATATTTAGCAAAGTCATGGCCTGTGGCCAATACAGGGATTCCTAACAATTTTTGTTTCATAGTTCCTTTTGGCAATCTGGTGAGCCCTTCTCAGAATAATGTTTTTAAATATATAAAGTACATAGGATTACAAAGAAAACCAATTATATTAAAATGTAGTTGAAAAAAAATTATTTACAGGAGCCCAGGTTAAGAACCCTGTAATGAATGCATAAATGTATTAGTTTCTGTGTGTGTGTCTGTATATACACACACACTCCTAAATATATACACATACATACATACATACACACAAACATTGCACCAAGAAGATTGTAAACATTCTTGTGTGGAGGGTGGAGCCAGTTTTATGCTACTTGTGTCACTTTCCCCACCCTACAGCATTTACAGTCATGCCATGGGTATAGTAAGCAAACATGTGTTAGAATCGATTCATGTGATTTTACTTTTTGTTTTGTGGGTCCTAGCACTATGCTAAATAAATTTAAGGTAGAGATTGGCCTATAAGGAAACTGGAAATTTTCTGAAGCTTTCAGACTAGGCGGAATGAAGGAAATCATATCAGGAAGAAGGGAAAGGAGACTGATTGGTTTCTTAACTCATTTCTCCTAGTGTCTTTCTTGTTGAGAACAGAAACCAATACATGATTTTCACTAAAATGGCATTTTCCCTGCTTTGTATGTATTTTTCCCAGCTGATGTCCTTTATACTAGATAAACTCAAAATTATAGGTGGTCATTTTTGGCAAAACCAGCTTGTTTACAGATTAGTCATATAATCATATTGCTGTGCTAAGGGACCAGATCATATGATGAATTTCCCAGGGTAAAGTGCTGATATGCTGCACTTCTGATCTGTGTTTTTGATGTAGGTAGCTTGGGAAATGTATTGGCAAAGGTGTGAACAGAACTAGAAAAGCTGTCTGAGTCTATAGCTCTTAAGTTGTGATTTATTACTATTTTTAAAGTGTTAATCAAAGTTAAAGGTTCAGCTGAGGTGTTAGTATTCCGAGAGAAAAAAAATCGACTTTTCCTGTTTTCTTAAACTAAGAACAGAAAACATAGAACTTGATTCAATAAATGCAACAAATAATAAGTAGATTTCTGTGTTATGGTTTATTAGGGAGACTTAAAAGTAGTTATTTATGTTCCATTTTCCTCTTTCAAAAGAACAGGGCAAAGATGATGTCTCTTAATCATGGTACAGTGGAGTCACATCATAGGGTTATTTTATTTATTTGGATTCAATTTGAGGGAGTTTAACCAAGAAAAAAATAGGAAGGAGAAAGAGGGGGAAAAATTATATAGATGGTCTGACTTCACCTGTTATTCTGTTCAATGAGCTTGTGTCCTAGAGACAGCATGAGATTAATAAGTGAACCATCCCCTTCCTCAGTGGATCTCTGCTTTTTCTACACCAGATTTTAATCTATAAGTTGCCTGTGGCTTTCTGACTTCCCTTTCTAAGTAGTTTCAACAATTCCGGGGGGTCTGCTATAGACAGACATTGATTTTCACCATGCGTGTTTTTGCCTTTCATGTAAAACTTCAGTACCTAATTGCCGTGTGAGATGCGTTTCTGTATATGGTATTCTGGAAACAGATGTTTAGTGAATGTTGAAAGTGTAACAGCTGGAGGGAGGATGGTAGTGTGTTGGAAAACAGAATGAAAGTCCTGGAAGAAGAAAGTTTAATGGGCGAAAATGGAGACCGAATGAGAGAAGCAGTGATGTGAGAGAAAAGGGGGAAGGAAGCCAGAAAATCAAGTGGGTGAGAGAAGAATCAAAGGAAAGAGGCATGTTGACAAAGGTGTGTCTATTGCCTTTTTTTTCTAACCAACTATCCAAAATTATTGGCCACTACATCCTATTTCAGTCTAGTGCCTTGAGATGCCTCCCTCTCCCTACCCTCTACTCCCTACCTCCTACCTCTTAGTTGGAAAAGATTTCCAGTGTTTCTAGCTCCATCATTTGGCAGGCCTAGCACCCAGCTGTCTTGACCAGTTTTCCCCAAAACGGACTTGTTTTTCACTAATATTAGTGTCATCAAAGACAATAGCTTAACTTCATAAAATCACGGATGTAGATGCTTTTTCTTTCTTCCTTTTCTCCTGTCTCTTTTTGTCCTCAGATCTTTTTTATGCCATGGAAATTTTTGTTATCTTTATTATTATCTCTAATAAATAACAACAACAACAACAATAATAATGGCATTTAGATAGGGTTTTAAGGTTTTACAGCACTGTATATATCATCTCATTTGATTCTCAAAGGAATGCTGGGAAGTAGGTGCTGGTATTCCCATTGTACAGATGAGGAAGTTGACGCTGATGGAGGTGATGTAGTTTGTCCAGTGTCAAACAGACTAGTTATCTGAGACAGAATTGGAAATCTGGTCTCCATGACTTCAATCTATCACTCACTAAGCTGTTAGCTCTTTAACTGCTCTATTCTTTGGTCTCTAATGTGGCATTAATAAAGAACACCTTGGCTCTTTATTTTTGCCTTTATTCCACATTTCCCCATCAGTTCTTCATTTAGTAATGTATGTTTTCTAACCCTAGAGCACCATAATTGTGCTCTGATGTGGCAAACCATGGCTGGCTAGAAAATTTGGTCAAGATGAGTTAGGCTTCTTTCTTCCTTTTTCCTTCCTTCCTTCCTTCCTTCCTTCCTTCCTTCCTTCCTTCCTTCCTTCCTTCCTTCCTTCCTTCCTTCCTTCCTTCCTTCCTTCCTCCTTCCCTCCCTCCCTCCCACTCACCCTTCCTTCCTTTCTTTCTTTCCTTCCTCCTTCCCTCCCTTCTTCTCTCCCTCCCTCCCTCTATTGTTTCTGATCAGGCTGCTTCAGTGAATTGGTGGATTTCATTTCCTGCACAATGTAGAAAGTGTGATTTCATTTCCAGAAAATGTTTCAAGTAATATTACTTAATAGCATTTTTCCATCTTCCTTAAGATTTACAATAAATATCATTTGTCAATTTAAACCATTGTAAAACAGCTTGCCCAGGTTATTTCTGTTTCCATGCAATTCATGAGATGTTTTTTTCTCATCAGATTGATTTTTGTATACCAAATTTAAGGGCTTACACTAGAGACTTTTTGTATAGTTATGTGGCAGAGTATATAGGTGACTGTTTGATACGGTATTCAGGATATAGAGGGTGCAGGTGGCAGGATATTTGGAAAATGTGGAAGCTGGCCAAACTGTGACCTCTATCTTCATCCCTGAGATTACCCAGAGAGCACTGTATCACCCTCCTGTCGAGGTCTCAGACTGTCTTCTCCTTTGCTCCTGCTTCCTGGGCATTGGTCTTCCTGGGCCTTCCAGTGTTGGATATCAAGGGAGAGTATTTAGCTCTTCACCATTCCTCAGTCCAAATACTTTCTTGATGGTTAGTATAGTCCCACCCCAGAATATGTTATTCTCCCAATTTCAGTGATAACAAGCCCCATACTTTCATTGTGCAGACCTTGTTTCTCATCCCCTGTTGCCCACTGCCTTACTCCAATTCCTCTTCAGATCTCCCCACTCTAACAACTGTGGTCTCTCAGCCCTCCCTCACTCAAATCAAAGTCAACTGCAAGTCATGTCATCATTTCCTTGATGCCACGATCGTCTTTGAAAACAAAAGACAAACACACAAACCTTCGTAGTTGACGCACTTGGTTTTCACCTTAAAACTTTTTCTTTCTTATTCCTTCCATCTTCTGGCGCTCACTAAGACTGATGACAAAGCCTTCCTCGCCACCCTTTCCAGTATGGGTTGCACTTTAACCTTTACTCTCTGATTCACTGATTGTGTTGGTGTCCTTGGAATGCTCTCCATTGCCGTTTTCAGACCCTCTCTCTACCACTGCCATTCAGTAATCTCTTGAGGTTCATTCAATTCATATTTATCACACAGTTAAGATTTTGGTAGCTGTTATAAACTGACTCCTTTTTTCCACTGTGAGTTCCATGCCTGGCTACTGCTACTACCTTTCTCTCCTCCCCTACATTGCCCACTATGCTAGGCTATATTATTCCTTCAGAACCCTAATTTCCTCTGTTCCTACACCCTACCTCAGCTACACATTATGATGATCATACTCTTGAACAAGTGTTCCAATTACACCAGTAACTCTGAAATTGCTTTATTTCACCATAATTTTTGTTATGTCACTTTTTCCTCTGCCTTATGACCTCTAACCCTGCACTTTGTTCTCATTGTGACCTCTCATACCTCTGCTCCCCAGTTTTTGCCTAAGCCATCACTCCTGCACTGATTATGCTCTCTTCCCTTTCCCATCTTGCCCCCTTGGCTAATTAGTTTGGCTCTGCACTATTGTCTGTGTTTGATGACTTTGCTCTTTAATCTGTTTTCTTGCCTTGCAAAGTCCCAGACCTGGATTAACCCTGTTTCACTGGTTAGAATATTAACTCCTTGAGGGCAGGGACTGCTTTTGCCTCTCTGTTATCCTCAGTTTAGCTATAGCTCCTGGCACATAATAAGCACTTAATGTTTGTTGACTTGGTAGGGAAGAGATGACAATTTTAGCAGAAATAGGTGTGGAAGGAATTATTTTAGTGAAATTCAAAAATTATGCAGCCTGCTTTTATACACTTGCGCTATGGGGTAGCAGTCAGATGGCACAGTAGTTGAGCCTGGAGTGGGGAAGATCTGAATTCCAATTCTGCCATAACATTTACCAGTTGTGTGATCCTGAGCAAGTCACTTAACCTTGCCAGTTTTCTTATCTGTAAAATGGTAGTGATAATAGCTCCTATCACTTTAAGGTTATTGTAAAAACCAAATGAGGTAACATAACAGGGTTTCTAAATCTTAAAGCACTATATAGACACTAGGTTGTTAAAACTATTAGTTGAAGAACACAAGAGCAGGAGTCAGACACATGTTTAACTCATATTTGTTAATCTGATCTTGGACTTACCTCCCTTACCTTCCCTGAGCCCCGATTTCTTCATTTATAAAATAATTTGACTCATATTTACACTCTCTACCTCTACCTCACAGGGTGCTATGTAAATATGAGCCAATATTATCCTTTTGTGTTTCTACATAGGAAGACAACAGATATGTGTACATAAAAGTTAAATTCTGGGTCTTAGGTATAATAGGTATAAAAGGTTTGTTGGCACGTGTTTACCCACTGTCTTAAAAGAGAGAAAGAAGTGTTCCCCCAGAGGACACAAACCACCAAGGCAGAGGCAGAGATACACAATCTTGTGTTCCCTTTCTCCCCACATACCCTTATAGTGGTACACAAATCTATTTGTGTGCGGTCACATGAATTTTTACATGAAATTTAAATCCAGTTTTCAAATTTTATACTATAAATGGTACATAATATAGCATTTTAGATATTCAGAGATGGGATTTGGGGAATGAATACAAATGAAATTTAAAAAAAAGCACTCTAATAAAATTTATAACTTGGAAGGAGACTAACAGGTAATAAGTTCAGTCTCATTTTTGCCACTTAAGAACTTAGACAAGTCATTTAATTTCTCTGGATATAATTTTCTGTAAAATGAGAGGTTGGATGCTACAGTCCCTTCTAACTCTGGCTCTGTCGATTTAAAAGTTCATTTCTGTGTAGACCTAATGCTAGTCATTTTTCATTTTTAGATGAAGTCAGTGACTTGCTTGAACTGTGAGCCTGTCAATTCTGACCATAGGTTTATTTTCCTTGGATCTCTGCTTCATTTTCAGTAGTTTAATGAACTCTTTCGTTAACAATACTTCCATAGCCATAGAGGTAGTTGGACACATTGTCCAGAGTAGCTAGTTAATCCGTCATTTTTAACCATTTCTTTTGTGGTAAACCACCTGGGATACAGACAACTCCCTACCCACAAGAAGTTTACATTTTTATCAGAGGAGATTGTTGTCTCCTCTGAGGATTGTGTTTGGACCTGTGATTTTGTTGGTATGGAAAATTTCTTACTGTGGAAACTCCCTCTACTAAAGCCTGGTAGCATGCTCTTTGCAAGTTAGAGAATTGTCTGGAACACAGATGAGATACAGAATGTTTTAGAGTTGAGACTTGAACTCAGGCCTTTTTTACTTTGAAGCCAGCTTTCTGATGCCATGCTGCCTTCCTTATACATATATAAGTATATACAGAATAAGGTGATCTGGAAAAACAATGTGAATGCTTAAGGTGAGAGATTTTAAGAGATGAGGTGAGGTGAGAGTGAGAGTGCCGAGGTACATACATGAGAGGTGGAGTGTCATGAATAAAGAGCATGAAGAAGGGCAGTTTGGGCTGGACCATAGAATTCAGGAATAGGAGTAATATGTTCTGAAAAATATGTGGTTAGGTTCTGTTGTGACTTTTTAATGAGGGGATATCAATTTTAAGGTTGATTCCACACCCTGGGTCATGCACAGTATTGGTCTGCAGGTAATATGTTGCATGTAATATGAAACTAGGTGATTAGGTGGCACTGTGGATAGTGTGGCACCTGGAGTCAGGAAGACTCATATTTCTGAGTTCAAATTTGGCCTCAGACTCTTATTAGATGTATGACCCTGGGCAAGTCATTTAATCTTGTCTGCTTCAGTTTCCTTATCTGTAAAGTAAGCTGGAGAAGTAAATGGCAAACTGCTCCAGTATCTTTGCCAAGAAAACCCCAAATGGGGTCAGAAAGAATTGGATTTGACTGAAAAAGGACTAGAAACAAAAACATGTTGAATACCTGGGGCCTACAAAGATAGAGAGGATCCCAAACTAAGAGCACAAGAGTCAATAAATTGGAAGGTGGAAAAATGGTCCCAAACTGAGGGATAGAAAAGAAAGACGTCTCAGCAGTTTGTGTGTGTGTGTGTGTGTGTGTGTGTGTGTGCGCGCGCGCGCGCACACATGCACACGTGCACACAATTTGCACTAATTTTTTCCAATATCGGGTAGATCTAGACATGTTGAAGAAGCTGTTCTTGTTCTCCATTGAAAGAAGATTCTCCTGCTATCAGGATTGTAGTTCTCTCCAGATTCTGAATCCTCTCCACACAATTTACTTGACTCTATTAATACAGCTTGCTTATTTGGAGCCTTAGTTACCTCTTTCCTGGAATAGTGCAATATTCTCCTAATTGGTCTCCTTGTTTCAAGGAATGGGGAAGCCAACTGAGACTAAATATTTTTCAGAGAAGTTCTTTGGTAGAAAATCCCTATACAGATAATCAAGGGTTTATAATGCACATTTAATTATGAGACTTCAGCGTTTCAAGATGATCAAATCCACTAAAGAATACCTTTTAAATTTAGGAGATTATTTTTGCTTTTTACATATTTGCTTCCAGCAATGAATAACCTGGCACATTCCTTGGTATTCAAAATATATGGTTTAAGAATCCAAATAGAATGATTTATTATCTTTGGACAAATTATGTGGCAGATAGTTACATATAATTGAACCAATTTGGTATTCTTTATCTTCTCTTTTCCTCCCCTTCTACTTTTATTCTCCCTGCGTAATGATGTGTATGTTAGATCTAAACAAAAAAAAAGACTATTGGAACTAAGGTTCAGGTTGGATGTTGGCAAGTCTGATTATGGCTCTACATTGCACAAGCCAAGAAGCATCCCTAGTTTATAGGAGGAACAAAGGAAACATACCGTTGTCTTTATTGTGTCAAGTTCAAGTATGTCTCTTCAAAAATCAGTTCTAGTCCTGTCTTTCCTTTTACTGTCTCAGCCCACACTGCTTACCCCTTCTCTGGACTCCTCTGGGACTTGTCTCATAGGTGATGTTAGATGCAGCACCTTTTTAGAGGCCACACATAATCATAAATTCTAGGACTGGAAAGAACTTCAGAGCTCATCCAGTTTACACAGATGAGGAAACTGAGGCTCATCCTAGTTAAATGCTTTGTCCAGGCTTTTACTTGGACTAAAGAGTGGAACCAGAATTTGAATCCAGGACCCCTGACCTCAAATCTGGTAATGAATTTTCTTCTGAATTGAATCTAAATCAGATCACAAGGAGGCAAAACTATCATGTTTGTTGCCTTAACTTAGTTCCATGTCTCTGGAAACCAGTGAATGAGTAGATAAAAGTATGGAGAAGTTGACTATGAGTCTTTCTTGGCAGTGACAAATGAAAAATGAGGGGAGCTGTCAGTTGATAAGAGTGGGGTCACAGCCGGCTTCATTCTGCATACAGGCTGCCTGTATCCCCTCATGTAGGCTTGGATGTCTGGGTGGCTCATCAGAGCGCTGTTAGTAACAGCTTGGCGACAGGAGCCCTAGTTGTTTCTGTAAGCAGGATTCCCTTTGGTACCCCCAGCCACTGACACTTCCAAATGGAGTTCTCAGCGAGGATAGGATGAGGAGCAGGCATCTGCCACCCACTGACCATGGCTATTCTCACCTCAGTGATCTTGGTTCATTATGTTGTCTCAAACAAAACTGCTCGCAGCAGTCTTGGCAGTCACCAAAACCTCTTTGTTTCCCTCTTTTCCTCAAACAAACTTCGCCATTAACTCCTTTTACCTTTGGCAAGTCAGTTTCAAGAGTAGGGATGAATGGCCTGACAAAATCTACTTCCAATATTCCTTATTTATCTACATCCAATATTGGATGGGATCTAATAACAGCTCTGTCTTTATTTCCTGCCGAATCTATTCACATACAGTAAGAATTAGGCCCCTTATTGTGATATGTTTCCCTATTTAGAAATGTGGGGTCCACTTAAAGTCCCACTAAGAAAGCCCAATTTTAAAAGTTTGCTGTGTTCTCCTTTCCTCTACACCCCAGCCGTCCTCTGGGAGGCAGTGGTTCAAGGCTCTGATGGAATTACTGGTTCAGATTACTGACTCATCCACAATTTACAGAGAATTGTGGAGAACCCTAACAGGTTAAATGACTTGCCGATGGTCTCACAACCACTAGAAGGCAGAAGCAGATCTTGAATCCAAGGCTTCTTTCTGCAAAGACAGGTCTTCTGTCCTCTAAACCACTGGTGTCAAATTTGAACAGGAAAGGGAACCATATAGAGCTGTAAGGGATCCATATAGAAGGATCCCACTGTACAGACATTGAGTTAGTTTTAAAATGTGATATTATCTATGTTTTATCTTCTTTTTATCTATCTTGTTAAATATTGCCCAATTACATTTTTATTAGGTCAGTGATTGTAGGCCACATACTGCCTATGGACCTTGTATTTGGCACTTTTGCTCTATACTGCTTTTTTGCATGTGTATTATTTCTTTTTTTTTTTTTTTTTTGGGAGGGCAATTGGGGTTAAGTAACTTGCCCAAGGTCACCGGGCTAGGTTTTTATTTCTGTGTGTGTTAAGCGTCTGAGGCCGGATCCGAACTCAGGTCCTTCTGACTCCAGGGCCGGCGCTCTACTCACTGCACCACCTAGCCGCCCCGCATGTGTGTTATTTCAAATGCTCTAGTTGCCCTACTCTGAACTTGTTCTAGTTTATCAATATGACTACTTAAAACTGAACAGAATTTGCTGGGTAGCGTCTGAGCAGCGAGACTCATTTCCCTTGCTTTAGATACAGTCTGTGATTGTATTAGCTTTTTAGGCTGCTTTTTGTCTTGCTCTTAATTGATACTGAGCTTTGAAGTCTACTAAAGCACACGAAAGATTTTTTTTTTCAGATTTACTTTTCTAGACATAAGGCCTCCATTCTGCACATTGGCAGTTGTTTTTTTAACTTTTTAAGCATATGTCTCCATTTATCTTTATTTCCTCATATTAGATTTAACTTATTTCAGCTGACAAGAGCTCTTCAGGTTCTGATTCTAATGTTGAGTAAGGACAGATCCCTGGGACACTCCAGTTTCCTTCAGGTTGGTAGCCATTAGCCAAAGATTAAGCAGTGGTCTTTGTGTCTGGTTATTCAGCCATCGAATTGTATTATATCTAGACCTAAACCCTCTAGCTCAGGGGTTTTTGATAATTTTTTGTGTCATGAATCCTTTTTGAAGTGTAGGGAAGCCTTATAAACCCTTTTTAAGGATAATATTTATAAAGGAGTAAAATAAAATACATAAAATTATCAAGGAAGCCAAAGATTAGTGAAATAAAGCTGTAATTTTTTCCCATCCAAATTCACACACCCCCTGAAATCTATTCATTGACCCCCCCCCCCCCCCGCAGGTTAAAAACAACCCCTCTTAAATAATTTGACCAGAATTTCATTCCTGAGAGCATTCTATTTTTCCTGGAATATGACTACCTACTTTTGTTGAATTTTATGTCATAGAAACCTACAAGTTTTTTCTCTGAAGTCTTAGAAGCCCGTTCCCTTCCAAATCTGGGGAAAATACTACACTATGCCTAGGTTTTCTTAGGCTTACATTGTGTAGAATTTATTGAGCTTTCATATGATTTTTATTTGGAATTACACTTAAAAAAAAACATACACATGGATAAACTTCTCCATTTGACAAGTGTCAGGATGCATTTCAGAATTCTTTCAAACAAAGTTTCAGGTATTCACTCCTTATATAAGGCTTCCAGTGCCAGTAGGGGCCTTCACTTCTACCTGGAGCCAGACAGTACAGATGTACTGCCTGTTAGAGAGGTGTGAGCATTTGGGAGTGGGGGAGGGGACAGGTTTGTGGAATAAGTTGTCTCTACTTTGCTGCAGACCTATCAGAATTTCAGCATAGGCAAAAAACAAAACAAAAGAGGAGGCCCTAGATAGAAGTCATTAAAAGAGCTAGTCCTGTGACTACGGTGTCTGGCTGAAGCTAAAAGCCTTCTAAAAGCAGGATTTGAGCATCTATTTTAATAGCTCATGGGGACAACCCTCTTATTGTTAAAAAACAAAACCAAACCCTGTGCTTCTGGCTGGAGCCAGGGGAATTAAAGTGTAATTCCTTGTAGATATGCTAATCTTTTATGCTGATTGTTCTAAGAAGACTATAAAGGTTGGAAAATGCCAACAGGTCTGGTTTCTCTGGTACCCAGGTGGTTTGGTAAGTCTGAGAATGAGAAGGGTAGGGGTAACCCAAAGCTTTAAAAACGCCCTTGCATTCAAAAGCAATTGGGCCTGTTTTTCCCCCAGTATATTAAGCAACTTGTCAGTCATAATGTGGGAAAAATTTGGGGTCTTGAGGCCTGGGTTCAGATTTCCTAGTTCAGACATAAATTTGACATGGGACCTGGAGCAAGTTAGTTCCTGGTCTAGGCCTCAGTGTCCTGTTCAGCAGTTGGACCAGATCAATTCAAAGCATTCTTTCTGTCTATGGAAGAAGTTGTGAGAAGCAAGAAGAGGTGGAGAGAGTAGACACTAGAAGATGTTTTTGATTTTCTCTTTCATGGAGACTCCTCATTCACTCACAAATTCTTTGGCTTAGAATAAATTAATATCTGTAGTATTGTAAGTAACTTTTCAGTGCTCTTCTAGATGAATTGCATATAATAACTGAGGTTGATTCCAGTCATGCTTGAAAAGAGTCTTTATTTTCTTTATTTAAAAAATGTTTTGTTAAACTATGCACAAGTTTCAGACGACAAGAACAAAAATAAATGTTGGATAAGTCAGATGTGTCAGAAGCACAGAATTTTAGAGTTGGAAGAGATATCAGTGGCTCTGTAGTCTGGATTTGTAGTAAAACGTAACCATAAGCTTTTCCAATTGAAGTGCTCACTAATATGGGGAACTCACTCCACAAACTATAAAAGAAATATTTTAAACTGTCAGGTATTTTGCTAGGCATGGGTGATACAAAGACAGAAAGCACACAGTCTCTTCTGTCTGCGAAGTTACATTTTACTAGGAGGATACAGCATGTTCACAGTGAAGTAACCAAGAATCTGTACATAGTGATGGGGTGAGATAACCAATAACTAGGGATGAATCAGGGAAACCTGTTGAAAGGGTTGGCACTTGAGCTGAACCTTGAAGGAAACTTAGGCTTCTGAGAGGCGGATGTGAAGAGCGGAAGTATTTCAGACAAGGAATGGAGACTGTTCAGAGGCACGGTAGTAGGGGATAGAATGCCATCTACTAGAAGAAGAGTTAGAGCAGTTTGACATAGCATAGATAAAGGGGTTATAGTTTCTTATCACGTGCTGGAGTCAGATTGTGAAGGGCTTTAAGGGCCAAGCAGGGGAGCATGTGTTTTATACTAAGGGTAGTGGAGGACCACTAAAGCTTCTTCAGCAGGAAAAGTGATAAATTCAGACTTGTGTTTTAGGAGCATTAATTTAATTAAGCAGCTGTCTAGAAAAGGGTTTGGGAAGGGAAAGGAAACTAATTCAGGGAAACTAATTTGAAGGATGCTGAAATAGTCCAGGGGAGAGGTGATAAAGGCTTGGATGCAGTGGTTATGGTGTGAACAGAGGGAAGGAGGAAGATATAACAAATGCTGAGAAAGGAGACTTGTTAAAACTTGGCAAATTATTGGATATGAGAGGAGGAAAAGAGTGAAGAGTCATTTAGCTTCTAGACTGAGAATTACGTAACTGGAAGAACTGCAGCATAGAATTAGAGAAGCTTAAGAGAAGGGTTAGATTGTTGTTGTTTTTTGTGTGTGAGGAGAGGAATTCTTTTTTGATCTTGTTTATGGGATGTTTTAGGTGATGACATTAGGCAGTTGGAGATATAGGATTAGAGATTTAGACTTGGTGGTAATTTAGAAGTCTTCTAGTACAACACTATCATTTTACAAATAAAGAAACTTGGGTCCGACGTGGTGAAGTGCTTTAAACACAACTCCACAAATAGTCTCACGACTCTAAGTTCAGTGTGTGTTCTGCTGTGCCATACTCAATTCAGGAGACAGATGAGGGTAGATATGTAAATATGGGAGTCATTTTCATAGAAATGACATGTATATTGATGGAAACTAAAGAAGTTATTAGGAGAGTATAGATTAGAGAGAGAAGAACTAGGGTATAGCCACACATAGGAGATAGGATGTGAATAATGAACCTGTACAGGAGTTTGAGAAGGTACTGTATTTTTTTCTTTTTAACAAAAGCTTTATTAACTTCTGGTTTACATCATTCATTTCCGCCAGATTTTGAGTTACAATTTTTTCCCCATTTTTCCCCTACCCACCATCCCAGAATAGCAGTCCCACTAGATATCCCCTCATCCAATCTGCTCTCTCTCACATCTTCTCGCATGCATCCTTCAACTTTGCCATTAGGGCAAGGTGAATCTCTGAGCTGCCTGGACATCTTATGAAACATTTAATTTTAAAACTTCGATTTTCAGATCCATTCCCTTTCTCCCTTGTCACCCACTCCCTCTGAGAAGGTAAGCAATTCAGTATGTATTGTACATGTATATCTATGCAAAACATTACCATAGTAGATATATTGTAAAAGACTGCTTGTATTTCCCTCCCACCTGTCTCACCTCCCACTTGGTCCATTCCCTACTTTGATCCTGTCCCTCTTTGATAGTGGGTACTTCTAACCTCCCCTCTCCTCAGAATGCCCTCCCCTCCATCATCCCCCCTCTCATCCCCCTTTCCCCTACTCAGGAGAGAGTGAGGGTAAGATATTCCATTTAGTATGTATGTGATTCTCGCCTTGAGCCAACTTCAGTGAGAATATGCTTTTGCCTTTTTGCCTTCCTGTTCTTCCCATCCCCTGCAACTACTTCCCCATGCCTCTTCTACATGAGATAGTTTGCCCTACCCTGTCTCTCTCCATCTCCTCTTGCCACTTTCCTCTCTCACCTCTTGACTTCACCCCTTAAGAATCATCCCTTCCTTGGGGCGGCTAGGTGGTGCAGCGAGCAGAGAGCAGCCCCGGAGCCAGAAGGACCCGAGCTCGGATCTGGCCCCAGACACCTACCACACAAACAAAAACCCAGCCACGTGAACCTGGGCAAGTCACCCAACCCCAATTGCCCTCCAAAAAAAAAAAATAATTATCCCTTCCCATCGAATTCAACCTGTGCCCTCTATCCATGTATACCTGTGAACATATGCCATGTACCCTTCTTCAATTATTTTCACAATGAGAAAGGTTTCATCAAACACAGTTATTGTTTTTCCATGTAGGACTGTAAATAGTCCAACTTTGATAAGTTCCTTTTGATTTCTTTTCCTTGATTGCCTTCTCAAGCATCTCTTGCTTCTTGTGTCTGAATGTCAAATTTTCTATTCAACTCTGGTTTTTTCATCAAGAATGCTTGAAAGTCCTCTATTCCACTGAATGACCATATTTTCACCTGAAACAAGATACTCAGTTTTGCTGGGTAGGTGACCCTTGGGTTCATTCCCAGCTCTTTTGCCCTCTGGAATATCATATTCCATGCCCTTCTATCCCTCAATGTAGAAGCTGCCAGGTCCTGGGCTATTCTGATTGTGTTTCCACAATATTGAAATTGTTTCTTCCTGGCTGCTTGTAGTATTTTCTCCTTGATCTGGGGATTCTGGAACCTGGCTATAATATTCCTGGGAGTTTTCTTTTTGGGATCTTTTTCAGGAGGTGATCTGTGGATTCTTTCAAACTTTGTTTTACCCTCTGGGTCTAAAACATCAGGGCAATTTTCCTTGAGAATTTCTTGAAGGATGATTTCTAGGTTCTTTCTTTGATCATGGCTTTCAGGTAGTCCAATAATTTTTAAATTATCTCTCCTGGATCTATTTTCCAGGTCAGTGGTTTTTCACACGAGATATTTCACATTGCCTTCTATTCTTTCATTTGTTTGGATCTGTTTAACAGCATCTTGATTTCTCATAAAATCATTAGATTCCATTTACTCCAGTCTAAGTCTGAAGGAATGAATCTCTTCAGTGAGCTTTTGAGATTCTTTTTCTATCTGGCAAATTCGGGTTTTTAAAGCATTCTTCTCCTCATTGCCTTTCTGAGCCTCTTTTGCCATTTGAGTTAGTCTATTTTTTAAGGTGTTATTTTCCTCAGTCAGGCTGTTGACTGTCATTTCATACTTTTCTTGCATCTTTTTCATTTCTCTTACCAAATTTTTCCCCACTTCTCTTATCTGCTTCTTAAGGTCCTCTATGGCCTGTAGCCAGCTTGTATTTTCATTTGGGGCTTTTGGTGCAGGAGTTCTGAACTCACAGTCCTCCTCCATGCTTTGTGCCTCTTTGCCCTTAAAATAGGAGTCCAATGTTGAACTTTTCTGTTTATTTTGTTTCATTTGCCTAGGCATATTGCCACTTAATTTCTTGATTTGGGGCTTGTTGCCACAGTAGGACTCTGCCACCAGACAGGGGAGCTTCCGCCCAAACGTGGGGTCTTCACAACTTCCGCCAGTTGGGTGGCCTCCATAAAGCCTTCACCCACTCTGGCAAGTTGGATACCCACCCCAAACTTCCCCCCCAGACCACAATCCAGATCCAGGCAGTTTAAAGCAAAAGCGATTAACCCCCAGACTGATTGCTGGATCTTCTTACAGTTCGCAAACCAGGAGCTAGAGCCACTACTGACACTGCAAAATGGCTTCTGTGCAGCTGTTTCTTCAGCAGCTTTTTGTCCCCAGGGGAGGAAGCCACGTGTTCCCCAAATACTGGTCCCAAAGTCCATAGGGCCCTAAACTCTCTCTTTGTCCTAGTCATATCTGTGCTGATAATTCTGGAATCGCCACAATTGCTGGTGTTCTGGGGTTCCACCAGCTGGCTGAAGGCCCGGCCGCCCTGGGGCTAAAACCTTGGACCTGGGCTCGGCTCTGCGGGCTGCGCTGTTGGTTCCCAGCGCGCTGTGCTACCTGCTCTCAGAGCGCTGCACTGGCCGCTCCCTGCAGGGCTGCTGGGCTGTCCTCAGCAGGAGGTTAGCTTCTCTGTGCTGTTCTGTGGGTGCTGTGGCTCCAGAAGTTGTTTGGAGTCCCCTTTCACATTATTTGAAATTTGTGTGGGGCAGAGCACATTGGAAATGCTGTTTCTACTCCGCCATCTTGGCCCCGCCCAGAGAAGGTACAGTCTTAATAGACAGGAAGAGAATTATGAGATAACAGTGTCATGAAGAGCCAGGCAAGATAGAACATCCAGTAACAGGAGGTGATTAACAGTGTGGAAATGTCAGAAAGGATGAAGACTGAGAGGCGACTGCTTTTAATAAGAAAGAGTTGAGTAGTGGTGCTGGAAGCCATAGTTCAAAGACTTGTGAAGAGATTGGAAGATGGTAAAATAGGGCTAGTGAGTTCAGACAGCTTTTTTGAAAGACTATGTTCTCTTAGCTTATTCTGCTTTTCAATTTCTTAAAAAGTTTTTTCTTAATTGAGAATTAAATTTGCTTCTTTATGGTTCCTACCCATTGCTCCTGATTCTATCCCTTGGGGCTGAGCAAGACAATTTTAAGCCTTCTTTCACTCTGCAGATAAATGAAGACAACTCTCATATCCAACTTCCTTTTCCCTCCTCCATTCCCACCCACTTTTCTTTTCTCAATGGATTCAAGACCTTTCACCATTCCTGTTTTCTCTCATGCCATATTTACTTTTGAGTATTCTCCAGAGTATCAGTATCTTTCCTTACAAAATTAGACACTTCAGATGTTGTCTGACTAGGAGAATATAAAAATGGACTATCAACTCCCACATTCCTGGAATCTGTTTTTTTTTTTTTTAGCTTTTTTTTTTTTGGAGGGCAATTGGGGTTAAGTAACTTGCCCAAGGTGACACAGCTAGGTTTTTGTTTGTGTGTGCATTAAGGTCAGATCTGAACTCAGGTCCTTCTGACTCCAGGGACGACGCTCTACTCACTGCGCCACCTAGCTGCCCCTGAATCTGTTTTTTTTTTAATGCAACTAAACATCTCATTAGATTTGGTTGTTGTTGTTACCATGTATCTTGCTTAGAGTCCACTGAAATGTCAAAATCCATTTCAGACAAAATAGCCTAACAATTCCTGTGTAAAGACAATTGTTGAATCCAAATGTAAGATCTTACCATTTGTACCTATTAAAATTTTAAAAATACATTCAACCTAGTGTTCTTCTTGTGGATCCTGTCTGTCATTTCCATGTTTAGTAGTCTTTCTTATATTTCTGTCATCAGCAAAATTTGTTAAGCTTGCCATCTGTGCCTTCATCAGAGTTATTTATAAAAATAATAAAAAATACAAAACTAAGGGCAGAGGCTTTGAATGCTCTTCTAGATACCTTTCCCCAGTTGAAATGGGGAGTTAATGGCTACTCTTGGAAGTTAGCTGTTCCATCAGTGCTAAAGCTTTCTGTAGTGGACAAGGCCCTGGACTTAAGAAGACTTAGATTAAAGTGCTGCCTTAGACATTTACTAGCTGCATGACCTAGAGCATGTCATTTAAAATTCTCTTTATCAGTTTTTTCATCTGCAAAATGAAGGGTTGAACTTGATGACTTTAAGGGCCCCTTCTGGCTTTAAATCTTTGCTCTCATGCCCTGTTATATCATCTAATCTAATATATCGTCTGTATCATCTTTTCCACACAAGTTCTATCAGATAGTTTATGAGGAGCTTCAATACTATGCCCCTTTGTGTTTATTTTTAAAGATTTGGAAAGTAGTGACTTTTGAAGGGTATTTTTGAAAAGAATATGCTGTGTTATGTCATGATCACTTTGTAAAATGGGTGACCAAAATATCACTGGTATATTTCTTTTGAAAAGTCTGGGCAAACATGAATAAGAATATTCCCTTAATTTCTCAATAAACCCTTAAAGATAATTTTTTAGAAAGTAGGCACTTAGTTTATGATGGTAGTAATGATAGACTCCTTATTTAGATTTCATTAACACACTTTTATTGAATGTGAAAAACTTTTACTGATTTTTGTTATCATTGTTCTTAAATTTATAGGCACAGGTACCTTTGGACGAGTTCACCTTGTGAAAGAAAGAACAGCCAAACATTATTTTGCATTGAAGGTAATGAGCATTCCAGATGTCATTAGGCTAAAGCAAGAGCAGCATGTGCACAATGAAAAATCAGTTCTGAAAGAAGTCAACCATCCATTTCTTATCAGATTGTAAGTCTTTTTTTTCCTCCCATTTAGGGTGTGTGTGTGTGTGTGTGTGTGTGTGTCTCTGTGTGTGTGTGTGTGTCTGTGTCTGTGTGTGCTTTCACCTGTTAACTGTATTCTCTAACAAATGTAAAAAGATTTACAGTTACATATGTAAATCCTGATTACTTACTCTAGTAACAATCACTGAAATAAAATCAACTCCTAGTTATGTGTAACATCCAGGCCATCATAAACTGGACCACAAACACTGACTGGCTACTGCAAGATGGGGCCATGGTTCTATTTTTAGAGGTAACCAGAGGGAACTTACATCCACCTGTGGCTAGGTGTAATTAAAATCACAAACTATTCAAACTAAGGAGTAAAGACATTGCCAGTTATCTAGTTTGTCCACCTTATCACACAAATAAGGTGATTTGCTCAAGGTCACATGGTAAGTTAATAGCAAAGGTAGCTCTCCTTACTCCTGGTCTAATTCTTACCATATTACACAATGATCACAACAAAGAAATTATATGCACTTTATAACTCTATTCTTTTTGGCCTGTTTCCATAGCCCAGGACTAGTTGAGAGCTGTGCCTTGACTCCTTCATGTGATCTTCTGAGCTCTCTGGGATATTGGTTGTCTGTATTCATGCTTGCTTTTGTTGGCAAAGATAATCGAATTAATGTAACTATATAGTTCTCTTCCTTCAAGGAGTTTTATTGTGTGTGTTCATTAGGTACGTAGGTGTAGGTGGAATCTCCCATTTTGAGTCATGGAAACTGGAACAGTAAATGCTTAAGGGAATTGCCCAAACTCACTCATCAGTTTCTTGGATTCCCATTAGACCATTTCTCTGAAGCATATCTGGGTAACACAGGAATTATTGCATCAAACATTTCCATCAGAAATGAAAGATTCACATTTTATATAGTATAATAGAAAATAACTCACTTTGGAAAGATCTTTGTTTTGTAGTGGTTGGCTATACTTTTAAACCATTTTAATATGGTGGGTTCTTAGGCCCTTTATATGACATTTCCATTTACTATATATAGTAAATATAGCTAAATTTCTGCTATATTAATAATGAAAAAATTGGGGTGCAGAGTCAAGATGTCAGAGAAGAAACATGACCTCTGCTTGGCTCTGGCTCCCACACCCTCCAATTCATGTAAAAGGTGACTCTGAACAAACTTTGGAGCTACAGAGCCCACAAAATGACACATAGAAGCTAACCGCCTGCTGAGAACAGCCTGGCAGGCAGTGCTCTGGGAGCTGAACCCAGCCCCAAACAAGCTAGAGGTTTTAACCCCAGTGCTGGTCTGACCGTCCACCAGGAGGAGGGACTTCAGATCACCGGCAGCTATGGTGATTTCCAGAATTATCAACACATAGATGCTAAGGACAAAGTAAGAGGTCAGTGCAGTGTGGACTTTGGTGTATAGTAGTTGGGAGTGCGGTCAGCCTTTGCCCACAGGGTTAAAAGCGGCTGAGGCCCAGCAGCACAGCCGATGCCATGTGGCAGCTTCAGCTCGTGGCCTGCAATTTGTAGGGGGACCAAGTGACCAGTCTGAGGAGTAATCACTCTTGCTTTAACCTGATTGGATCTGGATTGCGGTCTAGGGTAGAGGTTGTGGGGTGTCTGACCAGCTTGCCAGAGTGTGTGGAGGCTTCAGGGAGGGCACCCAACTAACACCTTTGGTAGCTGAGAAAACTCTAGCATTTGGGACGAAGCTCCCCTGTCTGGTGGCATAGTCCTACTGTGGCAAAAAGCCCAAAAGTCAAGTAATTGAGTGGCAACATGAGCAGGCAAAGGAAGCAAAATAAACAGAGCAATCCAACTTTACACTTCTATTTTGGTGACAAAAAGGATCAAAGCATGGAACAGGAGGAAGACAACAAAGTCAGAACTCCTGCACCAAAAGCTTCCACAAAAAATATGAGTTGGATACAGGCCATAGAGGAGCTTAAAAGGATTTTGAAAATAAAATGAGAGAAGTGAAGGAAAAATTGGGAAGGGAAATGAGAATAATGCAAGAAAATTATGAAATGAGAGTCAACAATCTGACTGAAGAAAATAACACCTTAAAAAATAGACTAACTCAAATAGCAAAAGAGGCTCAAAAAGGCAATGAGAAGAATACCTTAAAAAGCTAAATTTGCCAGATGGAAAAAGAATCTCAAAAGCTCAGTTAAGAGAATCATTCCCTCAGAATCAGATTGGAGCAAATGGAAGCTAGTGACTTTATGAGAAATCAAGATACTATTAAAGAGATCCAAAAAAATGAAAAATTAGAAGGCAATGTGAAACATCTCATCAGGAAAACCACTGACCTAGAAAATAGATCTAGGAAAGATAATTTAAAAGTTGTTGGACTACCTGAAAGCCATGATCAAAAAAAGAACCTAGAAATTATTCTTCAAGAAATTCTCAAGGAAAATTGCCCTGATGTTTTAGAATCAGAGGGCAAAATAGAGGTTGAAAGAATCCACCTACCACCTCCTGAAAAAGATCCCAAGAAGAAAACTCCTAGGAATATTATAGCCAGGTTCCGGAATTCCTAGATCAAGGAGAAAATCTTACAAGCAGCCAGGAAGAAACAACTTGAATGTTGCAGAAACACAATCAGGATAACACAGGACCTGGCAGTTTCTACACTGAGGGATTGAAGGGCTTGGAATATGATATTCCAGAGGTCAAAGGAGCTGGGATCAAAACCAAGAATCACCTACCCAGCAAAACTGAGTATCATGTTTCAGGGGAAAATATGGTCATTCACTGGAATAGAGAACTTTCAAGCATTTTTTTTTAAACAAAGGCTTTATTAACTTCTGCTTTACATCATTCATTTCCACCAGATTTTGAGTTACAATCATTTTCCCCCCGTTATTCCCCTACCCAGCCTCCCAGAATAGCAGTCCCACAAGATATCGCTTCCTCCAATTTGCTCTCTCCCATACCTTCTCCCATACCCCCTTCGACTTTTGCATTAGAGGAAGGTGAATCTTTGTGTCCCAATGCCTTCACATCTTATCTCCCAATTATAAGGAAAAGAGTATTAATAATAATATTTATATATATTTGAAACATTTAATGTTAAGACCTCGACTTTCAGATCCATTTCCTTCCTCCCTTGTCACCCATTCCCTCTGGGGAGATAAGTAATTCAGTATGTGTTGTACATGTGTAGCTATGCAAAACATTATCATGGTAGATATATTGTACAAGGCTGCTTATAATTCCCTCCCACTCATCCCACCCCCCACCTGGTCCATTCCCCACATAATCCTGTCCCTCTTCTATAGTGGGTACTTCCAACCACCCCTCCCCCCAGGGATACCCTCCCATCCATCATCCCTCTTCTTATCCCCCTTCCCCCTATTTTGCTGCAGGTTGAGATATCCCATTTAGTATGTATGTCATTCTCTCCCTGAACCAAATTCAATGAGAATGTGGTTTTGCCTTTTTTGCCTTCCTATTCTCCCCCTCCTTTGCAACCACTTCCCATTGCTCTTTCTACATAAGATAGTTTACCCTACCCTGTCTCTCCCCATCTCCTCTTGCCACTTTCCTCTCTCACCTCATAATTTCATCCCTTGAGTATTCTCCCTTCCCAACAAATTCAATCTATGCCCTCTATCCATATATAACTGTAACCATATATACACACATTCACCTATGTATTCATATGACCACATACCCTTCTTCCATTATTTTCATAGTGAGAAAGATATCATCAGTCACTGTTATTGCTTTTCCATATAGGAATGTAAATAGTTCAACTTTGATAAGTTCCTTTTGATTTCTTTTCACTGATTCCCTTCTCAGATCACTCTTCCTTCTTGTGTCTGCATGTCAGATTTTCTATTCAATTCTGGTTTTTTCCTCAAGAATACTTGAAAGTCCTCTATTCCACTGAATGACCATATTTTCTCCTGAAACAAAATACTCAGTTTTCCTGGGTAGGTGACCCTTGGGTTCATTCCCAGTTCTTTTGCCCTCTGGAATATCATATTCCATGCCCTTGATCCCTCAGTGTAGAAGCTGCCAGGTCCTGGGCTATTCTGATTGTGTTTCCACAATATTGAAATTGTTTCTTCCTGGCTGCTTGTGGTATTTTCTCCTTGATCTGGGGATTCTGGAACCTGGCTATAATATTCCTGGGAGTTTTCTTTTTGGGATCTTTTTCAGGAGGTGATCTGTGGATTCTTTCAACCTCTATTTTGCCCTCTGGATCTAAAACATCAGGGCAATTTTCCTTGAGAATTTCTTGAAGGGTGATTTCTAGGTACTTTCTTTGATCATGGCTTTCAGGTAGTCCAATAATTTTTAAATTATCTCTCCTGAAAAAAAAAAAAACAAAGAAAAAAAAATAAAAAAAAAAGAAAAAAAAAGAAAAAGAAAAAAAATAAATTATCTCTCCTGGATCTGTTTTCCAGGTCAGTGATTTTTGTCATGAGATATTTCACATTGCCTTCTATCTTTCATTTGTTTGGATCTGCTTAACAGCATCTTGATTTCTCATAAAGTCATTAGCTTCCATTTGCTCCAGTCTAACTCTGAAGGAATGAATCTCCTCAGTGAGCTTTTGAGATTCTTTTTCCATCTGGCAAATTCGACTTTTTAAGGCATTCTTCTCCTCATTGCCCTTTTGGGCCTCCTTTGCCATTTGAGTTAGTCTATTTTTTAAGGTGTTGTTTTCCTCAGTCAGGCTGTTGACCCTCATTTCATACTTTTCCTGCATCCTTCTCATTTCTCTTTCCAATTTTTCCTCCACATCTCTTATTTGATTTTTAAAGTCCTTCTTAAGGTCCTCTATGGCCTGCAACCCGCTCATGTTTTCCCCTGGGGCTTTTGGAGCAGGACTTCTGACCTCATAGTCCTTTTCCCGCTCTATGCCCCCAAAATAGGAGTCTAGGGTTGCATTTTTCTGTTTCCTTTGCCTTGGCATGTTGCCACTTAATTACTTGACTTTTGGGCTTGTTGCCACACTATGGCCTTAAGGCCAGATAGAGGAATTTTCGTCCCGAACGTGTGGGGGGCAACTTCCATTTTTGTCAAGCTGTAAACCCACCCATGACTTCCACCCTAGATTAGGGAGGTTAAAGCAAGAGCGATTACCCCCCAAGACTGATCGCTGGATCTCCCTACAATTCGCAGGCCAGGAGCTTGAGCTGCCTCTGAAAACTACAAAATGGCGTGTCTCCTCATTGGATTCTAGCCCCCAGGTGGAGGGAGCCGACGCATTCCCCAAATACAGGTCCCAAAGTCCATAGGACACTAACCTCTTACTTTGTCCTAGGGATGTCTATGTTGACAATTCTGGAGTCGCCACAGCTACTGGTGTTCTGGGGTCTCCCCAGCCGGCCGCTGGCCATGCTGCCCTGGGGCTAAAGCCTCGGCTCATGCGGACCTGGGCTCGGCTCGGCGCTGACCTGGTCCTTCCTGCAGGGCTGCTGGGCTGTCCCAAGCGGAAGGTTAGCTTCTCTTTGTCGTTCTGTGGGTGCTGGGGCTCCAGAAGTTGTTCAGAGTCCCCTTTTACATAGTTTGGGGGGAATCTGGGATAAGAGTGGCTTGGATGAGCTGTTTCTACTCCGCCATCTTGGCACCGCCCGATCCAATTTCTCAAGCATTTTTGATGAAAAATGAATTGAGTTGAATAGAGTTGAATAGAAAATTTGACATTCAGATAGAAGAAGCAAGAGAAGCATGAGAAGGTAAACAGGGAAAAGAAATCAAAAGGAACTTATCAAAGTTGAACTATTTACATTTTTTTTTTGCCTTTTGGAGCGCAATTGGGGTTAAGTAACTTGCCCAAGGTCACATGGCTAGGTTTCTGTTTGTGTGGGTTAAGTGTCTTAGGCTGGATCTGAACTCGGGTCCTTCTGACTCCAAGGTCCATGCTCTACTCACTGCGCCACCTAGCCGCCCCAAAACGATTTACATTTCTACATGGAAAAAACGATAATTGTAACTTATGAAACTTTTCTCAGTATGGGAATAATTGAAGGGAATAGAAATGTGTGTTTATATATACATACATATATGTTTATAGGAGGTTATGTGGGCATATGAGTACATATGTGAATGTGTGTATATATGTGTACAGCTATACATAAAGGTTACAGGACCCATTCAATAGGAAGGGATGATACTTAAAAGGTGAAATTAAGAGGTGAGAGAGGAATATAATGAAAGGAGATGGAGAGAGAATGAATGGGCTAAATTATCTCGTATAGAAGAGGTAAGGGAAAATCGTTACAATGGAGGGGAAGAACAGGAAGGTGAAAGGGAATGCCTCAACCTTACTCATTGAATTTGCCTCAGGGAAGGAATGACATACACACTAAATAGGGTATCTCACCCTAAAGGTGAGTAGGGGGGAAGGGTATGAGAGGGGGGATGACAGAAGGGAGGGCAGGTTGGTGGGGGGAAGTTGCAAACATGCACTTTTGATGAGGGACAGGATCAAAGTAGAGAGTAGAAGAAATGGGGGGTGGGATGGGAGGGAGGGAAATATAGTCAGTCTTTCACAATATATCCACTGTGGAAATGTTTAAATAGCTACATTTGTACAACCTTTATTGAACTGATTATCTTCCCAGTAAGGGTGGGTGACAAGGGAGGAAGGGAATGAATCTGGAATTCAAAGTTTTTAAATCAAATGTTAAAAAAAAACATATATACTATTATCAATATTGTTTTACATGTAACTGGGAAATAAGATATACAGGCACTGGGGCATAGAGATCCACCGTGCCCTATTGGAAAGTCGGAGGGGGTATGAAGATATGGGAGAGCAGATTGGAGAAGGGGATATCCAATGGTATTGCTATTTTGGGGTGGTGGGTAGGGGAAAATGAGAAAATTTGTAACTCAAATCTTGTGAAAATGAATGATGTAAACTAGAAGTTAATAAATCATTTGGTAAAAAATAATAATGAAAAAATGGAGAATAATGTTTTTCAATAATAGTAATTAAGTCAAAAGAGAAAAAATATAAATTTAAATAAGATTTTTAAAAATATCTATTGGCACTATGGGAAAAGCAAATTTAATTAGAAGAGGAAACAATAGATTGAATCTTTTATAGAATCCTGTTATGGGCTAATGGACACTGTCAGTAGTTTTAGAGGTTATTGGTACTGAATGAATTATATATTTTATTCCACCTCAAAATGAATTATTTTATTTTTTCTTGATACTGACATGCTACTACATTCATCCCCTGTTAAGAGGCTTTGTTTAGTTGTTTATTTTGCTAATGGAACAAAAAAAAAGTACAAAATGAAAGCTTTTTGTTTTTAATATTTTTTCAAACAGATCTTTCCCTTCCACCACATATAGCAGGCTAAAAGTTGAAAGAGAGAAAAAGTACAAGAATAGAATAAAAAGAAATGTGTGCATTTGTGGGGTGGGGGTAGAGTTTACTAGATTCTAAATCAGAAATCATGAAGGAAAAATGTCATGCAATGCTGCATGGAGGAAAAAAGGAAGCTAGATTATCGTATTAGTTCCCGCAGGATATAAGCTTGATGACTACATAGAGGAGGAAGAGTTAGGATTAGAGTACTCAGAGGCAGTGAAGGGAGAGGGACATATCCTACAGTTGTCTTAAAGGATGATAGATAGATAGCTAGAAGACACCTGGAAGTCTGCTTCACCCCCCTCATGTTACAGATAGTGGAACGGAGGCCCAGCCAGGGTAGCTAAGTGAACTGCCCAAAGTTACATGGGTAGGGAAATTATGTGAACCCACATCTTCTTGCTTTCAGTTCTCTTTGTACTATGTCATACTCCTCCCTTTATGTTGTTTTACAAAGCATATGCTTATATTTGTCAGACTGCTTATTATGTTTTGGGGCAATGAAATTTGTGGTCCAGTAGCTTATGTTTGAATGTAATGTTAATTTATTTTTACCATCAGGTAAGGGGAGTGGTATATGTGCCTGTTTTATATAGAGATTGAATTAATTCAATTTTAAAGTCAGCTGAAGAGTGTGGAAGAACATCAGGAAATTTTGTGTCAGGTAAAGACTGTGTAAAAGTGTTTAGTCTCCAGGTACTGAAAGAGACCTTCTAACACTATTTGCAAACTGACTAAACTTTTCTTCTTTGGGAAAATCTAAGTGGAGCTTATGTTTGGAAGTGAGAAAAAAATCCTATTAGAAGTAGCCAAGGAAATCTTAGCATTAGTCAGAAGAAAATATTTAAGCACTGATGTCAATAAAATATATTTATTTTTAAAGTGACGAATTATCTTTTAACTTCTACTGATTTTGATGAGTGATGTTGAAGGCACCACTATTATTTTGTTCTCTCAGGTTATTGAACTCAGCCTTGTCTTTGACTCTTAACTCTTCTTCAACCCACATAGCCATCCAGTCAGTTGCCAAATCTTGTCATCTCTTCCTCTACATCATTTCTCCCATTCAACCCCATCTCTTTTATTCACATAGCTACCATCCTTAGTTTAGGCTCTCATCACTTCTCAGTGTGATTATTGTCTCCTAATTGGTCTCCCAACCTAAAGTTTCTCCCCGTTGCGCTCCATCCTCTATGCTGACAAAATGAATTTCTTTCAATGCAGATCTGACCATGTCACTCCCCTACTCAATCGACTTTAGTGGTTTCCTGTTTCCTTTAGAATGAAAGAGAAAGCACACTGTTTAGCTTTTAAAGTCCTTCAGAACCTTGTAGCTTTGTTGAACATTACTCTCCTTCTCCCTATCCCCCCCCGCCCAATTTAGTGATCTTGTCAAGTTGGCTTTCTTTTTGTTCCTTACATGCTATGCTCTATCTCATATCTCCATGTGCTGGCCACCTCTCCGTCCCTGAAATGTATTCCTTCTTCATTTCTGCTTAGTGGAATCCTTTTCCTTAAAAACAAATGAAACCTCTCCTCACCACCACCCCCAACTACTAGTGCCCTCTCTCCAACTACTTTATATATTTTTGCGTGTATTCTTTCCTCTGTTTGAATATAAACTCATTGAGAGCAGAGATTGTTTCATTTTTTCACTTGTAATCACAAGCACATAGTAATTAATAAATGCTTGTTGATTGCATCAATTTATAGTGTCTCTCCCCCCGCCATGTTTTTTCTATTTCCCATGTTAGTTGTTCTTTACTACACAATGGCTTTCCATTATATTCATATATTATAATTTATTTAGTCACTACCCAGATGATGGGAACCCACTATTCTGTTTTTTTAATTTGTTTTATTTATTTTGCTACCACAAAAAGTGCTGCTATGAATATTTTGACATCCATGGGATCATTATGTCTCCAACCTTCTTGAGGTTTATATTCAGAAATTTGGGATTTTTTGAGCAATTTTTCCCACATAAATTGATTTCTGTAGTGGTCCGACCAATTCACAGCTCCATCAACAGTGTCAGCACGCTTGTCTTTCCACAGCCTCACCAACTTTGACTAGTTCTATCTTTTGTCGTCTTTGCCAATTTTCTGGACATCAGTTGAAGCCTCAATTGTTCTGTCTAACGTTTTTCTTATTAATGATTTCAAACAGTCTTTCATGTGATGTTGTTTTGCAATTCTTTTGAAAACTTCATTTCCTTTGACCACTCTTCCATTGGGGAAATGGCTGACTATTGGTATTATATAAGGACTTGACAGAAATATCTTTCTTGGTTAATAGTCTATTATCAGAGATAATTGACAAAAATATTTTTTCCATCTGACAGTTTTTCTTCTAATCCTAGCTTTTAATTCCTTTGTTCTTCATTTCAGAATGAAAGATGATCAGTACTGTTCTTACTCTTCACCTATTCCACCCTTTTTGCAGAGAAAGAGCCTTGAAAGCTGAACTCTGGAAGTTGAGCCTGAAACTATAACATGGCAATTGATTCCTTGAATTCTCCTCCTTAAGGAGGAATACTGTGAGAAAGCCCTGTCTTTCTTCCTCTTTGGGAGAGGGTCTACAGTTATACAGTGTATCTTTGTCATGTAAATTTTAGCTACAGTGTTGGCTAGCTGTAGGAAGGGTAATGCTACAGAGTTCCAGTGTTGTGGGTTTTTTGTTTGTTTGTTTTTGTTTTTACTATCATTCTGATAGGAGTGTATCTTTTTAAAAATGTGAAGTGGCTTATCAGACCTCTATTTTAAAATTATCTTGACATATTTTATTGGACTTAGGTTTCACTCTGTACTCAGTTCTAAAAATTTCTACTTTGTAAAGTCTCTATAGTAGTCAGGCATATTGAGCACTTTGGATAGGAGAGGGGTTATAAGTTTTCTTGGATCATTGAATCATAGTAGCATGACTTAAACTAAAAGGAAACTCCAGTCCAACACCCTCATTTTATAGATGAGGAAACCAAAGAAGATTAAGTGAAATGCGCAGAATCACACATATTAATTGGAATAATTGATATTTGAACCAAGGTTCTCTGACTCCAAGTAGGATTCATCAAACTGATATTTAGGGATAAAAAAATGGAATTCTTTTCCCCCCAATAATTTAATTAGCAAACTAATACATAAGAGATGACTCTGGGATGGGTGAGGGTGAATACTGGGGAAAACATAGGCAAGGTAAAAACCAATTTAAAAAAAAAACAAGCTAATGAATAGTTTTCAGGGTTAAACACGTTCATTTAATTGAATATTTAGCTTACAATCGATTGTCATAAAAGTTTCCTATATAGGATGTGTGTTAACAGCCCACAGCCTATCTGATGATAATGGTGTTTCTTGAGTGCCTTAATTTTAGATGAGTAAAGGGTAGTATCTTTTAAGACACTATGTTACACAATGTAGTAGTTATTTAAGAAATGGTGTTCTGGAGGTTTACATGAATTTTTAAAAATGAAAATATATGTTGGAGATAACTTTATTGACATTTGCCAGTGTTCACATGAAAAATCCAAATGAGAGATGTTAACTTTTACAAATTGTTTTATCCAGAAGTATAGTGCTTAGCTATGTACATGTAAATATTCAAATTTAGAAAAATTATAGTACAAGTTTTGTTTTTACATAAAGACATTTTTCTAGGTGAAAACCAGTGTATTTTTAAAATTTGTTACTCCACCCTTCCTAAAGCATATGCATCTGTTGGATTTTCTTGTGGTTTGTTTTTCTCTTCCCCTTCTCTGATCTCTCTTCCTGTCGCTGAGCTTAGCCTTAAAAAGTGTCTCAGAGGTTCCTCTACTCCTGCAAAAGTTCAGTGGCCTTCTCCTGTGACCTCCTCTTGTCACTTAACTATTGTTGAGTCTAGAGCAAAATTTCCATCTTGTCACTTGCTAGAGTGTGCTACCACAGACTTTAAAAAAAAGTCTCTGTTCTGTGAAATGATTAGTTGTTTCAAATAAGCTTGATCACAGGACATCAAGAATTGGGAGGAAGGAAGAAGTAAAGTCAACTTCACTTGGCAGAGGGTCCAGGGAGAGCATCTTGACGTGGGCAGCCGTTCTCGGGATTCTCTTTAAGCAAATAAAGAATTCTGCAAGGCATACAATTTTCTTATCCTTTCCTAGAATGTCTTATCATTTGGGGGGGGGGAAGGGGCTCTTCTTTTTCTGTTCTTCATTTTTTCTAGGCTGAAATCCAGTTCCATTTCTGATTTGGTTGACACATACCCAGCCCTAAAAGGAAATGGTGCTAAAGCTTTGTTTTTTAAGTCTTTGTCTTAGGAAGGTAAAGATTTGGTGTTATTTTCAAGTAACTTTGATCTCGTCTATGGAAGAGTGCATACTTTGGGGGAGGAGAACACTTTATTTGTTGCTTTTATGGGAAATAGGGAAGAACATTTTCCCAAGCCCATTTTAATTTTTATTATCTTGTTGTGTACTTGTGGGGGCCTAATTGGTGTTTATTCCACCCTTGCCTCAAGGGAATCTTGCTTTTTTATTAATATATTTCAAGAGGTAAGTATTATGATTTTGGTCTTTATTTAGTAATCATTTAAAGGCTACAGCTAAATGAGATTTAGAAATGTATCTTTATTGACCTTTATTATATCTTGCCATATGAATGATGGTTTTCAAAATAGTAAGAAAATAAAACAACCATAGTGACTTGCCATAACAACTTAACAGCAGATGGTTTAAGCACGTTCTTTGTTGGAGCAAAAATGCATACTTTATTGACTTACTTGCATTTCAGACACCCACATATCAGGTGTCTTCGTTTCTAGGCAAAGAAAGATGATGCTTTATCAGTAAATAAAAATCTCCCCACAAACGCAAAATAGCATTTGAGTTCTGGGTTTTTCTCAGATGATGAGATATAGGGGTAAAGTATCTTTTTACTGCTATATCTACTCTAAACTCTTAGTAGTAATAAACAAAGACATTGAATCTTTGCTTGCTACTACTTAGGCAAAGAATCCCAGATGACTTCTTTCTATTCCGCAGTTCTAGCAGGTGACTTGATTGCAGTGGTTATTTGGTTAGTGAAAAAAGGGAGGAAAGAGGACTAGTTTGCTACATGTGACTCTCCTCCTCTAGATCTAAATAATGGTGATATTAAACAGTTTAAGATCTCATGTTATTACCATCATGAAGGCTGTTAAAGCCGATACACGTACAATGCAAAATTTTCTCCCTAGTCTACAAATACCAAAATTCAAACTGGTTCCCAAAAGTATAAAGTAGTTGTGTCCTGCTAAATTGTTAGGTAAAGGATTGAAATTTAAGATTACCTCCACAAAGTAAGCTGTGTCAATTAACACAGCACATTTTTTAAAATCATAAAGCAAAGGCATTAGAGTTAGGATAATTTTTTAAAATTTCATTTCATGTGCCTGATTCTTCCAGTGTTTTGTTTTGTTCTGTTTTTAAGTTGGACTCTGTATATGAGCTTTGATGATGAGAGGACTCAGAGGAGACTTGTATTATCTCCATATATTTGGATGTAAGCAAGTTTATCCCTGTTTAGTTCTTAACCATTGTTCATTCATGTTTACCTTTTTATATTTCTTTTCCCTCATTTTTGAACTCCAAAGTCTCTTTGCAGCCCTGATCTTTTCGTGAGAAGTGCTTGGAAGTCCTTTATCTCATTAAGAAGTCCATTTTTTCCCTCTGTGGCATTTGTACTCAGTCTTACTGGGTAAATGATTCTTTTTTTTTTTTTTTTTTTGCCTTTTTGGAGGGCAGTTGGGGTTAAGTAACTTGCCCAAGGTCACACAGCTAGGTTTTTGTTTGTGTGCGCGTTAAGTGTCTGAGGTCGGATCCGAACTCAGGTCCTTCTGACTCCAGGGCCAGCGCTCTACTCACTACGCCACCTAGCTGCCCCTGGGTAAATGATTCTTGACTGGAAGCCCATATTGTTTGCCTTCTGGAATATCTTATTCAAAGTTCTTTTTTCCTTTATGGTGGTGGCTGCTAAGTCAAGGCAAACTCTGACACCTTAGTCGTTAAATTTCTTTCTTTCTGGTTTCTTACAGTATTTTTTCTTTCCTTTGGGAGTTCTGAATTTTGGTTGTGATATTCCTGGAAGGTTTTCATTTTGGGGTTTCTCTCAGGACACAAGTGCTAAGATTCTATTTCCACTTTGCTCTGTGGTCAAATTTTTTAAAGATTTTTTTGAAATATAATGCTAAGACTTTGTTTTGGTCCTGGTGTTCAGGGAGTCCAGTAACTTTCTTTATTTTTTGGCTTTTTGGAGGGCGGAGTGTAGGGCAATTGCAGTTAAGTAGCTTGCCCAACATCACATGGCTAGTAAGTGTGTCAAGTGTCTGAGGTTGGATTTGAACTCAGGTCCTCCTGACTCCAGGGCTGGTGCTCTATTCACTGTGCTACCTAGCCCCAGATAATTTGTTATTGTTCAGTTGTGTCTGACTCTTCATGATCCCATTTGGGTTTTTTTTTGGGGGGGGGGGCGGGGCAAGAGGTCCAATGACTTAATTTTTTTATCCTTGATCTGTTTTACAAGTCAGTTGTTTTTGCTATGATGTATTACATTTTCTTCTATTTTCAGCTTTTTGATTTTGTTATAATATTCCTTGATGCCTCATGGAGTCATTGACCTCTATTTAGTACATTCAGATTTTCAGAGATTTTATTGCTTGGGCAGTGTTTTGTGCCTCTTGTGCCATTCTGTTAATTTCCTTTTCAATTCTTTCCCTCACAACTCACATTTCTTTTCCAATTTTTTCCTGAAATACTCTCATTCCCTTTATAAAAAGATTAAATTTCTTTTTCTTTTACCTCTTGATTCATTTCATCAAGAAATTTTAGTAGAGTTTGTTCTCAAGCTGTGTTTTACTCTGAGGCATCGCATGTAGATGTTTTTGAGACATTATCATTTTCTGGGTTTGTGTCTTGAGTTTCCTTGCCACCATAATACTTCATTATGATGGGGTTCTTTTTTTTTTTTTTTTTGATTGCTCATTTTTTCAGATTACTTCCTGATTTTGGACTTGATGTTACCTTTGGTTTGTGCTGCACTTCTGAAGGGCAGGTATGCACTGATATTGTTGCTGTTTTCTTGGGGTATTGAATATTGCATTATTCCTGGATCACAGGGACAATGCATCCAAAGTGATCCAGGACAAAGACAAATTGCTGCCCCACTGGTTTGAGCTTTACAAGTTCTGGACCTGGGTTTGAGGCTGTACAAGAGTAGCCTGCTGTTGGCCTTCACTCCTATTAGCTGGCTGGTGAGTTTTGTTGACTTTGGGCAGCAGAATTAGAGGTTCTCTTTTGGTCTGAGCTTACTGCCCTGGCTATTCTTCTGCAGGCTGGGCTACACTGGAAGTGAGACTCTTGCTTCCCCTGGATTCTGTACCATAAGGCTGTTGCTGCTGGTTTCTAAACTTCCTGCTTTCTCCAAAGCCCAGGGCCTCCCCACTCAGAAATGCTACTACCCTGTACAGTCCCCTTCTCAGTTTGACCTGGATCTCTGACCCAGAACTAGGTAGGTAGTTGGTTACAGAGCTGCCGGTTTGTACCTGTCCCTATTGTTGGGATCTCGTCTTGTTCAGTTCTTGGCTCAACCTGTCCCCAGTGTCCTCAGACCTCCCTGTCTGTCTTTTTATACTGATGTGGACTGTGTATAGGATTTTATTTTTCTGGATTTCTCCATCAAGATTCAGTTTGGCCCATGTTCTAAGTTTCCCTGGAGGAGTTTGTAGATGATATCTCACCGGCACTGCCTCCTATCACTCACTCTCTCAGCTTCTCCCCCATTAGACATTTCTCTCTAGAGTTAAAAGAAGCCAAGTAAGTCATTGCATCTTCTGGGATCTCTTTAATAAGTTGTGTAGGTTAAATGAAATGTTGCTCTGGTGGAGTATCTGTTTGTCTTCCTCTCTTTTAGAAGGGTAGTTAGAAAAAGAATTGTTTTCCTTTCTGTTTAGCCTCCCTAGCATTTAATATGGAAAGAGTTTTCTAGTCCAGTATTTCCCAGGGAGCTGGAGGTAATCTTCTTTCCACTTGTTTAAAAAAAAAAAAAAAAGGAAGTAGTCTTTCTCCCCCCCCCGCAGCAGAATTTATGAGAATGAAGAAAGCTGCATAATATTTGCTGCCACTGTTAGGAACAGAATAAAGGAGTTATGAAAAATGTTTGTGGGATCTTATGGCAAGGAATTTTGTGGTTTCCAGTGGCAGAAAGAAAAAATGCCTCTTTTATTCCCTTTGATAATCTCCCTAATGAATACTATACCATCATAGAATTTTAGAATTAAAAGGGTTCTAATAAATAATCTTGCCCAGCTCTCACCTGATACACAAATTCCATTTACAGGAACTCAGACAAATCATCTTCTGGCCTCTGCTTAAATACCTTCCAGCATTAGGAATTCAGTGTGTGGTGACATAACAAATTCCATAGAGCTCTCAATGCTTGCAGTAGTGTTTGGTAAATATTGCTATCTTAACTAATCTAATCTGAGTTGTCATAGGCTAAACATAGGAAAAATGGAAAACATATTAGTGCATTGCTAGAGATTGGTGGAACAAGCTAAAAGTTTCTATATGAATTATGTAATAATTGATAAGATCCAGATTAGGCTTTCATTCATTAATGAGTTTTTTAGTTCTGATGGTGTAGAGAAAGTATAGATTTGCCCTGGAAATAATTCATCTTCTAATGTATGCCATTGAGTTTACTTTTATATTTTGCCTGAATGATCTAAGTATCTCATGCTAAATTAATAACTAACATTAATCCTAGTAATAAATTAATTTTCACTGAAAATTTAAAAATGTTTTTGAAAATATTGACATATTTTCAATTTTTACCAAATGCTACTTTGGGTAACTGAATTATCTACTTTAGTGACTGGTTAATCCCAAATCAGGTTAAATCCAGAACCTATGAACTTCAAATTAAAAGTAAACTATTATGAATATTCAGAACATCTAAACTGTGTAAACACTTAAATTCTTGCCACTTGAGTAATAATCAGCCTTTTTATGAATCATATTGATGCAATAAAAGAGTTAGCATGCTTAAGGTTTTGTGGAATTGCCAGATTTAAATTTCAGAATTAGATGGGACCACCAGAAGCCGGCATGTAAAAGAATTACTTCTAATTTCAGAACATAACTGATTTATATAGCACTTTGAGGTTTGCAGAGCATTTTATACACGCATTAGTTTCATTTGAGCTTTATTGTTGTTGTTGGTTGCTTCAGTCATATCTGACTCTTTGTGAACCCATTTTGGGGTATTTTTGAAAAAGATACTTGAAGGTGACTTTCTATTTGATTCTCCAGCTCATTTTTATAGGTATGGAACTAAGGCAAATGAAAAAGTGACTTTCCCAGGGTCACACAATTAGTAAGTGTCTGAAGTGGGATTTGAACTCATGAGAATGAGTCTTCCTGACTCCAAGCCTGACACTGTTTATCTATTATGCCACTTACTTTTATAGTAAACTTAGAAGGTAGATACCATTATTATTCTCATTTTATAGATGAGAAAACTGAAGCTCAAAGAGGCTTACTTATGGTCACAGAGCTAATAATGATTTGAAACTAAGTCTTCTAACTTTAAGTCTAGCACTCTGTTTACTATTCTGTGTCAAAAGATATTGTCTTTTAAGATCTCAAGTGAGGAGGAACCCACTACCTCCTGAAGTAGTACATCTCATTTATGAATAGCTCTAATTCTTAAAAAACAAGTTGTTTTTTTTTTCTCACAAATCCTCTATTTATCTCTTTTTCAACTCCTAGTTGAGCCATCTTTGGCCAGGCAGAAAGGGTGAGCCTGATTCTTCCATGTTCCCTCTCCACCCTCCATCCCCTAAATACTTGTAGATAGCTGCTATCCCCTGATTCTTCTTTCTTTCTAGCTAAACATTCTCACTTCCTCTGATGAGTTTTCCTGTGACTTGACCTCTAGGATCTTTGCCTTTCTGATTGTTCTTCTCTTGACATGGTCCACCTTATCAACACTCTTTCTAATATATCGCATCTAGAAATGAGCACAGTGCTTCAAACAAGGTCTGACCAGTGATACAGTGAGACTGCTCCTACACTTATGTGGACAACTTGACTTTCTAAGTGTGACTGAAGACAGGTTTTTTGACTTCCTTATCACACCGTTCATGTCGTTAACACTATTCATCATGTAATTCACTTAAATCTTCAGTTTTTTTCTCAGCAAGAAATGTTGTCTAGCTCTAACTTTGCCGTGTTATAGGATTTTTAAAAATTCAAGTATAGTACTTTACGTTTATATGTGTTAAAATTAATTCATTAAATTGTATTTGGTCCAACTTTTTAGCCTGTACACATTAACCTCCTTAAACCTCTCTCCTTTTTGCAGCGCGTCAGAATTGTTTCTCTTTGTGCTTTCATAATTTCATTCTTGAAAGCTTCTAATCACTCATAGGTTGACCTCTCCTGTAGAATTTTAATAATAGAATTCTATTTACTTTTTGAGCCCTTTGAAATCTGTTCATCCAAAATATAAAGGGTATATCAGGGAAAGCCCAGATTTCTTTTCTTTTGTCATAAACTCTTGGAAGGAAAAAAAGTTGCTTCTTCCCATCAAGGTTCCCATGATTTCCTTCTGACCCAAAAAATCCTACTTATTGAACAGGATTGTATATAGAAGAGAAGTTCTCCCTATTTGTTATCCTAACCTTTGAAAGACAAAATTATCAGCAGTGCAAGACTGTTAGTTGCTCTGCTTTCAACCAAGTGAAGAAGTCCAGCAGATGCCTACATAATTTAACTTTTTCACTACTGTGGCCTGTTTTTGTGGCAGCAACATCTGTGTCAAGGTGTACTGAGCTTTATTCTTGTAATATTAATTTGCCTCCCTCTTGCAGTTTCTGGAAGAAGAATGAGACTGATAATCTCATGTTTTTAGCTTAAATCTTGCTCATACTTCACTATCTGGACTACTCCCTCCTTTTAAAGGCAGAATGTTACTTCTTGAGGCTACTGTGAATTCAGAAATGGATACGTTATGTTTGCATTATGCCTAAATGTTAGTTATTTGGATTTTTTCAGACTTTGCCTAATTTTTACTCTATCTTCATGGACTAATAAAGGAACCTCAAACATCATCTAATCTGACCCTGTACAACCTGACTCCAGCTATATTCCCAGCCTCATTGGATATTATTTCCTCTAACCGTCCTCCTATATGCAACCAAACTGACCTCTCTAATTCTCATTCATAATATTATTTCTTCCATCTTCATATCCTTATATTGGTGGTCTCACATGTATAGGCTCCCTTCCTCCTTGCTTCTCCCTCATAAAGTTGGTCGTTTCTTTTAAGATGCAGTTTAGATAGCAGCTCTTACATGAACCCTTTGTTCTGATCCTACGGATTGCTATTGTCACGCCTCCCAGACTATCTTCTATATTTTGACTACTTTATGTCTGTCTCTGTGTATGGCTCTGTGTATATATTCATTGCTCTTATGATACACACTTGTAATGCGTGCATATGTACATAATTGTTGTCTTCCCTATTAGAATAGAAGTACCTTTTTAATAAAAATTAATTTTTTTCTGATCTGCCATAGTGACTTTCCTAAAACACAGATCTTCTCATATCACCTTACAAAAACAAACTATTAAAAGTAGAGGCAAAATAGCACTATCAACTGAATTCTAAGTGGCTTGATACAATTTATTAGACAGATGAGTGAGAGCCATATAATTTTAGAGCTGTAACACCTCAAAGATTTTTCAGCCCTTCATTTTGTATATGAGGAAAATGAGGTTCACTTGGGATTATAAACTGGCCCAGATCACACTTAGTGCCAGAGTCAACTAGAATCCCTTGGCTACATGTACTAATATGTTTATAATAGTAAATGATGATACGTTACATTTATAAATTGCTTTAAAACTGCCTTTCATGTGCATTCATCTCATTTGTTTATCAGTAATTTTGTTAGGTGACCAGGACAGCTATTACCCCTTTTTTGGAGACTGCGAAACAGAGGTTCAGAAAGTTTAATTGTCTTGCCCTGTGACAGAGCTACAACTCAAACCCAATACATTTGACTACAGGTCTACTGTCCTTTCCTTTCTTGGCTCTGAGTTTAAGACTTGTGTGTACAGTTTGACCCAGTATCATCATTAGGAATCAAATACTCCTGTTATTCTTCTAATCTTGAAAGCTTTATAACTCTGTAATTCTATCCTCCTAACCCATGGTTTCTTTCACTGATGCTCCTTTTAAGATGCTTCAGCTTAATCCATTATCTCTCTTCTGCCCCTGAGGAACCATATAAAGGATCCAGTATTGTTCTTAATAGCTGAGAAAAAGTAGAATATATTCTCCTATAATACTCAGATAATTGACTCCACATTGTAAAGACCAGAAAAGGCTGAAAACAGCAGTCCTTTTTAGACTTGCATCCTCCTTGCCTATTTATTAGTCATACTCATAGCAAATAAAACTACTAACATTTGGATAGAGTCTTGGTAATTTAAGCAAAGCATCAAGGGCTGCTGCTGCTGCTGACTAGTTATACTGAAGAACTTGTTGCTTTTACTTGGAATAACAGTCAAATGATTATAAACATTACACTGTATAAAGAGGCTCAGGAAGACCCCGCTTTACAAACTGTTTTTGTTTCCAGAATTGATGTGTACACAATCTTTGTGAAACTAGAAATTATTCCTCCCATAGAAATAACAATGTTATTTATACTTAATTAGGTTTTTAGACTAGCCCACAAAAGCTTAAAATATTGCTGAAAGATGATATTCTTTGCAACTTTAAAAAATAGAAAACTATTCTTGCAATTTTAATACTTAAAAAAAAATAAAACAAGACATTCTCTACCTCTGCACAAACAAGTGTAATGTTGCCAGTAAGATGAGAAAAGGGATAGTAGTGATCTGTTCACTTTATCTAATTACAAATGGCAGGGTAGGTTGATTCCTTCAGTAAATTGAAAAACATACCAAGAATACATTTCTCATATCCCTCTTTCCCTTTACCCCTCAGTCCATGAATTCCTGACTTGGCTTGGTGAAAAACATTGTATTATACTAAAGGAACAGTAGCCAACAGCTTCCTGACCCTATCCTGAGGATAGAGGGTGGGAAGTGATGAATTGTAGTGATACAGAGGCATCTGAGGATCAGTTAAAGAATGGGAGTGCTCTGAGAAGCAGATTAGGCTCTTACTAGGTAATATAGAGGCTGAGGAGGGCGAGGAAGGGTGAGGGGCACTGAATATAAAGCCCCTAGAGCAATTTCATATGGCTTGTAGAGACTGAGCATTTAAATATTTTTATCTCACAAATAAAAGGAAGAGAGAATTATAGTTAAAATAGGGAGGGAAAAAGGAGGTTATATGTACATGCTAGACACCAATATGAAGTGTAATTTAATAAGCTCTAAGTAGTTAAAGAAAACATGGAAGGATAATTCCTGTATTGAGCCCCAGAAGGAAATTTGATATGGAGGGGGATGAAATAAGAACAAAGTATAGATGAGACAACAGGTCAGGCAGTTTCCTGTTAGCAGGTAACACCACTGTGCCAGGACAGGTAGATGCTAGATTAACAGAAGCTGGGTGGGGGGACGGAAAAAACCTTGGTGGTTGGGGCATAGGGGAAAATAGCTACGTGCAAGTGGCCATTTGTATGTAAAGATCTCAAGGTTCTTAAAATATTTATTTCTTTTCTTTTAGTACCTAGTTGACATTTCTTATCATGTGTTACCTTTTTTTGTTTTTTATTTTCTTTTTGCTTTTTGGTGGGGCAGTTGGGGTTAAGTGACTTGTCCAAGGTCACATGACTAGCAAGTGTTAAGTGTCTGAGGTTGGATTTGAACTCGGGTTCGCCTGACTCCAGGGCCGGTGCTCTATTCACTGCATCACCTAGCTGCCCCAAGTTGTGTTACCTTAGGCAAATTATTTCACTGTTCTAGCCCTTTCACAAATTAGTGTTTTGTTTCCTTCCCTTTTTCTACATAAGAGAACATCACATTGCTTATAGTACAAAATCGCTATTATTTCTGAAGTTATGTGATCCTAGAGGAGTGTCTGGGCCTCAGTTTCCTAATTTGTAAAATGAAATTGTTGAGCTATATGTCCTAAGAACATTCTAGTTCTTTTGCGCCTTTCTCTGTCCAGATTTCAAGCTTGATTACTTTGTTCTCTATATGTAAATCACTAGCTATGATTTCATGCTATCCAACCTGCTTCTCTAATGCTAACTTGTGCAAGTAACTAGACATTCTCTGCCTTTTTTGTGCCTTTGGATTTATGCTTTTTGTGGGGGGGTGGGGGGTGGGAGGGGACATGTAAAAAATTCTTCTGTTTAGTGAGGTATATTACAAATACCTGCCTTTTATCATGCTAATCCAAATGTCATTCTTACCTGGTGTCTATATATAACATGACATCTGTTAACTACTTTCTATTTGATATTTAAACTTAAAATGATTTCTTCCAAGGGACAAATTGGAAATTTTGCTTCTTAATATATCAGTGTGGCTTGTGATTTACTAACAAAATGTGTAATTATATATTGCAGATACTGGACCTATCATGATGAAAGATTTTTATACATGTTAATGGAATATGTTCCTGGAGGAGAACTTTTCAGCTACTTGAGAAACATGGGACGGTTCAATAATAGCACAGGACTGTTTTACTCTGCAGAAATTATCTGTGCAATAGAATATCTGCACTCCAAAGAAATAGTTTACAGAGATCTAAAACCTGAAAATATATTATTAGATAAAGAAGGCCATATCAAGCTCACTGATTTTGGATTTGCTAAAAAGCTAGTAGACAGGTAAGATATAAAGTCTTTTAATTTTGAAATTTGAAAATTATGAAAGTTAATAGTTGAAAAATTGCTTATTTACCACTTAGATGCCTCTTTTTGATTAATAAGATTTTTCATTTTTACATGACTAAAGTGCTTATTCTTTGTAAATGATATTTGTGGTATATATGCATGCAAACACACACATAGGTGTATCTACATACATGTATACACATATGAATATATATACGTGCCTGTGTAAGATTACCTTCACAAATAACGAATGGTTGAATTAACTAGTTGTAAGAAATTATTTTGACAGAAGAGAATGAACAAATATAAAAAGGAGAAACATCTCATACAACAACAGTCTGGGATCATTTAGTGTTTGTTCCCATGTATCTCATTAGGCCCTGAAAACATTACTGTGTTACAGCACAGTATGATAATTGATGTTCATAATTAAAACATGAGTAATCAAGAAAAAGTTAGATTATATTCTGAATATTGCATTATATTCTAAATAATAATATTTTAGACTATATTCCTGAATATTCAAGAAAGAGAACTATATGATATATTCTAGAAAGATTTCCCTCAAAAATATCCTTCAGTTATCAAACAGATAAATTATGTGGAAAACTTGTCATATAAGGTCAGATAAAGATGTATGCCAATTTATAGCATTCTATAAATAGCTGTTTTTCTATTGTGGTAGCCTATAAAGAGTTTGGCTTTCTCAGGAAAATTGACATTGTGCTTTCATGGAGGAATTAATACTATTTTTTCTATATATTCTTCTTCAGTCATATTCATTTTTTTAAAATAAAATGATTTCTCATTTAAATGTACTATGAACAAGATATCTCTACCCTTTAAAAATCAATTTTTTAGATCCATAAGGATAAAGTTAAAGAAGTGCATTATAAGGAGCAGTGTCAGCTAAAGCTTTAATCATAGTGACTTGACAGAATCTGATTTAGAGTGTAGGTGCTGCCACACTGTGGCTATTATGAATTTTCATCTGTGAAGAGGAATCAGTTTTAGTGGTTGTCTAACCCTCCCATGTTACTAATGAGGAAACCGAGACTTTATGTCTAACTATTAAATAATATATGTAGTTTCTATGGAAGACTGATTAAAATAGAAGTATTGGAATTGTCTCTTTAAACTATTAATATTTTATTTTTGCTTTTATAATACTCCAGTCTTATTGCTGAGAAAGCATAATTAATGCAGAAAGAATTAAAGTATTTTAACTGAAAACTGAAGGAGGGGCAGATATTAGTTGCTTAGTGGAATTTGGTATTATGTTGAAATAACCATGAGGATTTAAAAATGAACTTCAGTCTCTCCTATTATGCAAGTCATAGCTTGATGGAAAATTTTATTCTTTCTTATGTCTCTTTAGTGTCTGATATCATCATATAGATTTAGAAGATAACCAGTTTGAGTCCTTTAGTAAAGGACAACCTCTTTTGGTCCTGTTCTTTTTTTTTTTTCTGCCTTTTTTTTTTTTTTTTGGAAGGGCAATTGGGGTTTAAGTGACTTGCCCAAGATCACATGGCTAGTAAGTGTTAAGTTTCTGAGGTCGGATTTGAACTCAGGGCCTCCTGACTCCAGGGCTGGTGCTCTGTTCACTGCACCACCTAGATTCCCCATCCTGTTCTTAACATGGTAGTTGCCCTATATTTGTTTTCTAGGTATATATGATAGTTGGGTAAGGTTCGTATAGTAGAAATGAGGTAGAATAATTTGGGATGAAGGTAAATATAGTATCTACTTTAGATTTTCATGGATGCATAGAAGTAGTATGATTTTTCTTTAAAAAAGGAGAAAAACAAGGATGGTTTAAACAAAGAGCAAATGTATATTTAAGAAAAGTATTTTAAAATATTTTCAGTATGTTTAGTAATATGAAGCAAATTTTACTTTTTAAGAGTTTTCCATAATACAAGGTACATTTTAAAATTCATATAGATGTGTCATTAGCATACTTAAAATATATTTTAACAATAGTATTTTATTAAAAATATTCTGTATTACTTTATTACTTATGTGGTAAGATTTCATTATTTTTACATTGCTTTTTTGGTGCTTTGAGGGATCTTAGGGTCTAAAACTAATAATTGGGGTTTTTTTTCAACTTTCTTTGGTATTCAAACTTTGTTTTATAGAGAAAAAATTACTGTAAGTCCAAGAAGAAAAGTTATATTTAGTTTTGATTGAAGCTTTGTTTTAGAACAGCTCATTAAACAATTGTTCTGTAATTAATTTGATAATCTGGGTACGATTAGTATAAGTCACCTTAAGTTTTCATTTCTGTAACCTCACTGGATAAATAGGAATCTTGACGGTCAGTATTTTTACTGTAGTCTACCACTTTAACTGTGCAGCATGGAAGCATAGTAGAATCAAACCTGCAAACATTTTCCTCATTAAGGCTGTTTGGAGATAAAGAGATTTAGGGATTGTAAGTGCCTTAGGAATAGACACTTTTTCATTTATGTCTCTATATCCCTTCACCAAAGACAGTGCTTGGCTTACAGTAGGTGCTTATTGAATGTTTGTTGATTGATTGACTACTGAGCCCAAGGGAAGGAAAGGAATCCTGAGATTTGAATCCTTCTTTACCCTTAGGACAATATACAAATAAACAAGTATTTTTTTTATTTAGTGACCTGTGTTTTGGGTATGGGAGAATAGTTAGGTAGAGCCTAAGCATAAATGGCAGTCCTCTCACCTTCGAGGTGAGGAAACTAAGACCCTTAGAAATAAAGTGCCTTGATCACTGTCATTCTCAGGAACATGCATTTAGAGATTGAAGGGGTCTTAGAGATCTTTAAGTGTGAACGCCTCTTTTACAGATGAGTAAAAACTGAGGCCAAGGGAGGTGAAATGCCTTGCACAGGGTCACATAGGTAGTATCTGAGGCAGGATCTGAAAGCAAGCCAGCTTCAACATTCTGTCCACTGCTTACAGCACGTTGCCTCTGTGTGGGGTGCATTTCTACAGGGCTAGTTAGAGCAGATTGAGGATTTAAAACTGCTTGTCTTCAATTCAGCCAATATTTATGAAGTACCTGCTATCCTGCTTTAAGCAGTAGAAAGTTCAGCCCTATGAGCTAGACATCGTACTCTTCTTAATGCTTCTAAGGCTGTATTAGTTTTTGTGTCAACAGTTGATTATATTGGGCATATGGTTAACTAAAAGTACAAGATCTTTTTGGTTTTTAGACACTAATTACTGTCAAACTAAATGTTTTAGAATGGGCCTAATTTAGGCCAGTCTTACATATTACTTCTACCATACTATACTTTTGAAATGGATATATTTTAAAAAACCCTCTAAGGTAAGATTTGACATTGAGGATTGGTAAATTTCATTATGTGAATTGGGACCAAATGCCATAGGTATCAAAGCTGGAATCTTGATTTTTTTTAACCCTTTTTATTAGCTATCCCTTCTTGCTTTTTACCCTGCACAAACTTGATAAGCCTTCTGTGTCTTCATCAAAGTAATTGACTAAAAATGGAGAGGAGGCCCAAGGACAGACAGATAGATATCGCAGGACAATAGAGGCCTTCTTCAAGGTTGACACCAAACCATTAACCAATACTCTTTGGCTACAATTATTCAACAATATGATTCCAACTGTATAATCTTTGTTTTTTGACCCCTCTGGAGCTCAGTTTTATCATCTATAAAATGAAGGGCATTGATTAGATGATTTTTCAGGGTTCTTCCTCCTCACAAATTCTGTTAAGTTTTGACTTGTATCTAACCATATACTTATCCAATGCCTATTTCTCCAACTTACTCATCAGACTGCCATGAATGACCCTGTCAGTATTTTGCTGGGATAAACGTAATGCTTTGTAAATAATACTATAATTTTACCAAGCAGTTTGGGGTGTGTGTGTGTGTGTGTGTGTGTGTGTGTGTGTGTGTGTGTGTGTGTGTTGTGGGAGTGAGAGAGAAAGAAAAGACAAAAAAAGAGAGGGATAGAAGGAAATGCAAAGAGAGATTGATAGATTTTCTTGATAATCTTGAGGTCAGCCATCATCTCTGTTTTAAAAAAGAAATTGAAGCTCTTAGAAATTAAATGAATTGTCTGACATCACATAATAATGATTTATGAAAGAAAATCTTGAACCCAGATCTTCTTAGTTTTGTTTACTCTCCCCATCAATATACATTCATCAGTCTAGTAATCCTGTCAAAGAGATCTTCCATTCAACATTTATCAAGTGCTTATTATTAGTATTAAGTGACTTATTAGTAAGCATCCTGGCTTTTGTGATTCTTCCTTTCTTTTCTAAATGTTCATAAAGGTCATCTTCTGTTTAACATATTTTTTCCCTAGAATTTGCCAGAGATCAGTGTTAAGCTCAGTTTCCTGATAGTCTAGGATTGGTTTCTTTTCTAACTTGGAAAATTGGAAACTTTGTTTATAACTAGTCTTCTTGGTATCTTTCTCACTTCAAATCATTTCTGACAGATAACTTACTGTGATTCTGCAACCCTTTAATGATGGACTCAACTCTCAGGAAGAAAAGGAGGCTATCTTTGGAGAAGTCACATTTGTGGTGATACTAAATGCAGCATAACTCAGGCCTAGGAAGAAACTTTTGACCTTGGAATTATAGAGAAAACAAGCAAAAATGTACTAGATGAGTTCTATATGCCAGAACATTTTTCTTGTGGTTAGTGATGAGAGAAAAATAAATAGACCTTCTCTTAATTCAATTCAACAAGCAGTAGATACCTGTTATGTATAGGGTACTAGTACTATGCTAGGCTTTGAAGATACCTTGAAGAGTAAGAAGTGATTTCTGCTTACAAGGACCTTATAGAATAGTACGTTTTGCAATGCTACTAAAAGTAGCTCACATATGACATTTTAAAGTTTATAAAGAACTTTAATTTGTTATATGATTTTTATCTTAATAGTGGCCCAGTAGCATAGTACCTACTGTGTAATAGCACCTAGTAGATCATAGTAGCACCTCTAGGAAGGAGGTGCTCTTGGCCCCATTTTACAGATGAAGAAAGCATCTCAGAAAATTTATGACTTGCCCAAGGTCACAAAACTGCCTTGGTCCTAAATCTTTCTGGTCCCCAATCCAGTGTACTGCCCACCTTCCTATTCTGCCTCTTACATGTTAGAGAGATCAGGCATGTACACAAATAACTATAATACATATTAGAACATGATAACTGCAAAGGAAAAGTTAAAGTAACATGAGAAATCTGAGGAGGGAGACAGATCAGTTACAAGGAGAAGAGTCAAATTAGGCTTAATGGAGGATTTGGCTTAGAAGGGAGGGAATGATTAACAAACAAGACAAAACAGAACGTGCCAATTCTAAGCATTAAAGAACAGTGAGAGGGACTGTGTACAGTGATGGGAGAGTACCAGAAAAGAGTAGGGAATTTGGACAAGTTCAGTTTTAGGTATATATTAGAATGTATGAGGAGGTGTAATGAAGCTAACAAGGTAAGTTGGAATCCTGAAAGATTGAGAGTTTATACTTTTTTTGATAGGTGAAGGGGAACAAAAAGAACTAGGGTAATAATCAAAGGTAGTGGGAACAAAAGGGATGAATATGAGAGAGATTTTACAGCTATTACAGACAAGATCAGTAAGTCAACAAACATTTATTAATCACTTACTATGGGCCAGTTAGGCAGCTAGGTGGTACAGTGGCTAGAGCACCAGACTTGGAATCAGGAATCTGAGTTAGATCTGGCCTCAGACACTAGTTGTATGACTCTGGGCAAGTCACTTAACCTTTACTTCCCTCAGTTCCTCTTCTGTAAAATGGGGGCACACTGGAGAAGGAAATGGCAGAAATCATGCCAGTATCTTTGCTAAGAAAACTTCATGGACAAAAATCCATGGGGTCATATAGAGTTGGATATGACTGAAAGATTGAACAGTAGCAATGAACCAGGTACTACTGTGTGAGCTCTGGGAATAAAAAGTAAGACAAAACCATGGTATCTGCCCTCAGGGAACTATATTTTAATGGCAGAGACAACATGCAAAAACCTCTATGTACATGATATATACTGTGTAAGTGGAAGGTAATCTTAAAGAGAAGGCACTGGTGATGTAGAAGTAGGCTTCTTTCAGAAGGTGGAATTTGAGCTGAATCTTAAAGGAAGACAGGAATGGGAAATGAGAAGGAAGAGCATTTCAAGCAGCCCAGGAAAAGGCACAAAAAGTTGGGAAAATGGAGTGTTGTGTGAAACACATAGCAAGAAGACCAGTGTAGCTGGTGGCATAGAACATAGAGACAATAAAGGGTAAGAAGATTAGAAAGGAAAGGGTCAGGTTATGAAGGACTTCAAAAGTTAGAATATTTTATGTTTGATCCTGGAGATAATAGGGAGCCACTGAAGTTTATTAGGGGAAGAGTAAAAGATGATTTCAGGGTCTTGAGCAAATTCCATTTTGGATATGTTGAATTTAAGGCATAAAGAGATTGCTTAATAGGATCTGTTCAGCAAGTAGTCGGAAATGTGAGACTGAAATTTTAGGCAGGGAGATAGATGAACAGTGAAGAATTACATTGAAACATGGTCTAACAGTCATAATTAGAACCTTTAAAGTGGATGAGACTACTCAGGGAGAAATTATAGGGAGAGCTGTTAAAGCGTCAACCAGTTTGATTAATTCCTGGCAGTATTCCTCTTTTTTTTGGTGGGCGGAAGTGTGAAGGGGGGAGGTAGGGCGATTGCGGTTAAGTGATTTGCCCAAGGTCACATGGCTAGTTTTGTGTTAAGTGTTTGAGGTCGGATTTGAACTCAGGTTTCCCTGACTCCAGGGCTGGTGCTCTATTCACTTCGCCCCCTAGCCACCCCTGGCAGTATTCTTAAACACTTTATTATGTAAAGGATAGTTTATAAGCACTTAGGGAAGTGGTGATCACTAATACCCAATAGTAGTTCATCATCTTGTCTCATACTAGCTTAGCCTCATTTTCTTTTTTTACAAGATTACTATAATGGTGGATCAAGAGAATGATCTTAATGTGTTAGATTCAAAATGTAGATTCAAAACCTATTGAAGAAATAAACGCAAGTAGTGAATTGATGTTAACCTGGAGAGATCTATAATGTGGTACCATTGTGCTGTAGTTCCCTGCCCTTTTCTGTTCAATATTTTCTCACAGAAGTGGATGGAGAAAGATTATTAAGTTTGTGAATGACATGAAGATGAAAAGGATATCTCTGGGCTGGTTACCAAAGCAGTGCCTCTACCCCTTCTTGTGATCGCATGTTACCTTTGCTCTTCTTTTTTCTTTGCAGTTTTTGCTTTATAGACCATGGTGGATCAACTGAACTATACGCGATTCTTTCCACTTGAATTTTGCTTCCTTGTCCTGCTTTGCCAAAACCAAACCTTGGCTCGTCACTCCCATTTACCTTCTCCAATCCTGCCCATGATGTCCTGGAGACAGTGAAACCACTTTGACAATTGACTCCATTGCACATGTGTTAACCTAATTGCTAGATGGCCAGTGTTTTATTCTTTTTTTTCCCTGGTTGACTCCTGTTCTTTAAAACCTGTTCCATACGTTTATTCCCTTCCTCATACGACCTTCACTGTGCTATTATCAGAGGAGCTTGCCTCCTTATTTGCTGAAAAAAATCGAGACCATCCGTCTGTCGTGACTTATCTCTTCTCCATTTCACACTTCAAAACTCCGTCAGCCCCCTCCCCCTTTTTGTTTGCTCTTGGGTAGGATTTGGCATTTCTTACCAGATTTCCTAATTGTGCCCTGGATTTCTTTTAGCCCCTTATCATCTTGAGCTTATTTAGTTTTCTCTAGAATATCTTCATGGAAAAGGGTCACATTATTATAAGATCTAGAAGAGCCGGGGATACTTAATCTGGAGGAGAAAAACCTTAGGGGAATTTGATCTGTATCTTTAGGTATCTGAAAAGTGATCCTGTGGGAGAGAGATTAGAATTTTTTTTCCTTGATCCTAAAAAACAAGATTAAGATCAGTGGGTTGCAAAGCGGTAGATTTGTATATAAAGAAAAAAGTTTCTTCTATTAAAGCTATCAAAAAATGAAATGTACTACCTCTGAAGGGGGTTGGGTTCCATATCCCTGGGCAGCTTGTATTGGAGAGTAGATGACTGCTTACAAATGTTATCAAGGGTATTCTTCAGGTTCCTTTTAACTCACAATAAGTCATTAAGAGATGTCCATGTTTAGAGAATAGGAAAAGGATAAAGAGCCAGTGGAAGAAACATAGGGGGAGAAACTCTACGAGTACATCATTCATCATTCTGAAATGTATCATAAATGTCAAGGAAGCTGAAGGTTAAAAAAAATCATCTTTGGGTTTGGTAATTAGCGGGTCATTACTATCCTTCAAGAGAGCAGTTGAAGTACAGTTGGTGGGAGCAGAGGTCAAATGACAAGGGTGTGTGGGATATCAAAACATGAATTTAGGTAGATAGAAAAAAATCTTGAGTGACATTGAATAAAAGGGGGAAAATGGAAATGGAAACACCTAATATGGATTAGCTCAAGAATCCACATTACTTTTGAAATGCTAACCTAGTTTTCTTAGCTATGATATAGCAAGTGCATAGCTCAGGCAGCATAGTAAAGAAGTGACTTTTTATTTAATGGCAATGCTCCAGTTTACAGAGAAGAGTCTATATATAAAGGGAAAAAATATAGTAAATACCTGCTAATTTAATCTAATTTTTTCCCCCAAGAACTTCTGAAGTTTTTTATCTTTATGCTTTCTACCTAAAGCAACACCAATAGCTAATATTTATAGAAAGGTGAAGGTTGCCAAGATCCTATTTCAGCCTTATAACATCCTTGAGAGGTAGGTACTATGGGTATCATTACCCCCATTTTACAGGTGACACAATGGTGATTCAGAGAGGTTAAAGGACTTGCACATGGTCACAGAGCTCGTGAGTGTCAGAGGCAGGATTTGCACCCGAATTCTGTGTACCATGATATGTCCCAGACTTGGTCATTTCATCAGTGTGGGTGTTCCTTTTACAGAAGAAGACTGCACGCCCCTATATTTTAGCAGATAGTCTATATAGTACTATCGCCCCTACAGACTTAGTACTTTTGGTCCTCAGCTGGCAGACATATTGTCTGTTACCATGTCTTATTCAAAGTCTTTCTAGTCTATAAAGACCTAACAGGGATTTTATACTTTCCAAAGAGTCATCCCTGCACTTCAGTGAAGCATTAGAGGAAGACATTATTGGGAGGAAATGAAAACTTAAAATCAATTCAGCATCTATTCTGGGCTCTTCCCCCCTCTGTGGGGACCCCCCTTCCCCCAAGAAAAGCAGAGACAACATTTGCATTTTGGCTACTCTCTTGTTAAAGCTGATTATTTTTAAGATTTACTTATGAATTCTTATAATCTAATCTAATTCAGTGAGATGAGAGTATACTAAAGTTACTCTGAGAGCTTTATAAACCTCCTGAATAATTACGACTGATTTTGAAAAACTTTCCATTTCTCCTAGGATTTGTAGCCTTCATTCTCTTTAACTACAGGAAAGTTTAGCTTAGGTTCTTGGGTTTCTCTCTAGTTAAACAAATTAAACCTTGTATTGTGATAGATAGCTTTTTACATTGGCTTTTTACACAGTCACTTTCTGAATGTATTGACCTTAGGTCTAAGATTTGTGATTGCCAAAGCAACCACAACAATCAGTCAGTAAAGTACACCTACTATGTACTGCCGCCTCATGGAATTTTTCTTTATATTAAAGTGAATTAATTGATAAACTCAGTAAAGCAGATCTAATCATTCCTTCCCAGGCTAGCTGACTCAGGTGTAAATATTGTTCCACACAATTAATTAATTAAGAACAATCTTAGTCAGCTAGGTAGAAAGAGAAATAGACTTGGAGCTGAAGGAGCTGAGTTCAAATACTGACTTATTGGTACAGTGAAATAAATGATTTCTAAGATACTTTTCTAGGTCCAGAATACCATAATTCTAAGAACCTCATTTAAAAAAAATGAATTCCTGACAAGGAAACTCCCTCTACCAAATGCACATAGCAAGTTCTCCATAACTTAAGAATTTTAGAGAGTTGAGTAGAAAATGAATTGAGTAAAGAATGAATGAAAGAATTTTCTCCATTATGACACTTTAGCCTACTCCGCTGGGAGGATCCCTTTGCCCCAGATGTATCCTTCATCTGGAAGTTAGTTGGTCCCTGTTCTTGCTACTGAAGTACACTCTGATACCTGCCTTGGATTGATTTATCCACTTTAAGGAATTTGGCCAGGTCACCCATGTCTTCATTGTTCTTCGATGTTTACTCCACCCCTAACTTCCTCGTATTAGAAGTACTCTCCATCTCTGAGAGCTCTTCCTCTGGGATTGGTTCTCCCCCAAATCTCCATTTTTGAGGAAAGTGACCAGGCCAGCCGCATCTTCATCACTCTCTGTCTTCTACTCCTAACTCTCTAGACTTTTCTTCTTGTCCTTCTTGAGTACCTTCTCCCCTCCTGCCCCCTTTTAGCCTTCTTTTATGTATTATCTTTCCCATTGGAATTTAAGCTTTTGAGGGCAGGGACTGTCTTTCTGCTTATGTTGTATTCTCAGTGCTTAGCATAGTTGTAAGCATAAAGTAAGTGCTTAGTAAATGCTTGATGATTTGACTTGAATGAAAAGCATTTATTAAGCCTTAGAAAAGCAACAATAACATAAACCAGTTAAATAATAATACAAGGTAGTATGCCTTTAATTACAAAATGAGCAGTATATATAATATGTCCAAAAGGGAGATGACTACAGTTGTACATGGTTTAGGCTTGAGTTTCTGAAGATATTGTATTTGAGGTGGACTCTAAAAGTTAGATCTTAATGATAAATGATATAGATAGATAGATAGAAGGAACTTTACAATTTTCAGGTTTCTTTCCTTGTAGAAAGTCCATGAGGCAGAATTGTACAAATGTTCCCCATTTGAACTAACTGGTACCCTGAAAAGGCAAGTTATTTGTCTGCGATCTAATGATTATGAAATAGGAAAACTGATTCCCAGAACATTTACTCTTTCTAATTAACCATGCTGCATTGCAGACAGAGGAATATTGTCAGCTGAGACTTAGAGGCTGGAATTAACATGTTCTATTTGGAAGTCAATGAGAATCCTAGACTGATGTAAGCCAAAGCCATACTGGGGAGGCGGGAAAGGGAGGGCTTTATTATGAAGTTAAGGAGTTTGGATTTTATCCTGTAGACAGTAGGGGTCCTTTGAAAGTTTTTGAATAGGGGACTAACAGAATAAAAGTGATATTTTAGGGAAATTGGGGGCAGAGCCAAGATGGTGGAGTAGAAACAGCGTCTCCCCAGATCACCTCCAAACCATGTAAAAGGGGACTCTGAACAACTTCTGGAGCCCCAGCACCCACAGAATGACACAGAGAAGCTAACCTCCTGCTGAGGACAGCCCAGCAGCCCTGCAGGGAGCTGCCAGTGCAGCGCTCTGGGAGCTGATAACACAGCTCACTGGAAACCTACAGCGCAGTGCTCTGGAAGCTGAGCCCAGGCCTGAGAGCCATGGTTTTAGCCCCAGGGTGGCCTGGCAAGCAGCCAGCCAGAGGGACGCCAGAACATCAGCAGCTGTGGTGATTCCAGAATTTCAACACAGACATGCCTAGGACAAAGTGAGAGGTTAGTGCCCTATGGACTCTGGGACCAGTATTTGGGGAACATGGCAGCTTCCTCACCTGGGAGCTAGAAGCCGCTCAGGAGACACGCCATTTTGCACTTTCAGTGGCAGCTCCAGCTCCAGGTCTTCGAACTGTAGGGAAATCCAGCAATCAGTCTGGGGGTTAATTGCTCTTGCTTTAACCTGCTTGGATCTAGATTGTGATCTGGGGGGGAGGTCTGGGGTGGGCATCCAACTTGCCAGAACTGGAAGTTGTGAAGACCCCAACATTCAGGACGGAAGCTCCCCTGTCTGGTGGCAGAGTCCTACTGTGGCAACAAGCCCAAAAGTCAAGTAACTAAGTGGCAACATGACTAGGCAAAGGAAACAAAATAAACAGAAGAACACAACATTAGACTCCAATTTGGGGGGCAAAGAGGATGGAAGCATAGAACAGGAGGAGAGACTGTGAGGTCAGAAATCCTGCTCCAAAAGCCCCAAATGAAAATATGAGCTGGTTACAGGCCATAAGAAGGACTTTAAAAACCAAATAAGAGAAATGGAGGAAAAATTGGGAAGAGAAATGAGAAGGATGCAGGAAAAGTATGAAATGAGAGTCAACAGCCTGACTGAGGAAAATAACACCTTAAAAAATAGACTAACTCAAATGGCAAAGGAGGCCTAAAAGGGCAATGAGGAGAAGAATGCCTTAAAAAGCCAAATTTGCCAGATGGAAAAAGAATCTCAAAAGCTCACTGAGGAGATTCATTCCTTCAGAGTTAGACTGGAGCAAATGGAAGCTAATGACTTTCTGAGAAATCAAGATGCTGTTAAGCAGATCCAAACAAATGAAAGACTAGAAGGCAATGTGAAATATCTCATGGGAAAAACCACTGACCTGGAAAATAGATCCAGGAGAGACAATTTCAAAATTATTGGACTACCTGAAAGCCATGATCAAGGAAAGAACCTAGAAATCACTCTTCAAGAAATTCTCAAGGAAAATTGCCCTGATGTTTTAGGCCCAGAGGGCAAAATAGAGGTTGAAAGAATCCACAGATCACCTCCTGAAAAAGACCCCAGAAAGAAAACTCCCAGGAATATTATAGCCAGGTTCCAGAATCCCCAGATCAAGGAGAAAATACTACAAGCAGCCAGGAAGAAACAATTTCAATATTGTGGAAACACAATCAGAATAGCCCAGGACCTGGCAGTTTCTACACTTGAGGGATCAAAGGGCATGGAATATGATATTCCAGAGGGCAAAAGAACTGGGAATGAACCCAAGGGTCACCTACCCAGCAAAACTGAGTATTTTGTTTCAGGGGAAAATATGGTCATTCAGTGGAATAGAGGACTTTCAAGCATTCTTGAGGAAAAAACCAGAGTAGAATAGAAAATTTGACATCCAGACACAAGAAGCAAGAGATACCTGAGAAGGTAATCAGGGAAAAGAAATCAAAAGGAACTTATCAAAGTTGACCTATTTACATTCTTACATGGAAAAACAATAATTGTGACTGATGAAACCTTTCTCAGTATGAAAATAATTGAAGAAAGATATATGGGCATATGAATACATATGTGAATGTGTGTATATATGTTTACAGGTATACATGGATAGAGGGCACAGGTTGAATTTGTTGGGAAGGGATGATACTTAAGGGGTGAAGTTAAGAGGTGAGAGAGGAAAGTGGCAAGAGGAGATGGGGAGACACAGGGTAGGGTAAACTATCTCATGTAGAAGCAAGGGGAAGTGCTGCAGGGGAGGGGTAGAACAGGAAGACAAAAAGGCAAAACCAGATTCTCGTTGAATTTGGCTCAGGGAGAGAATGACATATATACTAAATGGGATATCTCACCCTGCAGGAGAGTAGGTGGAAGGGGGATGAGAGGGGAGATGATGGAGGGGAGGGCATTCTTGGGGGAGGGGAGGTTGGAACTACCCTCTTTCAAAGAGGGACAGAATCAAAGTAGGGAATGTACCAGGTGGGGGGGTGGGATGGGTGGGAGGGAATTATAAGCAGCCTTTTACAATATATCTACTATGGTAATGTTTTGCGTAGCTATACATATACAACATATACTGAATTACTTATCTTCCCAGAGGGAATGGGTGACAAGGGAGGAAGGGAATGGATCTGAAATTCGAGGTTTTAAAATTAAATGTTTCAAATATATAAAAATACTATTATTAATACTATTTTGCGTGTAATTGGGAGATAAGATGTCCAGGCATTGGGGCACAGAGACTCACCTTGCTCTAATGGAAAAGTCGAAGGGGGTATGGGAGAAGATATGGGAGAGAGCAGATTGGATGAGGGGATATCTTGTGGAACTGCTATCCTAGGGTGGTGGGTAGGGGAAAAATGGGGAAAAATTGTAACTCAAAATCTGGCAGAAATGAATGATGTAAACCAGAAGTTAATAAAGCATTTATTTAAAAAAAAAAGTGATATTTTAGAAAGATTAATCCAGCAGCATTGTGTTGGATGGATTAGAATAAAAGAAACTAAAGCAATGTATCTTAATCTGGGGACTTGGAACTTGTTTAAGAAATATCTTCATATAATTGGTTTCCTTTTTAATCCTATGTATTTTATTTTATATATTTAAAAATATCATTCTGAGGAAAGATCCATATTTGGCAATCCAGATTGCTGAAGGTGTTGTCCTTTATACAGGAAATGGTTAGGAACCTTTGAATGAGTAGCAGATAGATGAGTGAGGAAGGTACTGTGGTAATCTAGATGTGAAATAATGAACATGTGGACTATGGTGATTGTAGTGGAAATGGAAAATAAAGGATATATATGAAAGACATTTTCAAGAAAGAGTTGGCAGATTAAGTAGATTTATCAAATACTTTGATGAATTAAAGATGATTCTGTCTAAAGTAAACAAAATATTTGTGTTGACAAAAATAATTTCAGTAGGAGTCTGTGATAATTTTGGAAGTGGTGATTTTGAGCTTTGTTATAGACAAATGGAACTTGAAGACTAGACTTTGTCCAATATTTAGACCTGGAAATATAATTTGAGACCATTGACAGCAGCAATTTCACAACTTTTTCATTATAGATTCTCAAAGGAGTTTATTCATCATTTTAGAATTATCCATGCAACTTAAATATGCCGCTACCTGCCAGTTATGGTGTCCTGGAGTCATAGCTGGCTGTCCCTGAGAATGAAGATGATAGCTTTTCATTCTAGCTCATTCAGATTTAATTATGATTTTCCATACCTTATTTGTTTTAATACTAATTATATAAAAATAAATTGTTATTAAAACAGTTGAATGTAGTAAGTTTTACTGTATGCCTTTTGTTCCTGAGTCATAGTAATTTCCCAACAAATGTTGCTGCCAAAAGGACCTCTTTCTTAAAGCAAAGAAGACACTTAAACAAAAAGAAGTAATTCACAGTTTTATAGGTCTTCCTCCCACCATCACTCCCACCTTAAGAGGAGGGAAATGTGTCTCATCATTTCTTCAGTTTAAACGAACCTTAAAAATTGCTTAAACATAATTCTTTAAAGTAAGCTTATAAAAATGGACTTTTAAATATTTATGATTTTGTATCTTTTTCTCCTAAATCTTAAAATTCATACTCTCACCCTTGCCCTTTTTAAGTATACATTGGCTCCTTTGTTTTATCTACTTAAATTTGTATAAAAAATTCTTATTTTTTTTTGTCTTTTCCCCTACCCTTCAGTTTTTCATTTTGATCATATATCAGTCCTACTTCTAGCATTTGTCCTTAGACAAGATCATTCTCTCTCCTGATCTTTCTTCTTTGAACTATGAAGGGGAAAAGAAATTACTAGGGAAAGGAAATGGTCCTCTATGACTTTCTCTCTCTTCCTCTCTTCCATAAGATTTTCTTTACTATCTCACTAGAAAGACACAAAACATTTCATTTAGGAAGAGTAAGACCTGTATCTTTAAATAGAAGCCACTCTTTTTTCCATATTGTTTTCCAGAAGGTAGCTACGATAACTACTTCCTTCCCCTTTTCTTCTTTGTCTCCTTAAGGGTAACTGGGCATAGCTTTTTTGATAGCTATATCTATAGATATTATGGTTACATTTGCATATTACCTATACAGATCAGTAACTCAAACAGGCAATACTTATTTCATCTACCATGTGGGAAAAATTTATGATCTTGTTCCATGAGGTATATTTTCAGATGAACTCTAGTTGATCTACTAAGTCCTTTTCCTGGAGAAATCATTTCTCTTGTAATTTTGAATAAGACTGTTCATCATCCTTCCTCCCATTCTGATCCCAGATTATCTTTCAGGTTATTTCCCATAAGATAACATCTCCTTGGGGATTGAATTTTTATGACTCTTGATTAAAAAAACATTAATTTAGATAATCAAGAGTTCAAAAAGTGATTAAGCCATTGTTACTATAGAACAATTTGAAAAGACTTTATTTTTTATTAGTCATGATATACCCCTGGGGAGGTAACAGTCTTTAGGGAAAAAAAAGTGGTACTACTGCCTTTAAAATTGGTTAACCTAAAATTTATTAAAAACTAAAATTAATGTTTGAGTTTAGATTCATACACTAGTATAAAGGAGTTAATGTGGCATATTGTGGTTGATTATGATAGACTAATAAGCTAATACTGCTTATTATTATTATTATTATTATTATTATTATTAATACTAAAAATCTTTGAGATAACAGGATGGAGAAATGGAAATGTGACTTACTGAATGTATTGCGTAGAAAGTCTCATGTCCTATGAGAATGGAATTTTTGGAAATGGAAAGGTAATACTTAAATAACAAGTATATATGGCCTAAGCATGACCACGAGAAATCATGCTTTGAAACAGTAAGAGGTTATTCCAGTTCTGCAATAGCAAGGATCCCAGGTACTTAAGATACTATCATATAGGAAACAGTGGCTTAATTTTTCCCAATAGCTGAAATAGTCCTCGACGCTGAAGTGTAATTGTGACAGTTGAATTAGTTCCCCTCACTTCTGACATCTTTAACATGTGAGAACACGCCTCAACTGTACCAGTCAGTCCTAGGTATAAACTAGATGTAAAAAAGGCCCAGACATTTCCAATAGATGCAATAAGGAGACTGTTCTGATTGGTTGATGGACTTGGTCATGAAGTTTGGGGCTTGTCTAAGATGAGCGGGATAATTTGGAAGTGAGAATTTCATGTGTCCATCTGAAAACCCTGCAAAGCAGTCTCTTGGGAACAGGGAAGAGAAGGACAACAGACTTGGCTTCAATGTCAGTCTCTTCCAATCCCTGCCCTCCCTGGGCTGGAGAAGGGCCTTGTAAGCTTCAAAAGGTCTGGAAGATTTAGACTTTGTTCAGCTACTGGAGGCGGTGTATATGTTAGGAACCAAGGATATACCAGAAGTAGTGAGGCCAGGCAGATTTAAGGCTCTGCAAGAAGTCTGACAGAAAAGCAACACTGCAGAAGAAGAACTTGAGGACTCCAGCAAAAGGATTTCCAAAAGCTGTACACGCTCTCTCTGCTTGTGGGAGAGTGTGTAGTAGAGTGTCACAGACCTTGGGGGAAGGAGAAGAAGGAAGTTTTATACCAGATACACTATTTTAATTGAAAACTAGTCTAGCTGACTAATTTTTAATGTCAAATGATAATAAATGGGAGAAACACCAGTGGGGGAATCATATATTATAGCATTACAATTAGACATCCCTTAATCTCTTGAGGATACTCTAGAACCCTGAGAGGGGATGTAGTAATTAGAACTCTTGGCACCGAGCCTGCCAGTTTGAATTAAAGTTGGGGTAGTAATTCTAGGGCATGTTCTAAGAAACTAGGAAATTAAGAGGCAGTGAATGATTATTCAAGAAATGAGATTATTCAAGCCCAAAAAGAACCATACTTTATAGCAAGGGCACGGAGGCAGGAAATCTCAGTGTCCACTGGTGGGTAAAGCAGTCATGGTAGGACTAAACTCTCATCCCTGACCTGTCTGGTTCTCATTATCACATAAAAATATTTAGTAAGTCCTACTTGCACATGGTTCTCTCTGCACTAGGAGATATTATATTGAGTAGATTAGACAGACACTATCCATAGTCTTGTCATATAAGCCAAGAATCCTTTTAACTATTGCTGCCACCCTCGATATGGTGTGGGGAGTTGTGAAATTTCCTTGTTATGCCCTTATACATTGTTAGTTTAAGAGAATTGAAGGTAGGTTTTTCCTAATCTAATGTTAGAGAATTAATGTAGCCTGACCTTGTATCTGTAGATTGTGTAACACTATCATTTTATCGTCTAGAATGTCAAGATTGATTCTCTTTTGATGCCAAAGGTACACTAACTTTTTTTTTTTTTTAAGCAATTGGGGTTAAGTAACTTGCTCAAGGTTACACGGCTAGTCATTATTTATGTGTGGGTGCTCATTTTCTGAGGCCGGATTTGATCTCAGGTCATCCCAACTCCGAGGCCGGCGCTCTTACTCACTGCGCCACCTAGCCGCCCCTTTTAGGGCAATTGGGGTTAAGTAACTTGCCCAAGGTCACACGGCTAGGTTTTTGTTTGTGTGTGTTAAGTGTCTGAGGCCGGATCCGAACTCAGGTTCTTCTGACACCAGGGCCGGCGCTCTACTCACTGCGCCACCTAGCCGCCCCTCACACTAACTTTCTTAACGTGTTGCTTTTTCTTACATTGATGGGGTTAAAAGTGCTAAGGGGATGGCAAGAATTTGTTAATAACTTTTACCTCTATTGTCACAGAGGGTGTCAGGAGTATTAAACTTTGTGATTTTCCTGGGGTAAATTACCTTTTTAATGGACTGTTTTTGTGCTAGATCTGTGATGAACTGCATCTTTTTTTTTTGGTGGGTACCTTCCATTCATGTCAAATAACTTGTGGGTCTGACAGTTTAACATGATTGATGGAATCCCGTAGAAGTATTTATCAGTGCCCACAATTGCTTTGTCCTTCATGTCTTCAGTTATTGCTGCCTCTTTGTTGCATCTCAGCTTCAGAGGCTGCATTGAGTGCACACCCATCTGCAAACAAAATCAACACTCCCTCCACTTTGGTCTTGGTTTGTAGCCTTATCAAGTTGAAGAATTTACCTTCAGTGCGGTAGCTGACCTTGATGCCATGTTATACTCATTGAAAACATTTGATGGTGTGGCTGAAAACATCATGCTAAAAAGCATGGGGGCAAACACTCAGCCTTGTTTCACTCCATTAGTGATTGGGAAGGCACGAGAGCACTGTCTGTTATCGAGATCCCAGGTGAGCTTGCCATCATGAAATTGATGTACAGTGCTGATGAACTCTGGGCAACCAAATTTCGACATAATGTTTCATAAGCCCTCATGATTAGTTGTATCAAAGACCTTGGTCAGATGTGCAAACGTTGTGTACAGATCTCTCTTCTGCTCCTGGCATTTCTCTTGGAGTTGTCAGGCAGCAAACACCATATCAACTGTTTCTCGGCCCTTTTTGAAGCCACACTGGCTCTCAGGTAGATGACCATCTTCCAGGTGAAGGATCAGCCTGTTAAGGAGGACCCTGGCAAGGATCTGGCCAGCAATGACTAAGAGAGAGATCCCCCTGTGATTGTCACAGAACAATCTATTGCCTTTACCTTTATAGAGACGGACAGTGGAGGCATCCTTGAACTCCTGGGGGATAACCTCCTCTTGCCATATAACCTGGAAAATTTCAGTCAGCTTTTGTATGAGGAATGGATGCCCTGCCTTGTAAATCTCATCTGGAATAGAATCATCACCAGGTGCTTTGCCACATGAAAGTAACCTAATGGCATTAAAACCTTTTCTTCGTTTGGAGCTTCAGCTAGGGAAGGATTGACTTCAACCTGAGGTAAGTGGTCAGTAGCCTCAGTATTGAGTGATGATGGTCTGTTGAGAACACTATGAAAGTGCTCATCCCATCTCTCTAGGATCATGTCCTTATCTTTAATCAGTGTGGCTCAGTCAGCACTGAGTAGTTACAATGCATCATAGGTCTTTGGGCCATAAATAACCTTCGGGTATATAATGCCCTGAAGGCTATCATAAACGCGCTTTGGATTGTTATTGTATAGCAGCATAAAACTGAATTTTGTCAGTCTTCTTACTGAGCCAGAAATCCTGCATCTCTCTAAGCTTTGCTTGTACTTTACTTTTGGTGGAATTAAATGCTGCCTTCTTAGAAGTTTATCAACTGTCTTGCTGGCAAACCCTGTGGAGTTCTTGTTTTTCATTTAGCAGCTTCTGAATTTCCACATCATTTTAATCAAACCAGTCTTGGTGTCTATGAGTGTACTGACCTAGATGAGCAAATGCAGTGCTATACACCAAATCTCCGAAAGCTGCCCACTGCTGTTCTGCTCCATGGTTGCCAGCTATGTGTTGGCTCAACTTTCCCTCCGAGGTAGCAGCAAACTTTTCCCTCTCAGAGAATTCTAATTTGTTGACATTAATTCTCTGGTAATCCTTTTGCACTGGGGGCGCTGCTTTTGATGAATGGAATATTTAGCGTGGAAAGCATCCAGCACTTTGCACCACACTCACATCTTGTCTGTCTCTTCTCCTTACAATCACGTACTTTAATTAGATGCCTGTGTTTGTTATGAGGGTGCATCCGTGAAGTTTTATTACATTTATGCAAACAGAAGACAGTGTTGGTGATGAGAAGGCCATGAGATGCACAAGTCTTCAGGAGTAAGTGGCCATTGCGGTTGCTGTTTCCAACTTCATTCCTCCCTACGTCTCCCTGCCAAGTCTGATAGTCTCTGAGAGCACTCTAGCATTAAAGTCACCTAGAAGCTGAAATACAACGAAGTATGGATCGATTCTCTGCTGCTTATGCTCATTTTGGCCTAATAACACCAAGAAAACACAGGAGCTCTATCAGCCACCACCACACCATGTGTACATTGAGCCATTGGTTACAGCAAGTGGAGAAGTTTGGAATGCTGTAGATAAATTCACTTACCTTGGCAAGTATACTTTCCAGGGCTGTACACATTGATAATGAGGTTGCCACAAGCATTAGCAGAGCTAGCTCAGTGTTTGGGAGGCTCCGAAGGAAACGTATGGGATAGAAGAGGTATTAAACTGACTACCAAACTGAAGGTCTACAGAGCCATTGTGCTGACCTTATTGTTGTATGCCTGTGAAACCTGGACAGTCTGCCAGTGCCATGCCAGGAAATTGAATTGCTTTCATTTGAATTGTTGCTGCCTACAGAGAGTTGATGAGTATAGTGCCTTTTGTAAAACTGCCCTTTCTCATATCTAAGATGGCCAAGAGTTTTGAATAGACCCTTTAAATAACAGTTTATGTGCTTTGTTGAGACTTTCTTATGCATTATGAAGACATGATTTGAAAATCCTAAAGTGGACGTCTTTTGATTGGCATTCAACACGTTTTCCTCTAATATTTTCATATAAAAATTGTAAATTTTAACTTACAATTAGTTTCCCACCTTTTGTTTCATTCCCATTTGACTTTTAGCTATCCTTTTTTCCATCTCTTACTTAAGGAAATTTGAAGGGCTGCCATGTAGAAGAATTAATTAGTTTTATTTTGTTTGGTATTAGAAGGAGAACCATAAGTAGTGGGTGGAAATTATAGAAGTGAATTGAAGCTTTTTTTTTTAATTTGCAAAATTCTATTTTAAACAGAATCATAATGGCCATCCACGTTGCATCCTTCCAAACACAGGGCCAACTTTAAACTCCAGAATTTCAAGAACATTGTTCTCGGAGCTCAACAGTGTGGCCTAGGTCCCCTCTGCAATGTGCCTTCTTTCTTAAGCATCTTCCTAGTGAGCCAGTTCAGCAAAGACAGGCCCATCCTTCCCTCTAGACCCAGCACCCAGGGGACCAGCTAAAAGCACAGGCCCAAATGCCAGTGCTCTTGTCAAGCTCTCTGGGAGTTCAAGGAATAGAGAGGGGCCAAGGTATGAACACACTTCTCATTCAGGAAGATGCGCTAAGGGACGGTGGTATTAAACCACTCTGGAAACAACTTTGGATTCCTCATTTTTCTGTGGAAACTTTGCTTGCTTTTTGGAGGGGGGAAGGCAGGGCAATTGGTGTTAAGTGACTTGCCCAGGGTCACACAGCTAGTAACTGTTAAGTATCTGCGGCTGGTTTTGAACTCAGGTCCTCCTGACTCCAGGGCCAGTGCTCTGACTGAACCAGGCTCTTCATACCCAGTTTTCTCCCTCCTTCTCTGAGAAGTCTGTCCTCTTTCCACTGCCCCTGTCAGGGCCTCTGTCCCCACTTGTGGTGTGCTCCTCACTGCCAGCAATGGGTGCACTGAAGAAATCAGCAGAGGAGAGCTAAGATTTACCAAGCCAGTCACTAATATAAGGAGATAATTGTCTTTGCTGACCTGCATTTTACATCCACAGATGGAGACATCTATGTTTCCCCATCAGGAATCACTACAAGATAAGACCTAACCATGTAATACTGTTATACTCCAAATTAATAAATATATGGGACTAGGAAGCCATTCAAAGATGAATTTTGCACAATGTTTAAGGACCAAAAATATATGTATCCAACATATATATTTTGTCCCATGTTCTAATAAAGGATGTTGGGGTATTTCACCCAACAGAACACAATGAAAATGTTGCTTTTCTGGATGGGTCAGTACACAGGATTCCAAGTTTGATCTTGAACAGAAAAGTCAATGAGTCAGTTTTCAAGAAAAGCCACACAGTTGGTCAATCTGGCTAATTGTTGTTCGTTGGGGATTGGTAGGACTGCAGCGGGCTCTGATAAAGGAATAAATCTGTTAAAGGAAACATCCAGGGTACTGGGCTTCTTGGGCATCACCATCCTCGTGCTGGAGTCGGCCTGCCATCTTTGCTCCAAGATACCTTTCACTGCTTCTTCTCGAGGAAGTCCCACAAATGCTGCAAAGTCATTGGCGATGATCGAGGTATATGCCTGAGAAACCAGTGCAAAGGCTCTTCTTCTTGTGGCATCTCTGAGAGCCTCCATGATGGGCTGAATGGTCTCAGATCACTGATGGGAGCTGATGGTTGTGTAGATTCTTGGGAAATCTCTCTGCCAGATTCTCTGTCCTACCGACCAGATTCCCCCAACCTCGGAATTTGCAGACTTTATGGCAGGAGGAATTCTTTTCTAGAGATATTGGGCATTATTCATGTCTTTGTGCAGCGGGTACAGGGCCAGCAGCTGCCTGTAGATGGGGGAGGGAGGGTGGTAATACCTCAGGGGGGCCTTGAGCTCTTGGTTCTCACACTAGTCCAGCGGCTTCTTGAAGCTGAAGGCGGCATTGTCTGCCATCACAGCTACGGGCATTTTCCCACCTGCTCTGGGCCTGGACCTCCTCTTCCTCCTCCTCTGCCACAGCCTCAGGCCGGGCCCTGGAGCCTGAAGCTGGCCCCCAACCCCAAGATCCCAAGGGCGGTGTCTCGCTGCCAAGAATGACTGCACCTGAGGCCTTCCCTGGTCACACCTCCCAAATTTAAGCTTTTTATCTGGATACAGTTCCTAACAATTAGAACTGCCCTTTTGGGTTGACAGCTGGGTTGCTCTATGTTACAGGTGTTAAGAGGGTAGAATAGAGGCTTTGTCAAGCATGTTCAAATGACTGGGATTTACTGGCTAGATTTCTTTCTCAAAGACTGTCCCTTAAACCCAATTCACTCTGTGTCTCATTGATTGGACAATAGGCCCCTGCCCAAGCACCACTTAATGGTTGCTTTTTGGGTCCTCCTGGCTCAGAGTGAATGTAAATAGTAGTTTTAGTCACAATCAGGAGGACTGATCTCTTAAGTCTATTTCTCCTGTGGGTTTAACCATCTCTATGGGGAAGATCTCCAATTTTAAATCTCGATTTGTGACCCCTCATCTGAGTTTCTGTTTTATTTGTTCACTGTGTACAGGGCATCTCCACTTAGATGGGTCACCTCAAGCTGATTATCTTTTCCTTCCCTCCCCAACACACCTAGCCCTGTATTCCCCCTCCCTACTATTATCTAACTGGTTAGGAAACCTTCAAGTCATCTGCTAGCCACCACTTGAAAATTGTCATTTTTGTCCAAGGGTTTTCTTGAAAGGAAATTTGAAGAAGGGGCCAACCTCCTATGTTTGCATATAAGAATACTTAGGACGGGACAATCATTGGGGCAAAACATTTAGAGGTTTTTGTTGATTATGAACCCCATTCAGTCTTTAAATTTTTTTTTTTCATTTTGAATTTAACACTCAGTAAGATGTTTCTGTATACAAAGCAGATAAATACAAAAGGAATGCACATGCCACAGAACATTTACACTACATAAAACATTTCTCCCTCCACATGTACAACAAATTATTTTAAACACTGTTCTATTTGTTTCTTCCTGATTTTCCTTCTGTTCTCTTTTGTGAATCATAAAAAAATTCCTTCCATTACCCTCTTTTAAAAATTTTGATGACTGTCTTGCTAATCCCCTATTACCTCCTGATTCTTCCCTTCCAAAAAATGCGAAGAAAAACAAGATAGAAATATTAAATATGCATAGTCAAGCAAATCAAATCCATACATTGGCCATGTCCTAAAATATATAATCTCATTCTGCCCATTGAGTTAGTTCATCATCTCACTGTTAAGAGGTTCTTGATTGTTTTCCTTTACTGTGTTATGCTTTGTTGTTTTTCTTTTCTGTGTTATTGTTGTTGTATAAATTGTTTTTCCAGGTGTGTCTAAAAATAAACATTTCATTATTTCATATGACACAATAACATTTCATTAGATTAAAATTCCTTAAATTTTTTGACCATTATTCAATTAATGGATATATACTCTTAGTTTCCATTTATTTGCCACTATAAAAAGATCTACTGTAAATATATCTATAGGTATTTATACATGGGGGTCATTTTTGTCTTCACCTCTTGAGGGTATAGGCTTTGTAGTGGTATTGCAGAATCAAAGGGTTTGCAGAGTTTAGTACCTTTTTCACCTTTTTCATTGTTTTCCAGAATGGTAGGATCAGTTCACATATTTTCCCACGGTCCCCTAAAAATTGTCTTTTTTCTACTTTTTGACATTTTTGATCATTTAAGAAGTCTGTGTTACAAGCCCAGAGTTATTTTAATTTGTATTTCTCTAATTATTAGTGATTAGTGATAGCATTTTTTTTCAAGTGTCTGTTGATAGCCTAGATTTCTTCCTTTGAGAGCTTTTTCTTTTTCCCCAAATGCTTTATTAACTTCTGGTTTACATCATTCATTTCCGCCAGATTTTGAGTTACAATTTTTCCCCTGTTTTTCCCCTACCCACCACCCCAGAATAGCAGTCCCACAGGATATCCCTTCATCCAATCTGCTCTCTCCCATATTTTCTCCCATATCTTCTCCCACACCTCATTCAAATTTTCCATTAGGGCAAGGTGAATCTCTGCCCCAATGCCTTCACATATTATCTCCCACTTACATGCAAAATAGTATTAATAATAGTATTTATATATATAAATAAAACATTTAATTTTAAAACTTCGAATCCCAGATCCATTCCTTTCATCCCTTGTCACCCACTCTTGCTGGGAAGATAAGCAATTCAGTATGTGTTGTACATGTATAGCTATGCAAAACATTACCATAGAAGATGTGTTGTAAAAGACTGACTATATTTCCCTCCCACCTATCCCACCCCCCTTCCTGGTCCATTCCCTACTTTGATCCTGTCCCCCTTCAAAAGTGGGTGCCTTCAACCTCCCTTCCCCCTAGCGTGCCCTCCCCTCCATCCTCCTCCCTCCTACTCTTCTGCAGGGTGAGATATCCCATTTAGTATGTATGTCATTCTCTCCCTGAGCCAAATTTAATGAGAATATGGTTTTGCCTTTTCCCCTTCCTGTTCTTCCCCTCCCCTGCAACCACTTCCCCTTGCCTCTTCTACATGAGATAATTTACCCTACCCTGTCTCTCCCCATCTCCTCTTGCCACTTTCCTCTCTCACCTCTTAACTTCACCCCTTAAATATCATCCCTTCCCATCAAATTCAACCTGTGCCCTCTATCCATGTATACCTGTAAACATACATACACACATTCACATATGTCTTCATATGCCCATATATCCTTCTTCAATTATTTTCATACTGAGAAAGGTTTCATCAGTCACAGTTATTGTTTTTCCATGTAGGAATGTAAATAGTTCAACTTTGATAAGTTCCTTTTGATTTCTTTTCCCTGATTACCTTCTCAAGCATCTCTTACTTCTTGTGTCTGAATGTCAGATTTTCTATTCAACTCTGTTTTTTTCCTCAAGAATGCTTGAAAGTCCTCTATTCCACTGAATGACCATATTTTCCCCTGAAACAAGATACTCAGTTTAGCTGGGTAGTTGATTCTTGGTTTTAATCGCAGTTCCTTTGACCTCTGGAATATCATATTCCATGCCCTTCAATCCCACAGTGTAGAAGCAGCCAGGTCCTGGGCTATTCTGATTGTGTTTCCACAATATTGAAATTGTTTCTTCCTGGCTGCTTGTAGTATTTTCTCCTTGATCTGGGGATTCTGGAACCTGGCTATAATATTCCTGGGAGTTTTCTTTTTGGGGTCTTTTTCAGGAGGTGATCTGTGGATTCTTTCGATCTCTATTTTTCCTTCTGTTTCTAAAACATCAGGGCAGTTTTCCTTGAGAATTTCCTGAACGATGATTTCTAGGTTCTTTCTTTGATCATGGCTTTCACGTAGTCCAATAATTTTTAAATTATCTCTCCTGGATCTATTTTCCAGGTCAGTGGTTTTTCCCATGCAATATTTCACATTGTCTTCTATTCTTTCATTTGTTTGGATTTGTTTAACAGCTTCTTGATTTCTCATAAAGTCACTAGCTTCCATTTGCTCCAGTCTAATTCTGAAGGAATGAATCTCCTCAGTGAGCTTTTGAGATTCTTTTTCCGTCTGGCAAATTTGGCTTTTTAAGGCATTCTTCTCCTCGTTGCGTTTTTGAGCCTCTTTTGCCAGTTAGTTAGTCTATTTTTTAAGATGTTATTTTCCTCAGTCAGGCTGTTGACTCTCATTTCATACTTTTCCTGCATCCTTCTCATTTCTCTTCCCAATTTTTCCTCCACTTCTCTTATTTGGTTTTTAAAATCCTTCTTAAGGTCCTCTATGGCCTGTAACCCGCTCATATTTTATTTGGGGCTTTTGGTGCAGGATTTCTGACCTCACGGTCCTCCTCCTTGCTTCAATCTTCTTTGCCCCCAAAATAGGAGTCTAATGTTGCATTTTTCTGTTTATTTTGTTTCCTTTGCCTAGGCATGTTGCCACTTAATTACTTAACTTTTGGGCTTGTTGCCACAGTAGTACTCTGCCACCAGACAAGGGAGTTTCTGTCCCAAATGGTGGGGTCTTCTCAAATTCCGGAGGTATTAGTTGGGTGCCCTCCCTGAAACCCCCACACGCTCTGGCAAGCTGGATACCCACCCCAAACCTCCACCCCAGACCACAGTCCAGATACAGGGAGGTTAAAGCAAAAGCGATTAACCCCCAGACTGATCGCCGGATCCTCCTACAGTCTGCAGGCCAGGAGCTGAAGCTGCAACTGAAGCTGCAAAATGGTGGCTGTAGCTGTGCCTCCTCAGCGGCTTCTTGCCCCCAGGGGAAGAAGCCGAAGTGTTCCAAAACATTGGTCCCAAAATCCATAGGGCACTGACCTCTCACTTTGTCCTAGGAGTCTATGTGTTGATAATTCTGGAAAAGCCACAGCTGCTGGTGTTCTGGAGTCCCTCCAGCTGGCTGCTGGCCTGGTGCCCTGGGGATAAAACTGAGGCCCATTCGGGCCTGGGATTGGCTCCCAGGGCTGTGTGCTGTAGATTTTCAGCAGGTGCTGCGCTGGCCTTTCCCTGCTGGGCTGCTGGGCTGTCCTCAGTGGGGGCTTAGTTTCTCTGTGTTGTTCTGTGGGTGCTGGAGCTCCAGAAGTTGTTCAGAGTCCCCTTTTACACGATTTTGAAGTGGAGTGGGCTGAAACACCGTGGAAGTGCTGTTTCTACTTCGCCATCTTGGCTCTGCCCCCCTGTGATAGCTTTTTCATATTACTTTGTCTAATTGTCTTGGAAATTGGTTTTTGTTTTTATATATTAAAATCAGTTCTTTAGATATCTTGAATGTGAAGTCTTTTATCAGAGAATATTAATTCAAAATTTTCCCCATTTCATTTTTCCTCTTCTAATTTTAATTGTTTTCCTTTTGTTTGTGCAAAAATCTCTTGATTTTAAGTAATAAAAATTGTCTGTTTTACTTTCAGTGATTTCTATTCCTTTTTTGGTCAAACAACCTATCCATAGTTATGATAGGTATTTTTCTTCCTTGTTCTTCTAATTTGTATATGATGTGGCCTTTCCTCCAAATCATATGTCCATTTAAGGAATTTACTTTAGTTTTAGGTGTGAGGTATAGATCTAAACCTAATTTTGGCCAGAGTGCTTTTTAGTATCCCCAGCAGTTCTTGTCAAATTGTGAATCCTTACCCCATTGACTGGGTTTATAGAACACTTTTCTACTATAATAATTTGCTTCTACATGTTGTATACCTAATATGTCCCACTGATTAAACTCTTAATTTTTAACCAAAGCCAAATAGTTTTTATGCTTGTTGTTTTGTAGTATAGTTTTGTATATGGTACTGATATGTTTTTGTTGAGTCACTTCCAGCCCTTTGTGACCCCATTCGGGTTTTCTTGGGAAAGATACTGGAGTGGTTTGCGATTTCCTTCTCCAGTTCATTTTATAGATGAGGAAACTGAGGCAAACAGGGTCATGAGACTAATGCAGGTTCACATAGCTAGTCATCTCAGACCAGATTTGAATTCAAGTCTTCCTGATTCCAGGCCTGATGTTCTCTCCATTGTACCACCTAGCTGTCCACGGTACTAATATACCCACTTTCTTTCATTTCATATTTCCTTTGAGATTCTTAGTCTTTTGTTCTTCCACAGGAATGTTGTTACTTTTTCTAGATAGTTTGACTAGGTAGAATTAAAAAGTAAATTAACTTGGGTAGTCTTGTCATTTTAATTATATTTATACAACTCAACCATGAGCAGTTAATGTCTCTTTAATTATCAGTCTCTGAAGATAATTTCCTAGTGACATTCATTCTTCAATTTCACATCCCATCCCCCCACATTCATATCCTAGTCACACAAGTCATCTCACCAATTGCCTTCCATTATTGACCTGTTCCTCCCCACCTCGACCACTACTGTTCACACCAGATCTGAAATATGAACCTCTATAACTGCATTTTTATGTCTACATGTTTCATGACTCATTTTTGTAGCTTCTATCATTTAAGACCAAACTTACTTGATTGGTTGCTGAGTACAAAACAGCCCACTTAACATACATTATCTAGACACCAAAACATGTATATTATCTTTATATACTTTCTAGCCATCTGCCCAGGCCATCTCAATATCTACCTACTGCTTCTTCCTCTGCCTCCACACCTTTGCGCTTCCCTCAAAAAAAGTTCTCTTTTCCTAAGTCATCTCTTACTTTTATATGTTGTTTTCCCATATTAAAATGTAAGCTACTTGAGGCAGACTGTCTTTTTTTTTTTTTAAATCTTAGTGTTGTTGTCTGATAGATAGTAAATGCTTATTAATCTTTCCTCTCTAAACCCTTCCCTCTTCCAAATGACAAAATTTTGCAACTGGTTGAATATGTGAATGAAGCTTTCTTTAAGACATTCTTATTTCTGTCAAAGTTATGGTTTATAAACTTGGCATCATATTGGACTTCTCACTATCTTTTACCCACATATCTTAAATCTTGATGTTTCTACCTTCCCAAGATCTTGGGTTTAGACCCTCGTAAACTCTTACCTGGATTCCTTTGGTGGCCTTGTAGTTTATTTCCCTGTCTCAAGTCTCTCCTAGTCCATTCCCTCCCATCTATTCCTTCCAGAGTAATTTTCCTTTAAAGGCCGACCTATGCGACTCCTCTCCTTGGTCAGCTCCAGTGCTTCCTACTTCCTTTAGGATAAAATGTAAAGTTTTCTATTTAACATTTAAAGTTTCATACAACCTGGCCCCAGTCTATCTTTCTATGCTTGCTGGACATTAATCCTCATCCTGTACCCTGTGATTCATCCAAACTGGCCTCTCTGTACTTCAGGCGGTTGTAGTAGTTGATGTTGTTGTTTGTCCTTTGTTTTCAAAGAAGACTGATGACATCACAGGTGATGTCTGAACACTAAGGATCCAATCTCTGCCTTGGTCTGGATTATTGTAGTAGCTTCTTCTCTCATCTCCTTGTGTTTAGTTTTCTTATTATCAGTTCTTTGGGAGTCAGTGAACAACACAGGTGGCAGCACTGCATTCAGAGTCAGGGGACCTGGGATTTAGTTCCAACTCTTTTGCTAACTTTTTCTAGCTCTAAAGCACAAGCCCTGCTAATCTGCCCATTCTTAATCGAAAGTAAATCTTGCATTGTTTTAGCACACAGTTGATGTCTAATTATTTCAGGTGACCTGTTTTGTCTTCCCAAGTAAATTGTGAGCTCTTTGAGGGTAGGAACCAAATCATACTACCTATGCTACTACTGTATTTATTGATCCATGGCAAGTACAAGGTTAAAATGTCGACTTGCTTATAGTAACATCTCAGATACTGAACTTTCTTTCTTCAACACTTTTGTCTTTATTATAACTTTCAACCTCACATCTCCACTGTCAGTAGGAAAAGTTATTTTATCCTAATTTTACAGGCTGCTAAAGTAAGGCAGAGAGCATCCAATGCTGTCCTCAAGATTGCTCCCTTGGGAATAGAAGAAGACATCTTTGTCTCCATCTCAGGTCCTTTGATTCCCTGTCTGGTGCCCTTTCTACTAAATGCAACTGTGTGGAAGTTGGGGTTAAGGCTTCAGGGATCCTTTGGAGTCCTTTATACAAACCTGAATGTGCCCTTCTTGAAAAGAGGATTTTCTGTCTCAGAGACAAGATAGTATTTTATCAAGGCTTTAGTCAGTGGGTGAGTCAAACATTTGGAATGATTCATTTAAAGGAAGAGCTACCCTAAAGTGACTGAAATATAGTAGAATTATGTTTTCAGTTTTATCTAATTTTCTGATTGCTATAATTAGATGTAGCTTTCTACAGATCAAGACTAAAAATACAGAATACATTCAGTCAAATATTTATTAGGCTCTTACTTGCTGTGTGCTAGGCATTTGTTTTAGATACTTTTGATACAAAGACAAAAAAATGAAAAAAAGTCCTTGACCTCAGGGTGCTTACATTCTTTGTGGGAAATATAAAAACAGTGCAGGCATAAACATAAGTGAATGTTGTAGACAAGTCCAAGGATTCAAGATAATCTCAGGGTTGAACAGTGGATATTGTGTTAGACTTTCAGAAAAACTGGTTTTGGATACTGACTTAGTCTTTTATTATCTGTGTGACCACAGGCAAGTCACAACATCTCAGGACTTGTTTGGGGATAATAGTGTTTGTACTGTGTACTTCACAGGGTTGTTGTGAAGAAAGAAATACTCAAATCTTATAAATCTGCAGTCATTTATTTATTATCAACTGTGGGCCAAGCATAGTGTGTGTGTGTGTGTGTGTGTGTGTGTGTGTGTGTGTGTGTGTGTGTGTGATAACTTGGAGGTAATTTCAGAGGGAAGGCACTAAGGAGAATTGGAAAAGACTTTCTATGGAAGGTTAAATATTAGCTAAGAATTGAAAAGGGCCAGGGAAACCAGGAGGTAGAGATGAAGAAGGAGGAGGTTTCAGGCTTGAGGGTCAGTTTTGTTTAAATATGAATGATTATTATCATTACTTTTTTTAATCAATTTATTAGTTTAGTTTCAGTTAACAAGATTCAATTCCATAGTTCCTTGATTTTCAAATTTCCTTTACTTCCCTTCCCCCTCCCCCCATGACAGCATATAGTCCAGTATAGGATCTGCAAATGCATTCATATTAGACATTATTCCAATTGCAAAGGAGTATTGTACTAGGTGGGATGAAAGATGGTAAGGAAGAAATAAAACCAAACAATGAAAAGAACAAGATCATTTAGTTTGCTTCCATCAGGATTCAGGCTCAGTTCTTTCTAGTTATATCTTTGGATGGTGCATTTCTCACTTTCTTGAGTCATTTGGGATTAACTTATATCACTGCATGGCTGAAAAGAGTCCAGTCTGTCATAGTTGGTCATCACAGATATGGTATGTCTGTGATTGTATACAGATTTCTTCTGATTCTACTCTTCTCGCTCAGCATCAGTTTGTATAAGTCTCTCCAGGTAATTATGAAATCTGTCACCTCCTCGTTTCTTATAGCACAATACTATTCCATTACATTCATATACCACAACTTGTTCAGCCATTCCCCAATTGATGGGCATTGCTTCAGTTTCCAATTCTTTGCAACCACGAAAAGAGCTGCTATAAATATTTTGTACATATGGGTCTTCCTCCCACTTCTATGATCTCTTTGGGATATAACCCTAGAAGTGCTATTGCTGGGTCAAAGGGTATGAAATTATTTATAATCCTTTGGGCATAATTCCAGATTGCTCTCCAGAATGGTTGGATATGTCATTATTTTTGATTCAGCTTCCTTCACTAGAGACCTCTGGAGACCTTTCAGCATAGAAACTCCTTCCATCAGTGAGTCTATACAACCCATCTTCCATAGTCTTAGGGCTGCTAAGAGATTGTGACTTATCCTAGATCATACAGCCAGTATGTGCTAGAGGCAAGAGAGGTGGTCTTCCTTCCTCACACCTGCATCCACCACACACTGTTGCTCATTAAACTTCAAGCCATCATTTTGACAAGATATATAAGGGCTAAGTTTACCATATTGTGCTGTTACCTGTTTGAGAGTATAGAAGTATAATGAATTTAATTTAGAAAGTATCCCAGGTGCAGATGGGATTTTAGAAAGATTTGAAAGATAATAATGGAGTATAACATGGACTGAAATAGGGTAAAATGGATTGGATGATGGGACAGTTAGTTCTTTAGAGTGTTAGAATTGTAAAGAATTAAAAAGGTTGTGTAGCCTAGAGAAGACTAATAGATGTAGAAATTGTAATCCCTTTTCAGCTTAACTATTTTTCTTTGTTATGCAGGAGATAGTTATAAGGAGTGGGGGCAGAATGTGTCATTATTAAATTGACTCTGATGTGAAAAGCAAAAACATAAAAAAGATTATTTTCAAAAACATAAAGTTAACCAAATATTTCCTATAAACTATTAAATTCACATAAGAGAAATATTCTTTGGATATTTAGGTAACTTTCTCAAATGGTAGAAAACTACATAGCTTTTTTATAGGTCTAACACTGGAATGAACTTTTTTTGTACTCTTTTAATTGTTTACATTACTCCTTGAATTCAGTGTTAAATAAGAAAATAAAGCGATTATATATATTCTTCACAGCTATGGATAGAGGATGACTTCTTGCCTAAATGAGGTATAGATTCAATTACAAAAGAAATAATAGTTAATTCTTACATGGAATAGAAAAGCTTTTTCATAAACAAAATTAATTTATCTGGGGTAAGAATGGAAGTTTTTGAATGGGAAAATCTTTGTATTATTTATCTTTAAGTCTAAATCTATTGAAGACATGATGAAAACTAGTGTGTGCATATACACACACACACACACATACATACATACATATAGAGTAACAAAAAACATTCTCCTTTGGATAAATGATCAAAGGACATAATTAAATAAATTTTTCAAAAAGATAACTGCAAACTACATGAAAGAACACTCCTAATAACTAATAATCAAAACACCCAATGAAATGGCAAAGAAAACAAAAGATTGGAATTGTGCTGGAGTGGTTGTGTAAAAACAGGCTCAGTAATGCAGTGATGATGGAATTGTGACTGGGCCTGACCATTCTGGAAAGCAGTTTGGAATAATGGGGAAAAAGTTAAATAGGTCATACTCTCTTACTGAGAGATTCCACTGCTAGGCTTATTATCTGCCAAAAGTCATTGACAAAAAGAAAAGCTCTGTATGTTCTGAAATATTTATAACAGCAGTTTTTTGTGTGTTACAACAAAGATACCCATTGATTAGGAAATGACTAAACACATTGTGCTGTGTGGATGTAACCAAATGTTACTGTTCTATAAGAGAAAACAAAGATGATGAATATAGAGCCATGGAAGGACTTATATGAATTGATATAATATAAACATCCAAGAAAATCAATATAGAATACCCGACTATGACAGTGTAAATAGCAATAACAACTACTACAACATGATCAAAAATGAATGCTGTAGAATTACAAATAACATGCCAGTCAGCAAAGAAGAGATATGAAGAGACGTCTTCCCCTACCTCTTTGCAGAAGTTGGGGTCCATAGTATTATACGTTGTCAGATTTTTTTCTCTTTTTGTTCCTTGGTTTTATTTATTTTTTTCTCTTTATTCCTACCCTTTAAAAATTTATAGAAAATGAAAAATTCTCTGAGAGGGGAAGGGTCAGAGTTATGCAGGAGGTGAAAAAATAAGAAAAGATACAACTATAAATGTTTTTAGAAGAAAATAATTTCTAATTTTTAAAAGGTAGATAGATCTAGGCCTGTCTTTACACTTTATTTTTTTCTTTATGTAAATAGAAGTAGGGAAGCTATAAAATGATTTCAGCTACTTAGGTAAATAAATAGAAGTAGGCTGGTGAAATAGTCTATAGAAGTTCTATAATCTATATAAGTTTAAAATTAAAAGGTGGTATTACACATCACTTCACTTATCTGTGGGGTTTAGTAGACATAGGAAATTAACATGTGATTCCTAAAATCCCTGGTATCATATTGATTATATAAGGCAGAGTGGTCAAACATGCAGCTGGGTATAGCCAAACCAGAGTAATTTGTAATTGGAAATATTTAACAAAATAAATTAAAAATACAATAGAACATAGGCAATATTAACAAGTAATTTTCCAAGTAAATATGTGGCCACAAAGATTCTTATGTACTATTTAAGTAGTTACCAGAATAAGGATGTAAGGATTCTAATTTAAATTATCCTTGTCAGAAAAAAAGGCAAATTATTCTTGTTTATATCTTTTGGAACATTTTACCAGATAGTAATATGTGTTTGTGTGTGTGTACTTTTTCTTTCTGAAAATGTGCCACATTTCAGATCCTACTTGTTTAATATGATTTGTCAAAAATGTGGAAAAACTGGTTTATCTTAGAGGCCCAATACCCTCTTTGGGTTTCTTTCTCTATGGGTGGGAAATGAGGAGTAAACTCAACTGGTACAATTCATCTAGGCAGTCCTAGTAACTATATCCCACAAGTTCTGGTGAGTGCTATTTGTGGTCTGTGGAGCAGCATGAATCATGACTGGGACTGATGTAAAAACCCATCCCCTTGCATCACAGAGGTGGCATCAGGGAAAGAGACTTAGAACCAAATACACTGTGGGTAGTAGACACCTCCCTCCCTTCCAGTCCCAGACAACAACCATTCTTTCATAGGATCATAGTTTTAGAGTTTAGAAGGGATATTCTAAGTCTTCTACCCAGTCCCCTAATTTTGCATATGAGGAAACTGAGGTCCATATAGATAAAATGATTTGGCCAGGGGGCAGCTAGGTGGCGCAGTGAGTAGAGCACCGGCCCTGGACTCAGAAGGACCTGAGTTCGGATCCGGCCTCCAACATTTAACACACACAAACAAAAACCTAGCTGTGAGACCTTGGGCAAGTTACTTAACCCAAATTGCCCTCCAAAAAGCAAAAAAAAAAAAAAAATGATTTGGCCATCACACAGATAAAAATAAGTGACACTGCTGAGACTTGATCACAGGTCTGCTGATTTGAAATCTAGCATTATTTACACTGTTCTACAATGCCCCAATTTTGCACAAGTGACCCTCTGATTCTCACTATATACTTATTTGTCTCTGGGCTGCTGTGATCTAAGAGATACTAGTCCCTTTGTATAACTTTTAAATATCCTGGCAGAAATGCTGGTACAGTTAGTTGCCATGAACTTCATTTATTTCCCTCAACCTGTCTTCTGTGTACATTATAAGATTCTGCTTGTATTCCTCCTATTCCTTCAAGTGCCCTCTTCTCCCCTAATTGTTAATCTAGTATTAGCCCAACCCCTTGCTTGATGCATGAATAAATTTAGACAATGTCCCTTACAAGTAGTCCTTTAGCTTTTGCTTAAACACTTCCATTGGTTGGGATTCCTAACTGGTTATCCTCTTTCATTTGGGGCATCTCTCATTGGCTAAAAGTTTCCTTCTTTTATAGAGCCAAAAATGCCCCTCCCTGCATCTTCTACTCTTTGATCCTAGTTCTTTAGGAACACATGATGCAGAATAAATCTTTTAGACTGAAAAGATTGCTTATCTTTTCTCTAATATTTAAAAAATTTTAACAGTGCCAATTGAGCTCAAGCAAGTTATTCTGTAACTATTTGGAAGTTAGACATTGGTATCCTAGGAACCTCTTCATTTCAGGTATTTTGCATAAAATTAACTGAAGTTTACATTAGAAATGAAGTTTTGAATTTGCCAAATGGTCACCTGAAAAGTCAAAGAAACTGTAAAAAGCAGGTTAAGAAGTTTGTAGTTTTATATTCTTCAAAACTGAAATTGTAAAAATAATATTTTAGATTGTACATTATTTAAAAATGAATGTTTTAATTTTAATTTTTGTTTCTCAAATAATCCACAGCATTTTAACCCTTTCCAAGACTCAAGGATTAAATGGTTTTGATAGTATACTTACTGCTTTGTCTGCTATTTGGTGGCACTAGAAATTAGAATTATATCAAACATACTCATTTGTTTCTTAATGGTTCAAAAAACTTGCTACTTTTCCCAATTTAAGCTAACAGTGTATTCAGTGTTAGTAGCATGATAAGCTAAAGATGAAATTCTAATGAACTCTATTTTACTCAGAAGATACTTCCACAAAAATGTCAACACACCAATATTTGAGCAGTAGCACTTTTTCTAAATATTGTTACTTGTTCTAAAAGGAAGATTTTTATTAGATGTTTTTAAAAAGCCTCATTAATGTCAACTAATACCAGATGACTTTGACTCTTATTAGTGGGATGTAAATTGGTTAAGGAATTGATGCAGAAGTATCAGAATTTGCCTTTAAAAAAAATTAACTGAGGGAACCAAGATGGCGGAGTAAAATAAGGAGCTTGCTTGAAGCCCCCTGCTCCAACCATCTCTAATACCTGTAAAAAAAATGACACTAAACAAATTTTAGAGCTACAGAACCCACAAAGCAACAGAGAGAAGCAAATCTTCCATTGAAGGCAGCCGGCAGGCTGACAGGAAGGGTCTATTGCACCAGACTGGCAGCAGAGCAAAGTCCTGCATGAGCTGTGCCAGCCCAGCCCAGCTAGAGCAGACTTCAGGGGAGTGAATCACTGGCATCTGTGGTGATTTCCAGACTTCTCAACCCATAAATACCAAAGAGAAAAGTAAAGGGTCAGTAGGGAACTCTGTTGGAACTGGATGAGGAAAGAGTGCAGTCTGGCATCTGCCCCTGGGTTGGCAGAGGTACAGCAGCTGCAGCTGATGCCTGTGGCTGCCTCCGAAGCTCCTGGCCTTCATATCGTAGGGGGACTAAGCAGCCATTCAGATTGCAATCACTCTTGCTTTGACCTACTTGGATCTGGGTCACAGTCTTGGGTACTGGTCCTGGGGTGGGGATCAGTAGTGTGCCAGAGCTTGTGGTGGCTGTAGAGAGGGTACCTCCATCATAGTTCTGACAACAGCTCTGACGACAATTGCAAAAACCCCAGCAATTTGGACATAGCTCTCTCCACTCTGGAAGCAGACTTCTACCATGGCAAAGAGCTTAAAAGTCAAGTAATTGGCTGGCAAGATTAGCAAATAGAGGAAGCACAGTAAGACCATAGAATCTTTTTTGGGGGACATAAAGGATCAAAACATGGAACCAGAAGAAGACAACAAAGTGAAAACTCCTACATCAAAAGCTTCCAAGAAAAACATGAACTGGTCCCAGGCCATGGAGGAGCTCAAGAAGGATTTTGAAAATTGAATAAAAGAAGTGGAGGAAAAATTGGGAAAATAATTGAGAATGATGCAAGAAAATCATGAAAAGCAAGTCAACAGCCTGACTGAAGAAAATGACACCTTAAAAAATAGACTAACTCACTTCTCTCTTTTCTCTTGGCCTGGACAGTGGCAGCATGGGTAAGTGTTGTGGTCTTTGTACTACTAGAAAGCTCTGCAGACACGGGAGAGACCAAAAGAGGCATAACAAAGAATACAAGAAAGCTCATTTGGGCACTGCCTTGAAGGCCTACCCATTTGGAGGAGCATCTTATACAAAAGGGATTGTCTTGGAAAAAGTTGTTGTGGAAGCCAACCAGCCCAATTCTGCCAACAGGAAGTGTATGAGTTCAACCTATTAAAAATGGCAAAAAAATCACTGCCTTTGTTCCCAGTGATGGCTGCTTGAACTTTATTGAGGAAAATGATAAAGCTTTGGTTGCTGGATTTGGTTGGAAAGGTCATGCTATTGGTGATATTCCTGGAATCCAGTTCAAGGTTGTAAAACTTGCAAATGTTTCTCTTCTTGTCTTGTAGAAAGGCAAGAAGGGAAGACCAATATCATAAAATTGTATGATGTTTTTGTAATAGTTAAAAAATAATAGACCAACTCAAATGACAAAAGAGGCCCAAAAAGCCAACGAGGAGAATGCCTTAAAAAGTCAAATTGAGGGGGGCAGAGCCAAGATGGCAGAGTAGAAACAGCACTTCCAAGGCACTCCAGCCCACACCCCTTCCAAACCATGTAAAAGGTGGACTCTGAACAACTTCTGGAGCTCCAGCACCCACAGAACAACACAGAGAAACTAAGCCCCCACTGAGGACAGCCCAGCAGCCCAGCAGGGAAAGGCCAGCGCAGCACCTGCTGAAAATCTACAACACACTGCTCTGGGAGCTAAGCCCAGGCCCGAATGAGCCTCAGTTTTAGCCTCAGGGCACCAGGCCAGCAGCCAGCTGTAGGGACTCCAGAACACCAGCAGCTGTGGCTTTTCCAAAATTATCAACACATAGACTCCTAGGACAAAGTGAGAGGTCAGTGCCCTATGGACTTTGGGACCAATGTTTTGGAACACTTCGGCTTCTTCCCCTGGGGGCAAGAAGCCGCTGAGGAGGCACAGCACAGCCACCATTTTGCAGCTTCAGTTGCAGCTTCAGCTCCTGGCCTGCAGACTGTAGGAGGATCCGGCGATCAGTCTGGGGGTTAATCGCTTTTGCTTTAACCTCCCTGTATCTGGACTGTGGTCTGGGGTGGAGGTTTGGGGTGGGTATCCAGCTTGCCAGAGCGTGTGGGGGTTTCAGGGAGGGCACCCAACTAATACCTCCGGAATTTGAGAAGACCCCACCATTTGGGACAGAAACTCCCTTGTCTGGTGGCAGAGTACTACTGTGGCAACAAGCCCAAAAGTTAAGTAATTAAGTGGCAACATGCCTAGGCAAAGGAAACAAAATAAACAGAAAAATGCAACATTAGACTCCTATTTTGGGGGCAAAGAAGATTGAAGCAAGGAGGAGGACCGTGAGGTCAGAAATCCTGCACCAAAAGCCCCAAATAAAATATGAGCGGGTTACAGGCCATAGAGGACCTTAAGAAGGATTTTAAAAACCAAATAAGAGAAGTGGAGGAAAAATTGGGAAGAGAAATGAGAAGGATGCAGGAAAAGTATGAAATGAGAGTCAACAGCCTGACTGAGGAAAATAACATCTTAAAAAATAGACTAACTAACTGGCAAAAGAGGCTCAAAAACGCAACGAGGAGAAGAATGCCTTAAAAAGCCAAATTTGCCAGACGGAAAAAGAATCTCAAAAGCTCACTGAGGAGATTCATTCCTTCAGAATTAGACTGGAGCAAATGGAAGCTAGTGACTTTATGAGAAATCAAGAAGCTGTTAAACAAATCCAAACAAATGAAAGAATAGAAGACAATGTGAAATATTGCATGGGAAAAACCACTGACCTGGAAAATAGATCCAGGAGAGATAATTTAAAAATTATTGGACTACGTGAAAGCCATGATCAAAGAAAGAACCTAGAAATCATCGTTCAGGAAATTCTCAAGGAAAACTGCCCTGATGTTTTAGAAACAGAGGGAAAAATAGAGATCGAAAGAATCCACAGATCACCTCCTGAAAAAGACCCCAAAAAGAAAACTCCCAGGAATATTATAGCCAGGTTCCAGAATCCCCAGATCAAGGAGAAAATACTACAAGCAGCCAGGAAGAAACAATTTCAATATTGTGGAAACACAATCAGAATAGCCCAGGACCTGGCTGCTTCTACACTGTGGGATTGAAGGGCATGGAATATGATATTCCAGAGGTCAAAGGAACTGTGATTAAAACCAAGAATCAACTACCCAGCTAAACTGAGTATCTTGTTTCAGGGGAAAATATGGTCATTCAGTGGAATAGAGGACTTTCAAGCATTCTTGAGGAAAAAAACAGAGTTGAATAGAAAATCTGACATTCAGACACAAGAAGTAAGAGATGCTTGAGAAGGTAATCAGGGAAAAGAAATCAAAAGGAACTTATCAAAGTTGAACTATTTACATTCCTACATGGAAAAACAATAACTGTGACTGATGAAACCTTTCTCAGTATGAAAATAATTGAAGAAGGATATATGGGCATATGAAGACATATGTGAATATGTGTATATATGTTTACAGGTATACATGGATAGAGGGCACAGGTTGAATTTGATGGGAAGGGATGATACTTAAGGGGTGAAGTTAAGAGGTGAGAGAGGAAAGTGGCAAGAGGAGATGGGGAGAGACAGGGTAGGGTAAATTATCTCATGTAGAAGAGGTAAGGGGAAGTGGTTGCAGGGGAGGGGAAGAACAGGAAGGGAAAAAGGTAAAACCATATTCTCATTAAATTTGGCTCAGGGAGAGAATGACATACATACTAAATGGGATATCTCACCCTGCAGAAGAGTAGGAGGGAGGAGGATGGAGGGGAGGGCATGCTAGGGGGAAGGAGGTTGGAGGCACCCACTTTTGAAGGGGGACAGGATCAAAGTAGGGAATGGACCAGGAAGGGGGGTGGGATAGGTGGGAGGGAAATATAGTCAGTCTTTTACAGTATATCTCCTGTGGTAATGTTTTGCATAGCTATACATGTACAACACATACTGAATTGCTTATCTTCCCAGCAAGAGTGGGTGACAAGGGATGAAGGGAATGGATCTGAAATTCAAACTTCTAAAATTAAATGTTTCAAATATATAAAAATACTATTATTAATACTATTTTGCATGTAATTGAGAGATATGATGTGCAAGCATTGGGGCACAGAGATTCACCTTACCCTTAAAATAAAGTTGAAGGAGGTATGGGAGAAGATATGGGAGAGAGAAGATTGGATGTGGGGAGATCTTGTGGGACTGCTCTCCTAGGGTGGTGGGTAGGGGAAAAATGGGGGAAAAGTGTAACTCAAAATCTGGCGGAAATGAATGATGAAAACCAGAAGTTTATAAAGCATTTGTTTAATTGAAAAAAAAAAAGTCGAATTGACCAGAGGGAAAAGGAATTTTAAAAGCTCACTGAAGAGAATAATTCCTTCAAAATTATATTGGACCAAATGGAAGCTAATGACTTTATAAGTAACAAAGATACTATAAAACATATCCAAACAGGGGCGGCTAGGTGGCACAGTGAGTAGAGTGCTGGCCCTGGAGTCAGAAGGACCTGAGTTCAGATCCGTCCTCAGACACTCAACACACAAACAAAAACCTAGCCATGTAACCTTGGGCAAGTTACTTAACCCCAACTGCCCTCCAAAAAACAAAACAAACAAACAAAAACGTACCCAAATACATGAAAAAATAGAAGGCAATGTGAAATATTTCCAACATTTCTAATAAACTGGAAAAACCACTGACCTGAAAAGTAGATCCAGGAGAGATAATATAAAAATTATTGGACTACCTGAAAGCTATGATCAGAAAAAGAGCCTAGAAATAAATCATCCTTCAAGAAATTCTCAAGGAAAATTGCCCTGATATTTTAGAAACAGAAGGCAAAATAGAAGTTGATAGAATTCATTCCTAGATTAAGGAGAAAATATTACAAGCAGTCAAAAAAAAAACAATTTGAATATTGCGTACATATTTGTACAATTTGTACAGTCAGGATAACACAAAATCTAGCAGCTTCTACATTAAGCGATCAGAGGACTTGGAATATGATATTCCGGAGGTCAAAGGAGCTAGGATTAAAACCAAGAATCACCTATCCAGCAACACTGTGTATAATACTTAAGGGGAATATATGATCATTCAATGAAATAGAGGACTTTCAAGTAATCTTGGTGAAAAACTAGAGCTGAGCAGAAAATTTGACTTTCAAATACAAGAATCAAGAGAACCATGAAGAGAAGGTAAACAGGCAAAAGAAATCATAAGGAACTTTTTAAAGTTGAACTATTTACATTTCTACATGGAAAAAATGATAATTGTAACTCATGAGACTTTTCTCAGTATAAGGATAGTTGTATGTGTATATGTATGTATACATATGTATGTAAAGGAGGGTGTATGTGTTTATAAATATGTGTGTAAATGTGTACATGTATACATAGACAGAGGACACGGGATGAGTTGAATAGGAAGGGGTGATATCTAAAAAAAAATTAAGAGGGGAGAGAGGAATATATTGAGAGAAGGAGAAGGGGAGAGATAAAATAGGGTAAATTATCTCATACGAAAGAAGCAAGAGAAAACTGTTACAGTGGAGGGGAAAAGCAGGAAGGTGAAAGGGAATGGTCAACTTTACTCTCATTGAATTTGGCTTAAGGAGGGAATAATATACACATTCAACTGGGTATCTTACCCTACAGGAAAGTAGGGGGGAAGGGAATGAGAGGGATAGAAGGGAGGATAGATTTGAAGAGGGTAGTTAGAAGCAAACAGTTTGGAAAAGGGACAGGGTCAAAGTAGAAAATAGAATAAGTGGGGGGTGGGATAAGATGGAGGAAAATATAGTTAGTCTTTTACAACATAACTACTATTAGAAACATTTTGCATAACTACATATGTATAACCTATATTGAATTGCTTGTCTTTCCATTGGGTGTAGGTGAGGAGAGAAGAAGGGAAAGAATCTGGAAATCAAAATTTTAAAAACAAATATTAAAAAAAATTTTTTTATATGTAACTGGGAAATAAGATATACAGGTACTGGGGTATAGAAATCCATCTTGCCCTACTAGAAAGTTAGAAAGAAGTGGGGAAGGATATAAGACAGAACAGATTGGGGGAAGGAGTATTCAGTAGGCTTGCTGTCTTGGGGTGGGAAAGATGGGGAGAAAATTTGTAACTCAAACTCTTATGAAAATGAATGTTGAAAATTAAAAATAAATAATTTTTTTTAAAAGTCACTGAATAACTTGCTTAGGCTGCTTGCATATTTAGCCTGGCACACCATTATAAGAATTAAGCAGCCCATTTTCTGTTTGTATTGTTCTCCATTAATAACAATAGGTTTTTGTTACCTGTTATTTCTTGCTTTTCTTAAAAACTTTGTAAAAAATCCACAAGAAAAAGAAAGATTCCTCTCTTATTTCTGTATAGGTAAATCATATTTACACGGATGTCTGTCTTTGGATCAATAAGAATATTTGAAATTTTGGAACTGAGACATATATTAAAAAATGAATGATTCCTTTTCTGCCTTTGTCATTTGTTATTTTTCTAGAACATGGACACTCTGCGGGACACCAGAATACCTTGCTCCAGAAGTCATACAAAGTAAAGGTCATGGAAGAGCAGTGGACTGGTGGGCTCTGGGGATTCTGATATTTGAGATGCTTTCTGGGTAAGGGCCTCTTTATAGGCCAACATTCAGCATAATTATAAACATTTTTCTCCTTTTTTTCTTTTTAAAAATCTCCTTGTATTTTATTAAATGCATTTAACAACATTATGTTGAGGAGTCCATAGGTTTCAACAGACTGCCAAAGGGATCCATGATACAAAAGAAGTTAAGAATCTCTGCTCTAAGGGATCTCTCAAAACCAGAACCAGTTGATACTTATATTGGTTGTATGAACAGAGTCACTTGGGAGCCCTGAGAAGTTAAGTGACTTACCTAGGGGTATATGGCTAATATGTATCAGAGGTGGACTCTTTTGGCTCTGAGGGCAGCTCTATCCACTAGCACATTGTTTCTTCCTATATATAGCCAGGATTTTTTTCACCTTTTTTTTTGGAGGTCAGTTGGGGTTAAGTAACTTGCCCATAGTCACACGGCTAGTAAGTGTGTTAAGTGTCTGAGGCTGGATTTGATACTCAGGTCCTCCTCATTCCAGGGTTGGTGCTCTATTCACTGTTCCACCTAGCCACCACATATAGCCACTATTTTCAAAAGTATGAAGACTGTTCATGAGCTTCAGTAATTCAAAAGATCTTTGATTTCACTGATATGTGAGTGCAGATAAGAACTCTTTGCTGTCTTAGTAGATAATCTTGAATTATTATTGCCCTTCCCACCCTGAGCCTTATTCCCTTCCCGCCCTCTCCCCACCACTGCCCTCCCCACTGCAGTCCTCAGTCCATCAATTAGTGGCCAGCCTCCTGGTAATGATCTCCTGTTAATTTAGCAGTGTTGCCCCACAATCAGCTTTTATATAGTTATAGAGATAGAGCCCCATTTCAGGTTTTCTGTGATGGAGAAGAAAGACTATTAGACTTGAAATTAAGAGAGATCTAAATTCAAATCCCACATCTGATACCTGCTGCTGTATAACAGACACTAAACCTCACTGAACCCCAGAGTCTTTGTTGGGAAAATGGGAATGACTTGTAAATTGAGACAACCTTATTTCTAGTCCTGCCTCCAGCATTTTCTAGCTTTGTGACCCTAAGCAAGTCATTTAATCTGTCTGTGTCTTACTTATAAAGTGGCAGGGCTAAATTGGGTGGCTTTTAAGGCCCTTCCAGTTCCAAGTTTGTGATCTTATACAGTTCATCTGATTTTTCTGGCAGTCATTAAGAGTATTCTACTATTTGTAGACTGTACCGCTCACATGTTATCTTCCTAAGCTTTTCATTTCTTATATTTTATGTAGGGAAAATTTTCAATTTCTATCTTGTTTCATCAAATACTTACAGTGCCCACTGGAAAAGATCTATGAAAGACAATAACTAAAATATGGTGTGTAATGGAAAAAATACATGAAACATTTTTTGTCCTTTGAAATTTCTATAGGACTTTGCAAAAGAATCACCTAAAAAAAGGAAATAGTGCATTCTTCTGAAAGTCATCAGTTAAATTTACCTCTTTTTTTTTTTTCATTTATAATATTCCACAGATAGTCTTTCAGACCTCTGTCTTTGATAATATTTTTGAGCACAAGGTGGCAGCATTTTCTGTAGTTTGATTTGCATTCATGGATCACGATTTTGATCTTCAGTAATGTCATAGGATCTTAGAATTTTAGAACTGGCCCAGAACAATTATTTTAGAGAAGAAACTGAGCCTGAGAGGAGTGTAAATGAAGATAATGTTTTTGTCTTCTGGTATGGTTAATAAAAGCAATGAATTATAAGTCATTTATACTTATGATTTTATATTATCTTAAAGCTTTTTTTTTGTATTTCAGCAAAATATATATATATATTTATCTTTACTTTTTTTTTTTGTACTACTGATAAAATAAACACGCTTAAAGAAAATCTGGAATTTTTATTTTCTCATACTTTTTTAACAAGACTTAATGCCTGTACCACCTAAGTAAGCTATACTTTTTTTCCACAAGCCAAAAAATAATCCATTTAGAAGGGAATCAATTAATCAGTCATAGGAGATAGTATGATTTAGAGCTAGAAAGTATTATAAGATCACCTCTTCCAATCCCCTTCTTTTAGAGATGAGAAATCTCAGGGTCATAGAAGTTAAATGATTTGCCCAAGGTCACATATTAGTAAATAGCTGAGCTGATTTTCTGACTACGAACATAGTGCTCCTTCTATCACACCATACCATTTTCATCCTGTTTTTATTAAGCACTTCTTATATGCAAGGCACTATGTTGTACTAGGTATTGTGGAAAATATGAAGAATTTTAATATATCCTTGTGTCTACAAGGAACTTAGCCTGACTCCACTGGCCTATATTCCGTTTTTCCCCCCATGATCAAATCTCAGTAGTAGGAAAGGTCAGAAGATATATAGTTACCCTCATAATGAGAGTTTTTTGGTGTTCCACTATTGGACAAACACTGAGTATAGATCCAGTAATTCAAGCTATGGTCCTAATTGGTGGATTTACATTCATTCATGTTAACCTCTCCCTTTTATTAATCCTGATTATCAGGAATGACTTAAAAATTACCCTAATCCTTCTTTAAAATGTAATTGAAATTTAGTAAAAGAAACCATTAATTAAGCTATTATAGCTAAGCTGTGCCATAGAAAACACATAGGTTTGTTTTTTGGTGTTTTTTTTTTACTGTCAAGAACTTCAAGTCAGATTTAAAATTCAGAGGCAATAATGCTTTTGACAAGCATCTGAGCATTGTTATTTCTAGTAGAGGTCTTCTGCTTCCTTTAGTCACTATGATTTTCTGATCTTATCTTTCTTAATTTGCTTAGTAAATTAAGATGTTGGCATAATGAGGTTACTTCCATTATCTCTCCATAGAACAGGTTTCTTTATGGTAAGATGTTTGTAAAACAGGATTCAATATATTAACTTTGTTTTTCATTGCTTATAGTAAAATTATGTGAAATACTCTACAGTTTGGTGAATAAAAATACCAGTATTTCACAGTGTTATTTAAGTATCCAGCATAGTATTATTTCTCAATAAGTATTTGTTGACTATTGTTACTACTTCTGGCATAATTACAGTCTTTCCTTTGGTATAAAAAATTTCCACTTCCTGTTTCAACTGCTGCTAAAATATTTTTCCAATAATACTGTCATGGAATCTCTTGCTTACCAAGAACGCTTTCAGGTATGACAAATTTTCTTTAATGCCCTGTTTCTTAAACTATGTATTATTATATACTTCCACTATGTATTATTACATGTGAATGAATTTGAAGTGGGACTACAGCCCTAGTTATGTTGCTAAATAGGAAAGGGAAATACTCATTCTAACACCATTAGGGAAAAAATTCTTGCATATACCAAAGGAATGAGTCATCATTTAATTATTCTGTGAGGTGCTAATTACATAAGATTCTGTTCATTAATGCCTGCAAAAAGAAACAATGAGACTGGAAAAAGCATGATTTCACTGCCTCAATACCATCCCAATTATACTGCTCCTCCTTTTTTAAAAAAGCCTATACCGAAGATGGCGGAGTAGAAACGGCTCCTCCAAGCAACTCTGCCCCCAGATTCCCCCCAAACTATGTAAAAGGGGACTCTGAACAACTTCTGGAGCCCCAGCACCCACAGAATGACACAGAGAAGCTAACCTCCCGCTGAGGACAGCCCAGCAGCCCTGCAGGAAGGACCAGCGCAGCAGTCTGGGAGCTGGCAGCGTGCAGCTCGCAGAACAAGGGAAGCCGAGCCGAGCCAGAGCTGAGGTCCCCGTGAGCCGAGGTTTTAGCCCCAGGGCGCCAGGGACAACAGCCGGCTGGAGGGACCCCAGAACACCAGGAGCTGTGGCAACTCCAGAATTATCAACATAGACATGCCTAGGACAAAATAAGAGGTTAGTGTCCTATGGACTTTGGGACCTGTATTTGGGGGAATGCGTCAGCTCCCTCCCCTGGGGGCTAGAAGCTGCTAAGGAGACACGCCATTTTGTAGTTTTCAGAGGCAGCTCCAGCTCCTAGCCTGCAGAACCGTAGGGAGATCCAGCGGTCAGTCTTAGGGGGTAATCGCTCTTGCTTTAACCTCCCTGGATCTGGATTGTGATCTAGGGTGGAAGTCGTGGGTGGGTTTATAGCTTGCCAGAAACAGAAGTTGCCCCCCACACGTTCGGGACGAAAATTCCTCTATCTGGCCTTAAAGCCATAGTGTGGCAACAAGCCCAAAAGTCAAGCAATTAAGTGGCAACATGCCAAGGCAAAGGAAACAGAAAAATGCAACCCTAGACTCCTATTTTGGGGGCATAGAGCAGAAAAAGGACTGTGAGGTCAGAAGTCCTGCTCCAAAAGCCCCAGGGGAAAACATGAGTGGGTTGTAGGCCATAGAGGACCTTAAGAAGGACTTTAAAAATCAAATAAGAGAAGTGGAAGAAAAATTGGAAAGAGAAATGAGAAGGATGCAGGAAAAGTATGAAATGAGGGTCAACAGCCTGACTGAGGAAAACAACACCTTAAAAAATAGACTAACTCAAATGGCAAAGGAGGCCCAAAAGGGCAATGAGGAGAAGAATGCCTTAAAAAGTCGAATTTGCCAGATGGAAAAAGAATCTCAAAAGTTCACTGAGGAGATTCATTCCTTCAGAGTTAGACTGGAGCAAATGGAAGCTAATGACTTCATGAGAAATCAAGATGCTGTTAAGCAGATCCAAACAAACGAAAGATTAGAAGGCAATGTGAAATATCTCATGGGAAAAACCACTGACCTGGAAAATAGATCCAGGAGAGACAATTTAAAAATTATTGGACCACCTGAAAGCCATGATCAAAGAAAGAACCTAGAAATCACCCTTTGAGAAATTCTCAAGGAAAATTCCCTGATGTTTTAGAACCAGAGGGCAAAATAGAGGTTGAAAGAACCCACAGATCACCTCCTGAAAAAGATCCCAAAAATAAAACTCCCAGGAATATTATAGCCAGGTTCCAGAATCCCCAGATCAAGGAGAAAATACTCCAAGCAGCCAGGAAGAAACAATTTCAATATTGTGGAAACACAATCAGAATAGCCCAGGACCTGGCAGCTCCTACACTGAGGGATCGAAGGGCATGGAATATGATATTCCAGAGGGCAAAAGAACTGGGAATGAACCCAAGGGTCACCTACCCAGCAAAACTGAGTATTTTGTTTCAGGGGAAAATATGGTCATTCAGTGGAATAGAGGACTTTCAAGCATTCTTGAGGAAAAAACCAGAATTGAATAGAAAATTTGACATCCAGACACAAGAAGCAAGAGATGCCTGAGAAGGTGATCAGGGAAAAGAAATCAAAAGGAACTTATCAAAGTTGAACTATTTACATTCCTATATGGAAAAGCAGTATCTGTGACTGATGATATCTTTCTCACTATGAAAATAATGGAAGAAGGGTGTATGGTCATATGAATACATATGTGAATGTGTGTGTAGATGGTTACAGTTATATATGGATAGAGGGCATAGGTTGAATTTGTTGGGAAGGGAGAATACTCAAGGGATGAAATTATGAGGTGAGAGAGGAAATTGGCAAGAGGAGATGGGGAGAGACAGGGTAGGGTAAACTATCTTATGTAGAAGAAGCAAGGGGAAGTGGTTGTAAGGGGGGCAAGAATAGGAAGGCAAAACCACATTCTCATTGAATTTGGTTCAGGGAGAGAATGACATACATACTAAATGGGATATCTCAACCTGCAGTAGAATAGGGGGAAGGGGGATGAGAGGAGGGAAGATGGATGGGAGGGCATCCTTCGGGGGAGGGGTGGTTGGAAGTACCCAGTATAGAAGAGGGACAGGATCATGTGGGGAATGGACCAGGTGGGGGGGTGGGATGAGTGGGAGGGAATTGTAAGCAGCCTTGTACAGTATATCTAATATGATAATGTTTTGCATAGCTAGACATGTACAACATATACTGAATTACTTATCTCCCCAGAGGGAATGGGTGACAAGGGAAGAAGGAAATGGATCTGAAAGTCGAGGTCTTAACATTAAATGTTTCAAATATATATAAATACTATTATTAATACTTTTTTGCTTGTAATTGGGAGATAAGATGTGCAGGCATTGGGACACAAAGATTCACCTTCCTCTAATGGAAAAGTCGAAGGGGGTATGGGAGAAGGTATGGGAGAGAGCAGATTGGAGGAAGTGATATCTTGTGGGACTGCTATTCTGGGAGGTTGGGTAGGGGAAAAACAGGGGAAAATGATTGTAACTCAAAATCTGGCAGAAATGAATGATGTAAAACAGAAGTTAATGAAGCATTTGTTTAATTTAAAAAAAAAGCCTATACCTTTTATGCATTGAAAACTTAAGGAAGATAAGGAACAGATTTTTTTTATTCATATCTTATGCATTTTAAAAATACATTGTTATTCTTGATTTACAATTTTCTTATCAAGCTTGTCTCCCCTCTACGACAATTAAAAAAGCAAAAACAAAGTAATCCTGCTAAACTTATTTCCAGACTCCTTATTTCATTATTTCCTTTTTAGTATTGCACAGTTCTTGGTTCTTTTATTTTATTTTTCTGCTTTCATGTCCCTGAAATCTCTCTCAAGACATTTATTATACATTTAGACTTGAAAGGAACTTTAGAGAATATCTAGTGCAGTAACTTTCTTAATTTTACACATGAGGAAACTGAGACCTAGAGAAGTTAAGTGATTTAACCTGCTTAGTAATGGAGCTGGGATATTGATTCTTTTATCAAGTGCCAAAAGAACATTCCTCATTGAGCCTTGAGTTTTTGCTTTATTTTATGGCAAATTGATATTAAATCTGGATTGGGGATGGGGGTGGAGGTAGAAATTAGGACAGAAAACAGCTATTTTGTAGAACATTTCTCTTCCTTAAATCTTTGATTGTATCAAATATTTAGCCAAATTCCAATATCTCTGAGGGCTTTTATCCTTCACTAATAACCTTTGTTGGATGACTAAGATATGAAACTGATAAGCCTGACAAAATTATTTTAGGTGATCCTCTTAGAATTGGTCTTTGCAGTTTTAATTAAGTTCCTCTAATTTTTCAGTTCCCCCTCCCCCAAATCTCAATTTCCAATTATAAGCAATAATAACAGAATGGTAGCAGGTTGTTCTTTTGAGGATTCCTTCTCAGTGTAGCATGAGTGTAGAGGTACTCTGCAAATCACAAGTGTATTCTTCTTAGCCCAAATCTTGCTTCTCTTGTCATTGTACTTTATAGCTCTCTGCCCTATAGTGACATGAGCCTGGTACCAGCCTTGCCTGCCCGATCTTACTGTGATCAGGGAGCCCAGTGTGGGAGGTAGAACTGTTGTGGAATTGCAACCAAGCATTTATGAGAGAGCCTGACCTCTGCTAGCCAACTCCAAATTCCTGGGCATGAGCCACTCACTACCTGATGACTGGAAATTTCAAACTCAGCCCTTTATACTGCCCACTTCTTTTCCTTCTCACTGTGTCATTAGAAGTGGTGTGGACGGTTTTGGCAGGCTTCTCTTCCATCCCCGACTTTATATGTCACGACATTCCATGCCACTGCTCTATTGGATACCACAAGGACCTTTGTATACCTGGACCTTAACTCATTGCTTGAAACAGGGCCAAGAGCAGAGTACAGGCTGTGTTCTCCTGTTCATTAAGAGCCATGTGTGGAACAGCTTGCACTATGAAATACCATGTGTTCTGCAAAAAAAGAACTTGACCGACAAAATAATTCCCTCACCCTCTCCGGGTTTTTTGAAGTTTCCTCTCTTCTCTTAAATTTCTTTTGGTTTTCAGGGTCTTTGGGAGAGAAAAATAAGATTGGCAATGACAAAAGCAATTACACTAATAATAACAAATTAGCATTTATATGCCTACTGTGTGCCAGGCCCTGTGCTCAAAGCTTTACAAATAGTGTATTTAGTCTTCTTTATCCTGGGATGTAGCTGCTGTTATTTATCCCCATTCTACATTTGAGGAAACTGAGATAAATAGGACTTAAGTTATTGTCCATGGTCACACATTACAGCATCTGAAACTGGATTTGAATTCAAGTCTTTTTGACTCCAGACTCAACACACTATCTAGGCTGTCTGTTATACAGCACTTGGCTGACAGTCATAGCTCTTTAATTTTTGCAAAATGCTTTACAAGCATGATTGTATTTGAGTCTCATAATGGTGAGGTGGGTAGTAGTGTCATCTCCATTGTACAGGTGAGACAACAGGGAATAAGAAATTGTTACAATTGCTAATGTTGGAGAGGGGTGTGAATCTAGGTCCTTGTTTAGGATCAGAGCTCAGCCTTCTTTCCCCTACACAAAAAAATGATAAAGTCTTAAGGACATTTACATTGTAAGCTCCTTAAGGACAGGAATTTTCTCACTTTATAATTTTATCCCTGGTTTTTAGTGTATTTGTATCACCTAGCACCAAAGACATAGTATGTGCTTAATAAATGCTTTTAAATTGATTATCTTAGTCACATCCTTCCCTCTTCCCAGCTGTCATCTGTCAGCAAAGAAGGGGATGTCATAGAATCAAGAGCCACAGGGACTTTGGATGCTGTGTAGACCAATCTCCAAACATCCTCCTAGAAAGCTGCAGGGCTAGACATCAAAGCCCAACTTCTGACACTCAAAGCCAGTTCACTTCCACTGTGAGCTTGTTTTTTCCTACAGCTCAGTGTGAGGAGGCAGGTATACTTTAGATAAAAGTTGCTACCACATTAAATAGCTTGTTAGGTCAGGACTTCAGCATCTTCACGCAGGCTAGTCATTGAAATGTTTGTATGGGATAGAACCGCCACCTCGTGGGCACTTTTGAGCACAACAGTATTCAACTGGGTTTATAGGAAAGGTTACCTCCCAGTTTCTGTATCCCTTGTTTATTTATGCTCCAATTTCAGCTTATTGGGATGACGACAAAAATTTCCCTTCCCTTTTCTTTCCCATGACTTCTTCAAATCTGTTGATGAGGACAGCTCTTGTAGCAATCTCTGGTGACAGGCAAGGATGGACTTCAGATTATTGGAGCAAATATTATCCAACCTCTGCTATTTACTATATTCTCTTAAGTCCTCTTATTCATCTGACCTTTAGTCCTTTTCTTCAGTCCCTCTGGCTCTCATGCTAGGTTTTCAGTGATATCGGAGCTTTATTCCTAACCTCAGTCCCTGATCTTCACTCCATAGCCTGTACATAGCTCTGGATTCTGATCCCTAGAGCTCCCATGATTGTGTTGCAGCGACGTCTTAAAACCCCTGCTGTAGGCTATAGGAGCTGACACCATGTGCTTCATTCTTTGGGTGTGGAAGGAAAGCAAGACATTTGTTTTACTCCTTTTGTTTTTACATGAAGTAAATTTCTCCATGTATTTCTCCCCTCTCCACTTTCAGAGACTTTATTCCTTACAACCAAGAACTTTTTAAAGAAAAAAAAGAAAAATTGGCAAAACAGATTAAAATATGAACTTTTTTGATGGTAGATTCAGTGTACTGCAACTATGGACTTTGCCTTTTACCCCCCCCCCACCTCTCCCCAAGGAGAAAATAAAGTCTCTCTTCATAGCTTTTCTTTCAAAGGTCTAGCTTGTTCTTTTTAAGTTTACGGCGTGTATTTTATATTGCTTTGTGATTATTGTTTTATTTACATTGCGTAGTAGTCATTGTGTCTAGTTTTTTGACTTTCTTACTTCACTTTGCTTCTATTCATCTAAGTCTTTCCTTACTTCTGTATTCCTCATATTCTGACACAACTATTTCCAAGATTATCACCAAGTCAAGTCAACATACATGTACTAAGTGTTTACTATGGGTGAGGCACTATTGTTAAGTAGGGAAGCAGAGAAAGGCAAAAACAGTCCTTGTCCTCTCCGCTCCCACATTGCAGTGGGGAAGACAACATGTAAATATGTGTATACAAGATAAATATGGGGTACATTGGGGCAGGCATCTAAGAGTCTTTTTTCAGTCCTCACTCTGCTCCACCTGTTAGCAGTTTGTAACCCTGTTGACTGCCCCCTACTCCTCTCTTTTTGACCCATTCTTTCTCAGGCTCCTTTGTTAAATCATCCAGTCCTCTTTAACCATTAGGAGTGGCCATCTTCCAACACTGAGTCATGGCCTAAAACTCTGAGCATCTTTCTCTTTTAGATTGATTCTTTAGTGAAGGCAAACTAGGAATCTTGTGTCTCAATTCTTACCTGGCCTTTAATTACTGAATGGGAAGTTCTTCAGACAAACTGAGACCTGTGAAAGATCTCAGCTGAAGAAGTCCAAGGGCTGCCATTGTATCCAGGGCCATTGCCAGTTGCCTTGACCTGTCTTTTCCCACTTGACTCTGATGGCTGGAAGAGAGAATCATGTTGATGGCTTTGCATAGCCGTGTTTCGTTTAAATCGAATTCACTTGTAAGTCGGAACATCATCCTGATGTCATTGCTACTCTTCTAGAAAAACAGTTCTTTCTATTCATCATTCTTACATTTCGTTTACATTTATGTAGCTCAATCTGTTTAGCCATTCCCCTATCTAGGCCCTTTCTGGCACTGGATTCCTTATTTGTGTCCAAATCAGGAGTTCTTAGCCTCTGGGGTTCATGAACTTAGAAAAAATGATAAATGTTTCAATATAGTTTCCTTTGTAATCCTATATATTTAGTTTTCTGAATTAAAAAGCAGTATTCTGAGGAGGGGTCCATAGATTTCATTAAATTGCCAAAACAATCTATGACACTAAAAAGATTAAGTGCCCTAGGTCTGAATGAAGGCCTCTATAGTCTGTTCCATCTTTAAATTCTTTGACTCTTTATTAAGGAGGCCCTAAAATGTTCCCAGTTTCTTTGAACATTGTTGTTAAGTTGGGTATTGACTGTCTAAAATATATTGCTGTTTCAGCCTTTTTTGCAGCTAGTAATGGTATAATGGATAGGTAAGGAATAGGCCAAAGACAGATTAAAAAAATATGCAACTCAGCTGTAATCAGAAATGGCCTCAAGCTAGGTAGATTCTTTCCATCAAACTCAGCATACCCAAAATAGAATTCTTTTTCTATTTGCAACTTTTCCCAGCATCCCTTTTTCTGTTAAAGGCACCACTGTCCTTCTACTCACCCAGGTTTGAAGCCTCAGAATCACCCTGTACTCTTCATTCTTCTCACTCCTCATGTCCAGTCAGATGCCAAATATTGTCAGTTATTCCTTCACATCTTTCATATCTGTCCTTACCGCTCTAGTTCAGACCCTCATCATTACTCATCTAGACTGTTTCAAAAGCCTTTTAAATAGCCTCCCTGTTTGCATTATTTCTCCTCTCCAATCAACTAAAAAGTACAGCTATGAAGAATAAAATAATCCCTACTTGCAAGAAGCTTACATTCTAATGAGACACATAACACATATGTAATATAAATATATGTGAAATAAATATAAAGAGAATAAGTACAAAGTAGTTAAACAAAAGGCAAAATAATAAACATTTGGAAGGGAGAATAATAAGAGTTTGGAGTAATTGGGAAAGGTTTTATATAGGAAGTAGCACTTGAGCTGAATCTTTTAGGAACAGAAAGATTTCTGTGAGGCAGAGGTAAGGAAACGGTACATTTCAGATATGGACCATGTCCAGTGGAAGGCATGGAGAAGGGAGGTGGGATGTTAAGTGGGAGTCACAGATCAAAGTCCAGTTTGGCTGGATTGCAGAGGCAGGAAGTAGAGTGATGTATAATGATGCTAGAAAGATAGGCTAAGGTCAGATTGTAGAAGATTTAAAAACTAAAGAGAATTTTTTTTTTCCCTAAAGGCAGTAAGGAACCACAGCAATTGATTGGGAAGGGGAAATGTATGGGTCAGGTAAAAGAAAACTGCTTTGGAGACATTGTAGAAGATAGCTTTGAGCGGGGAGAGACTTGAGTCAGGAAGATCAATTAAGAGGCTGCTGTAATAATTTAGGTAAAAGGTGATAAGGTTCTAAGCTAACAACTGCCAAACTGACCTTCCAAAAAAGTACAGATCCTAATGTTCATTCCCCTGTTAAGTTCAGTGGCTCCGTATGGCTTCTAAAATGAAATACAAATGCCTATAGTTGGTATTTATTCCCCTTCATAATCTTGACTCCAATCTGTCTTTCCAGCCTGATTTCATATTACTCCCCTCACACGCTAATCTGTTATATTGGCCTCCTTAATTTTCTTACAATACTACATTCCATTTCTGCCATCCTCTGTCCTACTCTTAAAATACTCTCCAACCTCACTTCTGCCTTCTATAATGCCTGGCTTCTATACCTTAGGTGCCACCTCCTACACAAACCTTACATAGATTTCCCTTCCCCACCCCCCCCAACCCAAACTGCTTTGAATGTATCTGTGTATTCTTTGTTCACCCTCAGTAGAATATAAGTTCCTTGAGGTCAGAGACTGCTTTATTTTTGTCTTAGTATCCTCAATGCTTAACACAGTGCCTGGTATATCATTGGTACTTAAAAACTTGTTTGTTGAATTGAATCAAACTATTTAGAACATTTTTTCAGTGCTGTCTTTTTCTGTGCGTTTTGCCAACCAGAGACAACCATTTACTGCGCTTTTTGAGATATAGATGATTTCAGTATGTGATGAAAGAATGCATGTGAAATAAATTACTTCCTTGCTATTTTAGGCAAAAATAATAATCACTATGAAATAGTCATTTTCCATACTCTTTTATAATCTAAAAATAGTTATTTTTTTAACAGGTTTCCTCCATTTTTTGATGACAACCCATTTGGCATCTATCAAAAAATTCTTGCAGGCAAAATAGATTTCCCCAGGCATTTGGATCTCTATGTAAAGTAAGTAAATTGGTTCCTTTGTCATCGGCTTGTTTATTTTAAGAGGCTCCTAATTAAAATCACTGTTAAAGCATATGTATAACAGGACACCATATTGCAGCATCACATGTGCTGTATTCAAAACTATCTGGAAAGTCATCTTTTCCACACCAAAGAAATGTTTTTAATTATTCATCAGTTTAATGAAGTATAATAATTTAATGATCTCTCTGGTGCTGGTATAACATTAATGGATTTTCTAAACAGTTGTATCACTGGCAATATTGTTGATAAGTTCAATAGTATTTATCTACTTAGGTTACATTTGTACTTAATATCCTTGTGATACAAATATTTTATGTGTTAACAGCATTAAATGTTGGCATCTGAATAAAAATTGGGATGGTGGCTTTTTGGTATATCTCCCTCGTGTGCTGGACTCTTTAAATTTGTACCAATTTAAAAATAGTTATGTGCTCATTCTGTTGAACCCTTATTGAACCCCTTGCCTTCCAAACGGCTATTATTTTCTGGAGATTTAACTTTCAGATAGTATGGGGTATTGAGTAGGATTTTTTGCTTTCTTTGCCTCTGTGTCTTAAAGTATTCAGTGGTAGTCTGGCTATGTTGGTATTCATAAAATGGATGTAAAACTAGATTAAACTGTAGCAAAACTGAGGTTTTCCTCCCCTAACCCCTCCCTTAAGGGGAAAAAAATGTTGAAATGGCCTGTGGAAATTAAATATTTTTCATGAGCAAAGGCCAGGTTGGGATGACTTTACAAACACTGCACTTTTTGAGGACTCCTTCCAGCATTGTTAAAGTTAGTCATTTTCATAAGGGTGACTATTTCTAAGCCGACAGACCTGGAGCATGAAGTTCTCCATGTACACACCAGGTAGAGTGTTTTCCAAGGGTTGTGCAAGCTTGTTCCATGCTTCTCTGGCCCTGGGCTCCATTTGAAATAAATAAGACGTTTCAAGGGCTTTAGCATTTAATGGAGACTTGCTTTTAAAGGGGGAAAAAAAGAAAAGAAAAAATGTCTTGTCCTAGAAAAACAATAAAAAGGGGGGAAATTCAGCTAATGTAAGGTAATCCCATTAGTTAGGTATACAAGGAAAAGGTTTACTATTCCTCTTTGGATGATCTCTTTTCTGCCAAAAACGACACTTTTGGGTCTTTGTGAAATCTTACTTTGCAAATGAATAGAATGTATGTTTGCTTTGAAAATAAAGTAAAAGGTATGATATGGGAAAATATTTTACAGTGTGTGTGTGTGTGTGTGTGTGTGTGTGTGTGTGTGTGTGGTGTATATACACACACGTAATGTATTTGGAAGAGTTAAAAATAGACAGCATATTGATGGCTAAATTTATGGATACCAGATCACCTCTAGCTACTTCCAGATTCTTCCTGACAACTGGTTTGAGGCAAAAAGATGCTTAGATGATGGGTGAGCAGCTATTGTCTTAGCCAGTATGTATGTTGGCAGAGCTTGTGCCAGAAAGGCTATGCTTTTATACATGCTTTTGATTTTTTTGTTGGAAAATATGCTTTGAGTTCCATGGGATGAGACAAGACCAGAAATTTAAATTTTCTTTTATATTCTTAGTACCAGCACCTCATATTTCATCGAATAATAAATCTGTAAAACAGGTCAAGTATCTTAGAAAATAATTTTTTTCTATACCTTTGACTTGTTTTTCGTCTTTTATGTTTTTTAGACTTCATGGTGTTACAGAGGTTTTATCAATATAAATGAAATCTACTTTAGCTCATCTTAGAAATTGCAAATTACCAAAAATTGTTTTATGAGCACATCTTTTGAACACTACACATGAGTACAATTTTTTGCCTACCAATAAAAGTGCTGTACGTAGGCTATCTGGAAAAATTCATTAGGAGTTTATTAAATACATATTTATTTAGTATTCAAAGACATTTGTGAATCTTTTGTATTTATAAAATTTGTATCTGAAAAAATTCTTTAAATTAAAAAAAATTACTGAATTTTTGTTTAAATTTCCCTTAGTTTTCCTAATGAGCAGCCAGAAAAGGTGACACCCTCCCTTTTCCCTGGCAATTCTTCAAGTGACAATTAGCTTTTACAGAATCCTAAATGTATGCTTTTCCTTAAAAACCATTGTCTTGGTATTTTATTTTTTAGCTGACCTCTCTCCCCCTTCTCCTTATCACTGGGCACACTTATTAATTTAGAAAGGCTTACACCGTGACCAGCATTATCATCTGGTTGTCTCATATTCTCTTTACGTTCCATCTGTATCTAAATCTCTTAGTGTTATGCTTACTTTTATATTGAGGCTTCTGAATATTTGGGGCTTTCTGAGAATGGTGGCTTAAAGGGTCTAAGGTGCTGGAGATAAAACTGAAAGCATTTTAAATGGCTCCAGGCCTCCTTTGGACTTGACCAGATACCCCTTCTCTCCCTCCCTCCCAACACACACACATTCACTAAGAGGTTCCATTTTGTATTGTTATTGTTGGTACCTAGGTGTCTCAGTGCACTGGGCCTGGACTCAGGAAGACCTGAGTTCAAATTGAGCCTCAGACACTCACTGGCTGTGTCACCCTAGGCAAGCCACTTCACCTCAGTTTGCCAGTTTCCTCAATTGTAAAATAGAGATAATAATAACACCTACCCCTGGGGTTGTTGTGAGGATCAAATGAGAATATTTGGAAAGTGACTAGGATAGTGCCTAGCACATAGTCGGTGATATGTAAGTCCTTCCTTCCTTCCTTCCAGATATGTGTGATTTCTGGACCTGTGGGTCTGTAATTCTTGCACATGGTATTTTGGTAGACAATGAACCATATAGTTTGATATAATGAGCCATATTGTCAACCATATAGTTTCCATAATATCTCATTGTCAGCATCAATGCTGTTGCCTTCTCCTCCTCCTCCTCCTCTTCCTTCTTCTCCTTCTCCTTCTCCATTGCCATCGTCTTCATCTTAGTCTTCATCTTCCTTCTTCCTCTTCTCTCCCTTTCTCTTTCTCTCCCTCTCTCCCCCGCTCTCTCTTCCTCTCTCAGAATGAAGTATTTTCCTGTTTTAGTGACAGACCTTGCTAATTATTTGCTACAATTATAATAAACTTTCAGATTTTTTATTATTGGAGAAGGTTGTGGCTCATACGAGGAAAAATTGGGCATCTGTATTGGAATTACGGAATTGTATGATCCCTGAATTCACATCTCAACAAAAAATATAAACTCCATAGTTATTAGAAAGTTTTCCCATCCATCCATCTTCTTAGACTTATGTTGAGATTTTGACTGTATAATTGAGATAGTTTTACCTCTTAGACATCTTAATATGTCTACCTCAGTTTGTCACATTTATTTTATACACCTTCATTGGGTCAGGATATCAATTGTTTGGTCTTCAACACATCCTGCTATGGTACAGGTTTTTAACCCCCCCCCCCCATATATAAATATATACATACATATATATATATATATATATATACACACACACACATATATATGTATGTATGTATGTATATAATAGCTATAACCTTGTAAATTACTTTTCTTAATTTGTGAATAATGGAATTTTACAGCTAACAGGGGTCATGGTGATAGTAGAAGCTAGCTTCCACATGTTTTATTTGTGATATATAGGATTCAGAGGGGTTGTGATATCCCCAAGATTGCAAAGCTAGTTCCTTAATAGCAGAGACTAGAGGAGCACCCAAACCTCCCCATTCTGAGGTTATTAGTCTTTTTACTCCTTGCTTTATATTCATAAAACTTTGGGAGTAAGCTTTGTTATAGATAGGGATTAGATTTATTGTAGGAATTCTAAATGCTTGCTGTTTAAAAATAAAATCACAGATACTGTTCTCTATCCTGTAATAATCCAACTTTGCACTGCAATTGGTTGTTTATCAAATAAATTCCTCAAAATGATTCTGTAAGATATTTAATACAAATATTATCATCTCTATTTTACATGCAAGGAAACTGAGACTTGGGGGTTAAAGAACTTCCTCTGAAAACTAGTCAAATCAGGATCGTTAGTGTTCCCAGACAAGTATGCTAATCATCTGCCCTGTCATTCAACTCAACATTCCACTCAATATGACTTCCTAGTTATCAGTATCCATATATATATTTTGCCTTCCCCCTTTAGAATGTAAGCTCCTTGAAGGTAGACAATGTCTGTATTTATATCCTAGCCCTTAGCAGTGTATACTGCTATTTTTTTCATCCATCTGTCCATTCATTCATTCAGTCACAGTCACACAACTAGTATCAGACATAATACTTAAAACCTAATTTACTAAGTATCAGATCTCTTTTTTTGTGGATTAATGAAGCTATTTTGGAAAGGAGTATCATTATTGATCTATGTACTAGCTTGGTTCTCTTACTAGGTCATCCTTTACAGTTTTGTTGATATTCTAATATTGAGTAGCAAGTTTAGTCAACCACTACCCATCTGTTTGACCCTGTTCAGAATATTTGTTTACAACTTTAGAACATGTAATTGAAGATACAGGATTAGGTTTTGTTTTGTTTTCAAAGTTTTTATTATGAATGTTATGAACCCATCGAAAGTGTGGGTTGTGTTTTGAATGATAATCCTATAAATAAATAAATAGATCCCTGGGTAAAAAAAGACACTTAAAACAGGTGTCTTCTATCTGACAAAGATAGTTTGACAGGTATGTTTACTCTAAAAAGAGGCCTTTCACTGCCGTATCTGAAGGGCACAGTAACAGCCCTAATTTTCATATCTGAAAGCTACATTTTGCAAAGTGAAACTCACTTCTGTTCCCTCAGCCAGGCTGAGTGCTCTCAGTCCAGCAGTAAAAGAATTATTTGTGACCTGTAGAAGAACTTCCTAATAATAGAAAGTCTTGTACCGAAAGAGAACACAGAGTAAGAAACCCCTCCTCGGCTGTTTTGTGCCTATTTTTACCCTGCAGCCTGTGTTAACAGTGTGTTGTGTTTGTTTTGGAGATAAAGGGCCAACTCTGTTACTTTCTTTCTTCTTGTGATAATAGAGACCTTATTAAGAAGCTTCTTGTTGTAGACAGGACAAGACGACTAGGAAACATGAAGGTCAGTATTCCATTCTTCATGTATTAAATAATATTCTGTGTGAGAATAACTTAATTGAGTATACTACTGAATGGAAAGGTCCACACATTTGAAGTACTCAAATTTGATGTGTTTTATTCTCAGTCATTTCCATCACTTCATGGCTCTGTTACAAAGCTTTTGGAAATGAGGGTCATGAAAAAATGATACAGAATGGTCCAGAGGAATATTGATTTCAGTCACTTCTCCATCATTATTTTAAATGTCTTAGGCATGCCATTTTTAAATTATAATTTTACTTGAGAGAGAAATGCATGAATTTGTTATGTATTTAAAATTTAAGTTCTAAATGAAATATACGTACACATATGTAATATGTGTGTACATGTATATATGTATAGATTTATATATGTATGTGTGTCTTTGCATACAATATTACCCTACTATCGTTAATTTTACAATACTTTGTAGCACATCTACAAAAAGATTTGGACCAGCTTGAGATGAACTGTGAATGTTGTCCAAATGAAATTAAAAGGGATATACATAAAGTCTTCTCATTCAGCTCAAAAAAGCAACTTTATCAATGTAGTATAGAATAAAGTAAACCACAGCTTGCGTGCAAAGGCTTTTGGGTAAAAAAGCTCCATATAATGAAGTGGTCGCCAAATGAGCTAATGATTTCATATATTACCTTAATGGAAATATATCATCCAGAAGGGATAGTGTCAGTGTACTCTGCCATGGTCAGGCCATGTCTTGAGTTATTGTGTTCAGTTCTGGGTTTCACATTTTAAGGAGGACATTGACAAGCTAGAGTGTGTACAGAAGAAGATGACCAGAATGGTGAAGGGGACTGGAAACCATGCTATACAAGGATCAGTTGAAAGAAAGGTTGGTTAGCCTGAAAAAGACATGGGGGTAAGGGGGAGAACAATAGTTGTCTCTAAATATGTGAAGTGTTATTATGTGGAAGAACAATTAGACTTATTGTGCTTGGCCCCAGGGACAAAATGAGTATCAATGGATGGAGAAATTACAGAGAGGCAGGTTTTTATTCAGTGTCAGGGAAAAAAACAAACAGCTTCCCAACACTTACAGCTCTGGAAAAGATTTTGTTTTGTCTCATGGGTACACAGCTAGATTACCACGTGGGGATTTTGTAGAGTACATTTATCATGCTCAAGATGTTTGTATGAGATGATTTCTTAAAGCTCTAAGATTCTGGGATTCTATGAAAACTAAATTGCTGTTGTAGAATTCCTTTTATTGGCAAATCCAGGCAACGTAAGTGCATATGCATATACATATATATATACATACTATTTGAAGAGACTTTTTTAAAATTTTCAGAAAAATTCTCTATCATTATTTAGACACTTTTTGGCCTTTGAAAACAGAAACCATTTATGAAGCATTCACACTTGGATAAATAGCACTTGATGCTTTTAAGGTCAAACAACTCCTCCCCCCTTAGTATTGTAGTATATTTTCTCTATATCTTTGATCTATTTGATTATAAAAATATATCTTGGCTCTTTGAAATACTGTCTTCATAAATGCTAATCATGTTTGATTGGCTTGTTCAACATTTAGTTCACTATGAATTTGTTTACCACTTACCCTGTGCAAGGCACTCCATTTATCTTTTATTGATATTGCATATGTTTTCCCTTAATTGAATTTTAAGTTTCTTGAGGACAAGGACTATTTCATAATAGCACTTATGATATAGTAGGTACTTACTAAATTCTTTTTTTTTTCTTTTTGGAGGGGGGAAGGCAGGGCAATTGGGGTTAAGTGACTTGTCCAAGGTCACACGACTAGTAAGTATGTCAAGTGTCTGAGGCCGAATTTGAGCTCAGGTCCTCCTGACTCCAGGGCCGGTGCTCTACTCACTGTGCTACCTAACCGCCCCTTACTTAATAAATTCTTGATTCATTGATTGATCTAATTTCTCCTGAAAAAGACCAGATATCTCTTATAAGTTGTTAAAAGCTGAAAGAAAAGCCATATTACTAATTCGGCATCACATTTCCCTTTATGCTTCATTTCCAAGGCTTAATATTAGCTGTATCTTATGCCCAGTAATGTTTCTATAATGAAAGTGATAATTCTGTCCTGAGAATAGTAATTATTTAAGAGTATTCACCATAATAATAATAACCTAAAGAGTATTTTAGGAATAAAAAAAAATACATTATTTTCCAGTGTGAATAGAGGACAATGCATAAATTTGCTAATTATTCTTCCACATCCTGGGTTCCAGGGCTGAATTTATCTTGGAGAATAAAATATTATAAAATTTTTAAAGAATCTTTAAAATTCAGAAGATGAATGTAGGTTATTATGTTGTTCAGTATTTCCACCTACATTTCCTACTTTTTTTTTTCCTGGTACTACCTGCTATTGTTAATGCTAATATAGTTTGCAAAAGCATATGGACTTTGATTTTCAGTTTTTCAAAAGTTTTCCTATTATTCTATTCTTAAATAAATTAATGTTGACATGTTCCACATCACCAGTTACTTAAACTTAGTGATGGCATATTATTAGTTTTGCATTTATGCCTTCTCTACTTCTTTTGAAGAATGGAGCAGATGATGTGAAAAGGCACCGGTGGTTCAGGTCTGTGGACTGGGACGCGGTACCCCAGAGAAAACTGAAGGTAAAACATTGGGTTCAAGTGACACAGTATTCATTTTTAGCTAGCCAGTTTTGGATCCCAAGATAGTCTTGGGATAAATACTGTTATAACTCTGATTTTAGTGTTATGTAATTGAATTGAATAAGCAAAATTGACTCTGAAAAAAATTAAGAAATTCTCAGACTTGTTCGTTTTCATACAAAATGTTTTATTCATTAGACAATACAAAAAAAAGGCTCAATATGCAGTGAAGAACAACATTTATAGAAAAGCATTTAGTGGAGGAACTCCTAAAGGTTATATAACTCCTTGACATTATTTATGAATGCAATCAATGGGATCTCTAGGGCAACTATGCAAATTACTTCCTTTTAAAGAGCTATCTCAATTTATCTGGATCAAAATATATCTTTACATCTGAATAGGAGTCATTTTAAGGTAGAGAGGGTATTACACCCAACAGAAAATATAAATCTCATTGTATGGGCTTGCTGAGGGTGAATACCCAAATCTGCAATTGCACCACTTAATTTGCTTTTAAAGGGCTTCTGTGTCTTAGACTTCCTTGCTATAGTGTACCTAGAGGATCCAGAGTTCATACTTACTCAGTTGAATGAAACTGTATTACCAAGTTCTGTGTATAGTACATGACTAGATATATATTAGTATTAATTAAATATGCCACTGTAATAAATATAGATATTTGAAAAGCGTTACACACACACACACACACACACACACACACACACACACACACACACACACACACACACTGCAGAAGATGTTCTGACCTTAAAAAATTCCACTGGTAACCATGAACAAAGTAACAAAGAATCTACCATTTTGAAACCTTCCATTGCCATAAGATGTAGAAAATGTATAGAATGTTTAATTGAAATCATATAGTCTTAAAGGTGATTAGATCATTAAAATCATTAAATCATTAAGACTAATCTTAAGTCCTTTATAGACTATAATAAAAATGAAGGCTAAAACCCACGAAGTTTTAAGTGACTTGTTCAAAGTATCCCAGCCAGAGGCAGAGTTCCTGAGAGCTGCTCAAAGCAAATGATTAGAAGTATGCTTCAACACTCCCTCCACAAGTTTTGGGTTCTTTCCACTAGAACATCATGACCCTTAGTTCTTCATGCCTGAGTAAACATTGTTCTTAAGAGCTGTTTAATAGTATCAGTGGTGAACTCCCATTTAATGTAAAACTACCATTTTCATTTTTTAAAAAATGACCTACTTTTTGTTTATATTATATTATCTCCAACCTTAAAAGGTTTCAGGTGAGTGCAACACAACATTTATTGAGCACCTACTGTGTGCAGGGCAGTGTGCTAGGTGCAGGGCAAACAAAGATGGAAAATAGTTCCTTCTTTGTGCTAGAATTCAGGCCAAGCCTGTATGTCTGTCATTTGAATAGCTGCTTAGCAAACTTCTGAGGAACTCATGACCAAGCTGGCAGTTGAATGATGTATTTGTGAGTCACAAAATATCTTGAAGACTCTTTCCTAAATCTACTTTGGTAGAAAGAGAAACCATATGGACAGGTCCTCGAAGCACTGGAGAATACTCATGTTTTTCCAAAACAGTGTCAATAAACCAATTAATATACTACCTGGTTGTGAATTACAAAGTATGTTTTTCTTCTAATACTATTTATTTGGCATTCTTCCTTAGCCTCCTATAGTGCCGAAGGTATCCAATGATGGTGATACATCTAATTTTGAAGCTTATCCTGAAGATGACTGGAACAAGACACCAGCTGTGCCTCCTAAAGACTTAGAAATCTTTAAGAATTTCTGAGTACACGGCACCATGTTTGGAAAGGTATACCTTTATTTGCCATACTTTTTTTTTAAAAAGTACTGCTTTTTGCATTTTAAACCATAAATCCATGGGATAAAATTTTGTTTTCCTGCCTATTAAATTGCTTAACTAAGCAGCCATTGAATAGTAGGGTAAGAAGTATATATGTAATTAAATGTTTTGATGTGCAAACACTCCAGCATGATGCTGACTCACTTTAAAGAAATCAAGGCTTGCTTTTTTCACTTAACCACTGGTTTTGGAATTGTTTTTTCTCATGACAGTAGGAATTGTGCAACCATATCTACTCTTGTGTAATGTGTAAATAACAAAAAAAATGAGATTGTTGTTTTATTTATTAGAAAATAAACACAGGTCATAGAATGTCTACTGTTACATTTCTATATGCTAAGCTATCGTGCAATGATACTTCATTTATAGGTTGTATTACGTGAAATCTGCAACCTTTTGGATGAGCATTAACTCACCAGCTTTTATGATTACTGTGGAGAATCTATACCAGGTAGTTAATAGAGGCTTCGCTGTTATTACCCACTTTCCAGTTTGCTCCATTTTACCGGCCTGACTTTGTTGGAACAATTTAACTATGCTATCTGAGCAAAACAATATGCAACGGAGGATAGGAAAATAAGCTCTTGTCTTTATTGCTTGAAGTAGTTAGCATATTGTTGTCCCTTGATAAAATTGGATAATTTTTGTTGTTGTGACCAGTTGTGGCTTAAAATTAATAACTTGATTTTTTGCATGGTTTTTTTAAATTAGGTTTTGCGAAACTTAAGAAACCTTCAAGTGTTAGTATTGAAATGACAAGATAGTCTTAAAATTTGTTTACTTTCTGGCTGTTTCATTTTGTCTGCTTGCTTCAATGGCTTATTCTTTTGACATCTGTTAACTTTATTCGTGTATTTTAAGCCAGAAAAAGTTTAGAAAATTGAAGTTCTTTTTTTAATACATGTGTGTATACAGAGAAATCTTTTAAATAATGCATATTGGATAAATCCCTCACACTTGCCCAAAACTCTTATCAGTATGGGAAAGAGCTCTGTTAATAATTCCTCCCCCAAACCTGCCCCCCCCCAAAAAAAACCCAAACTACTGTCCTTATTATTGTGATATACATTGGATGTGTTCTTAGAAAGTTGGGTATATAATAGTGCATAATTGTTTTAAATAAACTAAATGAGTTTCTGTTTGAATTTCTGTAAAAAACTTTCAGTGGAATTGAAAGTATCCTTCTGTAGAAGATCATTACATTAGCCCTCAATCAGGACATTTCAATTTTTGTGTATTTAAAATGATTCAGGAAGGATACTATTATATTATAAGGTATATAAATAATTTCAGTAAAAGTAATATCCATTGTTGAGCTGAACAACCACAAGAGATCAGTTTATAACAGTTCCTTTTTATGGAAAAAAAAGAAATCCTGTTGGATAGGGATTGGACCTATGATTTCATTCATGTATTGAACTCCCTTTTACCAATAACAAAGATCATCTTCACTACAACTTAGAGTTGCCTAGAAAATTGAGAGGTTGACTTGCCTGGGGTTACACTAATATGTGTTAGAGATGGAACTTGACCCCAAGTTTTCTTCGTGGCTTTATAGCCAGCTCTCTATACACTATGTCATGATGCTTCTCAGATAGGGAACCTAGAATTAAATGTCAATTATTGTTTTCAAGGCATAGTTGCCAAGTGTTTGAATTAACTGTTTCCCTTGCTTCTCTAAAATGTTCTTCATCATCTCCATTGTGTCTATGGGGGTGGGATCAAGAGGATCAGGATAGGGAAGAAGCTCAATTACTCTGTTTTGTACTTGATTTTAAAAATTGCTAGCAGCTCTGTTGAATTGTTAGAAGGGACAAGACACTGAACCATCTAAAGCAAAGAGATGGATCTCATTTATTCGTACAACTTCCCTCATTAACATTAGACTTTTATGTGGGTAAATAGATGAAAATAAAAGTATGTTATATTAAATTTTAAAGCCTGTCCTTTTTCAGATTCTTAATTTTGTTAGTTCCCTTAACCACTGGTTTTAGAAATCTTTTCTCATGTTAATAAGAATTATGAAAATAATTCTGAAACTTTTTTACTTTCCATGTTATTGCTTTGAAAAAAGGAGCTCAAAAATTGGCTGATGATTGGAAAACTAACAAAAATTCTTTGTATTTGTGCTATTGAATACCAGAAACTGGAAGAAGATTTGGAACGGTCTGAGCACATTTGAGGAAAAGACTGGGCATCTGCCAACATGAAGAAATTCCTTCACACGGACAAGGAAGTTTCCACGTTCATATATGCACATATTTATATAAAATGAAATTGGACGGATGGTGAAGTTTCATTTTAATTATATCATTCTGGCATTAGTTCAACAACTGTTACTACAGAAAATCTACTCAGTAGTAGATTATTTGATTAAATTGATTTTTTTTTTAGATCCTTTATCTTATTGTTACTTTTCTACTATGCCAGACCTTTTTTCTTTTGCTTTATCTTATAGACTTAACTTTTAAGTTTATACTAAACTTGTGACATTGTAAGCACAAATTAGTATATATGTATATAAAGAAAACAAAATCACCTAAGCACAGGCATTGTGCAAAGATGTAAATGTTTGTACTTTGCAGAGTCTATGATTTTTATTTTTCAGATTTTTTTTCAAGAGTCTTATTTGGGGAGATAAAACTCTTAAAGGATAAATAAGTTTTTCATCATCTTAAACATTTTATATTTCTTTGTAAAAGAAAAAGAAATTCTGTTAAGATTTGTAATTAAAATGTCCAGTGCTTCATTGTCTATAACTTAAAGTACTTGAAAGCCCGAGGAAAGAAGAGGAGGTGCAAGGTTCTTCTTTAGTTCATGAAAGCCCTATTGATTCACGAGTGTTCAGAAAACAAAATGTCCTGGAAATATTTCGCATGCTATCATGCTCTATGGTATCCTGCTGTGTACTGGGACTTCTCTTTATTTAAGTTGAAGTATAAATCTGGCACATAATATCCAAGACCTTGGCCTCTATTGATATTGGCCACATGTAGATTTTTTCCCCCTTTAATTTAGGGAGAGAAGAACTACACAAGTGACAGGATGTAACATACAATGTACTGTGTAAATTAACCACAGGTTTAACTTCTATTTAGTTCTGCAGATACAGCCTGTTTCCCTCTCAAAGATCACCTAGGGTTTTATGGTATTATTAGGGGGTGAAATTGAGTTCCTAGACATTGCAGTGATGTACATAAATAAAAATTTTTTTTGAATGTGTATCTTATGGCAGTCAGATGTTAAGGTGGTACTTAGGGCTAAACTGCAAAATATGGACCGAAACAGGTGTTCATCCCAGAAGCAAGCAAGGAGCTTGCAGAATTTCTGGGAAGTAGCATGTGAAGCTCTGCTCATAGTTCATTTCATTTTAAACATTCCCTCTTACTATTCTAAAATTCCCTGGAAATCTCCAGAGACTTTTATCCCCCAGCAAAAATTAATAAATGTAGTTTGCAAAATCCTATTACTAATCTGTCAACAATTATGTATTCTAATCATGTCCTATCTCTATTTAAGAAGTATAAAAAACAATACTTCCCATGAAGCATCTCTCAGTGCTAAGGCTGTTTTATACACATATATGTATAATGTATACATACATATATACATAAACACATATATACATTTACATACTATATATATTTCAATATCCAGTTTGTGAATGTGAGTGTATATACACACAGACATAAACACAACATCTAAATAGGATAAGAGCATGCATTAGTTGGGCTCAAGTAGCAAAACTGAGCAGTTATTCATGTGAATAAGTTCTGTGTAATGAACTAGATCCAGGAAGTGAGCAGATTATTTTTGGCGTATTGCATTGTTTTTCTTTTTTTTCCCCTTATGTCACCACATGTTTACTTTCCACACACTGAAGAAATTTAGCAAATAATACTCATGTAAGTGAAAAATGAGTGTGCCTCTCAATTTGCTATCCCCTAAAGTGCCTAACTCACTGTGCATTTAAGTCATTATTTAGTAAATCTGTTGGGTTTGTATGTTATGCAAATTTTTTTTTTTAATCCACAGGCACCATTTTATAAGAGAGTGCACTGGAAGAGATGTACTTTTTGTGGGTCTTCCTAGTAGTCTCAGCTATATTCTGATCCAATGATTTTGATGTTTTTTTTTTTATTGTGATACTCATTTGACACAGAGATTGGTTTCTGAGTAGCAAGATTTCAGAAGAAAAAAACACAACAGAGACACTTCACATCATGTTTCAGCTTAGTGCTTGAGATAGGTTTTTCGTGTACTTAGAAAAAGAACTAACTTCAGAGACAGTTTCCTAAATGCCTTCAGAGAAACCTGACAGGACATGAAAAACAAGTCATTGTCCCATCCTCAGTCATATCAAACTTAGAGATTCCACATAAGCATTTCCAAATATCTGGGATCTATGTTCATCAAAATTCTACTCAGAACAAAGAGCCCAATGAGAAAAATTCTTAAGTACCTTTTAAAAGAGTGTATAAATTTCATCCATAGAACTGTGTAGAGCTGTCTTTCCTTCCTTAAGGTCAAGACCAAAGGTTGCTAGACATTCAGCAATCAATTTCTGAGGTAAAGTATGATCTAATGTTAAAAAAAAACAGAATAAGTAAAATGATTGCCATGGTTTATTGAGACAAAAACTTAGAGCTACCAGAAGTAACAACCCAAGTCCAGTGCCACTTGACTTTATAATCACATTTATTCTTAAGGAACTTTTTCCTTTAAAAAATCATATACAGAACAGCTTGTTTTGAGTGTGACTTTAAACTGTATATAAGTTCAGTGTGCTAGTGTGTGTACTTCTTTGGTTTACTACTTGTTACCTTTCAAAATTTAATATTGATATTCAATTGAAATAGTATAGAAAGGATGAAATATATTTGCCTTATTTCTGAATAAATATGCAGGAAATACAGATGTGTTAACATTGATTACATTGTTCTTTTGCAGAAATGTAATCAGCCTTCAGTAGGAAAAAAAAATGGGACATTAAAAAGAAAATTCAAAGACATTTGATGGTGTTACTAAGTACAGAGTGAACAGTCGAGCACATTTCAAGATTTTATTTAGGTGCCACTTGTTAACTGTTCATTAATAGGCCATAAATTATCACTTCATTTAGTGAGATGTTACATAAAGGTTGGTTGTAACGTAAATAAATAAACCTGGAATGATCATTAAAAGTAGCTAGGGAAATAGTTGAGTATGTATGTATAGTTGGACATTTGTATTTATATGGTCAGTTATAATTGCGAAACTTTAAAAATTGTGAGGTTCATCTCACAGTGTGTACCCCATTTAAAGTACCATTTTGATTTTTGACTTGCTGATAGTCATGAGTTTGCAGTATTTTCTGGAGTCTGAGTACTACAAAATTTCTTATTTATAAAAGGCATAAATGGTTACATTGAGTGTATTGAGGATTTCATTTTCAGGTGGTAAAATTATCATTCCTGTCTTCATTTGTATGGATTAAAGCAAGGAGGAAATAGCATTAACATTTACTTTATATTATATATGCAGTGATAGATTTTCCACCCTTTCACATCAGAAATTGGATTTGTTTTAGACATAAGTATATCCATTGCTGGCAATGGATGTACTCTGACTTCTGGTACCGGCCTCACAGAGTTAACAGAAGGAATAGAAGTAATGGGATGTTTGCAAACATACATACTTATGTGTATACACACACACACACACACACACACACACATTTATCCACTCTAGATCTATGCATATGGAACCAGAGAATAATTGGTTTGTTTTTATATGATTTCTAGTACAATTCTTTGTATTTCTTTCCTCAAAATTGCACATATTTTTGATAAATTATTTGTAAATCCTACTAAAAAAAAATGAAGTAACCCTAACCAGGTGACGGGTTTGAGAGGAAGACCTATCATTTAAGTGTATGGTCTAGGTGTGGGGTCTTCAGGTTCTGTGCCTTTTTCATGGTGTTAACTGAAGAGCAAGGGGCACAGACTCCCTTGGTACCAAGGACTGATGCTAGAAACATAATGTGAAAAAACAATAGGATTTAGTGATTTACTATCCTGAGTTAAGAATTTTATATTTTCAATCATTTGTTTTGGAGTCACAGGACACAGCCTTCATGCCCCTTTTTCTTCCTTTTGGTTTGAAATGTATAGTCTCAATATTCTTTATATTTGGTTCACTTCTCTATCATGCATTTTGTGTATGTTGAACAATTTTAATGTATTACCTTCCTTCCCCCACAACATTGTGAAGGGTCTTACTATTACTTCATCTTAAGTGAACAAAATGGACCTATTAAAAAAAGAATTTTTAAAGCAGGTTCAAAATGTCTTTATTTTTAAGAGTATTCCTTTGTTCAAGAATTTATTAAGTACCTAGACTTAATAGTTTCCTGTGTGCCAGGGTTCTTGCTAGGCACCAAGGATACAGAGGGCAAAACCAAAACAGACATTGCCCTCAAGGAGCATGCATATTTTTGGGGATTGGTCATTTATGCTTATTTTCAACCCAGCGTAAGGTTCTAGAATAAAACTTGCATTGTGAATGCAGTGGAAACGAATGGAAAATTATCTGGTGGAGAACAGATTTCCATAACTCACCATGACCTTAGCAAGTGACTTTTTAACTAGCATCAACTGGCTTGACCTTCCACTGTCAAAATATCATCAATTGATTGAAAACACAATTAGGTACTAAACTCACGATTAATGGATGCACCAGGATTTTAAGGCTTACATGTAGTGAAAAGATGACCACTGTTCAGTCCATTACCTTGTGGTCCTGAAGAATTGTAATGCAATGCTTCCTTATGCTAGAGCTAATTTTTCATCTTTAACAACAACAAAAATTGTAGCATGATTCTTTTTTTCCTATTTCACAGATTTGCCATATTCTGCACTTTTCTATGGCAAACCTGACTACTTTATAAGCAGTGGGAAATAATAACTTGCCACAGGTTTGTGTACTTCACAACTAGTTTGAAATGAGAAATAGGCAAGGTTATTTTAGACTCATTAATATTGTTGGTTGCTAGTCCTCAGTCATGTGTAAAAGTACTGTCCAAAGTCATGTCAATTCGTTGCACAATAAAATCACTGTGATTTGTATATAAACCCTAGTGAAATATTACTGCTGTTTAATTTATATAATGCCTGTTAATTCCTGGATTTGTTTAATAAATGTTTGTATCTTTTAAAATGTCTAATCTTGTTTGCTTCTGCTTATATTGGGAAGACCCCCGTAGTGTATACAAGGAAGTAAGATTGATTAGATTTGGGGGAAAAAGTGATTTACTTAAAATAGGTAAACCTTTATGGCAACCACACACTTACATCCCTAGGTCGTTGGAAGTTCACCAGCGATCTCTTCAGTTTGTAAGGATCATTCAATAAAGAAGCAGTTATTAGATGCCTACTATATCAGGCCCACTGCTAAGGTACTGACATTACAAACAAAATAAAATTCCTATTGGAAAGGTGTACGTGTGCTGATGGAGGTGACAGATGAGTTTATTATCTTTTCTCTTGAGGGGTAGGAGCTATGTCATAGTAACCTAGTGGTCAATGATCATTTTTTAAATAATGATCCTGGTGTGACTTAAAAAGTTTGAGAGACATAGTGTCTCAAAATATCATTTTATTAATCATGCTAGCAATAATTATAGGGTCAGTAGCAATGCCAAAGACCCCACAGGGAACACACTCAATGCTTCTATGCCCTTGGAAGAGTGGATGTTCCTGAGGGTGGCAATCAACTCTGATTGGCTGGCTAGTAATAAGAGAGAAAGAATATTATAATGAGAGGTGGATCTATTCTAACGAGGGGCTAGGGGCTATGACTTTGATAATGTCAATTACTTCCAAATCACCCTCAGGCTTGGAAAATTGAGAGGTACTATTCCCTTGCCCAAACCAGTCTGAGTGAAACACTGAGATTAAATTCTTTGTAAGGTTTTCTTGCTGAGTAGGGCAACAGCTCCATCTTGATAAGATAGTCTAGGTGGGGTAAATTTTTGGGAAAGGTCAGGGATCTCCCCAATAATTTGTTATTTAATAATCATTTCTCTCAAAGGCTTTTCAGAAGAGAACTTACGCAAAAACAACAAAAAAAATTGAGTTAATGTCAAAACTTACAAACTTGTCATCCAAATGAAATGAATAAGCAAAGACTCGTCTTTCTCCAGATGTAACCTGATGGAGAATGTATTATGAGACACTTCTATAAAGTTTTGACTTTATTGTTTGTTTACATAATGAACTTGGAGCATCTAAATACAAAAGCTGAAATTGGATGTGTTACTAAAGAAAATTGAAGAATAATGTGATCTAAAGCAATCTTTGCTCCTTAAAAGAAAGGTGTCTACCATCCTGATGACCCCCAAGTTGGGAATATGTATATCAGAGGTGCTCATAGTATGTCTTCTAATAGGTGCCTAAGACTATTTGAGGTATTCCATATCTTTAAGCTGACTGAAACTCATCAGATTTTCTCTTCCTGCCCTGTGTCTGGTCCACTTGAGTCTAAAACATCAATTGAAAGTTACTCAGTTGCTTGTTTCATACTGTTAGATATATGACCAACAATTCTGGTTAGTGTATGTGGTATGTTGATGCTTCCCTCTCTGGTAACTGTGATTTTGGTATTGATAATGGTTGGACAGTTTGGAAGCCTGTCTGTTTGATCTGTCTGTATACTCTGAAGTTCCGGGTGCTGACCTTTTCCCCCTGAACTAAGTAATATATGTTTGTTTGATTAAGTAAGCTTGTTAGCCCATTTTGAGTTGCTTGCCTTTTGAAAAGCAGATCTAAGAACCTGTGTTGGCAGCCACCCTGGGGATGTCGAGGTGCTTGCCGCTACAAAATGGCTTTCAAGATTATTAAGGTAGCATTGATTAGATGAGTTGTATTTTCTTTTTCACCATGCCCAAAGCCCAGTACTACAAAACTGCACATTGACAGGAAGGTAGTACCAGTTACTTTTTACAACTCTGAGTAATCATTGCCAGCTTGTTGCCATTATTTTTTTTTTTTTATCAACCTTGTGATGCCAGTTGGACAGATTTTTCCTTTCTACCAGTCACGGAATATCTGTGTCAGCCTCATGTGAATGAATCCACAGGTTTCATAGAAACTTTTCTGGGTCGAGTTGGATTGAGAACTTTCTGGTCTTCCAATAACCAGGAGCGTTGGGGAGAATTCTGAGCAGCAAGTCTTGTGTTCTTGTTTTTCAGAAGGAGAGGAAGTGACAGTGGTGCACTCTGTTTTATAGGATCATTGATCTGGAGACAGGTGGAGACCTCGGAGCCTATTTAGCTTGACTTTCCTTATTTTACAGATAGGGAAGTTGAGCAACTCACCCAGTGTCCCATAGGTAGTAAGTAGGGCACAGATAGGATTAAACCCATGTTAAACTTAAAACCAATGCTCTATCCACTGTACCATTCATGGTGTGAGAAGGTGGATGATAAGAAGGGGAAAAGGATATTTTTTAACTATGAGTTTATCTAGAATGGAATTGGGATCTAATGCAGGGAAAATTGGAAAAACCTGAATTTCCACAGTTTGCTGAACTTTTACTTTTTTCATTTGTCTCTCTCTTACCTTAATGTAACTCCTTTTGTAACCTTTGATCATTCCTTGCCCTTTATTATGTTTTCATGGTTTGCTCAGTAAAATATTTTTATTCATTCATAATTAATAACTCACCCAATAGTTATGCAGAGTGATTTTAAAAATACTTTCCTCTTAAACACTGTGATACAAGTAGTGTATTATTACACATTTTACGAATGAGGAAACTGAAGCTAAGTGAGATTGCATCATTTGTTCAAGGTCACTCAGCTAGAAAATATCAGGTGCAGGTTCTCTGATTACAAACGAGTGCTTGGCCACTATACCATACTATGTCCACCATAAGTGTCAGCATTGGACATTCAAATGCAGATTTCCCAGCTGCATGCTGCTGCTTATACCCATACCTTATTCATTCAATTAGCAAATATTTATCAATTACCAACTTTACAATAAGCACTAAGTAAGGGAGAAGGATGGGATAGAGTCATGGAATTTCAGAGTTGGAAGGGTCCTGTTGTTGTTTGTCCTTTGTTTTCACAAAGAGATCCATGATAGGGGAGTGATGGCATCACATGCAAGTGAACTGGATTTAAGTGAGGGAGGGCTATGCAAAGTCTCTAGCCTCACTTTCTCTTCTCAAGCCATTTGGGTCCAGGGGGGACAACTGGACATGGCCCAAGATGCAGTGGGAGACCTTGGCCTTTTTAAGCTCAGGTCTCAGTTTGACTTGGGCAGTGCCCATTCTGTGATTAAGGCTTAATAATATGAAAGAAAAGAGGCAGAGGATGGCATCAAAAAAGTCCCAGTAAAAAAAAAAAATCAATCTGGGAGGGGAAGACCTCAGGGTTTCTAGCCGAAACAAGAAGAGCCCTAAGCTACAGTTAATAGCAAGAAAAAAAAAATCCACACCACAAATTACCCAGTAAGTAGTCACCCAGCCTCAGCTGGAAGACCCCTACCTCTTTTTTGGATATTTCTATTCTGAAAGTTTTCTTGAAATCTGGCTGAAATTTGTTTATCAAATTAAGTCCCTGTTCCTACCTTCTGCAGTCAAAATGACAACTGTAATCCTCCCAGTCCTTAAAATACTTGGAAAATAGTTATGTGCTTCCCACCCCACTTCCACAAATCCTCTTCTCCAAACTTAATTTATTGAACTAATCCTCACCTTGCTCATGGTTTCCCTCCTTTGAATTCAAGGCTCACCACCCTGAATGGTCCCAATTAATCATACCTCCCTCAGCTTGTGGAGCTGATTTACTTAACCCAAGACAATATTTATCCCTATTAAATTTTTATCTCACTATATTCAGACCAATATTTTAGCCAGGCAAGATCTCTTTGGGTCTTGCCTACATTATCCTGTGCTTCCCTCCCAGCTTTGTGGCATCTGCAAATTTGATAAGCTTGGCATTCTTTTTAATGATTTTGTAAATTGCTTGCATAAAGGCATAAGTTTCTTCTCTGATGTTAGTATTACCATCCCATCCATTCTTTCCTCTGAAATCCTTCCTCTCCACCTTTTTACACATCTGTTTTCATGGTTCTATCATTGTGCTTTTTATCCAGGGTTATAACCTAGCTCATAACTGGGGACAGCCATGTGGCCCAATGGTTCAACTTTAGTAAGTTCCTTATTATTTCTTTTTCCTGTTTACCTTCTCATACTTCTCTTGTTTCTTGTATTTGAAAGTTAAGTTTTCTGTTCAGCTCTGGTTTTTTTCATTAAGAATGCTTGAAAATCCTCTATTTCATTGAATGGCCATATTTCCCCCTGAACTTAGCTTTGCTGGGTAGGTGATTCTTGGTTTTAGTCCTAAGTCCTTTGACCTCCAGAATATCATATTCCAAGCCCTTCAATCCCTTAATATAGAAGGCTGCTAGGTCTTGTGTTATCCTGATTGTGTTTACGCAATATTCAAATTGTTTTTTTTTTTCCTACTTGCAGTATTTTCTCCTTGACCTAGGAACTCTGGAATTTGGCTATATTATTCCTAGGAGTTTTCTTTTTGGGAACAAATTCTTTTTTTTTTTTTTTTTTTGCTTTTTTGGAAGGAAATTGGGGTTGACTTGCCTAAGGTCAAACAGCTAGTTTTTGTGTTAAGGGTCTGAGGCCAGATCCAAACCGAGGTCCTCCTGACTCCATGACCAGTGCTCTATTCACTGCACCACATAGCCACTCCATGGAGGAGTTTTCTTTTTGGGATCTTTTTCAATAGGTGATTGGTGAATTCTTTCAATTTCTATTTTGCCCTCTGGTTCTAGAATATCAGGGCAATTTTGCTCAATAATTTCTTGAAAGATGATGTCTAGACTATTTTTTTTTTTTGATCATGGCTTTCAGGTAGTCCAATAATTTTTAAATTGTCTCTCCTGGATCTATTTTCCAGGTCAGTGGTTTTTTCAATGAGATATTTCACATTGCCTTCTATTTTCTCATTTGTTTGGATCTGTTTTATAGTATCTTGATTTCTTATAAAGTCATTAGCTTCCAGTTGCTCCAATCTAATTTTGAAGGAGTTATTCTCTTCAGTGAGCTTTTGAAATTCTTTTTCAATCTGACCAGTTTTGCTTTTTAAGGCATTCTTCTCCTCACTGACTTTTTGGGTCTCTTTTGCCATTTGAGTTAGTCTATGTTTTAAGGTGTTATTTTCTTCAGTGTATTTCTGGGTCTCCTTTAGCAGGTTGTTGACCTGCTTTGCATGATTTTCTTGCATCATTCTCATTTCTCTTCCCAATTTTTCCTCCACTTCTCTCACTTGATTTTCAAAATCCTTCTTGAGCTCCTCCATGGCCTGTAAGCAGTTCATATTTTTCTTGGAGGCTTTTGATGCAGGAGTTCTGACTTCACTGTCTTCCTCCCACTCCATGCCTAGATCCTTTTTGTCCCCAAACAGCAGCAATATAGGTATTATCATTGACTCCTCACTCTATCACCAACTATATCCAACCAGTTACCGAGTCCTATATAATCTACCTTTGTCACATTCCATATACAGCCCCTCTTGTTCTACCTTCACAACATTGCTTGACTACACCCTGTTCCCCCTCTTAAACTGCCATCAGCCTAATGCAGTTCCTCATCACGTCATTCCTGGACTACTACAATAGCCTTCTGCCTGGTCTCCCACCTCTTGACTTTTCATTCCAGTCCATTCTTTAGTCAGCTCCCAAATAAATTTGCCTAAAGCTAACTTCCACTCCACTTTCCATTCATTAAGCTCTACTGACACTGCTGCCTCTGGGATAAAATACAAACTTTTCTGTATTTTAAAGTCCATCATAAAATAACCCCTTCCTACTTTTTCAGTCTTCATACACTTTCATTTTCTCTGAGCTAGTAACATTGTCCTCCTTGCTATTTCTTGAAGAAAACATTCCATCTCCTAACTCTGTATATTTTCATTGGGTGCCTCTCATGCCTGAAATTCTCTCCTTATCCCAATATTCTGTTTTCCTTGGCTTCCTTGAAGTCCCAGTTAAAATCTCACCTTCTCTAAGAAGCCTATCCTGACCCGCCCCCTCCATTATTCTACTGCCTTCCTTTTGTAATTATCTCCAGTTTCTTGGGTATATATCTTGTTTGTAAATAATCATTTGCATTTTAATCTCTCTCATTTGACTTTGAGCCCTTGAGAACAAAGATAATGCCCCTGCCCACCCCTACTTTATGTTCCCAGGACTTAGCACAGTGCCTGGCACATGCTTGATCTGACTCTAAGCAATATTCCTCTCCCTTTGATGACTCTCTTTTTCCCAATGTAGCTTTAAAAAAAAATATCATCCTTAGATTTTCTCCCAAACCTCAGCTCATCCTGAGTTTTAGCCCCCTTGACACTATTTTTACAAAAACAAAATATACTATATTTTCAGACATCCTTTTACCAGTCCTTGGTATCATTTTCTATAATAGCTTTTTGAACTTAAGTGGGTTGGTAAGTTCTCTACCAATCTTGATTGGCTTCTTTCAGCCTGGTTAGTCTCTTCCCACCCCCTCTCCTCCATTTTAATAAGTGATAACCTCTGTCCCAATGGAGTGTCAGACTGGAAGGGAAAGAAGGATTTACATATATATGTATATTAGAAAAATTCTTCCTCTCTTATCTGTATTACCTTCCTTCTACTCCGTGTATCTTGTATGTACCTAGTTACTTACATGTCATTTTCCCCAGTGGAATGTAAATCTGACAACAGGGACTGTTTTTGTTCCCCCCCCCTTTTTTGGGGGGGGGGGTATTCCTGGTGCTCTGATGTAAGGGCTTTGAGAGGTACAAAGTGCAGCTAGAATTCAAAAAAGAGAGAAATTCTTTTTTCCCCTGGTAGAATCATATGAGGCTTTGTGGAAAAGATGGTTTTTGTACTGAGCCTTGAAGGATCTGATCACACTTTTTTTTTTTGTCATATACAATCTAAAAAAAAACATTTAGGGGTGGGTAGGTGGCGCAGTGAGTAGAGTGTCGGCCCTGGAGTCAGAAGGACCTGAGTTCAGATCTGGCCTCAAACACTTACCGTACACACAAACAAAAAACCTAGCCGTGTGACCTTGGGCAAGTTACTTAACCCCAATTGCCCTATAAAGAGAAAAAAAAAGACATTTTTTACATGCTCCAATTACAACATATTAGATGCTTTCATAGAAATAAAAAAGGTTCCCTAGCTTCCCCTCTATTTTTTGCATTTTTAATATGCAAACTTTTTGTTTTAACTAGAACCCATATTTGAAAATCCCAAGCTAGTTCTATAGGATAGAGTATAAAACAGTAACTTAAGTCATGTGTTACTTTGTCTCTAAAAGGAGGGGCTGAGCCAGATGATCCTATGTTCCTTTTGGTCCTAAATCCTTTGAGCTTATGCTCTGCACAAAGAACATGAAAGTTGAAGCTATAAAAATGAACTCTGTGTTCTTAGGTTTTATCTTTTTTGTAGTTACTTTAAAATTGTTTATTCTGTTTAAGAATTTCTACACTCTATTTTTTAAAAAGTTCCTTAAGCTTATTTAACCTTCTTATGGAGACACTCTTATCTCTTAACATATTCCTCTGGGTGGGGTACATGTGTTTTAGTGTCTCTGGGAGGGTTCCTATACACCCAAAAACCTTCTACTTGCTCCCAGATGGTTGACATTTCTTTAAAAAGGGGGAAGCCTTTTGTTCCACAATTAGAAATAATATTTGAAGTGGAATCACCCTCTAGAAGAGGTAATATTAACTCACCCATTCCAGGTATAAATATTCTCATATCTTCCCAAGAGGTTTTGATGGTCAGAGAACACTCGGTGTTAGCATTGGATGAGAGGTCTCCAAGATGGGGAGAAAGAAGCTGGATGCTTAAGACAGTAGTCCACCTACTTTGCAATCCCAAGTACCTATGATGGGTCTCTTAGGGTAAGGATTTTTCTCATGGTTTTTCACTATAGCAGAATTAGAGGCAAAATGTAGAGAAATTACAAAATTTTTATGAAACAAATGAGTCAAAACTAAAAGAAAGTTGTCTCTAAGTCTCTAAATATGTATTATTAGCCAAGTCAAGATATAAATTAGAAAAAAAAAGATATAGTTTGTATGTCAGTTAATTTCCCCTTTCACAGAATATGCATATTTAAGTCTGAAATTCTATTTTCTTTCTCTTAGTATTTAGAAATACTCAGAAATTTAAAATTTTAAAAAGTTTACATTTAAAAGTCAAAGCAAGCAAAGATTTTTACTTAGTAGAAATGTAAGGTGTTGGTGTTTTGCAAGGCCAAGTCATAAGGAGAAGGAAGAAACCCTGATGTAATGGAAAGAAAATTGTATTTGCAGTCTAGGTGTCTGGATTGTAATCCAAGTTCAGTGACTGTGTTTGATCTTGGGCAAATAACTTAGCTTCTCTGTGCCCAATTCCTTCCATTCAACAAACATACATTTATTTATTTATTTATTTATTTATTTATTTATTTATTTATTCATTCATTCATTCATTCATTCATTCAGTTATTTAATAAAGCAATTGGGGTTAAGTAACTTGCTCAAGGTTACACGGCTAGTCATTATTTATGTGTGGGTGCTCATTTTCTGAGGCCGGATCTGATCTCGGGTCATCCCAACTCCGAGGCCGGCACTCTTACTTACTGCACCACCTAGCCACCCCTCAACAAACATTTATTAAACTCCTCAATTCAAGGCATATGAAAAATCAGTAAATCTTAATCTGTAAAATGGGAATAATAATCACTGCCCTGTTTATTTCACAAGCTTTTTGTATGGATTAAATGAGATAACATATATGAACATAATTTGAAAAGTGTAATAAAAGATTTGGAAATAGTAACAGCATATCTTTTAGAGTAATCAACAGAAAGATGTCATTCCCTCAGGTTATTTTTAAATGATGAGAATTTCAATGGGTAGTTCCTTTACATGCTGAAAAACAATTTTTAGGTTTCCACAGAAAGCTTCTGAATGCTTTGTGATTGTGTGACAATAGGCCAAACTTAATGAGTTTTGTCACCTATGAGTCACATTTAAAAGTGATTTTCCTGGTCTATGCCCTCAGATTCTGGGTCAACTGGGTCAGATCCGGGTCAGATTCTAAAGAAGTCCTTGGGAACATTCTGGGGAATTCCACTTGTGATTTTAGTGGATCCTCAAATATTTAAGTGTCAATGATGAAGGGGCTTGGGTCCCTATCCCCCTAAGTTCTCAAATGAATGTTAAATTAATTGAGATCCTTTGAAGGGGTATAGTCATTAGAGGGCTGCAGAACCAACAGTTGTTTTTCCTTGGGCCTTTAAGCTTTGGAGGATGCAAAGCTTCCCCCTTATAGTAAGGTGGAAGAACACTGAATTTGAAACCAGGGGAATTGAATTTAAATCCCAACTCTGACTTTATTCACAAGTGGTATGATTTGGGGCAACCCACTTAAACATCATTGAGTCTAAATTCCTTATCTATAAAATGAAGGGTGCTGGATTAGATCAGGGGTTCTTTCTCTAGCATCTATGAAGCTGATATAGAAAAAATATTTTGGAGGGGCAGAGGCAAGATGGCCGAATAAAGTCAGGGATTTACTTAATCTCTCTCAAATTCCCTCTCAAATAATGTTAAAATAACACCTTGAAATGAACTCTGTAGTGGAACCAACAAATGGATTGGGTCAAACAATTTTCCAGCCTAAGACAACTTAGAAGGTTGGGGGGCAAGGTCTGTCTCACTGGAGTGAGAGTGGGGTACAGTCCATCACAGACTGTGCCAGGCAAGTAAGGAGCAGTTCTTAGGAGTGACTGAATTGGTGGCTGTGGTTTCCATCTCTATGCCTTCAGGCTGAAGGTGTTGAATTGATAGTCAGAAGGAAATTACAGGGGACCTTTTGTTGGCACTGGGTGCAGGACTCTGCTGCATTCCCCATACTCAGAGCCAGATCACAGTCACAGGGCAAGGAAGAGTACTAGCAGGAGTAGGGACCCTGTTAACAGTTTCAGGGCAGAAAAGAGTGTTTGTGGTCACTTACAGACCAGAGCAGAGGCCAGTTGAGCAATGACCACACCTTTCCTCAGATCATACCACCTTGGAAGGACTGAAAACTTACAGACCCCCAGAACTAGCTCTGGAAACAGCAGCACAAAAACCCTGAAAATTGGAACAGTTCCTCTTCCATCCCAGGAGCAGAGCTCAACTTTAACATAAAGTTGTAAGTCCAGAAATAAGCTGAAAAAAAATGAGCAAACAACCATAAAAGGACATGACCATAGAAATTTACTGTGGTGACAGGGAAAATCACAACTGAAACTTTGGAAGACAATAAAAACAAAGCAGCTATGTGTGAAACCTCAAAGAAAAAATGTGAATTGATGCAGGCCCTGGAAGAACTCAAAAAAGATTTTAAAAATAAAATATGAAAGTAGAGGAAAAGAAATGAGAGTGATACAAGAAAATCATGGGAAAAAGTGTCAGGTTGGTAAAGGAGGAACAAAAAAAATATACTAAAGAAAATAACACCTTAAAAAACAGAATAGATCAAGTGGCAAAAGAGGCCATTAAAGAGAACTCTTTGAAAAAGAATTGGCCAAATGGAAAGAGAGGTACACAAATCCACTAAAGAGAAGTCATTAAAAAGCAGAATTGACTAAATCGAAAAGGAGGTACAACTATTCTCTGAAGAAAATAATGCCTTAAAAATTAGAATTGGGCAAGTAAGTAGAAGCTAATGATTTCAAAGGGCATCAAGAAACAGTAAAACAAAATAAAAAATTTAAAAATAGAAGAAAATGTGAAATATCTCATTGGAAAAACAACTAATCTGTAAAATAGATCAAGGAGAGATCATTTAAAAATTATTGGAGTTCCCAAAAAGCATGATCATAAAAAGAGCCTAGACATTATATTTCAAGAAATTATCAAGGAGAATCACCCTGATATCCCAGAACTAGATGGTAAAATAGAATTTTAAAATTTTAATATTTTCCAATTACTTTTAAAACCGATTTTAACATTAAAAATTTTGAGTTCCAAATTCTCTCCCTCTCTCCCACATCACACCTATCAGATTGACTAATGTGACAGAAAAGGAAAATGACAAATACTGGAGACGAAGTAGGAAAATTAGGACACGTAGGAATTGTGAACTGATCCAACAATTCTGGAGGACAATTTGGAACAATGTCCAAAGAGTCATCAAATACCACTACTAGGCCTGTATCCCAAAGAGATAAGAAATGGAAAATATTTGTACAAAAATATTTATAGAATTTCTTTTTGTGTTGGCAAAGAATTTGAAATTGAAGGGGTGAGCATCAGTTGAGGAATGAACATGTTGAGCCATATGATTGTGATGGAATACTATTGAATATTGTAAGCAGTAACAGCAATATTATATGATGGTCATCTGTGAATCACTTAGCTATTCTCAGCAATACAGTGATCTAAGACAATTCTGAAGGACTCATGATAAAAAATACTATCTGTCTCCAGAGAAAGAACTGATGGATTCTGAATGCAGATCAAAGCATACTTTTAAAAAACTTTTCTTACTTTTCTTTTTTTTTCTTTCACAACATGACTAACATGGAAATATGTTTAACATGATTGCACATGTAAAACTATATCAAATTGCTTACTAACTCAGAGAGGGCAAGAGGACGGAAGAAAGGAGAGAATTTGGAACTCAAATGCATGTTAAAATTGTTTTTGCATGTAACTAAAAAAATAAAATATTTTGATCACTATATTTTCACATAATTGATTTCATTTATACATAGTTTTTTAGTTTCAAAGACATTCTGAGGAGGGCTTCATCAGAATGCCATAGGCATCAGTGACACACACACAAACACATGCACACACAAACACACACAAAAGTTTAAGAATCTTTGGACTGGATGGTCTCTTAAGTTCATTCTGGCTCTAGATTTATGATCTTTCAAGTGATGAAACCACCTCAAATTTCAGGATGTGACTTATGACTCCTTACCTCAAGACAGTGCAGAAAAACAAGCTTTGTAGTTGTCAGATATTCCTCTATGAGCCAGAGGAACATCCCTGAGGGAGACACTAAAAGGTGTCAGTCCTATATTATATTCTATCATAAGACAATATATTTCTCCTGCAGGGTTTCATTTTAAACACGAAGACATGCAAACTAAATAGGATAAGCTACTCTCCGTAAAGTTAAGTACACCAAAGGGAAGTTATAGAAAATTTCCAGAGTTCATTGCAGATCAACTTCAAAAGAAGTTGAGAGGTAGAATAAAGTAGAGTTGTGTTAACTGCTTAGTAAATTCATCTACTAAGAATTTACCTCATTTGGTATATATTAAAAACAGCTGAAGGACAAAAAAAAATTTACAAGTTCATAGAATTTGGTGTAGAAAGTCTCATAAATCAGTGATGATGGAAAATAAATACCATACAAAGAACTTAGTCCAAATAATAATGCCTTCCAAACATGGGAATAATATAGAAACTATAACATTTTGCTATATAATCAGGTAATTATAGGTATTCATTAATGAATTCTTGGCTCATTGGAAGTACTATTATTTTCATTGTATTTCTTCATATTGTCTGTTATGTAAATAAATCTGCCAGAAGTGAGTTTCTGACATTTAGCACTCCATAAATATCTGATACTCAGACGTGAAACCCTTATTTTTGAAAGTATGAATGGCCCCTCTTTCAATTCCATTTTGCCCTTGCTATATATAAGTACCTTATTTTATTTTATAAAAAACTTGGCAGCTAAATTCAACATTTACTTCTAAAAGAAAATTTAAATCAATGGCAAATCTAAAAGCAGGCTCTGTAGAATTCAATTTTTATTTGCCATGTTATTTTGATAATACAGCCCAGTTTTAAGTTAAAAGCCAAGTTTCAATATTCATTTTTGCAGAGATTTTAATTGACTCCATATTTATTCTGAACCTAGAGGAAAAACAATTTGAGAATATGAAATACCAGAAAATAGGGTTGTGTAATTAGTTAATATTTGTGGTGAAAGAGCCCTAGATTTGGAGTCCGGGAATCTGGGCTCAAATAATGACTTTACTACATGCTATCTGTATGACCTTGGGCAAGTTGCTCTACCTCTCTGCCTGGGCCTCAATTTCCTTCTCTATTAAGTGAATATGAGATGTATATGACCTATGAATTCTTCTAGCTCTAAACTTTCTGATTCTACTAGAAGAGTAGTTGGATAGCATTTCTGAATTTGACATCATGGCACATAGCACTGGGAATGTTACTAATAAATCAGCTCTGGAGCAAAGGCCACTTAAGAAATTTTAACTTCTGCAGAAAATATATATTCAGAATGTTTAACCATAGCTGAATAAATCTAAGTCCTTTTAAAAGGAATCACATTGTTTTTGTCACCTTTCTGTTAGGTTAAAAAAAAAAAAAGCAGAAATCTTAGGAATCAACCTTTTACTCCATGCACAAAAAACAGTGGAAGGAGAATAAACCCAGCATAAAGGCCACAGAATTCCTCTATAGTATATTCTAGGCCCAGAGATGCATCTTGTGCACTGTGCTAGCTGTATGAGTATCTTGGAATCACAGAATCTTGGAGTTGAAATAGATCTTAGAGGTCATCTACACCTTGTTCTATATTAAGCAGGAATCCTTTTAGGATGATAATATACTTATTAATTTGACTTCTTTTATACCTTGAAAGGCTTTGGAGATTTCAAGAGTTTGCTATTAATATTCAAAGATCCTAGGGAAGGCGAACACCTCAAACCCTTACCTTCATAGGTTTTTTAAAATAATAAAATTGACTAAAAACAATTACAGATGTACAATGAACTGCATCTAGCTTTGAATGAGTGGCAAAGACCAGGCTGGATCTCATTTGGGAATCTGTACAGAGTTCCTAGTGATCTCAAATGACAAAAACTTATTTTTGGACATCAGTATTCTCTCAGTGATGATATGTGACTATGAGTCATAAAATTCCATGATCTCAGAAGAGTTAAAATTAAAAACCCAAAGGACAATGGAAAGACATATGGCAGGCAAAAAAGCATGTTTGCCACATGTTTGCAAAAATGACTTTAATGAAAGAAGTGATGTAAAATCTATTTGTCAAACATATCTATGGCCAGAAAAGGGAGCAAGAAGTCATAAATGAGAATGAGAGGCAACAAATGGATAATCCAAGTGGTACCCTGGCTTCCCTTAATGCTAATATCTTCCCTCTGTTGATTATCTCCAATTTTTATCCTGAATAAATATTATTTATACACAGTTATTTGTATATTGTCTCCCTCATTAAACTGTGAGCTCTTTGAGTGCAGGGACTGTCCTTTACTTTTTTTTTTTTAATGTATCTCTAGCATTTAGCACTGTGCCTGGTGCTTAATAAATGCTGACTATTCCTGAGATATTAAAAAGTCAAGAGGAAAGACTCAAGCAAATTGGTTACATCCTGTATGATTTTTGTCCAGAAAACAGAACAAAATTGTGCAGTGTTAATAAGTTATTAAAAAGTTACTAACAGCAATATTATTGCAGTAAAATTAATAATGCAGTTAAAATTTATGGACATTCAAAGTATCTAGGACCCAGTTAGAGCCCTGGGTGCAGGGAAATGAATTAGGAGGCTGTTTCAGTAGTCCAGAAGGATGTGATGAAAGCTCAGACTAGTGCGATTTTTTGTGTGAATAGAGAGAAGGGGAAATATGCGAGAGAGGTTGATCAAGATGTTGATGAGATTTGACTCTGGGATTATGTGTGGTTAGGAGTAAGAAATTTGGTCAAGGATCGCTCCTAGGTTGTGAAATGGAGGGACTGGAAGAATAGTGGTATCTTATCAGAAAGAGAGAGGTTAGAAAAGAGAGGTTTATTGGGAAAGAGAATGAGTTCTGTTTCAGGTAATGGAGTTTGTTATTTCTGGGACCTCTACACAATGATGTTAAGTAAGCACTTAGACATTTGGAATTGAAGTTCAGGAGAAAAATGAGGTGTAGATCCAGCTTTCAACCAAACAACATTTATTAAACACCAACTGTATATCAGACTCTGTGCTAAGTGCCAGAGATGCAAAAGAGGCAAAAGGCAGGCTTTACCCTCAGGGAGCTTACAATCTAAGAAGAGAAAGAACATGCAAACAAATACATACATAGAAAGTTAGATACAGAATAAATAGAAAACAATTAACAGAGGGAAGACACTAGAAGAAGATGGGATTTTAGTTGGGAATTTAGGAAGCAAATTTAGGAATTTAGGTCAGCAAAAAGAATGGAGGAGGGAGAAAGTTCTAGGCATGGAGAAGAGTCAGATAAAGTCCTTGGAGCTGAGCAATGGTCTGTCTTGTTCCTGGAACAGCCAGGGAGCCAGTGTCACTGGCCTGAAGAGTATGTGTCATCAGTGAAGGGGTAACAGTTATATCAAAGGGAACTGGTAAAAAGAGAGACCAGAGATAAAGAGAGAATTGCTGAAAGAAGTGACCACTCCACCCTCAAATTTATTTTAGAGGAGAATAAAGCTGGACATAGGTTGACATATGCCCTAGACTTTAGAAAAGTGGGTTTGATTTTGCCAAGAGGAAAGATAAGTAGGGTCTCCTAAACTAAAATGCTTCAGGGGACGTCAGCCCAAGAGAGTTCAGGAATGCTAAAGCATGCAATGCTGAAGTCAGAAAGGAAAATAATTACAACGAAAAGGAAAAAAAGTATTAGTGTGAAGAGACCAATATGGATGCACAGGATGCAACAACCAACCTCGCCCTTCACGTGGGCTCTTCTATGTTTGGGATGTTCACCCCCTTCACTTCCACTCAGTTCGCTCAAATACTACTTCCTAAGAGGCCTCTCTATTATTATTATTATTGTCGTCATTGTAACAGTTATTGCTGTTGTTGTTATTATGTCTTTCATATAAATCTTTCATATAAACCTTATAAAGGAATATCCCTTTATAAGAAGAATGGAAACCCTTTGAGAGTAAGTTTTATCTCAACCCCCCCTTTTTTTTTTTTGCTTTTTGGAGGGGGGAAGGCAGGGCATTTGGGGCTGGGTGACTTGTCCGAGGTCACATGGCTAGTAAGTGTTAAGTGGCTGAGACTGGATTTGAACTCAGGTTTTCCTGACTCCAGAGCCAGTGCTCTATTCATTGCACCACCTAGCTGCCCCCATCTCACTTTTTTAAAAGTGGGGCATAATAGGTAAATATCTATTATGGTAAATGCATAAATTCATGTTGATTGTATGAAAAACACATGGTTTCTTGAAAAATATATAGACTATAAGAACAAGGCTAGGTAACAGAGAATGAATATAATAGTACGGCATAATTCTATAAAAATAATATTAGGAATGCTAAAACTCAAGATGAGTTGAAGTCAAGGCTGAAGGCAGAAGGCTACAAGACATCCACATCTTTGACTAAAGTTAGGGATGTCATTCTGAGTATTATCCATGGGAAAGCCCTTGTTATATGTTAGTGAACATGTAGAAGAATGCCTCAAAATGTGACGAGTGACAGCGGAAACTACTATTTTGTATCTGATTGCATCCTAAGAGGAAGAGCTGCTTGGTCTTGGAAATTATTATTCCAATTTAATTTTATTGGAAAAAAAGAGAGAATCAAAGAAGGGGTTACACCATCAGTGGGGCTTTGTGGAATGATTAATGACAGAGAGAAGGCAAAGCTGTTCAATTATTATTTTGTTTCTGTTTTCTCTGCAAAGTAGAATGACTGAAATATTACAGAACAAAACTAAGTAACATGGAGTCAAAAACCCAAGATGAGTGACACCACTTAATTGTACTTGATAAATTCATGCGACTAACCTCGCTGAAAGAATCTGCAGGTGTAGTTACTGAACCACTGTGTGAGAGGTATCACAAAATTTGAAAAGGACAAATTGCCCAATTTCTAAAATAAGTAAAAGAATAGTCTTCAAGCAATAGATAGACCAGTGAATTTGGCTTTGATTCCTGGGAAAATTATAGAAAGGATCATTAAAGAGATAGTTGGTGAATATATAAAAAGGGAACTGTTGATTCTAATGAGTTAGAATGGTTTTATCAAGAACAAGTCATGCCAAGCTAATTTCATTTGCTTTCTTAAAAGAATTGCTGAACTAGTAGATGATGGTAATGCTGGCAACAATTATGTTTTAACAAAACTTTGGATAATGTGTGTAATATCCTTCGTGGGGAGATGATAGAGAAGGAGATTTGATAACACAAACGCAAGGATTTAGAACTGGTTGGAGGACCAGACTCAAGCACTAGTTCAGTATCAGCTTGGCAAGCAATCTCTGGTAGAGTGCCATGGGAATTTGTATTTTGCCCTGTGCTACTTAGCCTTTTTGTCAGTGACGTGGACAAAGATGTGGATACTATGCTTATCAGATTTGCAAAAGACAGAGCTGAAGGGGATAGCTTACTTTGAGTGATAAAATCCAGGATCCAAGAGGTTCTTGATAAACTAGCATTTAACAGTGGGCTAATTGTAATAAGGTGACATTTCAGTAGGGGTAAATGTAAAGTCTCAAACTTGGAGACAAAAAAATCTCCAAAAATACAAGATGAAGGAGGCATGGATAGACAGTAATTGCTCTGAAAAGGAGCTGGGGAACCTGATCTCTACTAAGGGTTAAGTTTAGACTCAGTTAACCTCTATTCTGGAATTCCCCAGACAAATTATTTAAAATTTAGGTATAGATTCATATCTAGAGTTTCCCCCAAAGGAATAGTTAAAAAGGTACTCAATGTACAAAATTAATCAGTTATGGCACAGGTACTGATTTCTTATATATAAAAGGAATACTAAACACAGTACATTCATAAGTGTGCAATCAGCAAATACAAAATTCAATAACAGCACGTAACTACTGCTATAACCTACCCGGATTGAAACTTAATACCAAATCATTGATATCATTTGATCGATATTAGGATAAAAAGCTCATTTTTAGGATTGCCGATTGGGGTTTTTACATTTTGCTTTCTCTGTGTACTTTCCAAACAATTCCCAGTGCACTCCTCCTGGGCCAACCATTTTGTCAGTTGTCCTCTTTTCTAGTACAGAAGTTTTCTTTGTTGTCTTCCAGTTTGACTCACTGTGGACCTCAAATTTTGAACTTAAGAAGTCTCCTCCAAACCTTGACATATTCTCCACAATGTAGATACTCATTTGATTAAGATTAGTAAGGAAGGAAAAAAAGAAGAAAGGAAGGAATGGAAGAAACAAGCATTTATTAAACACCTACTATATGCCAGCCTCAGTGGTAAGTATTTTACAAATATCCCACTTGATTGGCACAACAATCCTGGAAGCCAACTGCTATTATTATACCCATTTACAGTTGAGTGACTTGCCTAGGGACATACAACTACTAGGTGTCTGAGGCTGGATTTGATTTTAGGTCTTCTTGTCTCCAGGCCCATTGCTCTATCCACTGAACCACCTAACTATAAATATTCAAGAAAGAAAAATTTCAAAAGGGGCAATGTAAAAATAAGCACCAAGGAAGCAAATATCCTAGCACTATAGGTGCTAGGGTAAAGGATGGAGCAAGTCGCTCCTTCCTCCACCTGATCTGTTTCTGTAAGCTGCTTAAAATAGTCCTGCTATATAATAATTCTTTCACAGCTATAAAGAAGGAGCAGGCTGAAGGTGTCAATCTTGCTTTTAGATATCTCCTGAGTCATTAACTCTTTTTGATTTATAGCCAATAAGGGAACTCTGCATCAACTCAAAGTGAAACTCCTTGATCAATGACTCACACATGACTGTAAAAAGCCTACAAGGCATCCACATGGTTGACCAGAGTCAGAGATGTCATTCTGAGTATTATCCCTGGGACAGCCCTTGTTACATGTTAATGAACATTTAGAAGAATGCCTCAAAAAATGATGAGAGTGAGGGTGGAAACTATTTTAGATCTGATTGCATCCTAAGAGGAAGAGCTGCTTGGTAAAGTAGAAATGATAGGAATCTTGGAAATTAGGATTCCAGTTTAACATTTGTGATAAATAAAGAGAGGAAAGGCAGCACGCAGAGTCTGAGACATAACCTTTGACCTGGAGAAAGAAAATTTCAAAGAATTCAGAGAAAGAATTAGGAAGGATTCCAAGGCTTAAAATTCAAAAGAAAAAGATGATACAAGAAGGAGATGATTATTTCAAGAATGAAAGTTTGAGGAAATAAACTTATGTAACTTCAATGAGGAATAAAAGGGAGAATAGATTAAAGAGAATTACATAATACATTATTTGTAAAAAGACATACATAAACGTGAAAAGGAATGTAGGCATATTAAAGAATAGTGCCAGGAAGGTTAAAGGCTGGATGAAGCTGCTATGACGGTTAAGGACAACAAAATGAGATGGCATAAAACAAACTTTATTGATGTATCTTACGTTCACCGTTGGCGAGATTTCCCAATGCTTCCCCTTCCGTTTCCAACAGAGCAATGCTTTAAAACAAAGGAAAAAAGAAGTTAATGTGGCACAGGGAGCAGAGAGCCACGCCATCCTTCGGGCCTGCCACAACGCAGTCGAGGTTCCTCAGCACCTCCTCGCCCGAGCTCCTCGCGCTGCCCGCGGCCCCCTTCGCTCTGGCTCCGGCTCCCAGCTTCCTGTGGACTCTGCTCCGCCCTTCAGCAAACTCCTCCCACCGCAGACTCCACGTGACTTCACTCAGCCTATTAGGGAGCAGGGTTTACTTTCAAAGCAGGGAAGGTCTTCAAATGCCCCTCCCCGTCACAAAGGTATAACGTAAGCAGGAAGGAGGCTTTGGCGTCCACGTGGGTTGTAAAAGGCTTCCTGCTGAGGAAGCAACGGAAGCAGGAGGCGGAAGCCCAGAGCGATTTTCTTTGTCTTTTTGCTTATTTTGTTAAATGTTGACGCCCTGCCCTAGGCTGCTAGTGAAGAGGGCGCCGGAAGGGGCGGAACGACGTGTGGAGCAGCAGTAGGTAAGAAAGTCGGCGGGTGGCGGCTAGCCGTGTGGAGGGCGCAGGGCTGGGCGGGCAGGGAGGGCGGGAAGGCTGCGGTGGGCACTCCGGAGCCCACGGAGCCCGAGGGAAGGTGGCAAGGTCAGCAGCAGCGGGAGGAGGAGGCGTCGTGTCCAGCTCCTCGTGCCCTGTTGGGGTTCTCTTGACAAAAACGCCGGGCAGTTTGCCAGTTCCGTCCCCAGCGCATTTTATAGCTGAAGAAAGCAGGCCGGGCCGGTAGAGTGAGGCGGCTTGTCCACAGCCCTACAGCCGGGGAGCGCTGGGAGACGAGACAGGAGGCCGATGCGACAAGTGACGAGGGCCTGAGCTGGGGCCTGAGCTGGGGCCGTACACGGGAGGGCGGGCGGAGATGATCAGGTCTAATGCTGCACTGAATGTGAGGGAGAGAGGCCGCGAGGCTCAGTGACATAAATAGGCCCGAACAAGTGAGACATCAAGCCAAAGGGCCGTGGCCCGTGACCGGGCCGTGACCAGGATCGAGACGGCGGCCGCGTGCGGTCCAAGAAGACCGAGGACGAAACGTCATTTCAGGAGGTACGCGCTGGTAAAGAGATGGCCATCAGGTCTCCAGGGACACGACACGCCCGATCTTCCCGGCGCTCTCAATGTTCCTTCCGTCTTTCTGAAGTCCAATCGGTGAAAGAAAAAAGCAGGCGTGACCTTACGCTCCGCTGATTCCTGACGCGTAAATGCTCTCCCAAGGCCCTCCAACTGCAGGGCCGCAGGCACGGCCCTTAGCGGCGCGGAGGCAGCAGAACTTTACGGATCGCAGCCACAACCGGAAGAAAGCGGAATTCGGAAATAAGTCACAAAATAGATAAAAACACAACAGAGCAGACGTAATGTGGACACGCTGTTTTCTAAGCCAATACAAGCTGCGGAGATACTCATTTACAACTTAATCGTCCTCACTCCCACCCAAATTGGGCATTTCTGTCCCATGAACTTATTTCAGCACACCCTACCTAGCAGGGATAGATTTAGGATAGAGGAAGAGACATATACATTTGTGTATATAGCCAATAAGGAAATCTATTCTCCGTGACTATGTTTATTAGAAAGTATTTGTTTTCTCTGTCTGTCTCTTTCTCTCTCAGAGGTTGGAGGGAGAGAAAACAAACGTATTAATCAAAACACAATAAAATCAGGGAGGCCTGGGATGCTACAGATGTGAAATATTGGGTTCATTTTCAGATTTTCATTATTCAGAAAATAATATTTTCTATATTATTCGTTTGGATTGTTTTACTTAGTTGTAAGAGACTTCTCGTGGTGAAGGTAAATGTTTGCTTTGCAAAAAGCAAACAAATCCATAAAACTTTTTTTAAAGAATGAAACGGAGCTGGTAGGCCTACATGACTGAAAAGGTAGAGATGCCCTTGTGATTAACAAGGAAATTCAAAGAGTAGAGGATTGTGGGACAAAGATAATGTTTTGGATATATTGACATTGCTTTCAGTTTTTTTCTTCCATAAACAATTTTGCTATACATACCTTGAAATAGATGGAGGTTTTCTTTTTTTTTGCTAGTAACCTCTTTGGAGATATATTCCCTGTGGAATTTCTGGGTAAATGATATGAACATCTTAAGCAGACCCTTCTTTAGGCCACGCATTATTCCAAATTGTTTTCCAGAATGGCTGGGCCAAGTCATGATTTTGTCAATGATGCATTAGTGGGCCACTCCTTCTAAAATCCCACCTCTGACCCCAACACTGAGCATTTTGTCAACTGGCAGGTGTGAAGTAGAACTTTCAAGGTTGTTTTGATTTGTATTTCTCTTATTATTAGTGATTTGACACTTTTTCCATATGGTTGTTAATGGCTTACAATCCTTCTTATAAGAACTTTGCATATCCTTTGACCACATCTATAGGTTAATAACTTCTGGTATTGTATATTTTCTGTTATTTGTCTATATATCTTGGATGACCAACTCTTGTCATAAATATATGAAATAAATAATTTATTCTGATTGACTATTTCCCTTCTTATCCTAGACATATTTTTTTTTAGTTTGTGCAAAAGCTTTTCAATTTCTGGTCATTTCATGTTAACTGTGTTAAAAATGTCATGTTAAGCTTTTCTGGAAATATACTGTATTTCGTTGACAGAAAGAATCTGTAATTTGAAGATCTTCCCTGCCCCTTAATAAATGTAAGGGAATTGAAGACCTTGCCTGATTTGAAGATCTTCCCTAGTAGTACTAGGGAGCCCTTGTAGGCTGAATGTAATCACATGGAGCCTGTGGTGGGAGGAGTTTGCTGAAGAGTGGAACAGAGCCCACAGGAAGCTGGGAGTCAGAGAAGCCAGATGGTGGGAGAGAGAGGACACACCCAGGGAGACAGCAGTATTTGTGAGGGTTGGTTTGTGGGAAGGTTAAAGGATGCTGTGCTATGGTGTATTAACTCCTTTGTTACTATGATGGGTTTGACTTTGACTTTCTGGTATTGAGATTTGGTTTTCTGGTGTCTGAATGTTTTGCTTCTGTCTTCTGTATAGAGAGTCTGTTATATTTTGCAGTTGAGAACCATGCCAGCATATTTACAGTTGCTGTTAGCACTGTGAATATTACATTGATGCTACAGGGTCTCAGGGAAAAACTAGACTAGACTTGTCTTTATTTCCATGCCATCTATACCGGAAGCTAACTATAATATAATAAAGAATCAGGATATTTCTATTTCCACCGGAAATAGTATTGTTCTCTACACACAGTGATTAGTCTAAAATTGTTGATTGTTTGCTAAAATTTCAACCCATTCTAGGCACTGATCGCCTGCTTAACAATGAAAAATAATACATGTGAAATCCTGAAAGAGCCTAGCTAATTCACATCCTCTATGGATTGGCTATTCAATGAAGGTCTAATGTAGAGCGCTGATCGTGGAGCAAGAAAAGAGCTGGGTTTAAGTCTCTTTTCTGCTATCCGAGGTGGCCTAAGTCTTAGTACTCTATTCCTACAACTCAGTATCGAACACTGTACAACTAGGTGCTGAGTACTCTCATCTCCTCAACGTCTCCAGCACTTATGACGGGTGTAACCGTGAGCAAGTCAGTTAACCTGACTGACCCGCAGTTTCCTCTTCTATAAGACAGGAGGCAGGGGTGCTCTTTCACAGAGGATGAAGAGTCTACTTCAGAGAGCTGAGTCCAATTCTCATTGCTAATGAAAAGGATGGCCCAAAATTGTTAGTGCAATTGTAAGCTAATAATGATTTAGTAGCATTCATATCAAAAGCATTAATTAGTAATAATATGGATCACCCTGTAACTAACTGTGTGACCTTTAACTTTTCAGTGACCCCAAGCAACTCGCTATGCCTCTAATTTTTGTAGTAGTTCCTGATCTGCACTGGTGAATGCTGTGAGTTCCCTCCATCAATGACATCATGGGTCCAGACAAAAAACATGGGAAAAATAATACCTATGCCATAGGCTTCCTGTGAGAGTGAAACAAAATAAGGCTTCCAAACCATAAAGCACTAAACAGATGTTGGCTTTTGATATCTATTAGAAGAAACTTCTTTGAAACATCATAAAAGTTCTATTTTTCTATCATTTCAAGCTCCATCATCCACTCTTGCACTTGTTATAAAATTAACTGATATTTGGTTATGAAAATAAACGAGGAATTAATTCCCAAGTGTCTATAAAATTTTCTGGTAAAAAAGTAAATATTTCTTCTCAGCTCATCCAATATTTATACAGTTGGTGTTCATTTGCTTGGGGAAAGAAAAGTATTTTGAAGGAATAAATTGAAGGCCTTTCAACTTTCTTTAACCTTATCTCTCAGCAACAGAGGAAATAGGAAATGGAAAACTAAATTGAGTAAGCTCAAGTCGATGTCAAGAGGATTTTCACGTAAACAGCCTTGACAATGAAGTTCAATATAAAGACATTCCCTTAAATAAATTGGCACAATGTTCAGCAACTATTTGTTGAGGTATATATTAGGTAGTAATAGGTGTGAATGTGTTTTGGAAATGAATTCCTCATGGTAAATAAAATTGATAAGGAATTAATATTGTGTGGATATATCAATAATTAAGGCAGATTTGAAAATCTCTCAAAATATGTTATTTAAAAGGCAAACAGAAATGTTAGAAACTCAGAAACATTAAGTAACAAATCTTAAGTTAGTTAATGATGGGAACATAGTAAATAATATTTACAAGAAAGTTTGCCTTTGTTATTGACTCATCTTTATTTTATTACTTGAATTTCTTAAATATCATACAAAAGTTACATTAAACATTTACATTTAGAAGTGGGAAAGAGCGCTGTATCTGAACTCAGAAGATGTGGGTTTGATTCCTTACTTTGCTACTTTCTACCTGTGTGACCTTGGTCAAATTGCTTATCCTCTCTGAGGATCAGTTTATTTAGGAAATTGGGATAAAGTGCTAGATGATATTTAAATTCATCCAGTTCTAAACCTATGATCCTAGAACCCTGCTCCTTTTGCATACAGATATAATCCCCTGGTACCTATGAGATAACCAGAATCAAGAAAAGCCATGGTGAATGATAAGTCTTACTGAAATTATGAAAATTACTCATTTAATTCTTCAATGCTTCAGCAATTCATTGGATCTATAATTTCACTTCATCTATCCCTTCTCATTCTGTGTTATTCTTACCCATGACTTTCCATAAATCCTCCATTATCTAAGGTGGTGGGAGCCTTGCCTTAGGTCTCTTAGTATTGCATGAGTACTAAAGGAACACTTGTACTCTTCACTGGTATTCCTTCTTCCTATGCGGCCAACCCTTCCTCCTTTCCAACCAAATCTTTTATAACATATTTCATAATTGAGAGTATAGTGTAGCCTATGTTTATCATATGTCTCTTTGCTGAACTTTGGGTGACACATCATTTAGATTCATAGGAGATGCAGGTATTTCACAATTCGCTGCTCTGTAGCATCATGGGAGGATTATTGATGTGAAGAGTTTGGGATTTTGTTTAAGGAACTTGGGGTCATTGAAAGCTCTGCATAGTTTCCCAAATGCAGTCCAAACTGATCCCATCTTCCTCTTTAATCCTGGCTCCTACTCTTTAGCCATCTGCTCTCTATGTTCAGAAGTATTTGAAAGGCCAGCTTAATGACTTGTCCATGCAGCTGCATATCATAGTCTTGTCATTCTCCAGTCACTTGTTTTTTGGATTGTGTCAGGCTGAACTCTCTTGAATGATTAGTCATCTCATTTGGAAGGCATCACAATGTCCCAGGGATGATGCAATCAGCACAGCATCTTATCTTAAATATCTGGAGGCCTCACCATCCAATAGAAATCCTTCTATTAAGGCTCTCCACTGGACATTCTCCATGAAAATGATAAACATTTCAGAGGAGCATAATTCTATGCAGAAGATTCCTTCATTTATATTTTAGTCCAGTCTCGCTTATTAACGGAAGCCATGTATGTATCACTAACTGCTCTTCACCCTACTATGTTTCTAAATTTCTGGACTTCAACCCGTTGCCTCAGCTGAAATCTCATCATGGAGCCTCTTTCAGTGCTTGGGGCCTACCTACTATCCTCACCCTGGAACATCCTTTTCATCATGGAATGACTCTCAGTCATGGTGGTCCCTTTCTCCCAGAGGAGAGTTCTTGTTTGAACATTTTTAAGAGTGCCTCAGGCCAAGCTTAATTCTCCTCCTGGTTGTGTGTATGACTTTCCAGACTTCAATCCCCCTTTTCTTCATTCCCTCTTCACTTTTATGTGTTGTCTTTCCCCATTAGAATATAGCTCCTTGAGGAAAGGTACTGTCTTTCTTCTTGCTTGTATTTGCATCACCATTACATGCTTCACTTTGTTATATATACAGATTGATACTAAAAACCAAATGATCATCCAAGTCATCTGACATTGAGTCTGTCAAAGGATTTTATAATGGTTTTGAAAAACATGGAAGCTATCTTTCTAGAGAAGTTGTTCAGGATGCATTTTTCTCTACCAAATTAAGGAGTTGTTTTTTTTTTTTTTTTGATCAAATAATAAATATAGGAGCATCTTGTTTAGTTCACAGCTATGGACTCTAGAGTTTTGATATAGTGTAGAATACTATGAGTGAAAGCTTCACTATGCTATCCATTCTCATCATCATCATCAAAAATTCCCTAAGAGCAATCTGGAACTACGCCCAAAGGGCTATAAATAAGTGCATGCCCTTTGACCCAGCAATACCACTTCTAGGGTTGTATGCCAAAGAGATCATAGAAGTGGGAGGAAGGCCAGCATGTACAAAAATATTTCTAGCAGCTCTTTTTGTGGTGGCAAAGGATTGGAAATGAAGGGGGTGCCCATCAGTTGGGGAATGGCTGAGCAAGCTGTGGTGTATGAATGTCATGGAATACTATCGTGCTATAAGAAATGAGGAGGAGATGGACTTCATCATAACCTGGAGAGGCTTATACAAACGGATGCTGAGTGAGAAGAGCAGAGCCAGGAGACATTTGTTCACAATTACAGACACAACATATTGTGACACCTAACTTTGATAGGCTGGGCTCCTCTCCGCAATATAAGGTTATAAGACAACTCCAAAAGACTCCTGATGGGAAGAGGTATCCACACGCAGAGAAAAGAGCTGCAGAGTCTGAATGCAGACTGAAGCAAACTACTCGCTGTCTTTCTTTTCCTTGTTTTGTTTTGATTCCTCTTTCCCATTGTTCATTCCATTGGTTACAATCCTTCTTTACAACCTGACTAATGTCTAATGTGAAAGTATTTTCAGATCCTGTACTTGATTGCATGCCGCCATGGGGCAAGGGGGGGGGGGGGGGGAGAAAAAAGCAGGCATGATTTTATGGTTTGCTGATTTCTGACGTGTAAATGCTCTCCCAAGCTCCTCTTTTTGAACACAGACCATCATGAGAAATATGTTTGTGACCAGAATAACATTAATAGCTTGTTTAAATAGTTGGCGTTTGAAAGGTTTTCCTTTCGTAGCATATTTGCTTCTCTCTTTCTTTATTTTTTTCCTACTTGGTGTTGATTTTGATTCTTGCCCTAACAAGTTGGTAGATTTTACTATGAGGAAAAAGCTGATTAGGAATGACTCCCATGTGGGTAACCAGTCTTTTCTTGCCAGCTAAGCTATATTAAATTACATCCTAAAACATTGTTAGACATTCCCATGTCCACTATGCCTTCTGACTGTCTTCTTGAAGAATGAATTAGACACACACACACAGACATGTATGAAGCTTCTATATGGTTTATTAGCCTTTGGCTATAAACTTTTATTCCATGATCTGGACTTCTTTGTCATGGAAGATGGAGTGTACTAGCCTTCTGTGTAGCTTATTAGCCACTGGCTCCTTTTGTTTCATGATCTGGAGGTCATATTTTCTAAATTTTTTTTTTTGCCATTTTTCTGTATGCCAATCTTTGCATTAAAACCACCAAGTTTTAAGGTATTTTGTTAATTTAATTTGGGAGGCCTGCTCAGGTTTTTTTTTTTTTTTTTTTGTGATAAAGGTCTTTACTTGGGTACAGCACAGAGCTCCCCAGACTCCTGCAGGTGCCTCCCCACCCCACCCCCCACAGCCCCAGGGTGGAGAGCAGGGGAGCCACCCCAGGGCTGCCAGTCTTTGGTACAATAAATAGAAAACAAAGGGGCCAGCAGGGCCTAGGAGCCAGTCCATGGGGGGACAAGGGAGGCAGGGGTCATACCCCCTCCTCTTCTCGGCCGCAGCCCCCAGTCAGGTCAGTGCAGGTGCCCCCCCTCCCCCACTGGGTAGCAGCAATTCCAGTTGAGAGGGGAGGAGGGCTGGGGGAGGGAAGGCATGAGCCCAGGGGCCCCAAGGGGGAAGGCGTATGGCTTTGGGGGGCCCCAGGGGGCAGGGGATCACCAGCTGGCGGCCGTACTCTGGGGGACACGGCTGAGGCCCAGGCGGGGACCTAGGGCTGGGTCCTCAGGTGGGGGGATCGGCGGCCGGCCCCCACCCCTGGTCCGAGTCCAGAAGGCCGAAGTGGCCGGATGCTGGAGAGGGGGAGCAGGGCGGAGTGGGGCACAGTCCTGTGGGGTGGGTGGAGGCAGCAGGGGGCCACCTCCAAGGCTCATGTCCATCAGCTCAGGGGGAGGCGGTGATGAAGATGAAGAAGAGCCATACTGGGCCGGAGGCCGGCCACTGGCCCCATGGAAGGAGGAGGAAGAGGAGGCTGGGGCTGGGCCTGGGGGAGGCGTCCGGGGCTGGAGAAGGTGAGGTGGAGGTGCTGCTCCCCGAGGGCCCTGTGTTGGTCCGTGAGACGGACAAGCCGTGCTGCAGGGCACCCAGGGGCTGATCGGAGCGGCCGGCTCATACTCCAGCATGGGCAGCAGCAGGTCTTGGAAGCGGCGGTAGTCGGCTGTGCTATGGCCCGGCTCACCGGCCCGCCGGCCCCCGGGCAGCCTGTCTGCACACCTGGCACCTCCGGCAGCCGCCTGTGCCGGGGCCCTGGTACTCCCTCCTGAGGTCTTTGCTCCTCCGGAGGGTCCAGCCCCTCCAGGCCAACGGTCAAAGCACTTCCCAGCTCTGGGGGCAGTCCCGGCACTGCCACGGTCCTGTTCATGCGGTCCACCTCGTTAGGACCACCGAAGAGGGGCTCTCCGGTGTGCACCCCCACAAGGGTGCAGCCTGAAGAGCACATGGCGATGGCCAGGCGCCCCTCAGGGGAGCGGCAGAAACGGCTTTGGACGTACAGATAGATCCGCTGGCCCAGCTCACACAGCAGGATGCTCTCCGGCTCGGGGGGGGGGCCGCGCCGAGCTGCGAGGCAGGTCAGCGAGACGCCCGGAAGTGGGCGGTGCAGGTACTAGGACCGGAGCTCGAAGCCCGGGCGCAGGCGGTTCCGGAACATGAAGCGTTTCAAATGCATCTCCGGGTCCGCGTCGTGCCGGTTCATCAGCTCAAGCAGCCGCAGCTCGATCCGCGCCTGGTCAGAAGTGCCTTCTTGCTCTTAGTGATCTTGATGGCCACCAGCTCCTGGGCCTGGCGGTCACCGGCCTTCCCCACCTGCCCAAAGGAGCCCTTCCCGATAAGCGCGTCCATCTCGTAGCGCTCCGGCCATTCCCCGCTCCGCCCTGGCTGTCCTGGCAGCCGTGGTTCAGAGCCTTCCTCTCTTGGTGCGCGCGTCCTCTGCGGCCCTTGCTGGGCCCGACGCTTCTTCAATGTGTTTGTAGGTCTGGCTAGGGTCCGCAGAGAGCTCCTGGAGTGGGGCGGAGGTGGCATCCCAAAAGGCCAGCGGGAGCCGGCGCTGTGGCGGCCTGGCATCTGGCACCACCTGCGCGTGCTCCTGGGGGCTGGAAAGCCGGAGAAAGGGCCATGGCTGGGAGGGGCGGCCATGTCCAGCTCAGAGGGCCGAAGGGAAGCGAGGCCTGGAGCAGGAGCCCGGCGGGGGGGCGGCTTCTCGCATCCTGCACCACAGCTGCTGCCTCCAGCACCTCCGGGACCCACGCTGAGGGGTGTCGGGAGTCACGGGCAGGTGGCCGGCGGGGTCCCCAGTCTGGCAGCATCTCGGGCAGGGAGGGTGGGAGCCCCGCGGGGACACGGAGGTGGAAGGGTGACCCGTCTGAGGGAGGGGGGGCCCGCCGGCCCCTGCCCTGCCCTGTCCCGTCCGCTGGGTGACAGCAGCAGCCCTGGGAGGGGGAGGGGAGTCAGCCGAGGTGGGCTGGAGGGGGGGAGCGGGGGCCAGAAAAGCCTCTCCTCCGACACCCATAGCACCCCACCGGCCCGGCCCCCCCTCCCCTAGCGCCCCCCTCGGCGGGGGAGCGGAGGAGGAGGTGCTGAGCTGCTCGAGGGGCGCCCACGCCGGCTCCCGCCCCTCCCCGCTGCTCCAGTTTTCAAAAGATTCTCCTACTTCCTGGTCCTTTGTAGCAGATATTGGTGCCTCATGGTAGTCGTTTTGCTTTGGCAAACAGAGATAATGAAGTAATATCACTTATTGCCGTTAGACGCCTGATAAAACAAACCATGGCAAGTTCTTAATTTATTTCTCCAAGGAAAACCTGTGCATTATCCTTCTATTTAGCTTTAACTTCATCCGCTGATACAGTTTATAGTTGCATTTCTAATATGCTGAACATTAGACAAGGATCACACAATTTAAGGCGCGAATAGTAAAAATCATATTTATTATCAATGTAGAAACTATTCCATTTTTAGTGTCCTCAATTTTGTCTTCTGCCAGTTTGCCACCATCAAGACCACATGAATCCTTCTTGTCCACATGCAATAATACCAAATATACCAAATTTATCCATGGAAAATGGGTTCTTTATCCTATTTTTTAATTTAGAAATCTCTATAAATGAATTCTTTTTGAGATCTGTCAAATGATTAACAAGCAGATTTTTAACATTCCATTTAATTTTCAGCAGTTTTTTAAAACTGAAAAACATAGCAAATTCTTATTTTTAAAATTTGTTTTTCAATCATCTTATCTTTCTGGATCTAAGTAAGAATTGGAGGGTCTTCCATTGATTTTTTTTTTAGCTAATGTTTTCCCAAAGTATCAATGAAATATGTTAATTTCAGGAAATATTTGTAAAAGAAATTTGCTTTATTTTTATTATTGTCATTAAGAAAATTGTCATTTTCTTCTTTAATCCCAGATGCCCTTTAAAATACATCAGCATAAGAAAGACAGGATGTTGTGCGATGATAAAGAAATGCCCTATTTTCTGTTCGTTATCATTGTGCATTTTTCTTTTTCCCCCATTTATTTTATTTTCAAATTAACAAACAAGAACTTATATTCCTCTTCTCACCACTCAATTTAAAAGAAAAAAAGAGAAAAAGAAAACCCCTGGAATTAATTTTTTTAGTCAAGCAAAACAAATTATTACATTTTTATGTCAAAAAGTGTACAGCTTACAATTTTTTATAGAGCCTTCCTTTTTTCTTTCTCTATTTCTTTTCTTTTTTTTTTTTTAAAGCAATTGGGGTTAAGTAACTTGCTCAAGGTTACACGGCCAGTCATTATTTATGTGTGGGTGCTCATTTTCTGAGGCTGTGATGGATCCTGGGTCATCCCGACTCTGGGGCCAGCGCTCTTACTGCCACCTAGCTGCCCCCATAGAGCCTTCCTCTTAATGGGTTTTAAAAACTAAATTCTGGGGCAGCTAGGTGGAGCAGTGGATAGAGCACCAGCCCTGGAGCCCTGACCTGAGTTCAAATCCAGCGTCAGACACTTGATACTAGCTGTGTGATGTTGGACAAGTCACTTAACCCCAATTACCCTGCCTTCCCTTCTCCAACCCCCACACTGCCCAAAAAAACCCCTAACGTTGATGACTGCTGTAACAACTTGAAAAATCTCTTCACTCATATTTTTCAGCATAAGGATTTGCCCATGATATTTCCAAATTGCTCAAGAAGTCACATTTTAAAACTAAAACATGCAGATCTAAATTTTGCTCTGCAGTTGGTTGAACTCTGTAAGTGAATAGGCCAGCCTGGTTTTTCACATTATTTTTTTAAAAAATCTTCAATTACAGAATATTCTTCTTAATGTGGTCTTACCAGTAGTAGGTTTATGGAATAACAAATCACCCCTAATGTCAATGTCCGAACAACATATGTAATCAAATGAACATTTTAACTACATCTATTCATTCGTCAATGTGGGAAGATTTAAATTCTTAATTAATTACTGACAAAGTCATCAGACATGATTTTTATTCCCTTCTCACTGTACTTACTACAGACAATTATTTGAAGTTGCTTTTGATATTTCCCTTCAATACTTTAACCATTTCAATAACTGCAGATTGTGCTAATATTTTTTCTATCAAACTATGTATGTGTGTACATAGGGCATACTGGTTAAATTAAGTGACTTGCCCAACATCACACAGCTAGTATCAAGTGTCTGACGCTGGATTCGAACTCAGGTCAGGACTCCAGGGCTGGTGCTCTATCCACTGCTCCACCTAGCTGCCTCAGAACTTTAGTTTTTAAAACCCATTAAGAGGAAGGCTCTCTGGGGGTGGCTACGTGGCACAGTGAGTAAGAGCGGTGGCCCCAGTACATAGTAGCAGTTCCATTTGTTGTTCAATCATGTCCAGCTCTCATGTCCAACTCTTCATGACACCATTTGGGGTTTTCTTGGCAAAGATACTGGAGTGGTTTGTCATTTCTTTCTCCAGCTCATTTTACAGATGAGAAAACTGAGGCAAACAGGGCTAAGTGACTTACACAAGGTCACACAGCTAGTAAGTGTCTGAGACTGGATTTGAACTCAGGAAAAGGAATTTTCTTGACTCCACACTCAGCATTCTGTCCACTATATCACCTGCCTTAACAATTCTATAAGTCACTTTATATGATGAAAGTAAACCCAATTGATATAGCAAGTAAGACTAGAAAAAGTTTATATTTGATTATTAAAACATTTAATTTTTTCTGGAAAAATGAGTTGTATTGCCAATGTTTTCAACATATGCACTTTCATGATGTTTGAATGTATTAGATTTCATTCTATCTACAGCTTATGTATTCGTATTTCTCTTGTCATTAATAAAAATATATTGTTATTCTACTTAAACTATTTCTATTGCCTTTGCCTCTACTAGTTTCAGATACTCTAATAGGCTTCTCTTGCCTACAATCTTCCCCAACATCAGGATTTTTTCCAATGAGTCTTTTCTTCTCATTATATTTTCAAAATATTTAAACTTCAGCTTCAGTATCTGACCTTCCAGTGAATGGTCTAAATTAAGTATTGACTGATTTGATCTCCTTTGAGACTCAAGTGAGTCTCAAAAATCTTCTCCAGCACTACAATTCGAAAGCGTTGAATCTGTGACACTCAGCTTTCCTTATAGTCCAACTCTCACAGCAGTAGATTGCTACTGGAAAAGTTATAGCTTTGATGATACAGATCTTTTTCGGTAAGGTGTTGCCTCTGCTTTTTAGTATGCTGTCCAGATTTGTCATAGCTTTCCTTCCAAGGAGCAAGTGCCTTTTAATTTTGTGGCTACAGTCACCAGCTGCAGTGATCTTTGAACCCAAGAATATAAAATCTGACACTGCTTTTATTGATTCTCCCTCTATTTGGCAGGAAATGATAGGACCACTTACCAAGATATTAGAGTGTTGTTTTTTGTTTTGTTTTTTTTAATGTTAAACTGCAAGGCAGCACTCTCTCTTTTCGCCCTCATTGAGAATTCTTCTTCACTTTCTGCCTTCAGAGTAGTATTGTCTGCACATCTGAACTTGATATTTCTCCTAGTAACCCTGATTCTGGCTTTTGATTTGTCTGGCCTGGCATTTCATACTATATGTTCTGCATATAAGTTAAATAAATACGGTGACAATATACAGTCTTTTCAAACTCTTTTTTCCAGTCTTAAACCAATTAGTTCCATGTTTGGTTCTAACTGTTGTTTCTTGGTTTGCATACAGATTCTTCAGAAGACAAAGAAGATGATCTGATACTTAAATTTCTTTCAGGACTTGGTACCTTTTGTTGTGATTCACGGGGTCAAAGGCTTTAGTGTAGTTAAAGCAGTAGATCATTTTTCTGGAACTCTCTTGTGAAATGGTAAGGGAATTTGAAGATCTTTCCTGCCCCTTAATAGACACATAGAGGGGGCGGCTAGGTGGCACAGTGAGTAGAGAGTCGGCCCTGGAGTCAGAAGGACCTGAGTTCGGATCCGGCCTCAGACACTTAGCACACAAACAAAAACCTAGCCCTGTGACCTTGGTCAAGTTACTTAACTCCAACTGCCCTCCAAAAAGCAAAAAATAAATAAATGAATGAATGAATGAATAAATAAAACAAACAAACAAACAAACAAATAAATAGACACAGAGCCCTGGCCCAGAGCTAAACTCCACTGGGAGTTTCCAATTAATTCCTGGGGCATGAGGATTCTCAAGCTCCTCTCTACTCAGCCAATCAGATGCCTAGTCTTTGTTATATATTCTGTGAGGTTAGTATTTTGCTTTGGGGGGTTGCTCATTGTAATACCATGCAGAGAAGCTTTCCAGAAAAACTGATTACACAGTATAGTGAACACTCTATTAATTCCATAACAAATCAAAGCAAAACTTTCTTTTTTTTTTTGAGGGCTATTGGGGTTAAGTAACTTGCCCAAGGCCACACGGCTAGGTTTTTGTTTGTGTGTGCGTTAAGTGTCTGAGGTCAGATCCGAACTCAGGTCCTTCTGACTCCAGGGCTGACGCTCTACTCACTGCGCCACCTAGCCGCCCCAAAAGCAAAACTTTCACAGAAAATCAAGGCACAGGATTAAAAATATTACAACTTCTCAGAGTACAATAGTCAAAGTCTTCCACTCATGGGGCAGAGTATCACAGAAAATCACAATATAATAAGATCACAATATAGTTTCAAAGTACAATAGTTTTTCACACATAAGGCACTCTTAAGTTTACTCAATCAATCACTTATTCAGCTATCAATTACTAAGTATCATACACAAAGAGTCCAGCCCAGGAGGTTGCCCAGTGTGCCCGGACAGGTCGAGCGCAGAGCGCGTGGGGTCTGCACAGCTCAGACCTAAGAGCAAGCAAGCAGACTACACCAGAGAGAGAAAAATCCCCAGCCTGCAGACTTACCAAGGATGAATCGCAGTCATCTCGCAGAGGGAACGAATCATTGGAGCCAGGTAGGAGAGTCTGGCCCCCAGTGGAGAGAGTGGCTTCTCAGGCTGCATTCAGCCCCCAGCCTGGAAGTTTAGAAACTGCCTGCCTGTATAATACAGGGGCTGGAATAGCAAAGTAAATTCTAGCTGCTCCGATCCTCCCATCCCTCCTTCATGAAGCAGAAAACCCAAAGATAAGTCTCCCACCCAGATTGAAATCCCAAGTTAATGGAAATAGCCTCAGGCTAGAGAGTCTCCAAGAAGGGGTGTAACTGAGACAGCCAGGAGTCTGAAGAGAAGAGAGGGAGGGGTCCCAACAAGCCCCACCTCACCTCACCAACAAAAGCCTACTTATAGCCCAGGGGTATAGAGGCAGAAATCTGAAGTGGTCAGACTCACCCCCACCTACACATCTACATTCCTCACTGATTTCCCTGACTTAGCCATAAACTAGCCACCCAGAGGTATTCAAAGTCAAGGATCAGGCCCTAAACTCAGCCTGAGAAACTAAGAAATAGGAAGTCACAACGGGAAGGAAGGAAGCTGAAAAGGAGAAGGGGAAGGCAAGAAAGTCCCATATGTACAAAAATATTTTTAGCAGCCCTTTTTGTGGTTGCAAAGAATTGGAAACTAAAGGGGTGCCCATCAATTGGGGAATGGCTAAACAAGTTGTGGTATATGAATGTAATGGAATATTATTGTGCTATAAGAAACGAAGTGATGGATTTCACAATTACCTGGAGAGACTTATACAAACTGATGCTGAGCGAGAAGAGAAGAGTAGAATCAGAAGAAATTTGTATACAATCACAGACATACCATATCTGTGATGACCAACTATGACAGACTGGACTCTTTTCAGCAATGCAGTGATATGTCAATCCCGAAAGACTCAAGAAAGTGAGAAAAGCGCCATCCAGAGATATAACTAGAAAGAACTGAGCCTGAATCCTGATGGAAGCAAACTAAATGATCTGTTTCTTTTCGTTGTTTGGTTTTTTTTCTTCCTTACCATCTTTCATCCCACCTAGTACAATAAGCCTTTGTAATTGGAATAATGTCTAATATGAATGCATTTGCAGATCTTATACTGGCTGTAGTGGGGGGAGGGGGGAGGGAAGGAAAGTAAATTTGAAAATCAAGGAACTATGGAATTGAATCTTGTTAACTGAAACTAAACTAATAAATTAATTTAAAAAAAGTATCATACACAAAACCCTCTACCCCTTAGGTTACTTGTAAACTATAATTCTATAATTACTCAATACCCAAGGAGGGGTCTTTTCATCTTGACTTGGGGCCTGTTCTCAGATTCCCTGGATCCCCTTCCATGGTCCCAGATTCTACCTGGATTCACCAGACTGTCACCTGGGTTCACTGCCAGACATCTCCCAGTTCCTTGTCCAGCTCTCTGGGCAGGTCCTGCTCCACACTGAAGTTCACAGGGTCTGGTCCATGTTAGATCCTTCACCATTTCTGCTCTAAGTAATTCAAGGCTCAACCAAGACACAAACAAAAAAATCTCAGCATCCCAGTCATGCTTCCTCAGTCACCTGGGCTCCTGGCTCCTGGCTGTGGGCTCAGGGCTCTGGGCTCCTGTTCAGAAGAAGCTCCACCAGCACAAGTTCTCAGGATATCCTAGCTCCGTTCTCCATTCTCTCTTCTGTAGCTGCTCTGCCTCCAGATGCTGGTCCCAAGAAATTCTGACTGTTCCTGTCTGAGGCTTTTACTTATATACACACAGCATTAGCTTCTTGTTTCAGCCAACCTCTTCCTATTATGTTAGTTACAAGAGACAGGAGTTCATACCTTCTGTTTCCCCAACAGAGGCTTGATCAGTTACTAAGTGCTAAGTATCTGCTACCTTTGCCAACACAAAGGGATATTCAAATTCAAATTACGTTACTGTTACACTCATGAGAAGGATCTTTTGATTTCCTAGTCAAGACTCTGAAAAGTCATTTTTTCAGAGCCCTCTGACTGCTTCCATATCTGTGCGACCTCAATCCAGTGATGAATGTAAAGTGTATAGCAATATTGCTATGTTCAGATAACTGGAGCCCTCTCTGTTGGTCTTTGTACTAATTTCTCTGCTTATATTTTCTCTGCTCACTTCTTTTTCTGTACTTAAAAGTGGTATTTTTAACCTCTTTAAAGCTATCTTTCCTTTATAAAGCTGATCAAAAGAATCTGTACTAGCAGGCCATACTGCATGTGCTAGGGTGCTTGCTAATACACCTTGCTTTCTCCATAATCCAGAAAGGTTAGCAGTTTAGTCTCTAGTTTCTCTGCCTTTTGAAGTCTAGCTTGCAGAATCTTAAGCATAACCTTGCTGGCATGTGAAATGAATGCAATTGTTTGGTAATTTGAACATTTTTTTGGCTTTGCTCTTCTTTAGGATTGGGATGAAAATAATCTTTTCCATTTCAGTGGTTGCTGTTGAGTTTTCTCAATCTGCTAACAAAATGAGTCCAGCACTTAAACAGCATCATATTTTAGGGTTTTAAATAGCTCAGCTGGAATTCCATTAACTCCACTAGCCTTATTTTTGGCAATGCTTCCTAAAATCCACTTGACATCATCATTCAGGATATCTGGCTCTAGAGCAGTAACCACACCATCATAGTCATCAATGATGTTAAGATTTTCCTTATATAATTCTTCTGTGGTTTCTTTTTTAGTTAATTAATTAATTTTTAGTTTTCAATGTTCATGTCCACAAGATTTTGAGTTCCAAATTTTCTCCCCATCTCTCTCTTCCCCTCCATCCAGAGATGGCATGGATTCTGATTATTCCTTCCCCTAGTCTGCCCTCCCTTCTATTAACCTCCCTTTATCCCCTTTCCCTTTACTTTCTTGTAGGGCAAGATAAAGTTCTCTACTTCATTGCCTATATATCTTATTTCCCAGTTGCATGTAAAAACCAATGTCAAAAAATTTGTTTTTAAAAATTTGAGTTCCAGGGGGCAGAGTCAAGCTGTTGGAGTAGAGACAGCATTTCCGTGGAGCTCCAGCCCCGCACCACTTAAAAATTATGTAAAAGGGGGACTCTGAATGGTCTCTGGAGCTCCAGAACCCATAAAATGATGCAGAGAAGCTAACTTCCCGCTGAGGACAGTCCTGCAGCCTGGCAGGGAACAGCCAGCACAGAGCTCTGGGAGCCAAACCCAGGCCCTCATGAGTCAGAGGTTTTAGCCCCAGGGCGGCCAGACCAGAAGCCAGCTGGAGGCACCCCAAAACACCAGCAGCTGTAGCATTTCCAGAATTATAGATGCCTAGGACAAAGTGAGAGGTTAGTGCCCTATGGACTTTGGGACTTGTTGGGAGAGCATGTCAGCTTCTTCCCCTGGGGGAGAGAAGCTGCTGAGGAGCCAGCAAAGCTTGCACTACCTTGCCGCATCAGCTCTTGGCCTGCAAACTGTAGGTGGATCCACTGATCAGTCTGGGGGGTAAGCGCTCTTGCTTTAACTTTCTTGGATTGGGATTGCAGTCTGGGGTGGGGGTCTTGGGGTGTGTGACAAGCTTGCCAGAGTTTGTGAAGGCTTCACAGAGGCCACCCAACTAATACCTCTGGAAGTTGAGAAAACCCCAACTTTGGGACAGAAGTTCCCCTGGCGGGTGGCAAAGTCCTACTGTGGCAACAAGCCCAAAAGTTAAGTAATTCAGTGGCAACATGCTTAGGCAAAGGAAACAAAATTAACAGAAAAATGCAACATTAGACTCCTATTTGGGGGGCAAAGAGGATCAAAGCATGGAATAGGAGGAGGACTGGGAGGTCAGAATTCCTGCACCAAAAGCCCCAAATGAAAATTTGAGCTGGCTACAAGCCATAGAGGACCTTAAGAAGCAGATAAGAGAAGTGGGGGGAAATTTGGGAAGAGAAATGAGAAAGATGCAAGAAAAGTATGAAATAAGAGTCAACAGTCTGATTGAGGAAAACACCTTAAAAAATTGACTAACTCAAATGGCAAAAGAGGCTCAAAAAGGCAATGAGGAGAAGCCAAATTTGCCAGGTGGAAAAAGAATCTCAAAAGCTCACTGAGGAGAAGCAGTCCTTCAGAATTAGATTGGAGCAAATGGAAGCTAGTGACTTTATGAGAAATCAAGATGCTATTAAGCATATCCAAACAAATGAAAGAATAGAAGGCAATGTGAAATATCTCATGGGAAAAACCACTGACCTGGAAAATAGATCCAGGAGAGATAATCTAAAAATTATTGGACTACTTGAAATCCATGATCAAAGAAAAATTCTAGAAACCATCCTTCAAGAAATTCTCAAGAAAAATTGCCCTGATGTTTTAGAACCAGAGGGCAAAATAGAGGTTGAAAGAAATCACTGATCACCTCCTGAAAAAGATCCCCAAAAGAAAACTCCTAGGAATATTGTAGCCAGTTCCAGAAATCCCAGATCAAGGAGAGAATATTACAAGCAGCCAGGAAGAAACAATTTCAATATTGTGGAAACACAGTCAGGATAGGATTGAAGGGCATGGAATATGATATTCCTCAGGTCAAAGGACCTGGGATTTAACCCAAGCAAAACTGAGTATTATGTTTCAGGCGAAAATTCGGTCATTCAGTGGAATAGAAGACTTTCAAGCATTCTTGAGGAAAAAACCAGAGTTGAATAGAAAATTTGACATTCAGATACAAGAAGCAAGAGATGCTTGAGAAGGTAAACAGGGAAAAGAAATCACTATGGACTTAACAAATTTGAACTATTTACATTCCTACAGGGAAAAACAATAACTGTAACTGATGAAACTTTTCTCAGGATGAAAATAGTTGAAGAAGGGTATATGGGCATATGAATACATAAGTGAAATGTGTCTATATATGCTTTCAGGTATACATAGATAGAGGGCACAGGTCGAATTTAATAGGAAGAAATGATACTTAAAAGGTGAGGCTAAGAGATGAGAGAGGAATGTGGTGAGGGGGAATGGGAAGAAACAATGGGGTAAACTGTCTCGTGTAGAGGAGGCAGGGGAAGATGGTTGCAGGGGAGGAGAAGAACAGGAAGGCAAAAAGGCAAAACCTTATTCTCATTGAATTTGGACCAGGGAGAGTATGACATGCATACTAAATAGGGTGTCCCACCCTACAGGAGTGTGGGAGGGAGGGGGTTGGGGGAAGGTAGTGGAGGGGAGGGCAGAATGGGGGGAGGGGAGTTGGAAGCACCCACTTTTGAAAAGGGACAGGATCAAGGTGGGGAGTGGACCAGGTGGAAGGTGGGATGGGAGGGAGGGAAATATAGTCAGTCTTTTACAATATATCTACTATGGTAATGTTTTGCATAGCTATACATGTACAGTATATACTGAGTTGCTTATCTTCTTTTTAAAATCAATTAAAAATATATATAAATACTATGATTAATACTATTTTGTGTATAATTGGGAGATAAGATGTGCAGGCAATGGGGTGCAGGATTCACCTCGCCCTACTGGAAAAGTTGAAGGGGGTATGGGAGAAGAGATGGGAGAGAGCAGATTGGTTGAGGGGATATCCTATATGACTGTTATTCTGGGGTGTCAGGTAGGGGACAAATGGGGAAAAATTGTAACTCAAAATCTGACGGAAATGAATGATGTAAACCAGAAGTTAATAAAACATTTGGAAAAAAACAAAAACAAAAACAAAAACTTTGAGTTCCAAATTCTCTCCCTTCTTCCCTCCCACCCACCCTCATCGATGAGGCAAGCAATTCAATATAGGTTATACATGTGTAGTTATGCAAATGCTTCCATAACAGTCATGTTGTGAAAGACAAACTATATTTCCCCCCATCCTATCCTACTTCTCCCCCCCCCCCCACTTATTCTATTTTCTCCTTTGGCCTTCTCCCTTTTCAAAAGTGTTTGCTTCTGACTAGTCCCTCCTCCAATTTGCCCTCTCTTCTATCATTCCCCCCTTATCCCCTTCCCCCTTACTTTCCTTTAGGGTAAGAAACCAAACTGAGTGTGTATGTTATTCCCTCCTTAAGCCAAATCCGATGAGAGTAAGGTTCACTCACTCCTTTTCACCTCTCCCCTCTCCCTTCCACTGTGAAACCTTTCTCTTGCCTCTTTTATGCAAGATAATTTACTCTATTCTGTCTCTCTCCTTCTCCTTCTCCCATCCTCTCACCCCTTAATTTTATTTTTTTAGATATCATCCCTTCATATTCAACCTCCCTGTGCCATCTATCTATCTATCTACCTATCTATCTATCTATCTATCTTTCCTGCAACTACCCTAATACTGAGAAGGGTCTCATGATTTATAAATACCATCTTTCTTTTTTTTTTTTTGGAGGGCGGGGTGCAGGGCAATTGAGGTTAAGTGACTTGCCCAAGGTCACATGGCTAGTAAGTGTGTCAAATGTCTGAGGTCTGAGGTCAGGTCCTCCTGACTCCAGGGCCACCTAACCACCCCTAAATAACATCTTTCTATGTAGGAATGTAAACAGTTCAACATTAACAAGTCCCTTATGACTTCTCTTTCCTGTTTACTTTTTAATGGTTCTCTTTTTTTCCCCCAAATGCTTTATTAACTTCTGGTTTCCATCATTCATTTCTGCCAGATTTTGAGTTACAATTTTTCCCCCATTTTTCCCCTACCCACCACCCCAGAATAGCAGTCCCACAAGATATCCCCTCATCCAATCTACTCTCTCCCATCTCTTCCCCCATACCCCCTTCAACTTTTCCAGTAGGGTGAGGTGAATCCCCATGCCCCAATGTCTGAACATCTTATCTCCCAATTATATGTAAAATACTATTAATAATAGCATTTATATATATATTTAAAACATTTTATTTTAAAACTTCAAATTCCAGATCCATTCCCTTTCTCCCTTGTCACCCACTCTTACTGGGAAGATAAGCAATTCAGTATATGTTGTACATGTATAGCTATGCAAAACATTACCATATTACATATATTATAAAAGACTGGCTATATTTCCCTCCCACCTTTCCCACCCTCTTCCCCATTCTTCCCCTCCCCTGCAACTACTCCCCCTTGCCTCTTCTACATGAGATAGTTCACCCCCCTCTGTCTTTCCCCATCTCCTCCCATTACATTCCTCTCTCACCTCTTAATTTCACCTTTTAAGCATCATCCCTTCCTATTAAATTTGACCTGTGCCTTCTATCTATGCATACCTGTAAAAATATACACACACATTCACATATGTATTCATATGCCCATATACCCTTCTTCAACTATTTTCATACTGAGAAAAATTTCATCAGTTACAGTTATTGTTTTTCCCTGTAGGAATGTAAATAGTTCAACTTTGATAAGTTCCTTTTGATTTCTTTTCCCTGTTTACCTTTTCAAGCACCTCTTGCTTCTCATGTCTGAATTTCAAATTTTCTATTCAACTCTGGTTTTTTCCTCAAGAATGCTTGAAAGTCTTCTATTCCACTGAATGACCATATTTTCCCCTGAAACATGATACTCAGTTTTGCTGGGTAGGTGATTCTTGGTTTAAATCCCAGGTCCTTTGACCTGAGGAATATCATATTCCATGCCCTTCAATCCCTCAGTGTAAAAGTTCCCAGATCCTGAACTATCCTGAATCAAGAAGATATGAGTTCAAATTCAGTCTCAGAGACTGATTGATTAGCTATGGGACTTTCAAAAAGTCACTTAACTTCTGTTTGTCTCAATTTCCTCTATTTGTAAATGGGGATAATTATAACATTTACCTCCCAGAGTTTTGAGAAACAAATGAGATAATATTTGTAAAGAGCTTAGAACAGTTCCTTGCACATAGTAGGCACTATATGAATGTTAGCTCCTTCTTCTTCTTCTTCTTCTTCTTCTTCTTCTTCTTCTTCTTCTTCTTCTTCTTCTTCTTCTCCTTCTTCTTCTCCTTCTTCTTCTCCTTCTTCTTCTTCTCCTTCTTCTTCTTCTTCTTCTTCTTCTTCTTCTTCTTCTTCTTCTTCTTCTTCTTCTTCTTCTTCTTCTTCTTCTTCTTTTTCCTCTTCTTCTTCCCCTTCTCCTCCTCCTCCTCTTCCATATGAATATTGTTTAAGTTACAGTTTACTACACTTTTGGGACAATATAACTCATCAATATTAGGCACTAAAGTGCCAGATCATTCCTGACTCTACATAAGCAGATGGAAATGTGTCCTTATTTGCCTATACTGTATTTAAAAATGCCTCAGTGCACTCACATTTAATTGGTGCAAATTCACTGGGTTAATTCTATTTTTGTTGACTTTTATTTGAACTTAGCTTTTATTGAAAAAAAGTGGTGGCATTTTTTTAATGATAGGTATGTGCATAAACACCTAAGGATTTTAGCCATATCATGCTCCTCTGGGTTGGGTCTTCCATCTTTGGGGGAGAAGCTATTTCCTGGATTTGTCTGACTATTGCCTGGATTCACAGATTGGCAGCTCTTCACTCTATACTTAGGAAAATGCTGCCACAGAGGAAAAAAAATTACATGGATCTGAAATATTGTAATCTATAATGTCCTTGGTATAAAGCCAAGCAGAAGCAGCTCTCCTGAGGATTGCTGCTGTGAATAACTTTAAGTATCTGATCACATAGTATAGTAAACTCTCTATTCAGCAAAAATTAAAGCAAAACATTCAAGAAACTAAAACAAAACATTCACAACAATATAACATAACTTATTAAGGTGGCCACATTGTCTTAAATAAAACATATCATTCAGTAAGTCACAATCTCCTCAATCAATATAGAGTACTCAAGTCAAATCTTCTTTCCTCTTGACTCCATATTGCCTTCCTATCATCCTTAAGTCAATCATCTTTAAGGGGTAGTGGAAAGTACAAAGGCCATCTACCCCCAGGTCACAGTAAGTTATAATATCATCAGTCAGCACTGAGTACCCAAGTAAAGCCCTCTTTCATCTTAACTTGAGACTGACTTCCAAACCCCATGGCTCATCTTCCATGCTCCCAGCTCTTGCCTGGATTTGTCTTACTATTGCCTGGATTCACAGGTAGGCAGCTCTTCACTCCTGTTCCATATTACAACTCATAAGGACTGATCCACTCCAAGCTCTTCACAGTTTCTGTTTCTAGGAGAACAAAACTCAACAGGGCTACAACAATATTTACACACATCGCTGGTGCTATAATCTCAATTCACTTTCTGTCTGAGAAATCAACACAAATCAACAGACAAGAGTGCTGCCGTCTGACAAAGTAACACTAACACAAATCAATCCCTCTCAGTTCTACTTGGTCCCAGCTTGTACTCAAGTTTTTATCTGCTCTGCTCCTTCCTGTTCTGCCCTTCCTTTTCTGCTCTTTTGGCAAGCTCCTCCTACAGTAGGCCTCTTAAGAGAAAGGAAGTTCTCCAAACTTCCTCAGGCCTATTATTGGCAACACAGCATATACTGTTTCCTACAAAGACTTGATATATCACAGGTGAGACTCAAAGGCACTTGAATAGCTGAGACAAGGGGCAAAGTGCTAGTTTGCATTGCCATTGCACTTGGTTAAGGGGAATACTTCTAGTAGCCACATTTGCATGAAATCCAGTTATCTTTATTTAATGAATGAGGTAACTTGGATACAGCAATCAGAAATAATGTGTCAGAAGGACTTTATGATAAAAACTGTAATCAGGAGGCATGGGGGTGGCTAGGTGGCACACTGAGTAAGAGCATTTGCCCCGGAGTCAGGACAACCCAGGATGGGTCCTGGCCTCAGAAAATGAGCACCCACACATAAATAATGACTGGCCGTGTAATCTTGAGCAAGTTACTTAACCCCAATTGCTTAAAAAAAAAAATCAGGAGGCATCATGGAATAGAGGATACAAAGCAGGTCTTATAATTATGTTGACTTGGGTTCAAGTGTAAATTTTAACACATACTGCCTGTATGGCCTCAGGCAAGTAACTAAATTTCTCAGTATACCCAAGCAACTCTTGAGGAGTTTAAATTGCATATATGCACTTGTAGAGGGAGTTTTTTCACCAGGAGCTCCTTTCAACAGTGGTGAAGACAAAAATAACAAAACAAAACTCTTCCATTATACAACATTTCCTCTTTGCTCACTATGTCCTTGAAAATGTGTGCATCTGTTCTTTATAAATGTGACTCATGAATATGATTTTAATTAAACTAAGGGATAATACAACTTATTTATAACTTTATGCATCCTCTTGGTAATTCTAGAATGATACAACTTCAAACCACTAAAAGCACAAAACTTTCAGAAAGATCATGGAAATAAGTGACATAGAACAATATCTATTTAGGAAAATAAGACCACATGTATTCTTTTATGTAAAGGAAGAAAAACAGGACAGAAGCTAGAAGGGGCATCAGAATATAGAGAAAAACATAGGAATGTCAGCATGGTACAATTGTTATTATGGACTTAAGATTCAAGCAGATCTGGGTTGAAATCCTGTTTCCAACACCAGTCTGTACTACCAATCTTAATTTCTCTGTGCCTGTTTGTAAAATGAGACTATTTATACTCTCAATACTTATCTTTCAAGGTTGTTATGAGGCTTATGTGGGATAATTTATTTAAAGTGCTTTAGAAATACGAATCCCAGTTCCTCCACAAAGTTCTGCTATGATGCCTCATTGTGCCTTTAGCACATTGAATAGGTACCTTGCAGTGAACTTATGGGAAGACATATGAAAGAATTATTTAAGATGGGCAAGCATGCATGGTTTGCAATTGTCATAACTTGGAAGTACCTTCCAAATCAATGAGGTCATAGGTCCATTTATGTATTTGTGTAAGTGGTCATTGTTGTTGTTATCATTAATATTATTAGTAGTAGTACTAGTTAGTAATAATTGTAGTTATTTCCCCAAACTGAGAGTACCTATGGATTCAATAGTCAGTCTAGAAGGCCTACTACACAAGGATAGGATACTACACAAAACACTGACAAGAGACTACCAACTACTCTATGATTGAGTTGACAACCTGATGGAATTTAATAAGCATTTATTAAGCACTTTGTGCTAGGTTCTATGTTAGGTAGTAGGGATACAGAAGCTTCCTATATGATCTGCAAAAAATAATCACCTAGATTTTTAGCAAAGGCATTTTTTATTCTGCTTTGGAAATGTTGGTTTACATTTGATTTCCCGTTCTAGGTTTAATAGGAAGACAGACTCAATAATGTCCAGTGGGCATTGCTGATTGGAAGACAGCTGACAATAACATGATTGCAGTCATAGAAATATTAGTTTTAGGAAATTCCCTAAGTTCATGGAGATATTTGAGAAAGCACAAATAATTGGCTTGAAATTAGTTTTGGGTTCTTGTGTGTAGTGGAGGGGGAGCACTGCTTTTATTCAATAATGTGTTCCATCTTATTAATCTATAAAGTTCATTTCAACTGAAAAAAGGACAAGAATGTCTGGGGCCTTCCATATGACTTCTCTAAGGCCAAAGATCTAATTTTGTTTATGGACCTCTTTTTTTCTTTATTTCATGAACAGACTGCAACGTATTACCAATGAATAAGTACACAGGATAAGTAGCATAAAATACATCAGCACAGAGATACATGAGCAGTAAAGCAGATGGATTGGTCATATAATGAAAGTAAATGGTAGCCAATCAGCAGCCCATGTGCTTCATTGCTATTTAACTCCTCTCAAGAGATTTAGAAAGGGAAGTCCCTGTTTTGTGAGGTATATCTCCTTTGGTGATTTATGAGAGAACACGGACAAGAGTTTCACAGGACAAGAAAGTGTACTTGAGTACCATGATCTGCATAATTGGAGAGTATTTATATGCATGAGATCATTGATCCATTGAAGTGTCAATGTAGCTAACAGGCTTATTTAAAAAAAAATTACGGTTATCAACTTGTAGTTGGACTTTTGTCAGTAAAGGTGGTTAATAAGAGGGAGGGATTTGAAATTAATTTGCAATGACATTAGACACAAATAATTTAAGACTCCTGTTAGTCATTCAGGCTATAAGTATTTATAAGGCAACTACTGTGTGCCAGCTCCTGTACTAAGTACTAGGGATGCAAAGAAAAGCAAAACCCAACCCCTCCTCTCATGGAACTTCTTTTAATGGGGGGGGGGGATAATATAAGACAATTATGTACAAACAAGATATATACAGGATAAATCGAAGATAGTGAACAGAGGGAAGGCACTAACATTGGGAGGTCAGGAAATGTTCTCTCAGAAGGTGAGATTTTAGCTGGAGCCTGAAGGAAGTAAAGGAAGCTAAAGAACAGAAAGAGGGAGGAAATTCCAGACATGGGAGACAGCTATTGAAAATGCCTGGAGTCAGGAAATAGAATGTCTCATGTGTCACAAGACAAAGCAAGATTGTCCCTGTGAAAAGCAAAAATTAAGAGCACTCAAACTTTTCACAATTTCTACCTAAGCTAACAGCTAAATGCTTATAATACTTAAGTCCCTTCATGTATCTTTTTCTTCATCTCAATTAATTAAAGCATCTACTATGTGCTAGATCTTGTGTTAGGCACCAGCAAAACAAAGATGAAAAAATGAAACAATCCCTGAATTCAAGGAGTTTACCTCCTATCTCAAAAGACTGTTTTTCTGCCTTTTTTTCTTATCTTTCTAGAAATCTTTGAAGAGATAGCCTTCTTTCTCTTAGGACTAAACCATTCAGCTCTCCACTCTATCTTCTTTGCTCCTACTTCTATGAAATGGTTGTTGTTTAGTCATTCAGTTGTGTCTGACTCTTTGTGACCCCATGGACCACAGTACTCTAGGCCCTCTGTCCTTCACTATCTCTGGAAATCTCTCCAAGTTCATGTTCCTTGTTTTCATGATACTATCTATGTCATCCTCTCCTCTCCCCTTTTCCTTTCATCTTCAATCTTTCTCAACATCAGAGTCTTTTCCAATGAGTCCTGTCTTTTTATTAAGTGACCAAAATATTTAAGCTTCAGCTTCAGTATTTGACCTTCCAGTCAATTATTTGAATTAATTTCTTTAAGTGTTAACTGGTTTTCTCTCCTTGCTGTCCAAGGGACTCTCAAAAGTGTTCTCCAGTACCACAATTCAAAAGTGTTGATTTTGTGGCACTCAGCTTTCCTTACAGTCCAACTCTCACAGCAAAATTGCTACTGGACAAGCCATAACTTTGATGATACAGACCTTTGTCAGTAAGGTGTTGCTTCTGCTGTCCAGATTTGCCATAGCTTTTTTTCCTAAGGACCATTTCTTTTAATTTTGTGGCTGCAGCTGACATCTGTAGTAATCTTTAAGCCCAAGAATATGAAATCTGGCATTGCTTCTATTGATTCTCTCTTTATTTGCCAGGAAGTGATGGGATCACTTTCCAAGATTTTATTTTTTTAATGTTAAACTTCAAGTCAGCTTTTTTACTCAAATATTCCTCTTCTCTAGTATCCTCAGTCTTTTCCTCTTCAATGACTCCTTCCTGTCTACATACAAATATAGAGAGTCCTCTCTCAATTGAACTTGACTCTGGTACCTCATCCAGCTGTTCCACTTTTTTCTCCTCCTTAATCTTGTCTCCCCCACTCGAAGGGGAGGGGATCCTTGAGAGCAGGGACTGGGTTTTTTTTTTTTTTACCTTTCTTTGTATTCTGATCACATAGTACAGAACCTGGCACATAGTGGGTGATTTTTAAATACTTGTAGCCTGAATGACTGGCACAGGAGTCTTCCTGCCTCTAATGACCTTTCAGATTAATTATAAATCAGTTTAATCCCATACTCACTTCTTTGCTCCCTGCAATCCAGTTTCACCTGACCTTATCCCACCACTGTTTTGCGACAGTGCTCAAATGTCAACTCTAACTTACACTATTAATAAAAAACAATGCCTTTTCTTCATTCTCCTGAATCTGTCCTGATGTGCCACACCTTGGTTCTCTTACCCTTAACAATTCTTATTTAATTTGTACCTAATTGTTGGGATTCCTCGAAGTTTAGCCTTTAGCTTTCTGCTCTTCTGAAAATATTCTCCTTTCTTTGGCAGTCTTATGCACTCTTCCAACTTTAATGAGAATAAGTTCTTAATTTCTGTTTCTACCTCTGACCAGTCTCTAAAGAACTAGTCTTAAATCTACAACTGGCAGTTCCATTTTTTTTTATTAAAAAGTTGATCTAGTTAAAATTTATTTTAATATCTTCTCTGCAAAAAATGATGTTCCCTTCTGGCATTCATCCTGTAGTGTCCTGTATGGTTAGTTAAGATTTCACAGGTGTACTTCTCATCTTTCTAAATTAATAGTTACTGTCTCTAGGGTAAAGGCTGTGCCATATTTCTTTGTATTCCCCATTGTGCCTGAGGTACATAAGAAATAATTATTGTCTAGTTGATTTATTTGGAAAGCTAAATGCATTTTGTATATAAAGTCAATGGATTTGCAGATTCAGATTCTGATAATGGTTCTCATTAGCATTTTGATTTTACTCAATCCCTTAATCTTTAAATTTATTCACATAAAAAGCAAAAAAAAAGTACATCTAGTAATTGGGTTATTTACCTCATGGGGTAGGTTTGAGTAACAAAATAAGTACGGTTTGTCAAGGGCTTGATAAACTCCAAACTTCCATATGGATATTAAACCCCAATTCCCAGCTATCTCCTTACTACTATTCCATCTATATTTGGACCATAATCTTCATTTCCACCTTCGCAGTCCCTGCAACTTTGGATTCTGACCTCAGATTCCATAGATCTGATAGATGAGCTTCACCCTATGTTGCTGGAAATTAGACTTCCACACTACTTTCTGGGCAACTTTATATCTAACTTCACCACTATCCCACTTTTCAAGATCCCTTTTATGTGTTATTGACATTAAAATGAAAGCTCATTGGGGGTAAGGACTACTTTGCTTGCTTGTACTTATAGAGTAAACATTTAATAAATCTATTTATCTCTCTACCAAGAAAATAGTTCTGGTGGACAGCTAATTTTAATGAACATTGGCAAATATGACTAAAAAAACACACTGAAGGAAGAAGAGAGAATTATCTATGGAAGAGGATTCTCCCTTTCATCAGATTCCCATAGTACAAATATACTTTTCTACATATAATTTTTACATTGACAATTGCTATTTTGGGTCACATTAAAGTGATCATTGAAACAATTTATATGTGTATGTATGTGTATACACATACATATATACATACATATACATATATATATATATATATATATATATATATATATATATATAGACTAGATTCCTTAACAGAATGATTGTGAACAATATAAATGTGGTTTAAATATTTAACTGTAAACAGCTGTCTTCAACAGCTGTCCCTCAGCAAATTTTTGGCCCAGTGGCCATTAATTTTCAAACCTGGGGTGTGGCTCATTCAGAGAGGGCAATTTTCCATGTTTATTGTAAACTGGGAATTGATGTGGGTAATATTAAAACAAAAAGAGTGAGATTCTAAAGTTGATTCCAAATATTTCCTTTCCTTTCCTATCTATTTGTAGAGCTATTTTATTTTCATAAAAATGACTTCAGTCACACCATCTGTTTAAGCATCCACTGTAACACTGACAGAAAGCCAAAAAAGAAATAGTATTCCTTCCAATGCTACAAGAGAATCGAGCTCTCACCAAGGCTGTGAATTGTTTTGGTGTCCTGGAAAGTCTGAAATTGTAGATGCTGATTCATCTTCTGCTTTAAAGGGAAACTTTCATGGATGTGTATTTTGAACGCTATGATGCATGAACTGAATTATTAAAAATGTTATTAGCTTCTATAGACTGAATTGTCCACTATAGAGAATATGATAGTGTCATGAGAGATCAAAAGGAGCCATGGGAAAAAATAAGCTTACAATTGAAAATTAATGTCTTGCTAGTTTCCTGCCCAAAACTGAGAGATTGGGATCTTCCAGCGCTTAGTTCTTATTAATTGTCCTTTCTTCTACCGAATTAAGGGGATATATAGATCATTTCTTTTTGGAACCAAACCAGAAACCATAGACTATGCCAGTGAGAATATTTATAAACTTTTCATTCATTGAAGTTGAATGAAAAAGGGAATTTTTTTGGCAGAGACACACATGCACACTCACACATAGATATGCACCACTGGGCTGAAATCTCTATTCTATTAACATTTCCTTTCATGCTATTATACTTCAAATTTAATGTAAGCTATGCTAGAACTTTCTACTTAGATTCTGGGAGAATAGCATATGAAAGTCATTACATTAAAGCAAGTAAAAATGGGAACCATAGTACAGCAGTATGAGTCCTTCCTGTCTCTCGGCACATGGGGAACACACTAAGATTTATTTCAGAAACTCAAAATCAACTCTTAATGTCTTATAGACAATAAATAGCCCAATTCTTCAAATACCTGCAACTTTTATTAAGCTGTATAAGACTTAGACAAGCAGCTGTCCCAATTAAAATGTTTGTTGATATACTTGTAAATTTGATCCACTAAAAAGTCTTGAGATGTAATTAGCAGACTATTACTTGATGCCATCGAATAATTCCACCCCGAAGCCAGCTCAGTCCCTTCCTGTAACCTCCATAGGATTAGAAGGCCGGCCATGCTGTTTTTTCTCTCTATTATTGCCTCACTCTTTGGTCTGCCCCATCTCCACATTGGTTGACTGAACCCCTGGGGACAGTAATATCCCTGAACTCATCCCGCAATAATTAGCATACTCCCACAAGGTAGCATATATTTATCATAGTAATTATTTTTGTTTGAAATCTTAAGAAATTTAAAATATGTTATAATTAAAGCAATTTTCCTTAACTGTCTGAAATTCTTCAAAATATTCATATCATTAAATATGATTATACCATAAAATTCATAGTAAAGAACTAGAAGCAAAGTATGTGCCAATCAATTGGGGAATGACTGAACAAGTTTGATATATGAATGTAATGGACACATGGAGAATTCAGAGGAATTTGGGAAGACTTTAAGGAATGATGCAAGGTAAAATAAACAGAGCTAGAAAAATCAGGTCACATGAGCAAACTAGAAAATGTTCTTCAGTCCCTATCAACTCTTAACCCTTTGCACCCCCCCATCTCTGCCACCCCAAATTCCAGAAAAGAATTGCATGCCAGAGGTAGAACAAGTACAAATATCTACAGAGGGCAAGATAACAGTCTTATGAAATAAAAGTAGAAAATACTAATTCATAAAATATTTACTTAGCACCTTTCCTTCCCTAGCTTCTATGTTTGTGCAAAGTGTTAAAAAAAAACCCAAATTCATGAATTTTGAGATTCAACAGGGTATTTCATCTCTGCCCATTCATTCTAGCCCTGCTCTTGTGTTCCTACTGTAGAAAAAAAAAAGACCCCCCCCAAAAAAAAACCACACCTTGAATCTTCTCAGCTATTCAGAATCTCTGACTGAAAAGATGGGTACATCTATCTCCAAACTCTACCAAAAAAGAAAAAAAAAAAGGTAGATCTTGACTCAGTCCAGCCAAAGAACTAAAACAAAGAGGTAAATGGGGCAAATGAAGCAAAGGGTCAACATAAGGGTGCTGCGCCAGGTCAGAAAAAAAGGGATAGAGTCAGTCTGCCCCCCTCAGAAGTTACTTAGGGCAGGGACCAAGGCCAGTGTAAAAATAGTCTGTAACGAGAAGTTGAGATAACTTTGAGATTCATCTGCAGGGGAACATCTGCTATCAAAGACAGAGGAATATAAAAGTGAGTGAGGGAAATATAAGGGAAAAGAGTAAAACCACCAAAGACCTCAGGAGGAAGAAAAGTCAGTTTGAAACCTTGAATACAATGACATAAATCAACCCAGAAGACACTACAATTAGAAGGGCAGATAAGTGCCAAGACATTCCAGTAGTATTAATAGGCATCACTAAATAATGTTGTAAGACAAAGGAAATTGAACCAATACCTGAAGGAATATAAAGCCCTATAAATTTGCAAGACAGCATTGAACCACACAAAGATATTACACAATGACTTAAGGCAGAAATCGCCATCTTGATAGAAGTTAAAAGTGAACAACTGGTAGAATTTATGGCCTTCAAAGCAGAAATGATTAGCATACTATTACCTGGATAATTCTGTGGAATAATTCTACCCTGAAACCAACTCAGTCCCTGCTTGTATCATTAGAAGGCACTACCATGTTGTTCTCTCTGGACTACTGGCTCACTCTCTGGCCTGCCCCCAAAACCCCTTTGGATAGTAATCTTTCTGAACTCGTTCCTCAATAATAGCATTATATTCTCCCCATCTCAGTGATTCTGAACTCCTGGTTATTGCTGTGCAAATCCTATTCCCCCCAAGTCTTTCACTTCATGAACTTTGTGATTTTATTTTAATCTGGTCATAATTTTTGATTATAGATCTGTCTTTCTGCTTTACAAACTTTAAGCTTGTTCTTACATCCCCTCTGTGACTTCCAGTCCCTTTATCCCTTAGTCTTTCCCAAGCCATTACCCATACACTGGCAACACTCTCATCCCTTCACCATCATGAGACTTGAGTGAACTTGCTCATCTCTACACTATCCTTGACTCTCAAGTTTCTTGCTCCATTATCTTATTGCCACTCCTGCCCTGTCAGGACCCAGACTGGGATTATTCCTAACATCTACTGCCTTTGTTATTATTCACATGCTATTAAATGAAGCTGAAGAAAAAGATAAAACCATGCTGAATGGGTCAATAACAAAATTATGTTATATAATTTCACTTGGACCTTCATTTTTATACTTCCTTTTATACTTTCCTAATGAATTCATTATCCCACTCACCATAGAGGTTTTCCCAAACTTTTATCCATCTACATATGTCCTACAGCTCCTCCTACCCCCATCATCTCAGCTGAGAAGCCTGCTTTAAATTTCACTGAAAAAAATTGAGGACATTCTCTGAGATCTCCTAGTTTCTTCCTCATTTCAAATCAATTGGGTGTTTCTCCCCACTATTTTCTTCAATTATGTCTCATATGAAGAAGTGACCCTTAGCCTTGCCAAGTCTAACTCCTCTACATGCACAAGTGATCTCATTTTATCCCATCTTCTTGCAGAGATTGCTTTTTCTGTAACCCCCATTCTGTCACTAATCTTTAGTCTCTCTCAATCTACTACCTATTTCCCTACCACTTATATAAATACCCATCTATTCCTCATCCTCCAAACAATCAACCCCTCACTTGATCTATCCATCCCTGCTAGTTATTGTCCTATATCTCCCCTGCTTTTTGTGGCTCTTGAGAGAGCTGTCTACAATTTGTACCTCCACTTCTATTCCTCTCACTTTCTTCTTCTTTTTTTCTTTTGCCCTCCTATTACTTTTACTTCGCTTACTTGATTTTCAAACTCCTTTTTGAGCTTTTCCTTGGTCTGTGACCAATTCATATTTTTCTTGGAGGTTTTGGATGTAGGAGCTTTGACTTTATTGTCTTCTTCTGGTTGTATGTTTTGATCTTCTTTGTCACCAAGGTAAGATTCTATAGTCTGATATTTTTCCCTTTGTTTGCTCATTTTTCTAGCCAATTACTTGACTATTGAGCTCTTTGCTAAGGTAGGACTATGCTTCTAGAGTGGAGAGTGGTCTGTCCTAAGTTTCTGGGGATTTGCACAGCTGTTGTCAGAGCCTACTTCTAGGCACCTGTAAATTTACAGTTCTTCTAAAGTGATATCATCAAAGGAGAGGTGTTTACTCCTCCACTCCAGCAATCACTCTCTTATCCTCTGTAATGTTAAGATATTCCATGCCCATTAATAGGCCTTGGGAGGAGCCCAAAAAGTGAAACTTGAGTAGGGGAGGTTTGTTTTCAGGAAGGCCCACCCCTTTTGTTACTTTGTAACTAGGTTGTGGGTCGTGAGGGTTATGTCTCTTCTTGATCTGTTCTCTAGACCCATTGTTTTTCTTATGGGATGTTTCATATTCTTCTCAATTTATCAATCTCTCTATTTTTTATTTCTTCACCTCTTATGATTTTGCTGGCTTCCCCTCACCCAAGTCTGATTTTCAAGGAGTCATTTTCCTCCTTAAGATTTTGGATCTCCTTTTCTAATTGCTTGACTTTCTTGTCATAATCTTCTTGTTTTTCTTGTATTATTCTCATTTTTTCTTTTTCTTTTTTACTCAAGCTCTCTCATTTGATTTTTAATGTCTTTTTTTAAGTTCTCCAATGAATTCTTTTTGGGCAGGTGACCATTTCCATTTGACATTTCTCTTTGGGGTAGAAGAGGGTTTCTTTGCTTCAATGTCCTCCTCTGAAGACAAACCCTGGCCTTCTCTATTCCCATAGTAGCTCTTTATGGTTGGATTCTTTCTCCTTTGCCTATACAATTAAAAAAAATAATTTAGTTTTTATAATCATCTCAAGTCCCGGGGTATGCGGGAATGGTGCCTCTGTCATTCTCCCCTGTGACATTGAACTCAAACCAAGACCTTCAGCCTCCTGTAAGTGCCCACAGCCAGCAGTGTCCCTGCCCCTACTACTTCTGCACTCATCCATCATGTGCTGGTTCCTTTTCTCCCCAGCTGCTCTCCACAGCACAGCTGCTTCTGGCATTCCTTGTCAGCAGACCTTGTCAGCAGAGGTTCTTTCGATCTTTCCCAGGTCAGATGCCCAACTCCTCTCACTGTCCCAGGGTAAAAGTTCCTGTCGCAGGGTGAGGCATTCTCCCAACCCAGCTGGCCCAGAGCTTGTGCTTGTCCTGTAAGCAGAGGTTAGGCTGGAGGTATTTACTCTTCACGGGGAGGAAATTTCATCCTGAGATTTTTCTTCAGGGTCTTCTCCAATTATCCCAAGAGGAACTCTACCTCTACTCTTTTTTTTTTCTTTTTGGAGGAGGGAAGGCAGGGCAATTGGAGTTAAGACTTGCCCAAGGTCACATGGCTAGTTTTCTGTTAAGTGTCTGAGGTCAGATTTGAATTCAGCTCCTCCTGACTCCAGGTCTAGTGCTCTATTCACTGTGCCACCTAGCCGCCCCGTCTCCTCCCCTACTCTTATTTGTTTTCACTGCTCTGTGTTCATGCAGGGGTGCTATTTTATCTCTTTTATGGAGGAAAGTCTTGAAAGCTTGAGATTTTCTGACCTCCCCCACCATCTTTCTTCCCTCTTACTTTCTTCTTAACTCTCCATAGTTTGGCTTCTGAACTCATTATGCAACTAAAATTGTTCTCTATTGTTAGCAATTATCCCTTAATTGTCAATTTTAATGACCTTTTCTCAGTCTTCATCCTTTTTTACTTCTCTGCAGCTTTTGACACTGTCAATTAGCATCTTCTTGATATTTTCTTCACTCTAGCTTTCCTTGACAGCACTGTCTCCTAGTTCTTCTCCTATCTGTCTGACTGTTCCTCCTCAATCTCCTAGCCAGGATTCTTTCCAGGACATTCAGATTTATGTGTGCAGTCCAAACTTTTCTCCTGACCTCACATCTTGCATCTCTCACTGTGTATTGGACTTCTAGAGCTGGATTTTTCATAGATTAAACTCACAATGTCCAAAAAACCTGACCTCTTTTTCTTTTCCCCAAATATTCCTTTCTTATGATAGAGAACACTATCATCCTCTTGGTCACCCTGGCTCATATCCTCACTCTCCCTCAACACCTCCCCCCAGTGCAATAAGTTTTCAAGTCATAACATTGAGCCTACCTTCATAAAACCTCCAGTATGCTTCCTCTTCTCTCCTCTGATGCTACCACCATCCTGGTATATTCCTTGATTATCTCATACCTAGACTACCACAATAGCCTGCTGGTTAATCTGCCTGTTACATGTCTTTCCCCAGTCCTGTCCATTCAACTGCCAAAGTGAAATTCTTTAAGCACAGATCTGACCATATCACATCCCTATTCAATCAACTCCAGTGGCTCCCTATTACCTTCAGGATCAAATATAAAACCCTATTTGGCTCTTAAAACCCTCATAAGTAAATCCCTTCCTATCTTCTTGCTCTTCTAACATACCACATACTCTGCAAACCAGAGACACATGCTACCTTTTTGTTCCTCTCACACAAGCACTTGATCTCCCTACTCCAGGCACTTTCCCTGACTATTTCCTATGCCAAGAACTTTGTCCCCTTTCACCTCTGCTTCCTAGATTTCCTGGTTTCTTTCTAGTGTAGGCTGAAGTCTCACATTCTACAAGAAGCCTGACCCAGTTATAGTGATATTAAAAAAAGAAAGAAATGAAAAGGAGAAGAAAGGAAGGAAGAAAAGAAGGAAGGAAAGAAGATTATCAATGAAAGAGAATAAAATAATCAATAAAAACCCAAAGATACATAGAAGACACAGAAAAGCAGAGCAGTGTTAAATACTACCATGTTAAGTTTCATATTTATTTTTAAAATGAACTCTGTGGAACAGAATCATCATTTCATATGCAAACCTCTTTTCTGTTTATCTTTTTATACCATCATGTTTGTTTTTGTGGATGTTTTTCAAATTCATATTAAAAAGTTTAAAAATAAGAGGCATGCATGATAAGCTAGAAATATTAGGAATAAAAGGGATTAGAATGTGAGAAGTTAACTAAAAAGATTAACAATATAGAAACTGCAGTTATCAACTGCTTCTTTATTAAGTTACAGACAACAGGTGTAGGAAAGAGCTAAAGCAAAGGAGCATAATGCCCTTATTTCTTGTTTTGGGGATCATGAGCAATACTCCAGATAACTGGTCCCATCCCACTATGTGCCAGATTCTGCACTAGATTCTGAGGACTCATACAAAGACAAAAGTGGATGGTCCCAGCATTCTTGAACTTCTCATTCTACTGTGGTAAACAATATGGACATGAATAATTAGATACTAAATGAATGAAAAGTATTAGGAGGCACCTTCTTGAATAAAGGAGTAACCATGATCAGAGTCATGCATTAATTATGTCAACTTGGTAATTGTGTAGAAAACATAAAGAAAGACGTAGAGTCTAAAAGAGCAGTTAGGAGGCTATTGCAAAGTTCAGGCAAGAGGTGATGAAAGCCAGATATAGGGGCATGGTTATATGAATTAGAGAGAAGGGGAGGAATTTGAGGTAGATCTTGAAAGTAGAATTGACAAGACAACAACTGATTAGATATAAATTCAGGGATGAGAGAGCTGGCTGTTAAATTATCAGCGTGAACATTTATTAAGCACCTACTCTGTACCAGGCATTGTGCTAAGTGTTAAAGATACAAAGAAAGACAAAAAAACATAGTCGCTGCTCTCAAGGAACTCACAATCTAATGAGGGAAGACAAAACAGAAAAGGAAACTGAAGCAGGGGAGGGATGGGAAATGGGTGGTAAGAAGTCAGTCAAAGAAATCTGAAAGTTATGCAAGGAGGTGAGAAATGAAATGGCTGAGCTGAGCTCTCTCCTTAAATGGAGAAATTGACATCTACAAATCAGGGTTTGATTTATCTGTTTTGATCCTCAGGATCCCATACAAAATCCTCTGGCATTCTGAGACCTTCATAATCTTCCCTCTCCTTTTCAGTCTTCTTATACTTGTACCCCATTCCCAACCTCTCAGCCCCAAGTATTGACACTCGTCTCCTTGTTCTTCTATAAACAAGACATTCCATCTATCTACTCTGGGCATTTTCAGTGACTGTCCTCCACGTCTGGAATCCGCTGTCTTCATGTCTGCCTCCTGATTTCCCTTGCATCCATCAAATCCCTACTAAAATCTGACCTTCTTCAGGAAAACTTTTCGAATTCTAGTGCCTTCCCTCTGTTATTTTTTTCCTATTTATCCTGAATATGGTCTGTTTGTATATATCTGTTTGTTTGTTGTCACTTCCTTAACCCCCATTAGATTGTGAGTTACTTGAGGGAAGAGACTTTTTTCTTCCTTTGTATCTCCAGTATTTAGCATGGTGCCTATCACATAGTAGGTATTTAATAAATGCTTGTTGACTGGCTGATGGCCTAGACCTAAGAAACTGTAGTGGGTTTTTTTGGTCTTGTTTTTGAGCATAAAAGAGTATTTACTTTGTTAAAGGCTTTTTCTTCATCTACTGAGATGATATTGCTTTTTTGGATGTTTTAATTTTTTTATATAATCATTTATTTTCTTGTTTCATCATTATCATTTTCTTTTACATAGTTATTAATTATTTCTGTGATTTTTTTTACACTCACTTTTTGTTTAAGATTTCATTGTGACAGCTTCATTTAGTACTCTACATTTTGCTTGTGATATATGAACCATTCTTTATTCTCAATGTATTATGGTCTATAAAGGCTGTATTGACTATTTCTGCCTTTTTATATTTGTTTGTGATATCTCTGTGCCCTAGTTCATGATATGTTTTGGTAAAAGTTTCATGGGGTGTGGAGAAATATGAATATCCTTTTGTTGATGAATATAGGAGGGACCATAATTCTTTTAATTCTAATTTCTTCATAAATTTGTTCAGTTCCATATTTTCCTATTGTTTATCTTTCTGTTAGACTTGTCTAAAATGGAAAGAGCAGTATTGAAGTTTTCTGTCACTATTGTGGGACTGTCTATGTCTTTCTGAAATATAGAAGTTTTCTTTATGAATTTGGATGCTAGAGCATTTGGAACATTTGACTTTATTATTTATATTGACTTGTCTATAATTTATTTTAGAATAATATGGTTTCTTTTCCCCTCTTTATTTTTTGAATGTTTGTTTTTGTTTTGTCTGCTTTTTTTGGATTTACTTGATGCAGAGTACTTTCCCCTCTCAGGCCCTAAATGTTTTAATGTGTGCAGTTTAAAAATATGCTTCTTGTAAGCATCACTTTATAGACCTTTGTCTCTTATCCAATGTATCGCTCTTTTTCATTTTATTGGAATGTTTAATCCGTTCACTTTTAAAGTTATGAGACTTAGCTTTATATTTTCTCAATCTGTCTCTAAATGATTTTCCCCTTTAAATTATGATTTTTTTCCTTTTTCTGTAAAGACAATATTATATTGCTTCAGTCACTTTAATCTTTTTTCTTTTAAGGTGACCCTTTTCCCACTGGCTCACCCCTGAGTCCCTCTTCTCATTTTTTAACCCTTTCCCTTTAAGGTTTTGTTTATTAGTTCATCTCTCCTGCTTTTATCAGGTTATATATTTCTTACCCCTCTTTTTTCCTTTCAGTTAGTCAAGTAGATTCCCCCCCCCTCCTTCCCCTTCAGCTGGCCCTGTTCATTAGTTTTTAAATTTCATTTTTGTGCCACTTTCAAAAAAGGATTTCTTTTACTCTACTTATTATCCATAAGTGGCTTTATCTTTGGTGAATGATTTCTGTTTTGGGGAGATATGAGAGGTAGAGGGGTTCAGAAAAAATGTCTAGTCCATCATCTAGTTGCTCATGTGCCTGGAACTCTAATCCATCCACTTCTACTTATAGTTGATGGGAGATATACACTCCTACAAAGGAAATTAAAGAGCAGCCAGACAGATAATATAAGAATCAGGAGAGAACAATATCATGAAAAGCCAAGGAGATAGGATTGAAACTAGTGCTATATCTACTGTACCACCTAGGCAGAATGGAAGCACTTGACTGGCATCTTTTTTGAGTAAGTATTCTACTAGTATTTTTGTTTCTATTATTAAGATACAAAATGATAATAGAGGAGTGTGTGATTATGTCACTGTTCTTTTAGATGCTTAATTTAGATGCTAATTCTCTGACTCTAATTCTAACCAAGAAGAATGAACTAGTTGGGGAAGTAGAAAAGACTTAGAAATATTTTTCTTTGTCATTTTAGGGTTCATAATAGTCAAGAAGATAAAAGCTGACCATTGGTAAGTAATTTATATTTAATAAAGGAAGTTCAAAAGAAAAAAAAAGATAATGTCCTATAGATAATGATTCCAGGTCATAGAGGATCTAAGTCCTGAAAAAAAAATTCTAGGGAGAGCATGAAGTACAACAAAGAATAACCTGCTGCTTTGGGTAACTGATAATAATCTCTAGCATCCAGTTTAGAGCATCCTCATGCAGAACTCTAGACAAAGTCATGAAACCTTAGTGTGGTCATGCTGTCAGGCATGTATGATATATGTGTCCTTACCCTGTTACCCCAGATATACCCTCTTCCCACTCCACACACAGTTTAGAGCATATGTGGATATCTTCTAGCTGCTATGATGACTCAAGGTTCATATTGTGCTAGTGAAAGAAGTCTACTATTCGGCCAATGACCCAGAAATCTGTGTATGCACTAAAGGGGTGGTACCCACCCCTCAGGCCTCTCTCTTCCCTGGTGGCAATCATACTACCTATCACTGGTCCAATATGTGCTTATGGGCACATGTCCTTTGTTTCTTTTCTGATCAGTTTTTCCTTTTCTTAAGTGAATGAGGTCACCACTGAGTTCTGGAGATCAATCAGATTGGTCATACCAGAAATAGGAGCTGGTAGCAGTGGAAGCCAAATGCAATGAGGAACCAGCTCAGCAGACAAATGACCTACTTGACCAAGTGTGACGGTCCGTTGCTCTGGCAGCTGAACAGAGTAACAGAGAGATTGATCCATTGTCAACGACATTCACAAGAAAATAACTTGGTGGATAAAGGGGAGAAAATAAGTGGCAAGGCCAATGTTCTCAAGGTACTGTGTGTCCTCTTTGTGTACCTTAATGTTGTTGCACTTAAAATTTGATCCTATCCTGCCCAGGGAACTTCTATATACAAGGAATGAAAATATCACTAAATACACACACACACACACACACACACACACACACACACACACACACACACACACACTGTTCTTGCTATACATTCTCAGGAAACATGACTTTGTAAACGCTTATCGATATAAACTGGTTGGTTAATATCGGTGAGGGCAAACACTAGATAGGTACTTGTGAGCAATAATATTAGAAGCCCCACTTTTCTCCCCTTCCTTGTCCCCTTCCCCTTCCCTCTTCCTCTCCTCCTCCCTCCTCCTCCCTCTCCATCCTCCCCCATCCTCATCCTTCCCTTCATCCTTTTTCCTTCCTCCCTTCCCAGGCCTAGATGATGCCATGGTGGATACAGTCAAGGAGGCCAACAGAGCCAGCTGAGGTGGACATCATGGGGCTGTGCCAAGACAAGTTCTTCAAAATGGCCAGGTCCCTGATGGATGAGCTGACAGCCACCAGTGAAGGTTATAAACTTCTGGAAATGAACAAACTGACTAGCTTGAAGTATCTATAAATGAAAGATATTGCAGTAAACATAAGTAGAAACCTAAAGGACTTCAACCAGAAACATGCAGCACTTCAGCCTTACCTGGATCAGAACACTTTAATTGAGGAGCCCGTAGCAGCTCTTGGGCAGGCAGCTGACAAGTTGGATGCATATTCAAAGAAACCAGAAGCAAAGTACAAGAAGTTAGAGAGGTAATTAAAGAGTTCTTAACACAAAGACTTTTAACTACAAGGATGTTTTATAAGAGCTGAAATATGGGTGATGGAACTTCTCACTAGGCTTCAGTTCCTAAAAGGAAGCAGTGCTGCTGATCCAAGAAGAATCCCAGCCCCCACCTCTGGCTGCATGTGTAGCTCTGGCTACCCCTGGTGTTTTCCTCAACCTGTACCTGAGGGTCCTCATCTTAGCGTGTGCTCCTTTGTGTGCCCTGGAACAGGGCTCAGAAATCAGGATCAATCGCATCTAGAGCAGACGCAGATGAGAAGCTCTCGTCTCCCTGTCTCCTCCCTTCTTCCCTCTACCCTAGGCCCCCCCTACCCCCTTTCATAACCTGTTCTTCACTTAAATAATAAATGCCAATGTATGAAAAAAATATTAGGAGCCACAGAGCCTTAAGGTTACTCCTCGAACCCTGAAGGTAGCAGTAGTATTCTCTTTTCTGGGCCCCAACCTTCTAGTGCCAGTGAGATTTGGGTAAATGGCCTTATACAGTGCTTTAAGAAGGAGGACAATAAGATACTACAAATAATTTTTTTTAATTACCTACTTATTTTTTCTCATCTTTTCTGTCAAGAATGGTAGAACAGGGGGGTGGCTAGGTGGTGCAGTGAATAGAGCGCCGGCCCTGGAATCAGAAGGACGTGAGTTTGGAGCCGGCCTCCGACACCTAATCCGCACAAACAAAAACCTAGCCGTGTGACCTTGGGCAAGTTACTTAACCCCAATTGCCCTAAAGGGGCGGCTAGGTGGCGCAGTGAGTAAGAGCGCTGGCCTCCGAGTTGGGATGACCCGAGATCAGATCCGGCCTCAGAAAATGAGCCCCCACACACAAATAAGGACTAGCCGTGTGACCTTGGGCAAGTCACTTAACCCCAATTGCTTAAAAAAAATGGTAGAACAAACATAGATAAAAAAATGAGAGTCAAGTGTTGCTCGTACCACTACCAAGTCTCTCTTTTTGGGAACATTTCTATGAATAGCCCTTATGAATGATTAGAAATGTTTGATCAGCATCACTAGAGTATCTATTATCAGCCTAATAGCATGAAGAACCAGGGAGCTAGCTGAGTGGAGGGCAGACACTGGAGCACAAATGGGACTTGTGATAAGTAAAGGCAATTGAGTCTAGGCCATGGGACTGGGGGATGGGCATGGTGAAGCAGATTCTTCCAAAGCACAGGCACCTGATAGGCAGCAGAGTAGAGTGAAAAGTTCACTGGACTTGAAATAAAGGAAGATCTGGCTTCCAATCTCATACAGTACCGATATTTACTGTAACCTCTCTGAAGGACACTTGAATGGCACAGTGGATAGAGCACTGGGCTTGAAATCAGGAAGACTCATGTTCATGGGTTCAAATATGGCACTTACTAGCTGTGTGACCTAGGACAAGTCACTTAACCCTGTTTGCTTCAGTTCTCAATCTGTGAAATGAGCTGGAGAAGGAAATGGCAAACCATTTTAGTAACTTTTCCAAAAAAACTTCAAACGGGGTCGTGAAGAGTCAGATACAATCAAAAAGACTCAGCAACAAAAAAAAATGGGGGTATTATAGGACATTGTAACTATTTCACAGGGTTATTGGGATAATCAATTGAGATAATATAAACATAGTACTTTCGAAATTTTAAAGCACTATGTGAGATAGATATCATTACTTAACTATTATTGTTGTTATTTAGACAATCTGGCTGGGGTCTAGCTGCAACATTGCCTTTGAATATATTTTTATTTGTAGGAATGGCATTTTTTAAAGCCAAATCATGATATCTTCATTTTTATTACCATGAAGCATAAAATATATTTATTACAAAAGTAACATTGCTGTTGAAAATGATTCTTTCATCAGTATTTTAAGGAACTTATTGCCTTTTTGTTAATAATAATCAATATAAGAACCTTTGGAGATCTATTGAATATTTGTAAGTATTCTAAAAATCAACATTTGTTGATTGTTTATTTGAGATTTTTGCCTCAAGGTTAAAAAGCACTTTCATCCAAAGGAGATTGGATATCTCTGTTTCTGATTATCATATTAATTCATTGATTTTCTAAATATCTAAAAAGTCTTCTAAGACTTTTTAATATACTATTTAATGGTTTTTATTTTTCCCAAAAGCATGAAGCCATATTTTGCCAAGTGTAAAAATCTGGAAGAGATTTGAATTATGATCAAAACAGCAAAGCCATGAATTTTGAATGGTTTCTAAACTTGGAAAAATGAACTTCCTGAGTATTATTTCTTTTAGGAGAAAACTAGAATTTGAATTAACAGGTTTGTATTAAAAATATCAAGGCACTGGATATGTGATATGAAGCATGAAACTGATTAACATGTAATCTTTATTTTCGTATAGTACTTTTTTTAGTTTCTTTGTAACCTTTGTAGAAATATAAATAGCTTAAATTACTATATCCATTTTAAAAAATTGGCATAGGCAGAACAACTAGAAAATACATCATGTGATTTAAGACTCATGGGGATTTTCAGCACAGTTAGATCATTTTGCTTCCAATCAGAATGTAGGAATTTTGTGATTCAGTAGAAAGAGAGACAAGAAAAATAGATGGAAACTGTAGCAGCATTTCTGCATATTTTACTGAGGAGTGAGGTTGGAATAATACCTAGAAGAGTCTTTAGTACTTCCTGGGATCAGTCAGTTCCTGCAAAGTCTCTCCTTCCCCCAACTGCATCCCACCTAAGCTAGTCATCATACCGTATTGTAACTAAGGACATTTATTTTTGGTTGCCTTTAAATGGAAGCCAGATGCTCTGGGCAAGAGGAGTTTGAGACTGGCTGATGAAACTCTCTACTACCTCTTTTACTCCATATTACACTTAAGAGTGTTTACAAATGGCTTTAAGCCATCTCCCTTCAGCAGAATGTTAATAACTCATAATGGCCCACATTACTACAGGATTTTAAGGATTTCAAAATGCTTTCCTCACATCACCCCTCAGAAGTAAGTACTCTGGACATTATTATGTTCACTTAAGAAAACTGAAGCTTGGAAAAGTGAAATGATCTGCCTCTGGTCATAGTGCAAGCTTCAGAGCCTGGACTCCATTCCCAGTGTCCTGCATTGAAGTCCAATGCTCTTTTTTATCCTTCCTGGCTTTGCTTATGGCTTTCCTGATTGTCACCATGCAGCTGCCTCAGTGCCTGGGGCCTCCTTACTGTGGAACATCCTTCTGCCCTGCTTTCCCCTTCTTTCACTGGTGAACCCCTTCTCCATTTTGAGGAGAGGCTCGATCTTCATCCTCTCTCTACTTAGCTCTGACTCTCTAGATTCTAACACCATGGTTTAGGATGGGTGCTTTCCCACCAGCTCTACCCCACTTTTGAGTTTCTTTTGTGTGTTGTCTCCTTCCATTACAGTGTAAGTTACTTGAGGACAGGGGCTTTTTTCTTTTCACTTTTACCTATTTCCCCAGTAGTTAGCACAGTGCTTGGCATATAATAAGCTCTAAATAAATGCTTGTTGTAACTCTGAAGCACTATCTCACATTTATCAGATTGGCTAATATGACAGAAAAAATATATAAATATTGTAGGGCCTGTGGAAAAATTGTGATATCATGCATTGTTAGTGGAGTTGTGAACTGATCCAACCATTTTGGAAAGCAATTTGGAACTATGTCCAAAGGGCTATAAAACTGTGCTTGCACTTTAATCTAGCAAAACCACTATTAAATGTGTATCCCAAAGAGATTTAAGAAAAGAAAGGCCTATTTGAACAAGAGTATTTATTACAGTAACTCTTTTAGTGTTGGCTAAGAATTGGAAATTGATGGGATGTTCATCAATTGGGGAATGGCTGAACAAACTGTAGTATATAATTATAATGGAATATTATTGTGCTATAAGAAATGATAAGCAGGATGATTTCAGAAAAACCTGGAAAGACTTACATGAACTCATGCAGAGTGAAACGAGCAGAACCAGGAGAACATTGCACACAGTAACAGCAATAGTATATGATGAACAACTACGAATGCCTTAACTATACTCAGCAATACAATGATGTAAAATAATCCCAAAGGACACGTGATGAAAAGTGCTATTTACCTTCAGAGAAAAAACTGATGAAGGCTGAATACAGACTAAGGCATACTATATTTGGCTTCCTTCCTTCCTTCCTTCCTTCCTTCCTTCCTTCCTTCCTTCCTTCCTTCCTTCCTTCCTTCCTTCCTTTTAATTTTGGGATGGTAGACTAGATTGTTTATGGGGTCCTTTCTAGCTCTAATTCTATCAACCTATAATCCTAATAGCTTGGATAATAGAAATGTAATCCACATAGATCTCAACGAATGAAACTATTTTAAAAAATCTATTAAGAGGAAATGCAAGAGGCATAAGTGAAGAAGTCTGCAGGATAAGAGACAAGAGGGAGAGCTATAAGACATTACAAATATATTTTTTAATTACCTACTTATTTTTTCTCATCACCTCTGTCAAGAATGGTAGAACAAATATAGATGAGAAAAATTAGAGCCAAGTGCTGCTGTTAGCTCTTCTTCTTCTTCTTCTTCTTCTTCTTCTTCTTCTTCTTCTTCTTCTTCTTCTTCTTCTTCTTCTTCTCCTCCTCCTCCTCCTCTTCCTCCTCCTCCTCCTCCTCCTCCTTCTTCTTCTCCTCCTCCTCCTCCTCCTCCTTCTTCTTTCTTTCTTTCTTTCTTTCTTTCTTTCTTTCTTTCTTTCTTTCTTTCTTTCTTTCTTTCTTTCTTTCTTTCTTTCCCCCCCTTCTCTCAAGTCTTCTTCCACAAACTGACTAATATGGAAATATGTTTCTGTCAACTGGACCTGAACTTGCCTCTAATCTTTGTGTGGCTGGAGCTGTACAAAACAGATAATTCTCATGGTTGGCATTTCTTGAGACAATACAGGTGTTCTTGGGTCCTGTAGGAAAAGTCTTTGTCTTAAGTCTTGGGGGTTGTGATTACTCTGTTGGGGTATAGAACCAGAATTCTTTGACAGGAAGAGGAGTATGGTTCCTGTCAGTTAAAAGGAACAGGGCTTATGAACATGTGATGGATATCTCTGGCAAATGGGGAAAGCTAACCTCTCAGTGAACACCTGGTGCTGGTCTAAGCAATACACTTTGCCAAAGGGTGATAGCATCCAGAGTCCAAAGGATTATTGTTATGCCAAGCTCAAGGCACAGCCTACTTGCGGGACCTTAGCTCTAGGAAACAGGGTATTTCCAAAATATTTTTGACATTTATATGGTATAGAGAGGCAATGTGGATGAATAGACAGCAGACTGTAGAGTCAGGAAGAGCTGGATTTAAGACTTGCCTTTGAAACATATTAGTTGTGTTTCTTTAGGCAAGTCACTAATCCTTTTAATGTTCTATATAACTCTCCAAGAAATTACATTGCAGAGATAACAGTTGCAGAGATGACAGTTTGTATCAGTAGGTGAAGCTCCTCAATGGGGGCTCTCTATACTGAGGAAATCATAGTTCCAGTAAAAAGAATTAATTTATTAAAATTCTTAGAAATTAAATATGGTTAATATGACCAAAAAAAGGAAAATGATAAATGGAGAAAATATGGGCAAATTGAAACAAGTAATGCATTATCTTACAAAAGGGAATTTTGAAAAAGATATCTTTCCTTGTGATTGAAAAAATACAATACTATTAAGCAAGGAAAAAGGAAATTAAATCTACAATATTAAATTTTCATCCTTTTTCTAAACTAGGAGAATACAAAATTCAGAATCTTCTCTGCTAGAATTTTTCCCAGGCAAATTATACTTGGACTTCCCTCAAAGACTGATATGACAACCTCACTTTGGCAAGAAATTTCAGGTATGGTTATCTGTATCCTAAAGGCACTTTTCAAGGGAATTGATTTTTTTTGATAGAATATATATCTTCTGTTTTCAGTCATAACATTGACTTGTTCAGTCAGTATAATTCACCTTTAAAATACAATTTATAGAACACTAAAGTTTAAAGTACCTATGAGGTCATCCAGTCTTACCTCTCTACCTAACACATGAATGTACTCTAATAATCATAACTTCGTCCCAAAGTTATTATTCATCCTCTGAAAACTTCTACTGATTTGACATTCACCATTTATAAGATATCCTATTCCATTTTGGCATAACTCTAATTATTAGGAAATACTTTCTTATATTGAACCAAAATCTGTCTCTCCCCATTCTGTAGCTTCCATCTACTGTGCCACATAGGATCAAACAGAATAAATCAAATCTCTTTTCCATATGACATTACCTAAAATATTTGAAGAGAGTGAATACGTCCTGTCCTAAGTCTTCTCTTCTCTTTTCTCTATGTTAGCTGATCCTCAAAGTACATGGTTTTGAGTCTCTTCTAGTCAACCTTCTCTAATCAGAGTCCAGCTTTTAAATATTGCTTCTAAAAATGATTCTAAGAATTGAAACCAAGAACTCCAGATTTAGAGTTATCAAGGGACTCTCACTGTTATTTTGGACACCATATTTTTATAAGAGTAACCTATGAGTAATTTTGCCTTTTTTTTTTGCAGGCACAGCCCACTGTGGACTCATAATTATGCTAAAAATCAAGTAAAACCTCTAAGTGTTTTTGCACATAAACTATAGAAATTCTAAGTGCAAACTTCTTCACTTATACCTCTTGCATTTCCTCTTAGTAGATATTTTAAAATGGTTTCAACAGTTGAGATCTTTGTGGATTTCATTTCTATTATCCAAGCTATTAGGATTATAGATAAAATTAGAGCTAGAAAGGGCCCCAGAAACAATCTAGTCTACCATCCCCAAATTAAAATTGAGCAAACTGAGACTCAGGGGAGGTAACTGACTTGATCAGTATCACACAAGAAGTAAACATCAGTAGTTACCAGTAGAGGCAGCAAGGTGGCCCAGTGGATTGAGTATTGGACCTGGAGTCAGGAAGACTCGTATTTCTGAGCTCAAATCTGGTCTCAGATACTTATTAGCTGTGTGACCCTGGCAAAACACTAAATACTGTTTGCTTCAGTTTCCTTATCTGTAAAATGATCTGGAGAAGAAAATGGGATGCTATGCCAGTATCTTTGCCAAGAACACCTCAAATGCGGTCATGAAGAGTTGGACATGACAGAACAATGAAAAGACTGTTAGTATCTTGCACCTCACATCCTTCATAAGAAAACTATATTGTCATGAAAGTCCTTTATGAAAATGTAGAAGAGATGGGGCTCAGGACAGAAATCTGCAATGCCCCGCCAGAAACTTCCTTCTATGTTGAATTTCATTCCCATTTTTGGATATCACCCTCTAACCAGTTCTGAATCTATCTCATTGCTGTATTATTGAGCCCACATTTCTTTATCTTGTTCACTAGGATATTATGAGGAATTTTGCCAAATGTCTTCTTGAAATCCAAATATTCAGTACTTATAGTATTTCTTTGATCTCCCAGAATTTAAGGATAGAATGTAAGTTTCTTGAGGGCAAGGACTACCACACTAATTTTTTCTCCCCTTTGCCTCATCTCAAGTCGCTCAGGTGCCTTCTGCCACTATCTTTTTCACTCCTGTCTCACATGAAGAGGTGGCCCTACTCCTTACCCAGGCAAACTTCTCTACCTGTACAAGCAATCCCACCCCATCCCATCTCCTCCAACAAATTGCCCCTTCTGTCATCTCCACTCGCTTACTTATCTTGCATCTTTCTCTATCTATTGGCTCTTTCCTTGCTGAATATAAACATGTCCATCTCCTCCATTCTCAAGAAATTCTCCTTCCATCCATACCAACTTTTGTTGTGTAGCCCCTTTACACTTTGTGGCAAAACTACTTGAGAAGGCCATCTAAAATAGATGTCTCCACTTCCTCTCCTCTTGATCTCTCTTTCAATCTGGCTTCTAACCTTATCATTTCACTGAAAGCACTCTCTCCAAAGTTATCTTTGTTCTCCTAATTACTGCAACCAATGATCTGGAAAATTATAAAAGTTTCCTGAGTGTCCTTCCTTCAGTGTCTACCTTTGTCAGTCTACCCTGAATGCTTTTACCTTTAGACTTATAGTGTTGTGCCCAAACCCAAATCACTCACCTCAGGATTTGAAGCCCACCATTAAGTCCCTTTATATATTTGTCTTTGTCTCCATCCTATACCCTGTAATAGCTTGAAAGAGCTTAAGGCATAGTCTTGGGTATTGCCCAAGGCGTAGTCCTAGGGTTATGGCACAAGTTTATCTTAAGAAGAGACCACCCTGTTCTGTTCCTACTGACCAAGCAGGGTCCCCACATCCTGTACCTAGTACATGACCATAGACTGTCCCTAACACCCTCCACCCTTTACCCAGAACATGACCCCTAGCCTGTCCCCATTATTCTGACCCTTCACCCTGTACCCTCCACCCTGTTCTGGGAGGGACCCTTTTCCAGGAAAAGTTGCACCCTTGTAGCCTTGCGACATATTCCCCAATTAGTCCTAAGCTATAGATCTAGCCAATGGCAATTTTTGGTTGCTGTATGTCATCATTGATGATCTCCTCCCCAATTGTGGTTTTTGTGGTTTTAGCCTTTATAAGCACTGTGTATACCCCAATTTGGGGCTGCCTGATTCGAGTTTGTACTCCAGGCAGTCAAATGCTTAATTAATAAATCCACACTTAAAATTTACCTTGAACCCAGATCTTCGGTCACTCTTATTCTCTACACAACAATCCCCCCTCTTTCCCTACAATGTGAAACCTTCTTCTTGACTCCTTTATGTGAGATAATTTACCCCATTCACTCTCCCTTTCTCCTCCCAATATATTCCTCTCTCACCCCTTAATTTTATTTTTAGATACCATGCCTTCAAATTGAACTCGTCCTATACCACCTATCTATCTCTCTATCTATCTGTCTGTTTGTCTGTCTACCTATCATACTATTTCCTCCACCTACCCTAATACTTATAAGGTCTCATGAGTCACAAATATCATCTTTCCATGTAGGAATATAAACAGTTGGACTTTAATAAGTCCCTTATGATTTCTCTTTCCTGTTTACCTTTTCATCCTGAGTGTTGTACTTGAAAGTGAACTTTTCTATTCAGCTTGGGTCTTTTCAGCAAGAATCCTCTATTTGAAAGTCCTCTATTTCGTAGAATTTTTTTTCCGCTGAAGTATTATGCTCAGTTTTGCTAGATAGGTGATTCTTGGTTTTAATCCTAGCTCCTCTGACCTACAGAATAACATATTCCAAGCCCTTTGATCTCTTAAGGTAGAAGCTGCTAGGCCTTGTGTTATTCTGATTCTATTTCCACAATACTGGAACTGTTTCTTTCTGGCTGCTTACAATATTTTCTCCTTGACTTGGGAACTCTGGAATTTGGCTACAATATTCCTAGGAGTTTTCCTTTTGAGATCTCTTTCAAGAATAATAAAAGGATGGTCATCTGACTGTCTCCTGTAAACCAAAGACAGCTCATGAGGTCCTCTTGACACTTACGTGCCCTTGCAGGAGTAGGTGTTTTCCACAGCTGGCAATCAATTCTAATAGGTTAAGAATCAATGAAAGAATAAATATTATAATGAGAGGTGGGCTTATTCTAATAAGGGACTGGGGGACTGGACTTTGCTCACTCAGTCTTGGACAAAGGGATTTATCTCTAACCAGACCACCATCTAGGGCTATCTAAACAAAGGGGGCTCTCTTTTACTCACACCTGTCTGACTGGAAAACAATGGGCCAGACTTCACCTAAACTAGAATCTCTTTACCTTTTGATCACATTTAAGCCTTCCCATCTGGCTAAGTCCCAAATCCCAAGATTTCATCTCATCATCAGCCCTGCCTTTTAGATAAATTAAGCTTTGACTAATCTCCAAATGATGAAATAGGAAGGGGAAAAATCCTGCATCTCCCCAATATTAACAATTGGTAATTTGATAGTAATTTCTCTCAATATAAATGCATTATGAGAAAATCATGACTAATTGGCAGTGGATTTCAAAAATAACATAATCTGTGATGCAGTGGACTCCAAAGTGGAGGGCATGCTACTTTAGAGGCTGTGGCATGATCTGAAGGTGTATTTGAATAGGGAACCACTGTAGTACAAGACTGACATAATTAGACCTGCACTTTAAGAAAATCACTTTGGCAGATTTGTTGATAACTTATTCTTAGAGAGGGGAAAGACAAGGGAGTGAGATAAAAAGGAGTAATTCTGATAGTCTAGGTGTGTATGATAGACAGAACTAGACATACACAAAAGATACTGGGGGGCAGTATTAGAGGGGGCAGGTAGCAATAATAAGATTTACCACTAATTGGATGGGTAGAGTGTGGGAAAGTGGAGGCAGGTAGGAACACAGAGATTACAAACCTGTGTGACTAAAACAAGTATGGTGCCTTTCACAGTAATAAAGAATTTTTGAAGGTGGGAATCTTTAAAGAGAAACATAATGTAATTAGATCTTTGATGCAATTCATCACATATCCATGCCTGTTTATCCTGTGTAATTCATTCTGACTCACTGAAACTAAACTGGAGCAGTAAGTAAGGCTGTTACTCAGTAGCACTACCTCCAGAGCACAGAGTCCAGTAATTATCAGAGCCCCAAAATTATTTAAGTGAGCAGGGTGTGGGTATATTAAGGAAGGGAGAGCAAGGGAAAGAATTTTGCATGTACAGCTACTTTTAAGTACCTGAATCGTGGCTAGCTTTAACATTCCTGAGGGTTCAATGCCATAGAAGGCCATTGGTAGGAGGGAGTGAAATAAAGTTTTGTTGACAAAAATAGTGAAGACAGAGGTATACTTGTGTTGGCAACAAACCCACAGTAGATCTAGTAGAGAAGGTGGGATTTAACTTTCCCTTCTACTGCTTCGTTAATCCCTAGAAATATGTATTTTATTCTTTTTAGATGAAATCAAACATTTTTAGCTCTTTAAGGTTTGCATAGTGTTTTGCACATATGATCTCATTTGATTCTCATAATAAATCTGTTGGTAGGCACTATTCTCATCCTCTACTTACACATGAGGAAACTGAAGTTGAAAAAAAATTTCCCATTATGATATATCTAGTAAGTTACCGAGGCAAGATTTTAATTCAGGGGACAGAACCAAGATGGTGGAGTAGAAACAGCACTTCCACAGCTCTCCAGCCCACACCACTTCAAAATTATGTAAAAGGGGACTCTGAACAACCACTGGAGCTCCAACAGCCACAGAACAACACAGAGAAGCTAAGCTCCCACTGAGGACAGCTTGGTAGTGAAGCAGGGAGCATCCAGCACAGGGCTATGGGAGCCAAGCCCAGGACCACATGAGTCAGAGGTTTTAGCCCCAGGGTGGCCGGACCAGAAGCCGTCTAGAGGGACCCCAGAACACCAGCAGCTATGTCTCTAGAATTACCAACACACAGATGCCTAGGACAAAGTGAGAGGTTAGTGCCCTATGGACTTTGGGACCAGTATTTGGGAATGCATCAGCTTCGTCCCCTGGGGGTGAGAAACTGCTGAGTTGCTGTGGCACAGCTGCCATTTTGCAGCTTCCGTTGCAGCTTCAGTTCCTGGCCTGCAAACTGTAGGGAGGTCCCGTTGCAGGCAGATCCGGTGATCAGTCTGGGGGGTAATCGCTCTTGCTTTAACTTTCTTGGATCTGGATTGCAGTCTGGGGTGGAGGTCGTGGGGTGTGTGTCCAGCTTGCCAGAGTGTGTGGGGGCTTCAGAGAGGGCACCCAACTAATACCTCCAGCAGTTGAGAAGACCCAAATGTTTGGGACGGAAGCTCCCCTGTCTGGTTGCAGAGTCCTACTGTGGCAACAAGCCCAAAAGTCAAGTAATTAAGTGGCAACATGCCTAGGCAAAGGAAACAAAATAAACAGAAAAATTCAACATTGGACTCCTATTTTGGGGACAAAGAGGATGGAAGCATGGAACAGGAGAAGAACTACGAGGTCAGAAATCCTGCACCAAAAGCCCCAAATGAAAATACGAACTGGTTATAAGGCATAGAGGACCTTAAGAAGGATTTTAAAAACCAAATAAGAGAAGTGGAGGAAAAATTGGGAAGAGAAATGAGAAGGATGCAGGAAAAGTATGAAATGAGAGTCAACAGCCTGACTGAGGAAAATGACACCTTAATAAATAGACTAACTCAAGTGGCAAAAGAGGCTCAAAAAGGCAATGAGGAGAAGAATGCCTTAAAAACCCGAATTTGCCAGATGGAAAAAGAATCTCAAAAGCTCACTGAAGAGATTCATTTCTTCCGAATTAGAATGGAGCAAATGGAAGCTAGTGACTTTATGAGAAATCAAGATGCTGTTAAACAGATCCAAACAAATGAAAGAATTGAAGACAATGTGAAATAGCTCATAGGAAAATCCTGGAAAATAGATCCAGGAGAGATAATTTAAAAATGATTGGACTACTGTAATGGAAATGCAAATTTAAAGATCTTCCCTGCCCCTAGCTTAAGTGCACCTGGAGCCTGTGGTGGGAGGCTTGTTTTTCAGGAAAGCCCATACCTTGATACTTTGTGATTGGGCAGTGGGTCCAGAAGGTTGTTACATTCTCTGAGCCAAGAGAAGGCTATATAAGCCCTGAGGAGAGGCTTTACTTTGGGGCTCACTTTGAGAAGTGTTGTGTGACTTGACCAGATGAGACTCTGGGAAGCCGTTGTTGAGAGCCCCCCGGCTTTGAAAACCCAGATGTTGATGCTTCCCTCTCTGGTAACTGTGATTTGGTATTGATATAATGTTGGGACAGTTTGGAAGCCTGTCTGTTTGATCTGTAAGTTCTGTAACTCTGAAGTTTGGGGTGCTGACCTTTTTCCCCTGAACTAGGTAATGTGTGTTTGTTTGATTAAAGTAAGCTTGTTAACCCATTTTGAGTTGCTTTCCTTTTGAAAAGCAGATCTAAGAACCTGTGTTGGCAGCAACCCTGGGGATATTGGCGTGCTTGCCGCTACAAATGGAGACGAGGGATGGGATCTGCTGAGTAAAAGGAAAGTATGGGGGCTGGGATAATTGTTTGTTTCCCAGTTGTGGTAGCTGTGATTCTGTGGAGCCATGGAGCAGGAGAGAAGAACGGCCTGCATGCTGACTTTGCTGAGCTGAGAGCAGGAATGGTGAGCTGCCTGCATGGAGACCTGAGGAGAAGCCTGGAGCTGCTGCCTTCTGCTGGAGGAGAAGGAACCCAGGAGTTTGGAGTTCAGCCACAGGACAAGATAAGGACTGTGTGGCAAAGCAGGGGCACTGAATGTGTTTCCTTGCTGCATCCCACAGTTTGGGATCCAGGGGGAGGATGGACTTGTGACTGGTGGGTGGGGTGAAGTGCCATGGACCCCAAGGACCCCACATTGGTTTTGTTGCCCAGCTCCCTCTCGGGAGTTGGACGCTGGGGCTGGAGCAGTGTTGCGAGAAGGACACACCCCCCTCCTCCCAAGAGAACTTTATGTGATAATGCTTTGTATTTTGTGAATTGATGTGAAAATGCAATGTACTTTGTTTAAGACCCAGTGGCCACTTTGGTAACTTTAAATGTACCTGGAAAATGTGACCTAAGAGATGTTTAGTGCTAATTCAAATGTAAATTGTATATGCTATGGGCATGAAAGATCTTGGGGCCGAATGTAATGGAAATGCAAACTTAAAGATCTTCCCTGCCCCTAGCTTAAGTGCACCTGGAGCTTGTGGTGGGAGGCTTGTTTTTCAGGAAAGCCCATACCTTGATACTTTGTGATTGGGCAGTGGGTCCAGAAGGTTGTTACATTCTCTGAGCCAAGAGAAGGCTATATAAGCCCTGAGGAGAGGCTTTACTTTGGGGCTCACTTTGAGAAGTGTTGTGTGACTTGACCAGATGAGACTCTGGGAAGCCGTTGTTGAGAGCCCCCCGGCTTTGAAAACCCAGATGTTGATGCTTCCCTCTCTGGTAACTGTGATTTGGTATTGATATAATGTTGGGACAGTTTGGAAGCCTGTCTGTTTGATCTGTAAGTTCTGTAACTCTGAAGTTTGGGGTGCTGACCTTTTTCCCCTGAACTAGGTAATGTGTGTTTGTTTGATTAAAGTAAGCTTGTTAACCCATTTTGAGTTGCTTTCCTTTTGAAAAGCAGATCTAAGAACCTGTGTTGGCAGCAACCCTGGGGATATTGGCGTGCTTGCCGCTACAACTACCTGAAAGCCATGATCAAAGAAAGAACCTAGAAATCATGCCTCAATAAATTCTCAAGGAAAATTGCCCTGATGTTTTAGAAACAGAGGGAAAAATAGAGATCGAAAGAATTCACTGATCACCTCCTAAAAAAGATCCCCAAAAGAAAACTCCCAGGAATATTATAGCCAGGTTCCAGAATTCCCAGATCAAGGAGAAAATACTACAAGCAGCCAGGAAGAAACAATGTCAATATTGTGGAAACACAATCAGAATAGCACAGGACCTGGCAGCTTCTACTCTGAGGGATTGAAGGGCATGGAATATGATATTCCAGGGGGCAAAGGATCTGGGATTAAAACCAAGAATTACCTACCCAGCAAAACTGAGTATCCTTTTCAGGGTAAAATATGGTCATTCAGTGGAATAGAGGACTTTCAAGTATTCTTGAGGAAAAAAACAGAGTTGAATAGAAAATTTGATATTCAGACACAAGAAGCAAAAAATATTTGAGAAGGTAATCAGGGAAAAGAAATCAAAAGGAACTTATCAAAGTTGAGCTATTTACATTCCTACATGGAAAAACAATAATTGTGACTGATGAAACCTTTCTCAGTATGAAAATAATTGAGGAAGGGTATACAGGCATATGAACACATATGTGAATGTGTGTATATATGTTTACAGGTATGCATGGATAGAGGGCACAGGTCAAATTTGGTGGGAAGGGATGATACTTAGGGGGTGAGGTTAAGAGGTGGGAGAGGATTGTGTCAAGAGGAGATAAGGAGAGATGGGGGGAGGTGGGATATAAACCATCTCATGTTGGTAAGGGGAAGTGGTTGCAGGGGAGGGGAAGAACAGGAAGGCAAAAAGTCAAAACCATATTCTCACTGAGTTTGGCTCAGGGAGAGAATGACATACATACTAAATGGGATATCTCACCTTGCAGGAGAGTGGGGGGGGAGGGGAATGAAAGGGGGGATGATGGAGGGGAAGGCATGCTGGGGGGAGGGGAGGTTGGAGGCACCCACTTTTGACTAGGGACAGGATCAAAATAGGGAATGGACCAGGTGGGAGGTCGGATGGGTGGGAGGGAAATATAGTCAGTCTTTTACAATATATCTACTATGGTAATGTTTCGCATAGCTATACATGTATAACATATACTGAATTGCTTATCTTCCCAGTGGGAGTGGGTGACAGGGGACGAAGGGAATGGATCTGGGATTCGAAGTTTTAAAATTAAATGTTTCATATATATATATATATATATATATACTATTGTTAATACTATTTTGCATGTAACTGGGAGATAAGATGTGCAGGCATTGGGACATATGGGCATTTTCCCAATGGAAAAGTCGTAGGAGGCATGGGAGAAAATATTGGAGAGATCAGATTGGATGAGGGGATATCCTGTGGGATTGCTGTTCTGGGGTGGTGAATAGGGAAAAAATGGGGAAAAATTGTATCTCAAAATGTGGCAGAAATGAACGATGTAAACCAGAAGTTAATAAAGCATTTGGGAAAAAAAAGAATTTAATTCAGGTCTTTATGATCCTAGTTTACAACATTATCAAATATCTGTCAATTCCATCAACTATCCACTGAAAAATCTTAGGAAGAAATATATTGGCTTATGACATATTTCTCTTCTTAAAGAACCTATCAAAAGTATATAAGCATATTTTAGAATCACAGATTAAGAGGGTTCGGAAGGGACCCAGATATGATCTAATTGTCCCACAGTTAATCAAACTGAGTCCCAGAGAATGTATGTGATTTGACCAAACTTCCACGCCTAGTTTTAAAACTAGAGCATCATGTCTTTAATCACAATCCTCCAATGTACTTTCCATTATGTGATGAAGTCTCAGAAGGTACTAGTAATAACGGCATCTTTCTAGAAATTCCTTATGATACATCATGCTACCTTTACTTCATGATCACAAATTTTGGTCATCATCATCATCAACATAGTTTTCTCTTCTTGCTCATTCTCCTTTTCTCTCTCTCTCTCTCTCTCTCTCTCTCTCTCTCTCTGTCTCTGTCTCTGTCTCTCTGTCTCTCTCTGTCTCTGTCTCTCTATCTCTGTCTCTCTCTGTCTCTCTGTCTCTCTGTCTCTCTCTCTCTCTCTCTCTCTCTGTCATCTGTTGAGTGCAAGAGAAGCTTCTTTGGAGAGTCAGTCATTTCCCTTTCCTTGTACTTAATATTATTTGAGAGTTGTTTATTCTCCCCCTCCATTCTTGTTCTAAGTTGTGATAGCTTCTGTCCCCTTCAGAATTTATCTTTTTATTGAGAATGACTGTTTCTTTCCTTTGTAAAGAAAATTCTTTATATTCCTACCGGTTTCTGTTTTGTCAGCCTCTTTAGTCCTCCTCCCTCCCAAATTATTTTTCTCTATTATATGTATTTAAATGATGGCTCTGTCCTTTCTATTAGCATGAAAAACAAGGTTGCTGCATCTGTTTTTATATTATGGGACAATCAATTGGTGCAACAAAAGTACATGTTATCCCTTTAACAGAAAATGCTTTAAATTTACGTTGCATATCAATTTCACAGCGTTTTAGCTACTAAATACAACGAATTAATTAAACCCCAGTATCAAGTGAATGAAGAATATAAGCCTGCTTCTCAAGCGAATGTTTTTAATTGAAAGGAGCAATGTTAATTGGACATATAACTATAGAAAGCAGCCTTCAAAATTAATTACAGTCCACCTCTCCATCACCCCACTTGGCTCCCCGCCTCCACCCCACCCCACCGGCCTCAGGTGTCTCGGGGCTGCTGTTCCAGCCAATCAGCGCCGCTGAACGGGCTACTCAACAAAGGCCCTTGTGCGGGCAGTGGGACAGTTGGTGCCCAGGCTCGAGGGAAGGCGGTGGAGGCTGAAGAGAGCGCTAGCGGAGAACTGTTCCCGAGAACAGACATGGAGAGCCGGCGGCTGACCCGGGGGCCCTTCTTGTCCACCCACCTGTGCAGTCCGGAGGATGACCAAAAGCTCTTCAGATGTCCCCCAGCTGCTCATCTTGTGACAGGACCAGGCAACGCTGCGGACTCGAGGAAAGACAGCCCTGAGAACACTTCGAGAAAGAAAAGAAGGTTCTTCCACTTACCAAGTTTTTCAGCTACCCTCACCAAATTCCTGAGGAGCCTCTCCCTCTCACCTGACCTTCCTCACCTGGGTGTTTATTACCCCTTATGAAGAAGACTGGCTTCCTAATATGGACATAATATGATTGTATTGGAAATTGTGGAGAGAGTAATTATGTTTTGGCAATGGTTTAATTTTTTATTATTATTTTTTCTATTTATTTTCTATTTCGACTGTTAGTATTCTAATTATTATTTTTATTATATTAGATTATATTTATTATATTATAATTATTATTCTATTCATTCCTATATTGAATTACCTTTATAAATACAGAAGCAGATATTAAAATTGATTAAAATTTAATTAAATTAAAATGTCAAATTTCATTTTATTTCTACATCAGATATGTGTAAATTCATGCTGCAATGACAACTTTTTATAGTTTTGATGGTTCATGGATGTATTCTGGGTTTGGCAGTCTCCAATGATATAAAACAATCAAATACTTGTATGTGTATATATGTTTATATTTGTGTGTATACATATTTTTATACACAGGTGTGTATGTGAAAGAATTTTTCTGAACTTAATCTTTGATTGATTCCATAACCAATATGGCATAAAGAAGGAATATTATACAATTCTGAAAGTCTTAAAAAAAAACTCTATTCAACACCATTACTAGACATTTCTGGTGACCTGAGAAGAAGCATGCTAGCTAACTCCTGACAAAAATTTTTTATGAATTTGAGGTACAGAAGAAAATATAATTCTTTTGAACATGGCCAACAAGAATTCTTAACTAGGAGAAGGAAGGTAAGAAGGAAAGGACAGGTTTTGGTAATTAAAAAGGAAATTGAATGAAAAAAAGTAAGAACCAGCCACAGACCAGCCTACATTCATTTTATTAGTACAGTATGAATACATCTGCCACAGAAATCACACTGATACTTTATTGTAGCATGGTTCCCTCGTTTCATATCAGTGGGGTATAAGCTCTGTAAAGTGCTTCCATTGAAGAGGTTACCCATAAAGAGGGTTAGGGTTGCTCTGGAGACCCCAAAATACCAACATGCAGGGTCCTGCTGAATGAATTTGACTCAAGTCTCCTCTCAGCCAAAGAAAAGTAAATTTATTAAAAGTTCGCTTGTATTGGACATAGAGTAAGCCTGTGCCAGGTCATTCTATGGAGCTTTCACACAGGGAGACAAAATGGCTAGGATGATTAAATCAGAGTTCAAGCGAGGTTCCCAGAGCCTGTACCTCAAAGACTCAAGGAGAGCTGTAGGGGCTCCTAGATCCCATACCTCATCAAGTGGCCCTCTTGAATGCCAAAGACAATCATAGTGGCAGGCTCATGAGTTACATGCCTTGGAAGAGGGGTGTTCCTGAGGGTGGCAATCCACTCTAATTGGATAACAATTAATGTGAGAATAAATATTACAATGAGGGGCTGGACCTGTTCTGATGAATTTTGATAATGTCATTTATTTCTAAGTAACCTGGAGCCTTGGGCAATCTCATAAAACATATATATCCCTACCCAAACCTAAGTAGAGCACAATAGCTTCCCCAAAAATGTTAATCCAATATCATTATTATTAATGTACTTCAAGAGATTGAGCTTTGAAATGAGGACTACAGAAAAAGAATTTTAAATTTCCCTAAATCATTGTTTACTAATAAACATTTCTCTCAGCCACTTGACATGTGCTTATACATTGATTATAAGCAACATAGTAACCCATTCAACTAAGGAAATAAAGTTAATGATTTTTTAAAAAATAGACCCATGCTGGCTCATAGTGACTTTGTGGAAATTGATATACATTCCACGTGATGAAAAGTCTGGACAATTTATGATCTCCTCCAAAGGAGAAATGTACTATTCATTCAACATGTTAAGCTTACTGTTCTATAATTTACACCATCTGCCATCTTTTTTTTCCCTCTTCCTCACCTTGCTTTTCGGAGGTACCAAAATAATGTCGGCATTCTCTTGATTCAAGTTTGATATTGTGACAAATTGGGGCATTTGCAAGTCATTGAATGTTTGATAAAGGAAGTTAAGTGTGCTTTAACACAGCAAGAATAAACAAAAGGGAACAGTAACAGCATCTCTGGAGGAGGCCCTCTCTTCTCCATTGGGTACTGTAACTCCCATGGTTTTAGGCATCCATTACATATGAGAGGTGCAGACTACATGCAGCTGGGGCATTTTATTCTTCCAGATGAAAGGGAAGCAGCATCAGGAAAACCAGGCCACTCAGGCCTAGGAAAGCCTCTCCATGTTGTGACAGTGAAGAAGGAAGCTGCCAAGTAAATGTTTGTGCTATCACACTTCTCCACTTCTCACTCCCTGTGATTCCTCAAAGACTAGTGGAAGCAGATCAGATATATACAACTTCTTTCCTTGCCCTAGGATGCAATTCAACCAATGCTTGTAGAGGCACTTTCTCTCTCTCTCTCTCTTTTTTAAAAACTGTTTCTTCATCTATCTTGGGCTCAAAAACTAGTACCTCCTATTTCTCTCTCTTCAGCTAACAGATGCTAATTATTTGCATGTCATCTCTCCTATTAGAATATTTGCTTTGTGAGAACAGACTTATTGTATGTCATTTGGGTATTTCCAGTGTTTTAACCCACTGCCTGACACAGGATAAGAGTTTAATAAATGCTTGCTGTGTTAAAAAAGTTTCCTGCCTCATTGACAATGACAACTAGTGACAGTCTTCAAGACTTAATTTAGAAGGAAGATGACACAGTATTTGCTACATATCATGTAATATATTATAGGTTCATTAAAGCAAATGAAATGCACGCTTAAGATTGCCAGGAGGGAGACTGGAGAGTGACAGAATATTCTGATTTTTGTCTTAATTGAATTTTTCTTCCCCAGAAATAAATTGGGTACAGGGCAATAAAGAGATTTTGAAAAAAAAAATAGAAAGCTAGATCACTTTTTTTTTTTAAAGCAATTGGGGTTAAGTAACTTGCTCAAGGTTACGCAGCTAGTCATTATTTATGTGTGGGTGCTCACTTTCTGAGGCCGGATTCAATTGCGGGTCATCCCAACTCTGAGGCCGGCACTCTTTTTTTTTTTTAAATAAACAAATGCTTTATTAACTTCTGTTTCACATCATTCATTTCCGCCAGATTTTGAGTTACAGTTATTTTTCCCTCCTGTTTTTCCCCTACCAACCCTCCCAGAATAGCAGTCCCACAAGATATCACTTCCTCCAATCTGCTCTTTCCCCTATCTTCTCCCATATCCCCTTTGACTTTTCCATTAGAGCAAGGTGAATCTCTGTGCCCCAATGCCTGCACATCTTATCTCCCAATTACATGCAAAAGAGTATTGATAATAGTGCTTATATATATTTGAAACATTTAATTTTAAGACCTCGAATTTCAGATCCATTCCCTTCCTCCCTTGTCACCCATTCCCTCTTGGGAGATAAGTAATTCAGTATATGTTGTACATGTCTAGCTATGCAAAACATTACCATAGTAGATATATTGTACAAGGCAGCTTATAATTCCCTCCCACTCATCCCACCCCCCACCTGGTCCATTCCCTACTTGATCCTGTCCCTCTTCTATAGTGGGTACTTCCAACCTCCCCTCCCCCAAGGATGCCCTCCCATCCATCATCCCTCCTCTCATCCCCCTTCCCCCTATTCTGCTGCAGGTTGAGATATCCCATTTAGTATGTATGTCATTCTCTCCCTGAACCAAATTCAATGAGAATGTGGTTTTGCCTTTTTGCCTTCCTATTCTTCCCCTCCCTTGCAACCACTTCCCCTTGCTTCTTCTACATGAGATAGTTTACCCTACCCTGTCTCTCCCCATCTCCTCTTGCCACTTTCCTCTATCACCTCATAATTTCACCCCTTAAGTATCATCCCTTCCCAACAAATTCAACCTGTGCCCTCTATCCATGTATAACTATAAACATATATACACACATTCACATATGTATTCATATGACCATACAGCCTTCCATTATTTTCATACTGAGAAAGATTTCATCAGTCACTGTTATTGTTTTTCCATATAGGAATGTAAATAGTTCAACTTTGATAAGTTCCTTTTGATTTCTTTTCCCTGATTACCTTCTCAGGCATCTCTTGCTTCTTGTGTCTGGATGTCAAATTTTCTATTCAACTCTGGTTTTTTCCTCAAGAATGCTTGAAAGTCCTCTATTCCACTGAATGACCATATTTTCCCCTGAAACAAAATACTCAGTTTTGCTGGGTAGGTGACCCTTGGGTTCATTCCCAGTTCTTTTGCCCTCTGGAATATCATATTCCATGCCCTTCGATCCCTCAGTGTAGAAGCTGCCAGGTCCTGGGCTATTTTGATTGTGTTTCCACAATATTGAAATTGTTTCTTCCTGGCTGCTTGTAGTATTTTCTCCTTGATCTGGGGATTCTGGAACCTGGCTATAATATTCCTGGGGGTTTTTTTTTTTTTGGATCTTTTTCAGGAGGCAATTGGTGGATTCTTTCAACCTCTATTTTGCCCTCTGGATCTAAAACATCAGGGCAGTTTTCCTTGAGAATTTCTTGAAGGGTGATTTCTAGGTTCTTTCTTTGATCATGGCTTTCAGGTAGTCCAATAATTTTTACCTTTTTTTTTTTTTTTTTGGAGGGCAATTGGGGTTAAGTAACTTGCCCAAGGTCACACAGCTAGGCCCTTGTTTGTGTGTGTGTTAAGTGTCTGAGGCCGGATCCGAACTCAGGTCCTTCTGACTCCAGGGCCAATGCTCTACTCACTGCGCCACCTAGCCACCCCAGTCCAATAATTTTTAAATTGTCTCTCCTGGATCTATTTTCCAGGTCAGTGGTTTTTCCCAGGAGATATTTCACATTGCCTTCTAATCTTTCATTTGTTTGGGTCTGCTTAATAGCATCTTGATTTCTCATAAAGTCATTAGCTTCCATTTGCTCCAATCTAATTCTGAAGGACTGCTTCTCCTCAGTGAGCTTTTGAGATTCTTTTTCCACCTGGAAAATTTGGCTTTTTAAGGCATTCTTCTCCTCATTGCCCTTTTGGGCCTCCTTTGCCATTTGAGTTAGTCTATTTTTTAAGGTGTTGTTTTCCTCAGTCAGGCTGTTGACCCTCATTTCACACTTTTCCTGCATCCTTCTCATTTCTCTTCCCAATTTTTCCTTCACTTCTCTTTTTTGATTTTTAAAGTCCTCCTTAAGGTCCTCTATGGCCTGTAACCTGCTCATATTTTCCTTTGGGGCTTTTGGAGCAGGATTTCTGACCTCACAATCCTCCTCCTGTTCTATGCTTCGATCCTCTATGCCCCCAAAATACGAGTCAAATGTTGCATTTTTTGTTTAATTTGTTTCCTTTGCCTTGGTATGTTGCCGCTTAATTACTTGACTTTTGGGCTTGTTGCCAGAGTAGGACTCTGCCACCAGACAGGGGGGCTTCAGTCCTGAACGTGTGGGGGGACAACTTCCGTTTCTGGCAAGCTGGATATCCATCCCACAACCTCCCCCCCAGACCACAATCCAGATCCAAAGAGGTTAAAGCAAGAGCGATTACCCCCCAAGACTGATCACTGGATCTCCCTACAGTTCTCAGGCCAGGAGCTGGAGCTGCCACTGAAAACTACAAAATGGCGTGTCTCCTCAGTGGCTTCTAGCCCCTAGGGGAGGCAGCAGAGAAGTTCCCCAAATACTGGTCCCAAAGTCCATAGGGCACTAACCTCTCACTTTTTCCTAGGCATGTTTGTATTGATAATTCTGGAATCACCACAGCAGCTGGTGTTCTGGGGTCCCTCCAGCTGGCTGCTGGCCTGGCCGCCCTGGGGCTAAAACCCTGGCTCAGGCGGACCTGGGCTCGGCTCTCTGCCTGTTGTGCAATGCACTGCCGGCTCCCAGAGCGCTGCGTTGGTCCTTCCTGCAGGGCTGTAGGGCTGTCCTCAGTGGGAGGTTAGCTTCTCTGTTTCGTTCTGTGGGTGCTGGGTCTCCAGAAGTTGTTCAGAGTTCCCTTTTACATAGTTTGGAGGTGACCTGGGGGGAGAGTGCCTTGGACGTGCTGTTTCTACTCCACCATCTTGGCTCCGATAATATACTATAATTTAAATTTGGTTTATTTTAAGCTAGGCTTTGCACAGTGGCTGACCCTACCAGGGATTGGGGTGGGGATTGGGAAGCGGGCAGTGGAGATAAAGGCCAACATAATGTTCATACACTTGCCAGTTCTCATGTCTCTCAGAAATATGCCACCTAGCATCTTCCATGTGGGTGATACCGTGTGCCAAATATGTATTACACCTTCAAAATTCTAACTTAAACTCTTTCAAAACATCAGTTACCATACACATTAACCTCTTACCATTTTTCGCACTGTGATAATCACTGGAATGGATGTATACCTGATAATTATGGAGCTAGAAGTGAATTAAGACATACCTGTAAGCATGGCAGTGCCCATAACAGGAATAGGCAAATTTGGAGGAGTGATCGATTTAGATGGGAAATAATGTTACATTTTGGACATGCTAAGTTTGAGATTCTTATGAGACTTCCAGGTGGCTATGTCCAGTCAAGTATTAGTGATATGGAGTCCTTGTACTCTGGAGAAACCCTGAGAATGAATGAATAGATTCGGGAATTATCTTCAGAGAGATGGTTTACCTCATTGTAAAACTTATTGGATGTTTTTCAATCTTGATTTATATGCTTTGTTTGACACCAAAACCTGCATTTCTACTCCTACATCTCTGATTCTCCCATATATCCCTTTTTATTAAATATATATATATATATATATATATATATATATATATATATATGTATATTTTTTTAAATGGCATTTTTAAAGTATTGCTATTACTTCCCAATTCGCACCCTTCCCCAGTAGAACTTTCCCTCATAATGAAGTACACTTAAGACTAGGTCATTCCATTGGTCATGTCTAACAATTTATCTATTATTCCATACCTACAATTGACAACTTTTCTTACAAGAGGGAGAATGTATTTTTCAGTCTGTCTGATTAGTTCTTCTGGGTCTCATTTACTATTTTTTTCCTTCTCTAGTCTCCAATAATGGGAATTCACTGTTCTATTTTTTCTTTCTCTTGATGATCTTGTTGACTCTAGTGGCTTCCAGTATTATTTTTTTTGCATAGAAAATTTGTGATTCATATCTCTATCTCCTTCCTTGTTCCTAAACTCTAGTCCTGAATTTCCAGTGAAGCTGGCACCCTTACTGCTCCATAAACAAGATTCTCTCTCTAGATGCTGGGCATTTTTGTGTGTGGCTGTATCCCATGTCTGAAATGGTCTCCCTACTCCTTTCCACTTCCTGGCTCTCCTGGCTTACTTCAAATTCTAACTAAAAACCCCAATTCTACAGGAAGTGTTTCCTGATCCTTCTTAATTCTAGTGATTTCCCTCTGCTAATTATTTGCAATTTATACTGCATATGGCTTCTTTGTACATTGTTATTTGCTTGTTGCCCCTTTTGCCTCCCTTAGATTGTGGATTCCTTAAGAGCAAGAATCTTTTACCTTTCTTTATATCTCCAGTTAGCACAGAACCTGGAACATAATAGGCATTTAATAAATATTTACTGATTGACTGACAAATTGATTTCACTCTAAAGTTAAAAGTTAGATTAGATGACTTCTGAGACTCCTATTACATAAAGCAATGGCCTCATAATAAATGTATCTATAATCTGCTAGTCCTCTTTCATCTTTGATATTGTTAAAATATAGTGTCAGAGGGGAAATGAGAATAGTTGCTTTCCTAAAAAACGTGCCAAAAGGCCAATACTTGGCAACTGAATGGATTAGTGTGACATACACCAAGAAACTTTTTTTTTAAACAAATACTTTATTAACTTCTGTTTTACATCATTCATTTCCGCCAGATTTTGAGTTACAATCATTTTCCCCCCATTATTCCCCTACCCAACCTCCCAGAATAGCAGTCCCACAAGATATCGCTTCCTCCAATCTGCTCTCTCCCATACCTTCTCCCATACCCCCATCGACTTTTCCATTAGAGGAAGATGAATCTTTGTGTCCCAATGCCTGCACATCTTATCTCCCAATTATAGGCAAAAGAGTATTAATAATAGTATTTATATATATATTTGAAACATTTAATGTTACGGCCTTGAATTTCAGATCCATTTCCTTCCTCCCTTGTCACCCATTCCTTCTTGGGATATAAGTAATTCAGTATATGTTGTACATGTCTAGCTATGCAAAACATTATCATAGTAGATATATTGTACAAGGCTGCTTATAATTCCCTCCCACTCATCCCACCCCCCACCTGGTCCATTCCCTACATGATCCTGTCCCTCTTCTATAGTGGGTACTTCCAACCTCCCCTCCCCCCAAGGATGCCCCCCCATCCATCATCCCTCCTCTCATCCCCCTTCCCCCTATTCTGCTGTAGGTTGAGATATCCCATTTAGTATGTATGTCATTCTCTCCCTGAACCAAATTCAATGAGAATGTGGTTTTGCCTTTTTGCCTTCCTATTCTCCCCCTCCCTTGCAACCACTTCCCCTTGCTTCTTCTACATGAGATAGTTTACCCTACCCTGTCTCTCCCCATCTCCTCTTGCCACTTTCCTCTCTCACCTCATAATTTCATCCCTTGAGTATTCTCCCTTCCCAACAAATTCAACCTATGCCCTCTATCCATATATAACTGTAACCATATACACACACATTCACATATGTATTCATATGACCACACCCCTTCTTCCATTATTTTCATAGTGAGAAAGATATCATCAGTCACAGATATTGCTTTTCCATATAGGAATGTAAATAGTTCAACTTTGATAAGTTCCTTTTGATTTCTTTTCCCTGATTACCTTCTCAGGCATCTCTTACTTCTTGCGTCTGGATGTCAAATTTTCTATTCAACTCTGGTTTTTTCCTCAAGAATGCTTGAAAGTCCTCTATTCCACTGAATGACCATATTTTCCCCTGAAACAAAATACTCAGTTTTGCTGGGTAGGTGACCCTTGGGTTCATTCCCAGTTCTTTTGCCCTCTGGAATATCATATTCCATGCCCTTCGATCCCTCAGTGTAGAAGCTGCCAGGTCTGGGCTATTCTGATTGTGTTTCCACAATATTGAAATTGTTTCTTCCTGGCTGCTTGTAGTATTTTCTCCTTGATCTGGGGATTCTGGAACCTGGCTATAATATTTCTGGGAGTTTTCTTTTTGGGATCTTTTTCAGGAGGTGATCGGTGGATTCTTTCAACCTCTATTTTGCCCTCTGGATCTAAAACATCAGGGCAGTTTTCCTTGAGAATTTCTTGAAGGGTGATTTCTAGGTTCTTTCTTGATCATGGCTTTCAGGTAGTCCAATAATTTTTAAATTGTCTCTCCTGGATCTATTCTCCAGGTCAGTGGTTTTTCCCATGAGATATTTCACATTGCCTTCTAATCTTTCATTTGTTTGGATCTGCTTAACAGCATCTTGATTTCTCATAAAGTCATTAGCTTCCATTTGCTCCAGTCTAACTCTGAAGGAATGAATCTCCTCAGTGAACTTTTGAGATTCTTTTTCCATCTGGCAAATTCGACTTTTTAAGGCATTCTTCTCCTCAATGCCCTTTTGGGCCTCCTTTGCCATTTGAGCTAGTCTATTTTTTAAGGTGTTGTTTTCCTCAGTCAGGCTGTTGACCCTCATTTCATACTTTTCCTGCATCCTTCTCATTTCTCTTTCTGATTTTTCCTCCACTTCTCTTATTTGATTTTTAAAGTCCTTCTTAAGGTCCTCTATGGCCTGCAACCCACTCATGTTTTCCCCTGGGGCTTTTGGAGCAGGACTTCTGATCACCTCACAGTCCTTTTCCTGCTCTCTGCCCCCAAAATAGGAGTCTAGGGTTGCATTTTTCTGTTTCCTTTGCCTTGCCATGTTGCCACTTAATTGCTTGACTTTTGGGCTTGTTGCCACACTATGGCTTTAAGGCCAGATAGAGGAATTTTCGTCCTGAACGTGTGGGGGCAACTTCCCTTTCTGGCAAGCTGTAAACCCACCCACAACTTCCACCCTAGATCACAATCCAGATCCAGGGAGGTTAAAGCAAGAGCGATTACCCCCCAAGACTGATCGCTGGATCTCCCCAGGCTGGGAGCCGGAAATGCCTCTGAAAACTACAAAATGGCGTGTCTCCTCAGAGGCTTCTAGCCCCCAGGGGAGGGAGCTGACGCATTCCCCAAATACAGGTCCCAAAGTCCATAGGACACTAACCTCTTACTTTGTCCTAGGCAAGTCCATGTTGATAATTCTGGCGTCTCCACAGTTCCTGGTGTTCTGGGGTTCCTCCAGCCGGCTGCTGGCCCTGCCGCCCTGGGGCTAAAACCTCGGCTCACGTGGACCTGGGCTCGCCTCGGCTCCTGTGCTCTGCGCGCTGCCGGCTCCCAGACCACTGCGCTGGTCCTTCCTGCAGGGTGCTGGGCTGTCCTCAGCGGGAGGTTAGCTTCTCTGTGTCGTTCTGTGGGTGCTGGGGCTCCAGAAGATTTTCAGAGTCCTTTTTTACATAGTTTGTGGAGAATCTGGGGGCAGAGAGGCTTGGAGGAGCTGTTTCTACTCCGCCATCTTGGCTCTGCCCCCACCAAGAAACTTTTAAAAATATCCTTTCTATAATATTTATTTTAATTGTAGGTAAAAATCATTCCAGTATATCACTAAAATAGAACTAAAACTATAGATAGTGAAGTGTAAATTCTTTGAGATGAAGGACTGGATTTTGTTCGTTTTTATTTGTCTCTCTTTGTAATCTTATGCCCAGAACAGCACTTTAGACATAATAGAAGCTTAATATATTTGCTGAATTGAATCAACATTAATAGCTACTGAAAACTGAATTGAATCATTCAATTCATAGGCCAACAAATATACTTGTTTTTTCTATCTCTGCTCAATTACCTTAGCTCATGACTATTTTTTTTTCTTTTATAAATAAGATGCTTGAATAAAAATTTGAAGAGTCTTTAAATAGGTTTGAGTTCTACATAGACTTATTGCTCTTATGTATTGCTTACTTAAAGAAATTTAGTTGGATCTTGACGTTTCAACTCCTTCTATATATCTCCGTTGAATTCTTGACAACATTTCATCTTTTTATATCTTTTTGATACTCTATTTTAATAAACCTCTTTGCAATAAAGAAAGTGTTTAGGGGAATTAGTGTATTAAATTTGTCCAATTTCCCTAACTTTGCAATGATGCCAACATATATAAAAGTGGTAATAGTTAAGGTTCATATGAATTCCAGTATTCCATTTCCCTAAATTATATAATGAGAATCTGGATTCTATAGACTGTTTTCTCAAATTAGTCATAATCTTAAACATTTTAAATGATACAACATTGAGTAGGCAATTAGTTATAGAAGTTATACTCTCTGTGTTGGGAGAGTAAGGGACTATCTGATGAATTAACATATACTTCACAAGATCAAACACTACCCTGAAACTCAGACAAGTTTTGCACCTTCAAATTGGATAACATGTAAAGTGCTTTGCAAGCTTTCAAATGTTATATAAATGCTTTTTTCGTTATTGTTGTTCTCACTTTATTATGACTTTCAAGAAGAAAAATGGGGAGGAAGTGAATTTATACTCTTTGAATTGCATCTTAAAATAAGCATTTTGCATGCCATTTGCAGAAGGGAATCACAAATGATTTCCATTTTCACCCCCTAAAATAAACTAAGCCATATGAGTATGTACCCACAGACAAATCCATGGTCAGTCAAGCAGGAGCTACCTATCTTTACTTCACACACACACACACACACACACACACACACACACACACACACACACACACACACACACACATACCTTTCTTCACCAAATAGGGAGAAGGTAGTATCTACATGCCAGACTTTTGAACCAGTTTACCTAAGCCTGTCTGCATTTGGAGCAACCATCAAATGTGTCCACGTGACTGCTCAGGTTGCATTGAGAACTGCTGTGTGGAATTAAGGGGAGCCCAGTGAATACTAAAGGGAAAGAATTATGCATCCTTGTGTCCTGAGGCAATGTCTGACAGCTAATTCAAGCCTTCCCACAACTGTGGAGCCACAACGGAATCATCTGTGAAGTCAGCCTTCTCACTTCCTCAATGTGTTTCCAGAGTTGCCTGGTTTGGGAAATGGGACTTTTAGATATTTGTGCATGGCTTGATATGGCACAGGCAGGATTCTCCTCTCTGTCACTATGGTTTCACAATAAATAAAGGGCTGGGCTGGCCATTCTGAGAGCAGTACTTCTGCACAGTGGTTAGTGGTATTCCCTGCATGGCAAAGGAAATCTCTTTCCGCTCTGCTCTTACTGCCCTCCTCTCCACTCCCACCTCCCCTTCAAGGCTTTGGCAAGAGAAGACAGGGCATTTTCTAACTTGGTTGGTTTTTAGTGACTTTCCTGGTGATAAGAAGAATGCCACCTGAGAAGTGTTCAGGAGTATTTACAAAAGAGACAACATAAAAATTTGATGAGACCTTATTAACACATAATGACATTAAAAATCTCAGGGGACTATACTCTACTCGTCATTTATAAAAGGATGAAGGGAAACTAGAGAGAAAATTCAATTCAATTGAACAAACATTTCTTAAGCATCTGCTATGTGCCAGCACTGTGCTAAGTGCTGGGGATACAAAAAGAGGCAAAAGACAGTCCTGCCTTCAAGGAGCTTGTGATCTAAAGGGGGAAACAACATGCAAAAGAACTACATACAAAACAGGCTACTTACACGATAAATAGGAAATAATTAAGAGAGGGAAGGCTGGAATTAAGCAGAGTGGTGGAAGGCTTCCTGTAGTTGGGACTTAAAAGAAGCCAATGTGAGAAATGCTGGCAATTTGGTTTCCACAGATTCTATAGGAATAATGGGTGTCTACATGCAGGAAGGCATAAATCTGTAAAAAGGGGCCTGAACTAGGCTGGCTCAGACCAGTTGGGGGATGGTCGCCGACCTTTCATTAACAAGCATGCTTAATGAATAGGTCAGGAGAGTTGTAACCCAGAAGAGCTGGAGCCAATTCCAGCTCAGAAGGAAGGAATGGCTCGAAAGTTAAATGAAACAGCATAAAAAGGGCTTGCCTTTGTCTGATCCCTTGCAGTCTTTTCCAGGAAGCTACCCATTTATTCATTGCAGAATAAATGTAAAATAAAGATCATGAAACTTCCTGGATACTCAACAAGTGTGGTTTATTCCATAGACAGAGCACACAGATTTTCATTTATAACACCAATGAAGTCAGTAGCAGAGTGCAGGAGGGAGAGCATTCCGGGCATGTGGGGCAACCAGAAAGCATGTTCAGGACTGAGACATGCATGCATATAGTCAGAAGACCAGTGACACTGGATTGAAGTGTATGCATTGAGGAGTAAGGTATAACAAGAGTAGAAAGGTAGGAGGAGGCTGGGTTATGAAGGACTTTGAATGCCAAATAAAACATTTTAGATTTGCTCTTGGAGACAATAGGAAGCCACTAGAGTTAACTGTGGGGTGGGGGAGAAGTGTGTGTGTGTGTGTGTGTGTGTGTGTGTGTGTGGTGTGTGGTGTGTGTGTGTGTGTGTGTGTGTGTGTGTGTGTCTGATCAGACTTGAGTTTTAGGAAAATCACTTTAATGACTGAATGGAGAATAAACTGGACTGGGGAAAGACCTTGAGGTAGGCAAATTGACCAGCAGTCTATTGAAGTAATCAAGGCATAATGTGATGAGGGTCTGCCCTAGAGCAGTGCCAGTGTCAGAAAAGAAAAGGAGTTTGGGAGAGATTTTGCAAAAGTGAAATTGGTAGACCTTGCCACTGGCTTGGATATGTAGTGCTAGTAGTGAGAGAGACAGAACAATCTGGGATGATTCTTAGGTTAGGAGCATGAGAGACTGGTAAAATGGTGCTGTCCTCTAAAGTAGTGAGGGACAAAGGAGAGAGAGATATCTTAGGGGGAGAGATAATGAGTTCTCTTTTAGATTCATTGAGTTTAAAGATGCCTGTGTCAAACCTACAGGTTTAAAATGTTTACGTGAATGTATATGTAGAGCCTATATCAGCTTGCTTGCCATCTTGGAGAGGGGGAAGGGGAGCAAAGGGGAGTAAATTAGGAACCCAAAAGCTCATGGAACTGAATGTTGTAAACTAAAAATACATCTAAAATAAATAAATAAATGAAAAGTTCAAGAAAAAAAGAATTTTGAACTGAAAAAAAAGTTTGAAAGGCAGTTGGAGATGTGAAATTGGAGACTGAAAAACACAATTAAAGAGTTGGACAATAATAACAAATGATTGCTAGCACTTATATAACACCTATAATGTGCCAGGCACTGGTGATGTCTTAGGCTTCTTATGTTAGAGGCTTGAGTTTCTAGTGCTTATGCTGATGCTGCCCTGAGGCCCACGGAGGACCCTAATGTCTGGTGCAATGAAGGGGTGGTGGGATGGAGGTTGGTTGGTGCTGCTGGAGGGAGTAGGGGTCTGGTAGTTTACCTGGTGCTGAGCTGAGGTCCTAGAGGTGGTGTCTGGTATGTGCTGAGGCCCAGTGGGGGTGTTTCTGCATTTCCCTGTGGTGTTCCAGCCCCCTTTCTTGTCTTGTTAGTCAGATGATGTCTGGTTCCCCAGAGCTATACTAAAGAGCATGGAGACTGTCAGTTCCCCTGGCTATACTAAGGCACATGGGGCTTCCTGGTGTTGCTGTTTGCCTACTCCACCACACTGGGGCTCAGCAGCTCCTGCTGGTTTGCTGAGGTGTTGCTTCTGTTCTAGACTACACTCGCCTTTCAGCCAAGTGAGACAGACCTTTCTCGTTGGTCCTTCAAGTTTCTTGGGCTTACAGATCATTTCACCCCATCTTTTTGCTGGCTCCATTGTTCCAGTATTTCTTTGAGGGCTCTATTTTGTCATTGTTTGCAGGTGAGTATGGAAGAGTTATAGTGATTTACTCCTTACTTTGCCATCTTCTCTCTGATTTTTTAAAAGGTCTAAGCTGAGGGACTTCCCTCACTCCTTCTGTTAGATAGTTTAGCTTCCTCCCCATCACACCAATGATACCATCCCTTGGAATGTACTCAGAAGAAGTTGTCTAATGACAAAGGGGGTACTCAGCTGGTATCAGTGTGAAACGGTCCCATCAGTTCCAACTTATAATAGAAAAAGGACTACCTTGGGCCTCTCTTTGCTATTGCCCATGCCAGTGTTCAGTCTACTAAGACCTGCATCATTGCCTACTCCACTGTGTTGAGAGCCTGTTCTGCTGCTTGATGTTTCTGGGGCCCTACTCTGTTGGCAACTCACTCCTCTGCCCACTATCTAGTATCTATGTTCACTATATTGGGGTCCTTTTCTTGTGCCCCACATTAGACTGATGTGCCCGGTTCCAAGATTTGAATGGCATCTTCTGTATTGAGGCCTGAGTGTTGGACCTCTATACTTGGTCGTGGTGATACCCTGCCCTGTATCAAGGTTTTAGAACTAGCAAAGATGCTGCTATTGCTGGGACCTGAGCTCTGCTTCTAGTACATATGCTCTTCCTAATATGTGCAAGAAGTTGGTATTTCTGCCAGAGCCTAGGAGGGTGCTTGGGGCCTGTACTTGGGTCCACCTAGCTGGAATCTCTCACCCACTCTTCAGTGGGAGTCCTACTGAGAACAGCTACAGTTTATGGGAACTATGTAGAAACCATCTAATCTCTCCAGATGTTCCTGCTCTCAGTAAATCAGCAGGGTATATTTGGAACATTTGTCTCTATCTCTAAATACTAGAATAAGATCTTTGGGGATCCTTAGAATGATCAGTCTTTGTCCTTTCAAGTACTTCCCTCAGTGTCTTGCACCAAAAATGCTCACAAAGTTTATCTGGCACAACTCCCTAACAGCCTCCTAAATGTAAAAACCCTCAAACAATGCCTTAAGCACAGTTTCTTAGATAATCCTCAAATTACAAATTATAGGGAAAGCCCAGGTCAACCACAATTGGTATGCCTGGAGATCACTATCATTCCCCCAAACAAAATTTATTCCGATTCAACAAATAGCTTACAACATTTATCATCTTCAATCCATGGCTCATAACTAGAATTTTAGAGGCCATGAAAGTTTCAAAATCAAGGTCTCTCATCCCCAGGACTCACTTTCCTCCCTATTACCATTTACCACCTTCAAGGAGTACATTCTGAACTAATCCTACTCACTATCCTTAGCTGAGTACCATTATATATCATAATCATCAGGTTATCTAAACAATGATGAAGAGATAAACTGTGGGTACAAATAGATTACATCATATTCTTAATGAGATGCATCACAAAGTTGTGTGAGAGATAGCATCAAAGAGATATGCTATTGGACCAGGAGGAAGGTCAGTCTTATGCCAAGATCAAAAGCTTACATGTGGACAACTCCTTTTAAGGCCATTCATCTCCAGGCTGCACTTCTTTCTCTTCTGAACTTCTGATGCTCTGCAGAAAGTTCTTTACACTGGAATCTTACCTAACTACAGGACTTCACCTGGTTCCTCCAAGAACTTCCTCTTTAAGGAGAATGCTGAGCCTAGCCATGCCTTCATTCCTGTCCGTGACTCTCTTGGATTTTTTCTGTAATACTTCAGGGTAGCTTTATCCTTTCTCTTCCTCCTCTTCTCCCACAACTTTCTTTTAAATATTATCTTCTCCCTTTAGAATATAGTGCTCCTTTGAGAGCGGGGATTAACGTTCATCCTTTTGCATTGTTTGTATTCTCAGAATTTATCACACTTTGTAAGGCTGAATAAATACATCCTGACTTGACTTTTCTGGAGATCAAGAGAAATATTTGAGAATGTTGGACTTTTGAGGATGACAGAATTCCCTGTCAAAGATTTATGGAAGCACAAGGACACATATTAATAATGGGTTAATGGGTTGTAATTTGTACCACCAGAAAGTTCACTTTGAAAGCTCATGAATCAATTAAAATACTGAAAAATAAGTAATTTTGAAACTTGTAAATTACCTGAAAAAGAATTGTTCTCAGATAATTTTTCCAAAATTGTGATTATTATACTTTGATATTATATATGATCTTAATAAAGTACCTCAGTATGTATAGGTGTGTTTTATGTGCAACTATGTACGTGTCTGTCTGTCTCTATGTTAGCAAGCTTAGATAAATAGCAGATAATCTTATATTTCCTGTAAAAGTTAGGCAACAGAGCCAAAATATTAAGTATGTTTTTTTGGAAAGGTCACAAAGGAAGAAAAGATTAAAAAAAAAAAACATGCTGAGTCCATCATAATTTTAGCTCACTAAGGGAGTTCTTAGGAATTGTATTAGGTGGGAAATAGAACACTAAAGAGTCTCAAATGCTCCCTCTGACACTACATTAAAACAGAGTCTGGTTTAAAGATCATTTTTGATGTTTTTATAGGATGAAAGGACTATTTGGCTAACCTGACCTTCTCATTCTATGTTACACCCTAAGCAAAAGAGTCTATCCATTCATTCATTGATTGAAGCAAAAATAGAATGTACTCAAAGAAAATTCAGGCATAACAAAGTAGCTTTTGGAGACATATTAAGAAGGTATTTGATAAGAAAGAGCAAAATTCTTCAAGTGTGACTATGAGATTTCATTGTACAGATGGATATAAAACCTTATACCATAATTGATATTTTCCTTGTAATAAGAAAGATGAAATTCGTTCATTGGTTTCAGGTCCCAGTTGGGAAGAATTAGCAGTTAGACAACAAATCTATACTAAGTGTTTATGCCAGTCAGTGTGCTAAACATTGAGGTGATTAAGAAAAGCAAACAGTCTCTGTTCTCAGGGTGATCATAGTCTAATGTGAGAGACAACATGCAACGCCGCCTCCCCCCACCCCCATCCTAAGTACAAACAAGGTAAATTGGAGTAAATCTTACAGGGAAGGCACTAAAATTAAGGAAGCTTCGGGAAAGCTTCTTGAGGAAGACAGATTTTTATTTGAGACTTGAAGAAAGCCAGGGTAGCCAGGAGGTGGAGAGGAGAAAGGGGAACATTTCAAGCATGGGAAGCAGCCAGTGAAAATAGAGGTATAGACATTCTGGAACAGTGAGTAAGATTAGCCAGACCAGAGAATTTTAAGCTGTAATTCCAGCCCATTAAAGCATTTAGCATAGTGCCTGACACATAGTAGGTGCTGGGAAAATGTTTATTATTATTATTATTATTATGTGACAAGTGTAGTTTTCCGGACCTGTTTCTGATTGTTTAATGAATCAACAAGTAAAACAAACAATCTCCCCCCCCCCCAAAAAAAAAATAAGTACTCATATGAGACAAACACTTAACTAAGCATTGGGGAATACAAATGCAAAAGTGTGACAGGACTTGCCCCCAAGAAATTTATATTCTAACTGAGGAGATAGCACATTTAAAAGATTGGCTACAGACACATGTTTTGGTTTGGGGAGTCATAGGAATGGTGGTTGGAAAAACAGGGCAGTTGATTGACATATCTATTCAAGAAGCCATAGTGGTATTGATTTGGTGATAATTTCAGAGCAAGAGGTAGAAGTAATGGAGAGAGGATACAGAGATTTGGATGTGTTGCAAAAGGCAAGACTAGAGGTTTTGTATCTTGTTCCTGATTGTTTAAATGAATGCATGTAAAGGGCAGAAAGTGACTGGGATGAAGAAGAATGCTTATAATGGAGTTCAAGGCTTAGTGTTTTATCTTCTATACATAGTTTGTGTGACCAAAGCAGCTAAGTGGTGCACTGGATAGAGCTTGAGCCTAAACCTGAAGGCAGGAAGACCTGAATTCAAATTGAGCCTTAGCTACTTCCTAGGTATGTGATCCTGAGCCAGTCATTTAACCATTGTCTACCTCAGTTTCCTCAGCTCTAAAATGGAGATAATACTAACACCTACCTCCCAACGTTGTTATGAGTATCAAATGAGAAAATATTTGTACAGAGCTTAGTTAAGTGCCTACTTAACTCTAGTGGTCTGAATGATTTTTTTCCTTCCATACAAAGGAGGCTATTAAATAATCTTTCAGGAATACCCAACATTTCAAGTTAAATTCAGAGTAAGGCACTATCGAGGACAGCTCTATATAGCTAAGTTTTCATTAATGTGAATAATGAATCCCTTGAAGTGGTTGCATGTATTAAAATTTGCATTATTTGAAGCTATAATTATGTAAAATATAATTGGTTCTAGTCCAATGGAAAAATATGATGCAAAATAAACAATATTTAATGCAACAACTTTCTAATGATTCATTATACACACTAATTAGGACCTAGCTGTAGAAACACTACTTCAACTTTTGAATTATTGTAAAGAATTAATCCAATGAAATTTTAGGTAGCATATGGGTCTGGAGAGATATACCTTATTAAAAAGAAAAGAGTAAATAAAATGTAGTGGGGGTGCGAAGAGGTCTTAGCTTCTCTTGTGTTAGGTGTTGGAGGGAGTGTCACACAAAGGGCGGGAAGAATGTGAGTTGAACATTTGGATATAAGTAATGAATAGGAAAGTACTACTTTACAGAGTAGAGCTAGGCCATCTTGGAACAAAACATAATTTTATGCTTCAAAGCACAAGGCTCATTAGGAGAGAGGTCATTCAGTAATGGTGAGAGGGGGAAATATTTTTTAAAAATTTTAAAAAAGAAGAAAAAGAGGATAATTTTTATTGCATAAAGTTAAAAGAATGGTTACAAGGGAGTTCAAGGCTGAGAGTCTTATCTTCGATACACAGTCTGTGTGACCAAGGCCATTCAAATGGGTGTGAGGTAGGATCTCAGAATTTCCCTAACTGACATTTCTCTAATTAGAAGTGCTTTGGAGCATTTTTTCACATGGTCACAAAGTTGCTTTCTTTTCTTAGACCATTTATCAATTGGGGAATCACTCTTATTCTCATAAATTTGGATGAGTTCTTTATATATTTTGGAAATGAGGCCTTTATCAGAGAAACTTGATACAAAAAATTTTCCCCCAGTGATCTCTTTTTCTTCTAATCTTAGATACTGAATTTGTTTGACCAAAAACTTGAATTCTATATAATTAAGTAGAAAGGGATCAAAGTGACCAAAATATGTATAAATATTGATGTCATGGAGAATAGAAGGCACAACTTAAGAAAAGGAATAGCAGAATAGAGAAAACATAATTCATAGGAGAAAATATGTAAGAAGATAGCCATAAAGCCTGTCACGTCAGTTGCCTGTATACAAGCACACAAAACAGCTAAAAACAAGGTGAACTAGAGATCTTAATAAAAATGATACAGATAGAAAGTTCTCTAGGGAAGAAATCCAAGCTATTAATAGATATTTTTAAAAAGTCTCCAAGGCAAGAAATAAAATTTGGCCTCAGTGGTATCCTTGAGACTTGGTTGGAGGCTACTCATGCCTGGAATATAGATCTGGAGATTGTATACCTTATTCAAAAGAAACCAAATAGATAAAAGGAGCAATAAAGCCTAGGTAAGATAGTGATAACACATACAACATGTTGAACTGCTACATTCTTATTTTTTTGGTTTCTTTTTTCTCTGCCAGGAGAATCATCTGTGGATTGGGAAGAGTAAAATAAAAATGGTAAGATTTGAACTGCATCATGGTAATGAAATAATTAGTAGACATTATTGTTGGTTTCTATTAATATCCTTTCAAAGACTATGGAGAACAGAAAAAATTGTGAGTCTGCAAAAAGGGGAAATAGCTTGATGTTTTACAAGGGAAAAGAGAAAGAACTATAGGTCAGTCATATTGACTTCTTTCCTTGAAAAATTCTAGAACAAATGATAAAACAGATGGTTAGTGAACATAGAAGAAAGTAACCAAATAGATAAATGTTCCTTTAGATTTTGTTATTCCATGATTGCTGAGTTCTTAATTAGGACTTGAGAGACCTGAATTTTTTGTACTGTATCCACACTATGTATTGAGGTGTCTCCAATAAATCATTGCACTTAAAATTTTTTAGAATAGAATTTTAGAGCTAGAAGGGAGCATTTTGGATGACCTACAGCAAATCCTTTTTTCAAGTGGACTTTTGTTTCTCATCTTTAAAAAAAGAGGTTGAATTGCAGTTCTTTAAGTTCTCTGGCAACTTTAAGTGATTTTGACTCTAATTTAAAAGAGCTATTAAAAGACTATTACTGAATTTCAAAAGTAACATAGGATAGTTCATTCCATTATGGAAGAGGCAGCATTTGGATACCTTTGGACTAGTGTTTTGAAAGATAGCTGACATCTCTCTCTCTGTCTCTCTCTGTCTCTCTCTGTCTCTGTCTCTCTGTCTCTGTCTCTCTCTCTGTCTCTCTGTCTCTCTGTCTCTCTCTCTGGACACCTCTCTTTAAGAAGGTATGGGATGGAGGTTTACATAAATCTGGAATAATCAGTCAGTACCACATTCTAATCATGACAGGAATTCACTCTACCTGCTATAATGTGGCCAAAATGTATTTTGATGTGGTCCCCAGGATGTAGAAAACTCTGGTCTAAATGATATATAGTACAGACCTTTTCTTTCATATTTTTTCAATAATTAAATAAATATTTCTTTCATACTGAAAAATCATTTCTCCCCTAAAGACTGGTGAAAAAAAATAGGTATTCCTAAATCCCAAGCAATCTTAAATGAATGACAAAATTTTAAAATGTGGATATAAGATCCCAAACAATTATAGAGTTATGAAAATGTATTTAAATGAATATAGCTACTATTATTCAGGGAAGGAGAGTACAGTAATGCCAATATCTTCTTCATGTGGAAAAATACAGGATTGAAAAATAAAGGCTAAAGTTTTCATATTATTTCTACTGTATCTGTCATTAAATAAACAAACCAACCCCCCCCAAATTAGAGAAGCCAAACATATTAGATACATGCTCAGCAGATATAGATTTTTATTCCTTTAAGATAATATATTTTTAATATTAGTTTTATTTTTCCCAGTTACATGTAAAAACAATGACTAACCTTCACTTTTCTTTTTTTTACAATTTTAAGTTCCAAATTCTCTCCCACTCTCTCTTCATTCCTCCATTATTAAGAAGGCAAGCAATGTGATAAAGATTTTACATGTGCAGTTATGAAAAACATATTAGTCATGTTGTGAAAGAAAACAGATGTAAATTAAAAAAATTATGCCTCAATCTTCATTCAGATTCTATGAGTTAAGAGAATGTATTTTAAGCAATTTGAAGATACATAAGCTTTTGATTAGGTTATGAAATTTGTGATTGGAGTAGTTATGGAAGTGGACTGGTGGAATGATTCTAGTGTGGAAAATTCAAGTTTCTTTAAAAAAATCAAAATAGTAAAAATACATCTTTTCTTCCTAAACCTAATTACATTAAAAATAATTTTAACCTGGGTAAAAGGTGATCTTTTCTCTGAAATATCAAGTATTATCTTTGAGTGTTGCTTTAATAAAAACAGATTGGATAGATTCTCCAATGTGGGAAATAGAAGCATGGAATAGAATGAAATTCCTAACTTTGATTCTCCTTCACCTTCTCCCCAATCAGGCTTGCTGTAGATGTAGCAGAGTACAGGACATTTTCAATCTACAAGCAAGCCACATTCCAAAAGTTTGGAAATCAATTGTCTGTGTACATTTTCTTAAGTAACAGTGGGAAAAAAATGAAGGTAAGATTCCATGATAGTTCAGAAAAGCTTATTTCATAGAATCATGAAATTTCAGAGCTAGAAAAATCCCTGCAGATTATTATTTAGTTTAACCTCTCCATTTTCCAGTTGAGGAAACTATGGGCCAGAGATTAGACAGTTGCATTAAGCTATTATGTAGTAGAAAAAATATATATCTAAAACAACTTATTTTCAGAAAACAATCTGTTGTCATACTAGGAACTGAACAAAACTTAAAATGAAATTGAGTAAGAAATTAAAAAAAAAAACCTTGATACTGAAGGAAATAAATTTTCACCACAGGAAGATGTATTACATGGAGAGTTTTTTTGACAAATTCTGGAAATGAATTACTCAATGCCTTTAAAAATTGATAGCACTTATTGTATTAGGTTTTTTTATAACATGATGGCCAAATGAGATATATTTTGATCATTGTATATAATGCCAAGTGCTTTGTATATCATGAAGCACTATATAAAAAAATGCCAACAATAATGAATTATTATAGGGGCTGCTAGGTGGTGCAGTGAGTAAGAGCGCCAGCCTCGGAGTTGGGATGACCCGAGATCGAATCCGGCCTCAGAAAATGAGCACACACACATAAATAATGACTAGCCGTGTAACTTTGAGCAAGCTACTTAACCCCAATTGCTTAAAAAAAATAATGAATTATTATCACTATCATTGACTTTTAAAAGGCTCCATTTTTCCTTGATAAAGGAAAATACATTGCCAATACAACTATTATACTTGATAACCATTATTAGGACAGGTTCTTAATTTTCTTTTTTTCTTTTGTCTTGTAAGTATAACAAAGATGGGCGAAAGAATTTCAAAATATAACAGTAAAATTTAGAAGAGAATTATAAAGGATTATATAGGTTTTAAATAGAGAAATGGTTTACTCTGGTCAATCAAGTCCCTAAACCAGTGCAAAAGTAGAACCAGTTTAAGTGGAAATAAATAAGGGAGTGCTAGAGTTCATCAGAAAATAAGAGAGGGAAGAGGATTAAGGAAATAGAATAGAGGAAAATAGAAAGTTTTTCAGTCCAGGCAAATAAGGGGGGGGGGATTACAAGAGGGAGTGCTCAAGAAAAATGGGTGCCAAAAGAGTGTAGTTTTCAATAGGATGCCTGCTGCTACTTAGCACCCTACCCTTGGGATCAGTATTCTTCTATTCAGGACAAAAGCTCTTACTATGTTCCTATAGGATCATATATCATAGATTTGAGGCTGGAAGTGACCTTAAGTGACATTAGTCCAACCCCACTCACTTTACATCTGAGGAAACTGAAGCCTAGAGAGACTGAGATTTGCTCAAGGTACTGCAGTTAGTAAGCACCATCTCTTGTTTGATTCTGTAAAACTGTGATTTATCTACCTTCAGACCAATTAGCATCTGCCTAAGGTAAAACTGGAGACAGATAGGTGGCTTGTTGGATAGAAGGTAGGGCCTGGAGCTCAGCCTGAGTTCAACTTTGGCCTCAGATACTTACCAGCTGTGTGACCCTGGGCAAGTCACTTAGCCTGTTTGCCCAATTTCCTCATCTGTAAAATGAGCTAGAGAAGGAAATGGCAAACTGCTCCAGTATATTTACCAAGAAAACCCCATGGACAGTAGTCTATAGGTTCATGGCTGAACAACATACCACCCCCACTACCACTACCACCACAACAATGTGGAATTACCTGAACAGTGAGGAGATAAAATAAAAGGTTTGGTATGTGCACCATCCTTCTGGAAGTGAAGAAAGGAAGCACTGGGGAAGATATCTGGGGTCAGAGAGTTCCACCCATCAGGTGGTATCATCGGGCCCCCAGATTGCTTATTATTCAGAGTTAAGGTAGGTGGGCACAGGGCAGGAGAGATAGAGTTTAATGGATTCTCTGGATAAACAATACATTTAGAAAGTGCCTTTTATTCAGGACAGTTTTTATTAGTTCTGGAGTCAGCCAAGAATGAATCCTGAGATTCCTAGGAATACACTCAGGGTTGTAGCACATTGAGTAGATCAATTAGCTCTATAGCAGTCCCACCCCAGTTTTCTAGGTTGCACAGAACTAGGCCTCCTCTGAAGGGAGAAAATTATACAAGCTGCATTATTGAATATCTATTCCCCTACAAGATTTACCTCATACACATATTCTGTATTTTTATCTGAAAAGGCAGAATCAAGTTGAATTTTTAAGAAACTAGATCTTGAGTACCCTCCTTACAGTTTTTGATTGTGCAATGAATTCTGACCTCTAATAGTTGGATGATAATAATCCACATGAAGAAATCTAGACAGAAGCAAAGCACAAGCCATGTGCAGAAATCTCTGCCATACCCATCTGAGCAAATGATTCTTTTTTTTCTGAGAAGACTCACTAAAATCAAATAGAATTTCCATGCAAGGATGCCAGAAACTTTTGCCATGTTTCCAAAAGCACTGCAGAGAAGATTTAAGTCATATTTTTCAATTTAGAAAGGGTTTTTTTCCCCATTCAACTTCTCCTTAGTCCTTTTGAAAAAATAGTTTTAGCTATTTAAAATGGGAAAAATCACTATGGCAATAGGAATCTTGAAAAACACGATTGAGAAATACAAAATTTTACTCTTTCTTCACATATGGTATACACACACACACACACACACACACACACATTCCAACATCATCCCTGCATCCCTTGCATTTTCTCCCCTAGCTGAATTGGTCATAGTACAGCCAAGCCTTGGTGAAATTTTGAATTAGGCTACTCTAGTACATATTATTTCTGAATGTGACTGCTATGTGGTACAGTGAATAGAGTGCTGGACTTGGAGTCAGGAAGACCTGAGTTTGGATTTTCCTCAGGTCTCTAGCTGTGTGACCCTTGGTAAGTCACTTGACATCTAGTTGTTACAGTTTCTTTATGTGCAAAATGAAGTAAATAATGACATTTATCACCTAGGGTTATTGAGATAATATTTGTGAAGTGCTTTGAAAACTATAAAGCACTATGTAAATACCGGTTGTTGTCCTTACCATCATCATCAATATCATCATCTCCCTGGGTCACTCCACTTACTGCTTTCCTCTAGTGAGCTTGTCCATTCTCACTTGGCAGAGTATTATCTGATAATAGCATTTTTTTGCTTGAATCCATGATTTCATAGATCTAGAAAATCCCTTCATTAGTACTGATCATCAGTTAACCTACATATTATGATTTTAGAGTTTGCTAAGTATCATAAGATTGAGAACTAGAAAGGAACTAGAAGTCAAATGAGTTCAACCTCTCTCAGTTTTACAGATGAAGAAACCAAGGCTCAAAAGATAAAGTGACAACCCAGTTACACATCAAGTGTCTGAGGCAGGATTTGAAACTTAGGTTTTCTTGGCTCCAAATCGATCATTCTGGGCAAGTGATTATACAATGATAATACATGTGAGAAGCAGGATTAGAACCAGGTTTTCCAGGCATCAAGGGTGGTTATCTACCAGGTCAGACTGTCTCTCAAGAATTCAGGATAATGGGAAACAAGAATATCTGTCACGTTTACTTTGGGCTTGGATATAGGATATGAATGTTCAGAAAATGACTCCTAAAAACAAGTTTTAAGATTTAAGAAAATGAAAATCAGTAGTACTTGCATTTTGAGGTGCTTCTCCAGTAATAGTGATGAATTTATACAGATCTACTTAGATACTCCCCCTTTTTCTCCTTGTGGCCAAACACAACTAGTTCTTGTCAAATGTGCAATATTTTCTGTGGAGTTAGAGGAAACTAACCAAATATACATTTATCCTCAAAGTACTTGGTAAAACCATGAATAACTAGAAATCTGACACCCATTGACTTTAATTTTTAAATTATTTCATCAAATTCTCCCTTATTTTGCAGGTACAAAAACTGAGAATTTCAGAACATTTTCTAAGGTTACATAACTACTCAATGTCAGAAATGATAAAACAAAACAAAACATACAAACAAAACACCTCACATCTTCCAGTACAGAAAGTATTCTTTCTTTTACATGACTCTGATGTAATGCAAAATGAATAATAGTATTGGCAGGAATTAATGCCAATGTCATCCAGCAATTTAAGATTTTTAAATAGTTTTATGCACTACTCACTGTATTGGTTAAACCCCTTCCCATTCTTTGCTACCATCAGACATTGTATTGACAATTTTTAATGGGAACCAGCCAGTCTGACCACCAGTCTTGCAACTAGATGTCAACAGTTGCTATTTGTGCTAAATTTCTGGCTGTTAGTTTTCTATGTTTCCTGTACTTCTTGCAAGGGAAAAGAGCCTCCATGAACATTGTGGTTGCCAATAACATCTCTACAGGGTGGGTGGCCCAGGTGCCAGTCACTCAAAGCCATAAAATTGCAGAACTAGAAAAGATGTCAAAATGGCATGTGTTCTACATCCCTTTCTGTAACAGGTTTGCAATAAACTATCAAAGACAGATGGCTTTCAATCATAGTCGCTGGAATGTTAAAGGACAGATATTGCAACGATTCTCTCGGTAGGCCATTCTCATGTCTAATTACTCTCATAGTCAAAATCTTATTCCTTCTGTCTAATCAAACTTTTTCTTGATGCATAAAAAAATCCAATTTCTCTTTCCTGTATATTTCCTAAAGGATATTTCCTTGTCAGGACTAGATTGGAAGTTCTCTATGCCAATGAAGAAAATCTGATAAGTGTCCTCCTTTCTAAAAACATATCCATGTCAAAAGACATGTCCAATCCTTTACTCCTCTCAAAAGTAGCTGGAGTGGGATAGTAAGAGACAATTTCATACTTTGGAGACAATCATACAACACTAATGGCCAGGCCTCTCACTGTTTTCCTGTTCTATGCAGGTCTCAGATGGGGTTGCAGAGAGGCGTAGCACTTTAAGGGCTAGTCATCTGCATCTTCTGTAGTGAATTGCTAATATAGGTCTCAACATGTGTGGGAAAATCCAGAAAAGGCAACAAGATGGTGTGTCCATATAAGCAAAGTAAAACAGTGACAAGACAATCACATAGAAACAAACAAAACAACAACTTTTTTGAGGGCAGAAAAGTAGATTTGTATTCACAGTGCTCTTTAAAGTGCTGTGATGAGGCCTTAGCCATCTGCCTTCTTGCTCTGATACTGCTGCGATCTGTGAGCTCGTTAATGTCAAGACTTCCTCCAATGGAAATCATCTTGCATAGCCTTTGTCAATATTCTCCCATGAGGCCTACAAGGGGAGCCTAGGGAGTTCCCTTAGTTTTCTGGGTGGGCTTACTTTAGGATTTGTGACCTTGACAATATAAGGATGCTGAATCACTGTGGAATGTCCATTTGCTATCTCTTGTTCTCATTATGTGACTTAAATACTATCAATGTGTTTAGGATAGGGACTAGGACTAAGATTTCATTGGTATAGGGAACTTCCAATGAGGAAACATCAATTATCTTTTTGGCGACTTATGACCTTAAAGAGTTGTTTCAAATTCTCAGAAGTTAAGTGGCTTGTCCAGGGTCATAAGACAATATGTGTCCAAAGCAGGACTTGCATCTAGTTCTTCCTGGCACAGTATCTATTATACACACATACAAAGAGAAGGAAACATAATTTGTTGTTGTTACTCATTTATTTCAATCATCTCCAACTCTTTGTGACCCCAATTGGGGTTTTCTTGACAAAAGTAATGGAGTGACTTACCATATCCTTCTCCAGTTCATTTTTACAAATGAGGAAACTGATACAAACAAGGGTAAGTGACTTGTCCAGAGTCACACAGCTAGTGATTTGAAGTCAGGAAGATGAATCTTCCTGACCCCAGGCCCAGCACTCTGTCTGCTAGGCCACCTCACTTTTTCTCACACAATCAATATAGACATTATTTTATGTAGGTCTGTATATGTGTGTGTGTAACATACACATATTATATGTATATATAAATATATGTATATACCCATACACACACAAACACACATATATATACACCACTATCTAACTATATCTATATACATTTCTATATCTACATGACATTTAAAACCAAACACAATTTTCCACCATGTTCATGGTAAAGGCTTCTTAAATGACCATAAAGTTTATAATCTTTGAATTTTAGTACTAAAATTATACTTTTATAGCATCCATCATAAAATTCTCCTTATTTTCCAGACATATGTATGTATGCATGTGTAGACACCTGATCACATATGTATATGCACATATATATGTATATATATGTACATAGTATTGGACAGTTGTCCATCTTACCACATATTATCTGAATAACAGGCATTCTTCATGCACTTGATTTTTCTTCTCCACTTATATCTCCCCACTTAGTTGATGTGTTAAATACTGTTGAGCTTTATTGTCTGCAAAAAACTTATTGTCTCCAAAACTTCATTGCGTGTGTATGTGTGTGGGGTATATAACACACAAAACTGTATGACAAATTGCATAGCCCATATGCCCAAAGCAGTTGTGAAGAAACCACACAAGAAAAATTTGACTCCCCCCATAGACCAAGACCGTATGAATTTAGAAGTCTTTATTTTTACATTTCAAATATATACTAGCTACATCCCCTCCCCACAGTATACATAAGCCATCATAACACCAAAAGAAAGAATTAAAATCCTAAGTATATTATACTTCTATGTTTTGCTGAAAATGTAGACCGAAGCCTTTCTAGTGATTTTATTGTTGTTGAGATGTAGTCTGATTTCTTTTGTGTAAGGACCTCTGGATGAAGCAACTATTCTTCAGCATAGAGTTAGAGATTCCCTTTCATCAAATTTTAAACCCAGATTTTCCTGACTCCGGAGTTAAAACTTTATCTAACACGTGATATTTCTTCTGATTATGGATACCATTCAGGCTACTCTGAAATATGCCATGGCTTGATGCTATCTGCACATCCTTCCTAGATAGGAGTATCTGGAGGCTCTCATTATCTGTAGGGTATTTCTCTTCCATTTAGACTTTGTACTGAATATTCTCCAAGCCATCTCTCTATTGAGCTCTCAGTTAATAATCAGAATATCATCCAACACACAATAATCTTTGGTTATGTCTACAAGATTGGGAATCTTATACTGAAACAATATAGAATGAGTATTTTCACTCATCCTCTTAAATACCATTTAAGTATTTTAAGAGAATGATTATGTATCTCCTTATTTTTCTCTTCACATGGTTAAAAATTGTTAATAAATTTCTTCCCTTTCCCTTTAAAAATGTGGTGCCAAGAAATAACACATTCCTCCAGATGTTGAAGAGGCAGTTTGGCAAAAACATGGCATAGGACTGTATAAATAATGTCAGGAGTGCTAAAGCTTTTCCTAGGCAAAAGATGACAAAAAAGACTAAGGCCAACAAAAGATATGTTTTTAAAGTTATATTGGGTAAAAGAGGAGGAAAAAAGAAAGGCAGATGGTTACTTAGTGGGAATACTACCATGATAATTGATGATACTGTTATGATTTTACTTTCACTGTCTCTGAAAGAAATTTGTCTGAAGCTCATTGGCCTACAATTTGAAGACTCTACTCCCTTCCATTTTTTTGAAATGTGGGATTTTTGTCCTTGTTCAATCATGTGACACCTTTCCTATTATCCATGAACATTAAGTTCCTAACAGCAACTTAGCAACCACATATTGTGTTCCCTAGGATGTGCTTCTTTTGAGCTAATAGACTGTAATACATCAAAAGAAGTTAGAGAGTTTCTTCTGTCTCTTTAGTACTTGTGATTTGTGTTTAAATCTAGGCTTAGCTATTCATAATGGACATGACCTTGGACAGGTAGGTCATCACTGGGACTCAACAAAATAGGGTCATTCTAAGGTCTTTTTCTAGATGTAATCCTAAAAATATGGTATTAGCTACCTAAATTCCTGTAGCTATTGACAGAAACAAGGAAGTGTGGTAAAATTCTTAGCACATTAAAAAAATTTAAGAATAAGAAATGGTGATAAATTCATGATATGCTTACTTTCTTTTATACTTCACTTTGCCATTTTAGAAATATAGTAGATTATAAGCTCCTTGAAGGCAGGAATTATTTTTATTTTTCTTTCTTAAAAAGTTTTATTGATGTTTTTAGATTATAGTTTTCCAAATATATATTTCCTAGATATAGTGAGTGAGCCTTCCCTTAGATTAGTTAAGCAAATCTACAGGGCCATCATGGATGATAATTTATGAAACATGATATATTCATAGTCTCTCACACTCAAATAAAAAATATGAATTGGTTAGGGTATTGTAGGAGTCAGGAAAGGGAGAGACAGAGACAGAGACAGAGACAAAGACACCGAGAAACTGAGTATAGAATAGAGATCTGAGGATAGACTTTGGTTCTTAAGGTTGAATTCTGGGGCATGCCTAAACCAGAGAGGAGGGAAAAGAATCATTGAACTTAGTTTGATCATTCAGGTTGTATAAAAAAGAGGGTGCTTTTGAGCTAACTTCAAATGCCAAATTACTCTCCAGATATGCCCCAGAGCCTTATGCTAATATTCTGAGTTTGAAGTAGTGAATATGTATCCAGGAATGAAATTGGAGAATGTGAGGATGTGGGGGAAGGGTGCCCTTCTTTCAAATTGTAGAGAACAACTTAAAGAACAAGATCAACTGTACCAGCCAGATCTTCACACACCACAAGATAGTCTTTCTACCAGTCATCAGCATCAAAACTTTCCTTCAACGAGATCAGCTCCAAACATTAATTGCCAAGTCTTCTTTTTCCTATTCAGCTGGTATTAGTTGTGTTCAGATCCTTTGTCTTCTCAGTTTCTGTTGCTTTATGTCTGCTTTTCTTTTCAGGTCTTAACTCCACAGGCTTTTCTGCATTTTATCTTTTGTAACCAGTCCCCTCATTGGTTCATTTAGTTTCTCAAGTGGTTTCTCAACAACTTTCCTGCCTGAAAATAGAAACTCCTTGTACATAATGACCCAACTCTTTATTAGGTTTAGAAAAAAAACAAATCTACATTTTTTTCTCAGATATTACATGGTTATTGGAAGATAATATGTATTTCCTGAGCAATTTTTTGATTCACAGGATTCCAGCAACAAACTTTAAATCCTAGAAAACAGTGATATTTTAAATTAGCTTGGAAACGAAGAACTATAGCCATTTCTAACATCAGTCAGTATCTTATCTCCTAAAGAACATGTTTTCACTCCAGTAATCTCAGAACTGATGCCTTTCCTCAAACTCTTTAAGAAAAGGGGCTTCATTTTTCTCAGTTTCTCTCAGAACTGTTTGTGTTTCAGCTCAAGCTGGTGTCTTTGTGTTGATAACACAAATATATTTTCTGTGCCTCTTTCAGCCAATAAAATGATCACATAATGAAAGGGCAGTGCCGTCATCACCAAACATTATAAAGGAAGTATAAAGGAATTTAGAAATAGTCTAATATTTTTGTTTTAATATATAAAGAAACAGAAGGCAAGAAAGGTTAAGTGATTTGTCCATGGTCACAATGGCAGAGTAATGATTAGAACCCAGTTGTAGTGCCAGTGCAATATTTACAGCCCCCACGATCACAAAAAAGACCATGACTTACAAATATTGCATGACATTCAATTGCAAAATATATCAAACTCTCCATATAGAGGACAGAATTGAAACATTTATCTAGACATCAGAAAACTGAATCCCAAAACCAGTAAGCCGATTCCATCACAACCGTAAAGAAATTAACAAGCCATGATAACATTGAGAGCCACAGCCTTCTTTAGCCTTCTGACAAACCAATACAAGATCGATATTTATTCACAAACCTCTCTATATCCTTGCCTCAACCTCTGCTCTCTCCCACCATCTCTCTTGCTCTGGCTACCGGTTTCATGTGGGCTCTGCTTCCCTTCAGCAAATTCCCTCCATCACAGGCTCCCTGTGATTATATTCAGCCTATTAGGGGGCAGAGTTTAATTTCTTTTTTTTTTTTTTTGCTTTTTGGAGGTCAATTGGGGTTAAGTAACTTGCCCAAGGTTACACGGCTAGGTTTTTGTTTTGGTCATGTGTGTTAAGTGGCTGAGGCCGGAACCGAACTCAGGTCCTTCTGGCTCCGGGGCCGGCACTCTACTCACTGCGCCACCTAGCCGCCCCAGCCCTTTTTTTTTTTCAGAGTTTACTTTCAAAGCAGGGGAAATCTTCAAATTTCCCCCTTAGGTTTATTAAGGGGCAGGGAAGATCTTCAAATTCCCATTCCCATTGCACCAGTCTTCTTTATTCCACTCTATTGCTCATACTATTATGGTATTATTACTTTGTAACATTTCTGGTTATATTGTTGAATATTCAGAATGCAAAAATTAGGTGCTCTGTGGAGGCTGAATGAGTACATGTGTGGCTTGGGAGCATGTGATTGGGTACAATAGGTCCTGCTAAAAGGTCTCCCCTTCCACCTGGAAAAGTAAGAAACATCTTTCTCTGAATTATTTAATATATTCTGAACAGAACAAGGAAAGGGGTAGTGCTGTTTGCTCCCATTAACCTTACTCAAAAAGAAGTGGGAAATAATGGATATTATGTGGCAATGATCCTCAGAGTTAGGCAACAAGCATTGTGCCAGCTACTGTGCTGGTGACGAGGTAGAATGCTAACTTCCTCTCTATTTCAAGCATAGGAAAACATTAAAAGACTTGAGATTGTATCTGGCCCTCCCATTTGGAGCCAAAGGATCTGGGCATGAGAGGACAAACTGGCCTGAGGAAGAATGGGCATGAATTTGGAGTACTGTTTCTATTTGCCACTTATTTCACTTTGGTTCGACCTAAGATGGTCACATTGGTAAAGAATTACAACAGGACATGACATGATGGGTGGCTATGCTAGAAAAGAAAATTCTCAGAATATTGAACTGTCCTCAATTAAATTAAATATATAGGAAAATTAATGAATTTTAATATCCTTTAACTTAATTTAAAAAAGAAAAAAAAAACACTCTAAGCCCCAACGGTCAACTAGCAACTGTTATCAGCTGTATGTTGCCACATGGTATAAACTGAAAGCTGTCTCTGTACTTGTCAACCTTCTTTTAAAATTGTCTAACTCAATGCCTGACTGAGTGAAAGCCATTTCTTGAAAACACCCTAGTTGACAACATAAGGAATTTAAATGTACACAACTGAGAATATACAGAATTTATTTAAGCAGCTTCCACACACAGTAACTACCAGAAACAGGCTGGTGAGGTAAAGTAGAGTGAGGTAGTAATCTCTAGAATCTCTTCCAATTCTAACAGTCTATGAGTAGGTGAGTGTGAGTTTTTCCTCTATTTTTTTTCATTCAATGGCTCCTTCCCAGAGCACTGGAAAACCCCTGGCTCCCATAGCTGGAATCTCAGAATTTCCTGGTAATAGAATAGTACAACATGAGGCATTGCAACATATTCAGGGAAAAAATATTGGGAAGCATCATAAACAATTCTGTGAACAATCAGAGGTTGCAAGGGTAAACCCTATTGTTTTAACTTGCCTTCTGTTACCATTCAAGAATTTTACTTACATAACCTCCACAAGCCTAGAATTCTATGGTAACTGGACTAGTGTGATGTTTTGATTTTATAGGCTGTGTGGAAATTCTTGTTCAAATGGCTGACTTGCAAATGATTTAAAAATTATTTAAATTGTGTAAAATATAAGGTAGAAGATCATAGATTTAGAAATAAAAGGGATAGGGGCGGCTAGATGGCACAGTGAGTAGAGCGCCGGCCCTGGAGTCAGAAGGCCCTGAGTTCGGAGCCGGCCTCTGACACTTAATCCACACAAACAAAAACCTAGCCGTGTGACCTTGGGCAAGTTACTTAACCCCAATTGCCCTAAAAGGGGCGGCTAGGCGGCGCAGTGAGTAAGAGCGCCGGCCTCGGAGTTGGCATGACCCGAGAACAAATCCAGCCTCAGAAAATGAGCACCCACACATAAATAATGACTAGCTGTGTAACCTTGAGCAAGTTACTTAACCCCAATTGCTTTAAAAAAAAATAAAAGAAATAAAAGGGATATTAAAAGCCATCTAAAATCCCCTCATTTCAAAGATGTAAAAATTGAGGTCTAGGGAAGTGAAGCATTGGTTGGAGCTCCTGGTGTCAAACCCAAACCTATTTCCATTGCATTCCCCTGTCTGGTAGCATCCTTGCTGGTGGCTATTGCACAAGCAAGAAGATGTACAGAATGGTGAGAGAGTTTTTCTCAGTGCTGTAAGTTAGGTAAAAGTGATACAGGTTTATGTTTTATTTTTATTTAATCTTTGCAACAGATAAACCACTTGCTTTACTATAAGTTGCATTGATTGTCCACCACAGGCATTTGCACAATGCAATTGTTGACAGTTCTGAGCTCACTAAAAGCTTGTGTTTGTACAGGCTTATTAATAGTTATAAATGGTAATAAATAAAAGAAAAGCACATTAGATCGTCTTTTTGGCTTCTTATTTTCTGTTGTTAAGCTAGAATATGATGGTAAAAGCAAAAGGGGAAAAAATAAGGTGTTGGGAAGTTGGAGTGCTTTTTGTTCTGCTTGAATATTCACCACTAGAGGACACCACACATTGTATAACAAAGCAGTTGTACCCAAGGGAAAGTGTCAAAATATAAATTATTTCAGCAATGTCATTTTCCATATATTTCTAAATTGCAATTATTGCAACCTAAAAAATTACTGCTAATTTGCAAAAAAAAGAGTGCCTCTATTTTTCCTTTGCAACTTTATAAGGTTTGTTATATTTTATATTTTATATATTTCTCAGAAAACAAATTTAACTTGTTTATTAATTTAAAGAATCAAATCATATCTCTGTCTCTTGAAAAGTGGTTTGTTATTTATGATTTTCCATTCAGTTGAGTAAAAGTGGATTATGTGGCAATTGAGTTATGCAGGGACTTTCCCCATGAAAAGGAATGATTTTAAATGTGGGTTTGAGCATCAAAGTAGCCCATACACTCCATGCAATATTTTCCTTTAAAACAAGAAAAAGAAAAGAAAAGAAAAGAAGAGCCAGAACATTCAACATTCAACATTTTGGTTTCCTTTTTGCTCCTACTTTTAGCCTCTTTCTGAACTTCCACAAGCAAAAGTAGAATTTTCAGAGAAAGTAAGCTTTTTCTGTCAAAGTTTTTCCTTGATAAAATTCAACATGAAATAAAGACCTCCATTAGAGAAAGTATGTTTTCCCAAGAATTAGGATGACCTAATAAGTCAAGCAATGTCAAGACTTAGCAAGAATTTTTAAGTTCAAACAATTATCAGGGGAAATTGAGATATTTCTACATGGCCTATCCCTTAGAATATGAGAGTTTTGAGAAAAAATGAATATATCTGAATTGTTGCTTGAAATTGCTGTGTGTGGGGTATATGGTGTTTTCAGGGAGGACTAGCACTTCTGGTATGAGGGCTTGCCAAGCCTTTTTTAAGTCTGTCCTTGCACCTTTGGTATCCACCTTTACACAGCTTTCACCTGTGGCTCCAGGAAGATGTAGCATGTACAGTGGCCAAATCCTGGTAAAACCATCTCAGCAGATAGGTTAAACCAGATTGAAGGTAATTGACAGGCCTCAAAATGAAGCATGTGAAGACTTCTGCTGGTGGAATGGGGGGTGGGAGGATGAGAACAATTGTTCCAATGGCCATGAAGGTGGCTAAAACAGATGCCGTGGAGCGTTTAGAGCAGACCTTGGCAGTAAGTAGGGGCCAAAATTAAAATAGGCTAATTTTTTCAGGCTGCAGACTGGTTTTTAGTGGCTCACTTTCCAAGTAAAGGTATCATTAGTGAATAAACTCTTTTGCAATTAAACCATATTTTTAAAAAGGGAAATTTCAATTAATATCAATTAATTACACTTATTATTTAAGATTTTTATTCGTCATGAAATTGCTCCTCTCAGACTAGAGACAGCTGATGATGATTTTGTTGCCATGGGTCATGTGACAAAGAGGAGAGAGTGCATGGTTGTAATGGTAATGAGAATTTGAAGATCTTCCCTGCCCCCTAATAGGCCAAATGTAATCACATGGAGCCTGTGGTGGGAAGAGTTTACTGAAGGTGTAACAGAGCCCACAGGAAGCTGGGAGTCAGAGGAGTTAGAGCTGGAAGGAGGAAAGGATGTGGCTAAGGAGACAGCTATACTTGTGAGTGATTGCTTTCTGCTGTGACATCTAGGCTTGTGAGTATTTGTTTGTGGGAAGGCTAAAGAATGGTGTGGCTCCCTGCTGTGCTATGGTATATTAACTTCCTTGTTGCTATGATGAATTTGGTTTCCTGGTGTTGGAATTTGACTTTCTGGTATCTGAAAAAATGTTTTTGCTTTTGTCTTCTATATGGAATGTCTGTTATATTTTGCAATTCAGAACTGTGCTGGCATATTCATAATCACCACTGGTGCTGTGAATATTGCATTGGTGCTACAGTAGTGGCAACTCACCTGCCTGACTAATCACCTGATTCGTGGAAGGAAGATTAAGTGGAGTGCCAACAAAGCACACTTTACATCTTTATTTTCCTTTACATCCTCACATTTTTAGTGGGCTACCCAAAATCCTTTGATATCCATGGAATATATGTTCTGCAGGTCTAATTTAGAGCTTGGTTAGATGCCAAGTTTATGCTACTGGACTTCCATGACTCTCAAAGAGAGAGAGAGAGAGAGAGAGGCTAATGACTTTGTGCAACTCTGTCTCTCTTAAACTGAATTCATGTGCAAGTCAAGATATCACCCTATGATGTCACTGATCCTCTTTGAAAATAAAGGACAAAACAACAAAGAACAACAATTCCTGTGCCCTTCATTAAGGTCCTCCTTTGATGCCTTGTTTTGTTGTGAGAATGACCCCAAGTCTGCAAAGGACAGTAAATCACAAACTCTGACAGATCAAACAAATCCAGGTAGGAAACAAGAATGTTTCTAGTGATGAGCTTATTTCTTTTATAAAAGGATCAATTTTAGCTAAATTTAAAAAGACTCATCACCAAGTTTGTCATAGGGTCAGTATTTTTTTAGGTGGGACCCTCAAGGATTATCTATCAAACTATTAAGGTCTGAACCATTTGCATGGGCAGAGGGAGTGACCACACAGATAAAACCACAGACCCTTACAAATGAATTAAGAAAAAAGTGCATGGTATAGAGTTAGATTTAATTTAATTTTCATTTAACCCTGCACAAAGTGTAATATGTGTGTTTGTGTGTGTGTGTGTGTGTGTGTGTGTGTGTGTGTGTGTGTGTGTGTGTGATTTGGAGGCAGTTACATGGTGTACTGGGCCTGGAATTAGGAAGACTCATGTCCCTGAATTCAAGTTTGTTTTCAGACATCTATTATGTGAGTCTGGTCAAGTCATTTAAGCCTGTTTCCCTCAGTTTCCTTGTCTATAAAATGAGGAGGAAAAGGAAATGGTAAACCCCTCCATCTTTGTCAAGAAAATCCCAGTTGGGTTTATGAAGAGTTGAAAGTGATTGAAAAATCAATTGAACAAGAAATATATCATAGATTATATACTGAGAATAACTCTCTTACATTCTATAAGCAGAAATTATATGCCCATATATATTTATGTATAATATCTATATAAAATAGATATAAACTGTTTGAGGAGTGGGGACCTAAAGCACTAGCAACTGGGGTGGTCACTGTTAACGATCAACTCTGATAATTCATGCCTCAATGTATAATTTTTCTTGGTTTTTAATTTTTATTTTGGCTGTCTAGGCTTGGGGTTAAAAAAGTGAGGATTGTTAGACATTAATATTATTAAGAAAAAGGATGTATATGTGTGTATGTGTGTACCTTTGTGTGGTGCATTACTGACTACTGACTACTATGGATTCAAATTCTGGACTTTTGAGCCCCTAACAAAAACTTCAGAGAAGGCCCTGATCCCCTTTCTTAGCTGTAAAGTAAACAACCTGTACTTGGGCATTTGCACTCATTTGGGTATGTATTTATAACTGGGGTTTCTGCTGCCTTAGAGGTCACAAATAATTTCCTGTAAAGTTTAAGGTTTAATTTGCTTAGTGCAGTCAGTAGTCACACAAACCCAATTTCCCAAGAACTCTTTAAAATGTTGAACTCTTTTTTGTTGGAGATCAGTTAGTTACTCAGCTTCTCCTTAAGGATATCAAGCAAGTGCCAGAAAACAGAGATAGTTGACTATCAACTATATATATTTTCTTCCATCTTAGAGAACTATTCCCTAAGTTGCTTCTGTATTACAGAGCAGTTAATAAGTTTCTTTTTGTAACTGACTGAAAGCAAAATTGACCTTACTAGATTTTTTTTTTTGGCTTGGACTTATTAGAATTTAACTATCTATCCTTGCACTAACATTTTATTTTGAGTTACTCAAGAGTAATGGAAAAAGTAGAAAACTTGGGGCAGCTGGGTGGCACAGTGAATAGAGTACTGTCCCTGGAGTCAGGAGGACCTGAGTTCAAATCAAACCTTAGGAAACTAAGGCTGAGAAAGGATAAATGGCTTGCCTACGTTCATATAATAGGAATCTGAGGCAGGATTTAAACTTAGACTTCCTGACTCCAAATGCCACTCTACTGTACCACCTAGTTGCCCATGTTCAATTGCAAAGGATCTCCGTAGCCTGTTATTTATCAAACAAATGTTCAAATAGTTTATTATTGTGTACCCACTTGCTTGACTGAAAGTCATTTCAAAGGTATAAAGAATGGGACCAGTTCTTTTGGGTTCCTATCATTTACTGCAACGGAGTGGATAAGTGTACGGGCAAATTTGTCTGAACCATTTGGTTAAGGTTCGATAAGCACAGTCTTAGACAGATTGTTCTGCCTTAAGAAATCCTTGATACTCCCAAGATTTAAAAATCAGGGATACTCTAACAGACATGTCAAACAGGTGGGCCTGCAAAACTCCAGAGTACTACAGTTTCTAAACCAGATTAAGATATAATTGGGAAATGCTTAACAAAATAAATAAAAATACAATTCAACATACATAATATTAATTTGTGATTTTCCAAGTCAGTTTGTATGAGTAAAGATTGTTGATTTGGGTTTGACAGAACTGATGCATAGGACACCAACACAAGTATATAAACTATTCCCCCAAGGGATGCATGGCCAAAGGATAATAATAAACAAAAAGAATGACAAGTTATGGGCAACCATATTAAAGGTTGTTCCATATTACTGCTACTAATAAAACAAGTGAGAATCAAAATAACTCTAAGATTTTTTGTTATACTCACAAAATTAGGAAAAATAATGAAAGATAGGGATAGTCAGTATTGGATTGGTTAAGGAAACTGTTGGTGGATTTGACAATTGAGCTAATCATTGCAGAAAGTAATTTGAAACCATTCTGAGAAAGGAAATAAAATACCCATAGCCTTTGGCCAAAAGATCACACTACTAGGCATATTCCTTAAGAAGCTAATAGATAGAAAGAAAGGTCTCATAGACACCAAAATATTTATAACAGCAATTTTTGAAATTAATTTTGTATGTACTTTTTTTAAACATTGTCTACATTTCCCAATTTATCCCTTCTTCCAGGGAAGTGTCACTTATAATCAAGGATTTAAAAAAAAAAAAAAAGGAAAAGGTAAGCTCAACAAAACCAACATATCAAAACAGCCTGGTATCAATTTCAGTGTTTCAGACACATTTCTTTTTTAATTTTTTGTCTTTATTCATTTGTTTGTTTACTTTTAGTTTATAAGATTCAGTTCTACATTAAAAAAAAAAATCCCTTGAGTTTCAAATTTTCTCCCCTACACTCTCCTCCTCCTTACCCCCGCCCCCACACCCCCCAGCCCATGGCGGTATGTAATCAAGTATAGGATCTGAAAATACTTTCACATTAAACAGGTTGTGAAGAAGGGTTATAACTGGTGGAATGAAGGATGGGAAAGAGGAAACAAAACCAAACAAGAAAAAGAAAGAGAGCAGGAAGTTTGCTTCAATCTGCATTTGGACTCTGTAGCTCTTTCTCTGAATGTAGGCATCACACACATTTCTTTAAAGATTCAGGCTAAGATGCTTCTTCATAATTTGTATTTGGAGCTAAACTTGACCATTATAATTTCTTTTTTTTTTTTATTAAACAAATACTTTATTAACTTCTGTTCTACATCATTCATTTCCGCCAGATTTTGGGTTACAATCATTTTCCCCCCATTATTCCCCTACCCACCCTCCCAGAATAGCAGTCCCACAAGATATCGCTTCCTCCAATCTGCTCTCTCCCATACCTTCTCCCATACCCCCATCGACTTTTCATTAGAGGAAGGTGAGTCTTTGCATCCCAATGCCTGCACATCTTATCTCCCTATTACAAGCAAAAGAGTATTAATAATAGTATTTATATATATTTGAAACATTTAATGTTACGACCTTGAATTTCAGATCCATTTCCTTCCTCCCTTGTTACCCATTCCTTCTTGGGAGATAAGTAATTCAGTATATGTTGTACATGTCTAGCTATGCAAAACATTATCATAGTAGATATATTGTACAAGGCTGCTTATAATTCCCTCCCACTCATCCCACCCCCCACCTGGTCCATTCCCTACATGATCCTGTCCCTCTTCTATAGTGGGTACTTCCACCCTCCCCTCACCCCAAGGATGCCCTCCCATCCATCATCCCTCCTCTCATCCCCCTTCCCCCTATCCTGCTGCAGGATGAGATATCCCATTTAGTATGTATGTAATTTTCTCCCTGAACCAAATTCAATGTGAATGTGGTTTTGCCTTTTTAGCCTTCCTTATTCTCCCCCTCCTTTGCACCCACTTCCCTACATGAGATAGTTTACCCTACCATGTCTCTCCCCATCTCCTCTTGCCACTTTCCTCTCTCACCTCATAATTTCATCCCTTGAGTACTCTCCCTTCCCAACAAAATCAACCTATGCCCTCTATCCATATATAACTGTAGCCATATACACACACATTCACATATGTATTCGTATGACCACACCCCCTTCTTCCATTATTTTCATACTGAGAAAGATATCATCAGTCACAGATATTGCTTTTCCATATAGGAATGTAAATAGTTCAACTTTGATAAGTTCCTTTTGATTTCTTTTCCCTGATTACCTTCTCAGGCATCTCTTCCTTCTTGCGTCTGGATGTCAAATTTTCTATTCAACTCTGGTTTTTTTCCTCAAGAATGCTTGAAAGTCCTCTATTCCACTGAATGACCATATTTTCCCTTGAAACAAAATACTCAGTTTTGCTGGGTAGGTGACCCTTGGGTTCATTCCCAGTTCTTTTGCCCTCTGGAATATCATATTCCATGCCCTTCGATCCTTCAGTGTAGAAGCTGCCAGGTCCTGGGCTATTCTGATTGTGTTTCCACAATATTGAAATTGTTTCTTCCTTGCTGCTTGGAGTATTTTCTCCTTGATCTGGGGATTCTGGAACCTGGCTGTAATATTCCTGGGAGTTTTCTTTTTGGGATCTTTTTCAGGAGGTGATTGGTGGATTCTTTCAACCTCTATTTTGCCCTCTGGATCTAAAAACATCAGGGCAGTTTTCCTTGAGAATTTCTTGAAGGGTGATTTCTAGGTTCTTTCCTTGATCATGGCTTTCAGGTAGTCCAATAATTTTTAAATTGTCTCTCCTGGATCTATTCTCCAGGTCAGTGGTTTTTCCCATGAGATATTTCACATTGCCTTCTAATCTTCGTTTGTTTGGATCTGCTTAACAGCATCTTGATTTCTCATAAAGTCACTAGCTTCCATTTGCTCCAGTCTAACTCTGAAGGAATGAATCTCCTCAGTGAACTTTTGAGATTCTTTTTCCATCTGGCAAATCCGACTTTTTAAGGCATTCTTCTCCTCATTGCCCTTTTGGGCCTCCTTTGCCATTTGAGTTAGTCTATTTTTTAAGGTGTTGTTTTCCTCAGTCAGGCTGTTGTCCCTCATTTCATACTTTTCCTGCATCCTTCTCATTTATCTTTCCAATTTTTCCTCCATTTCTCTTATTTGATTTTTAAAGTCCTTCTTAAGGTCCTCTATGGCCTGCAACCCACTCATGTTTTCCCCTGGGGCTTTTGGAGCAGGACTTCTGATCACCTCACAGTCCTTTTCCCGCTCTATGCCCCCAAAATAGGAGTCTAGGGTTGTTTTTTTCTGTTTCCTTTGCCTTGGCATGTTGCCACTTAATTGCTTGACTTTTGGGCTTGTTGCCACACTATGGCTTTAAGGCCAGATAGAGGAATTTTCGTCCCGAACGTGTGGGGGGCAACTTCCGTTTCTGGCAAGCTGTAGACCCACCCACAACTTCCACCCTAGGTCACAATCCAGATCCAGGGAGGTTAAAGCAAGAGCGATTACCCCCCAAGACTGATCGCTGGATCTCCCCACGATTTGTAGGCTGGGAGCCGGAAATGCCTCTGAAAACTACAAAATGGCGTGTCTCCTCAGTGGCTTCTAGCCCCCAGGGAGGGAGCTGACGCATTCCCCAAATACAGGTCCCAAAGTCCATAGGACACTAACCTCTTACTTTGTCCTAGGCAAGTCTATGTTGATAATTCTGGCGTCTCCACAGTTCCTGGTGTTCTGGGGTTCCTCCAGCCGGCTGCTGGCCCTGCCGCCCTGGGGCTAAAACCTCGGCTCACGTGGACCTGGGCTCTGCTCGGCTCCTGAGCTCTGTGCGCTGCCGGCTCCCAGACCACTGCGCTGGTCCTTCCTGCAGGGTGCTGGGCTGTCCTCAGCGGGAGGTTAGCTTCTCTGTGTCATTCTGTGGGTGCTGGGGCTCCAGAAGTTTTTCAGAGTCCTTTTTTCCATAGTTTGTGGAGAGTCTGGGGGCAGAGAGGCTTGGACGAGCTGTTTCTACTGACCATTATAATTTCAATGCATTCTTTTACTTGTTTTGTTCTTTCTTTTTCTTTTCTTTTCCAATGTTATAACTATTGTGTAAATTGTTTTCTAGGATTTTATTCACTTTTCAGGTCTTCCTATATTTCTCAGTCTTCATTATATTTCTAATTTAATACAGGATATATAGCAGCAATTCCATTATATTACTTTATCACAATGTGTTTAGTCATTCCTCAGTAGAAGAGCATGTACTTTATTTCCATTTCTTTGCTGCAAAAGAAAGTGCCAAGGTCACTACTTTTTTATGTAGCTGAGAACTGGAAACAAAGTAGATATTCAAATACTGAGGAATATCCATTAAAAAAATGACACGGAATATTACTGTTCTGTAAAATGACTACAACAACATAAATAAAAAACCCCCACACACAAAAATAAAAATAATTTTGAATACCAGGTAATTATAATATTCAAGTTTGGCTTCAATTAAGAGAGGAAAAAATGCATCTCCCTCTCTTCTAGGCAGTAGTGGGGGACTATGAGTATGAAACATTGCATTTATAGTCAGATTAGATTGATATGTTGGTTAGTTTTGCCAAATTATTTTTCCCTTTTCTCTTTCACTTTCATTGTTTCCAAGAATGGCTTTGTTGGTGAGTGGAAGGAGAGATGTACTTAGAAGAATTAAAGAATATATAAAAACATACTGAAACAGATTTAAATAAAAGAAGGGAATAGTTTCTACTCTTGAAAAGCATGGTTAAGAAAGGTCTCAACTTTAAGAGAAAAGTTTTAATTATCAATAAAAATTGAGAAGATTTCAAAGTAGCAGTGGATCTAGAGTCTGAAGATCTGGTCTCAAAACTGTCTGCTACTTAATGACTATGTGATCTTGAGCAAATTATTTCATTTCTCTGGGCCTTAAGTGGTTTTTTTTTTTTTTTTGGCCTTTTGGAGGGCAATTGGGGTTAAGTAACTTGCCCAAGGTCATGAGGCTAAGTTTTGTGTGTGTGTGTGTGTGTGTGTGTGTGTGTGTGTGTGTGTGCGTTAAGTGTCTGAGGATAGATCCGAACTCAGGTCCTTCTGACTCCAGGGCCGACACAAGTGTTCTTTTTGTAATCTATAAACAATTTTCTCATTTTTAAAGTTAAGGGATTAAACTGGATTATCTTTCTTCCAGCACTATAATCTATGATCTCATGAAACTACAAAAGGTCAGCATCTGGCTTAATTTAATTTTTTAAAACACAAAACACAAAACTAAACAAAATTTGGTAAGTGTTCAAGGGCCTGCTCTAGGACAATAACTTTTTTCAAATGCCAAATCCTGTTTCTCTTGCTGCTCTTTCTTCTAGGTTACTGGCCACAAACAGGAAATTCCCAATCCTTTTAGAAGATACGCATTTGGTAGCTTTCTTACATTATGCCCAGTTGTTCTTTGCCTTTAGACAGAATAGAACATAGACAGACACATTTAAGAAGCTATGTACTGCCCTTGAGTTCAAGTATTAGCCCCAAATAATTTTATTTCCAAAGCTACAGAATGAAAATGAAGTTCCTCATAAAAAATGGAAATAGATACAATAGGAATCTGGAAAACATTTGGGATCTAGTCATGGGAATTTTCTGACGAAGAGGATAACCTATCTTGTAACTATTCTGCAATAAAGAGTTAGCCTTTCTGGGGGAGTAACTGACCTTGAAAAAAGAAAAAAAGAGAATCCTGCTATTGTTTCAGGAGACTGAATGAATTTCCTTCACACACACACACACCCACACCCACACCCACACCCACACACACACACACACACACACACACACACACACACACGCCCTTACTGAGAAGAGAACTGTGAATTGACATTATAGACATAAATCTGAAATCACAATAAGAAAATGCCTCAACTGTGGATACTCAAATAGTGATCAAAGGTTCCATCCCTCACAGTAGCTATGGATATATATACCAGAGTAATTAAAGACAGAAAGAAGGTTTTATATATATAACAAAATATTTATAGCAACACCTTGTATAATTGGAAAGAACTGTACACAAAACTGATACTTATCAATTTGAGATTGGTTTAAATGGGGCAATGAGTGGAATTGAATATTATTACAATACATGAAATGGCAAAAGCATGGGAAGAAATATGAACTAATGCAGAGTAAATAATCAGAGAACCAATATACACAATGACGACAACACTGGTAACAGTAAGAACACAAAAGAAAACAAAACTGAATTCCCATAATTAGAAGGACCAATCTTGACCCTAAAGAAGGAAAAGGATTCATTTGAAAAATAAGGTGATGTACAATTGAATGATATCAGTACAAGTAAAATAAAACTACCAAGAAACACTGGACCCTTAGAACCTTCTTCTAACATTCTTCTCAGAGCCCTGAGCTTCATTTCTCTCTTCTCTCTCGGTAAAAATAAGAACTACTTCCAAGTTTGCTTATGATCTAAACAGACACTAGCAGAAGAGTACATATACCTGAAAACTCCAGGATGACAGATATACTTGAAGGAATACTTCTTAAATGACTCAAAGTCTCAAACAAAGGGGGAAAAGAATTGAATTAATTATCTTGTATTTGTTTTTGCTCAGAGTTTAAGTAATTGAGGCAAAAATTTTAACCCATCAATATAAAGATAATTATTTCAAACTTTCACTTCATTGACCTAGGAAAGAAAATCCAAGGAAGGCACCCAGGATAGTTAAAACTGTCTAAATTTGAATTAGACAAGGCAAAGACAGTGTGGTATAAATACCAAGAAAGTGAAAACATTACTAGCATGAATCATATTGACTTTGGGTTGCTCAACTGTTTTCAGATTCAATCTCTGTGGATCTCTGGACTGGTTTTATCTTGACATGACTGAACTGTCAGGTCTATTCCCCAAACTTCTCTGTCTTACATTAAATCTTAGGTTATTTGCTAACAGAGCATTTTCTACAAATGTATTATTTCTTCATTGAGGTAATAATCTCATGGTACAAAACAAAGTGTGGATTTTGCAATGATCCCATTTATATCATTCATGTAGACAGGCAGTCTATGTAATTCAACTATAGATATACATTTTGGACCCTGGTCATTGACCTATGTTTTGAATATTGCTGAAATTAGTCAAATAATTGTTAACTTCATTTTGTATTGTATAGACTTAGTAATTTAACACTTGAATACTTTGTTACTTCAATGATTTCGTAATCTCCTCAATCATTCATTGCATTTCTTTCAACGATGCAGATCGAAACCCATTCCCCCTTCCTCATTCTGTGAAACTCTTATCCTCCCATAAATACTTCATGAGGATTTTACCCACAGTACTAAGGAATTTCCTCTAAGATCTTTCCATATTGTATAGGTATAATTGGACTAAATGACCTATTGATTGCCAATCCTTTGCTCTCTATATGGGATCTACTTATCTCTTTATCCAGCTTTACATGTCTTTAATGTCTTTCATAGCAATTTTTAAATTTTTTTCCTATGCATTACTTAATTGGTAATATACTATAGCAACAGTTGTGGATTTTGAAATAGGAGAGGGAATTTACTTACCATGAACTCCCTATACCAATAAATCATGTCATCTAGACCTGTGATCTCATCAATGTAAGGAGCTCCCCAGGGAGTAAACTCTTGCTGCCACTTTATATCACCAGCAAGTTCATTGTTCAGGGTCATTCAATGTATATGAACACACATATACACACATACATATATATGTATCATACTCTGACATATATGTATATGTACATATGTATATATAATCATCATGAATATTGAATAGACAGCTTACAGAACTAGCTCATCTGTATTATCTTTATATATGTTCATTCAACTGTATATTTTGTACAATAAAAATTCTTCATCTACCTTTTTTGCCTTTCTGGGTAGTTAAGCTGAACTCTTTCGAGTGACTATGGATATTGCAGAACTTGATGCTAAAAGCAAGATAGTATCCATAGAGAAGAGTACCTGGAGGTCTTCATCTTCTATGCACAATCCCTGTTCCATTTAGATTCTTTACAAGATGACCTACATGAGACCAACATATACCTGGTTTAATGTATTGCATGATGTAAATGATGAGAGGGACATCAATCCCTTAATGCCCCCAAACTCTATCATTAACAACACAGACTTCCTCTATATATACTTAACTTGATCCAGGTGTCTTTTTCGTCTTGATTTTCTTTACTGCCATGTCTTATTTGTCATGGAACTGGGACAGTAAACCTAAAATCCAAATGTAATAGCTCCATTGTCACTGTTGAAGAAAATAGTTTCTAAAAGTAATTTTGATGAATTTCTCTCCTCCCCTTAGCTGCTTATCACTCTCCCAGTTTTATCTTTAAATATATTTGAGAGAAGCTTAGGTAATTAGGTCACACACATACATGCATATATACATAATATATACATAAATATATTGGCCCATAGAGATATATTTTTGTTTGTCCTTCCAATATTTCTGCTCTGTTTTAATAGGCAATATTATTCTTTGTCTTCTTCCATTCTGTGATTTAATATTTAAAATGGTTTTATATTTAAACTTTATGCTGCCCTTGATTGGCCTAGATCAGGGGTGAGTAACCTGGAACCTCAAGGCCACATGTGGCCTTCTAGGTCCTCAAGTGTAGCCATTTGACTGAATTTAAACTTCCCAGAACAGATCCCCTTAATAAAAAGATTTATTCTTCAAAATTTGGACTCAGTCAAAAGACCAAACCCAAGGACCTAGAAGGCTACATGTGGCCTTGAGGCCTCAGGTTCCCCACTTCTGGCCTAGATATTCACTTGGCAGCAACACAAAGGTTTTGCTGCCAAGTCTTCTTCATTCTTAAAAAAATCAAAGCAAAAAACCCAAACCTTTACTATACCCTATCATCCCACAAACAATCATATGTATCTCCTCTCTTTATCAGTCAACTCTTTGAGTGGTGGTGGTGGAGGAACTGCTTATATTCATTGCCTTTATTTTCTCTATTCTCCTTCTAAGCCCTCTGCATTCTGTCTTCTGACTTCATTGCACAATTAAAACTTCTCTTTCCTAAATTGCTTCTGATATCTTAATGGAGAAATTGGACAGACTTTTCCCAGGCCATATCTATGTAGACCTTTCAGCATCTTTTGACACTACTGACTACCTGCTCTTGGATGATTTATTCTCTCTGCGTTTAATAGACACTTCTCTCTTCTAATGCTCCTCCTTCCCCATCTTCTTCACCCCCACTTAAAAGTTTTACTTGCATCAAGTATCATCAAAACAAACAAACAAACTTATAAAATGGGCATGTCCAAAATTGTATGTCTCATTCAGCACCTCTAGAACATCAGTTCTCTGTCAAGAAGTGGGTAGCATGCTTTATCATTAGACCTCTGCAATCATGGCTAGTTAATGCTTTTAGTAAGAGATTTCTTTTTCCCCCAAATGCTTTATTAACTTCCGGTTTATATCATTCATTTCGGCCAGATTTTGAGTTACAATTTTTTTCCTCATTTTTCCCCCACCCACCACCCCAGGATAGCAGTCCCATAGGATATCCCCTCATCCAATCTCTCTCCCATATCTTCTCCCACACCCCCTTCAACTTTTCCAGTAGGTCAAGGTGAATCTCTGTGCCCCAATGCCTGTATATCTTATTTCCTAATTATATGTAAAATAGTATTAATAATATAGTATTTATATATTAATATATATAAATATTAATGCACTAATATAATATATAATATATTAATATTATATATTGATATAATATATAATATATTAATATATAAAAAGTATACTAATATAGTATTTATACATTTTTAAAACATTTGATTTTAAAACTTCGATTTGCAGATTCATTCCCTTCCTCCCTTGTCACCCACCCCTACTAGGAAGACAAGCAATTCAGTATATGTAGCACATGTGTAGCTATGCAAAACACCACCATAGTAGATAAATTGTAAAAGACTGACTATATTTCCCTCCCTCCTATCCCACCTCCCACATGGTCTATTCCCTACTTTGATCCTGTCCCTTTTCAAAAGTGGGTGCTTCCAACTTCTCTCCCCCCCTTCCCTCCCATCCTCCATTCCATCATTCCCCATCTCATCCCCTTCCCCCTTACTCTCCTGTAGGGCTAGATATCCTATTTAGTATGTATGTCATTCTCTCCCTGAGCCAAATTCAATGAGAACAAGGTTTTGCCTTTTTGCCTTCCTGTTCTTCCCCTCCCTTGTAACCATTTTCCCTTGCCTCTTCTATTTGACATAGTCCACCCCATACTGTCTCTCCCCATCTCCTTTTGTTATACCCCTCTCTCACCTCTTGATTTCACCTTTTAGGTAACATCCATTCCTATTAAATTTGACCTGTGCTTTCTATCTATATCTATCTGTAAACATATATACACACATTCACATATGTATTCATATGCCCATATACCCTTCTTCAACTATTTTCATACTGAGAAAGGTTTCATCAGCTACAGTTATTGTTTTTCCATGTAGGAATGTAAATATTTCAACTTTGATAAGTTCCTCATCATTTCTTTTCCCTGTTTGCCTTCTCAAGCATCTCTTGCTTCTTGTATCTGAATGTCAAATTTTCTATTCAACTCTGTTTTTTTCCTCAAGAATGCTTGAAAGTCCTCTATTCCAGTGAATGACCATATTTTCCTCTGAAACATGATACTCAATTTTTCTGGGTAGGTGATTCTTGGTTTTAATCCCAGTTACTTTGCCCTCTGGAATATCATATTCCATGCCCTTCAATCCCTCAGTGTAGAAGCTGCCAGATCCTGTGTTACCCTGATTGTGTTTCCACAATATTGAAACTGTTTTTTCCTGGCTGCTTGTAATATTTTCTCCTTGATCTGGGAATTCTGGAACCTGGCTACAATATTCCTAGGAGTTTCCTTTTTGGGATTTTTTTCAGGAGGTGATTGGTGGATTCTTTCAACCTCTATTTTGCACTCTGGATCTAAAACATCAGGGCAATTTTCCTTGAGAATTTCTTGAAGGGTGCTTTCTAGGTTCTTTCTTTGATCATGGCTTTCAGGTAGTCCAATAATTTTTAAATTATCTCTCCTGGATCTATTTTCCAGGTCAGTGGTTTTTCCCATGAGATATTTCACATTGCCTTCTATTCTTTCACTTGTTTGGATCTGTTTAACAGCATCTTGATTTCTCATAAAGTCACGAGCTTCCATTTGCTCCAGTCTAATTCTGAAGGAATGAATCTCCTCAGGGAGCTTTTGAGATTCTTTTTCCATCTGGCAAATTTGGTTTTTTAAGGCATTCTTCTCCTTATTGCCTTTTTGAGCCTCTTTGGCCATTTGAGTTAGTCTATTTTTTAAGGTGTTATTTTCCTCAGTCAGGCAGTTGACTGTCATTTCATACTTTTCTTGCATCTTTCTCATTTCTCTTCCCAATTTTTCCTCCACTTCTCTTATTTGCTTCTTAAGGTCCTCTATGGCCTGTAACCAGCTCATATTTTCATTTGGGGCTTTTGGTGCAGGAGTTCTGACCTCCCAATCCTCCTGTTCCATGCTTTGGTCCTCTTTGCCCCCAAAATAGGAGTCTAATGTTGCATTTTTCTGTTTATTTTGTTTCCTTTGCCTAGGCATGTTGCCACTCAATTACTTGACTTTTGGGCTTTTTGCCACAGTAGTACTCTCCCACCAGCCAGGGAAGCTTCTGTCCTAAACACTGGGGTTTTCTCAGTAAGACATCTTAAGTCTTTCAAAAATATTTTTTTCCTTTGCATTTTTAGAGTTATTGTATATTTCCTGGTTTTCACATTACTCATTTCACCATGTAATCATTGCAGATTTTTTGCCAATTTTTTTTTGCAAAAAAGTGGGGTGCAACTATTATGAGAAGCTTCATGCGAGTATTACTTAAAAATAATTTATTATTAAAAGTTATCAATGGAAGAGACAAAGTATACAGTTTAGCTAGCATGGGAAGATGCATGTCTTACCATATCCCATGACTTACTCATGGCAACTTCCCCTGCCCGCTTGCTGACCTTGCGCCTACAGCTCTTCTTTGGGTTGAATAACAATACCATTAGTACTGCAGAACCCTAAACAAACTACATAAGCAATCTTTTGGAAATGTATTAACAATGCATGTTGAGAATTCTAGGCTTGAAATACTCAAGAGATAAATGCATATTCATATGCCATTAGTGAATTCATTGCTGCTCTGTTTACCTTTTAAGCAGTGTAACAAACAGAATTATGTGATGAAAGGTTATAAACCAATTTTTGGACTGAAAAAACAGGGTGCAAAGATTATGTGGTGGCAACTATTATGTGGTGGAATATGGTATTCTATATAAATACATATAAATCTTCTACAGTTTTTCTGAATTCATTCTTCTTTTACATTTCTTATAGCACAATAGTTTTTTTAATATTCATATGCCATAATTTGTCCAGCCATTTCCAGCTGATGGATGCCTCCTTAGTTGCTTGTCCTTATCTATAACAAAAAGTCTTACTATGAATACTTTCATACACACAGTTCCCTTTCCTTTTTCTTTTGTATCACTGGGGCTTAGGCTTAAGTACAATTAAAGCAAATCAAAGTACTTAGAATGAGAGGTAAACTGATTTGTCTATGATTATATAGCACCAAAATAAAATATTGCTGGTATCACTTGTATTGAAGGACATGTAGTTTAGTGACTTTTGTAATTCGAAATTGCTTCACAAAATAATTGGACTAAGACTTCAGGGTCACATAACCAACAAGATGGAGAACTAAATCTTTCTTTGATCCTCAAAACATCAATATGTGCCCAGGATAAAGTAACTTCAGCTGTCTCCATGGTCTAAGACACCAGGAACCCAAAAGAAGATTAAAAACTCCATGAGCTAATGTCTAACTTGAGCTCACTCATACCCTTTTACCCACAACCCACTTCTTTCCCACAACAAAGGTGCAGTAGCCACCTGACCCATGGTATTATAATAAAAGGTAACTCCAGTCCTGGTCCTGATCCAAGTTATAAACTGCAGAAATTTGCTAAGGTCTCAATAGCCAACACCACAGGAGCATCCTGTGTTCCAAAAGATCTCTGCAGGATAACAGGGGAACAAAGAGAAAGAGGCAGGACATATGTAAAGGCTTGAAATAAACCATGAACCAACCACCACCTCCTCCTTCCTTCCAGAGCCTCAGAGATCCAAACTCCAAAGGACAGAAATGAGTCTGGGTTACAATTACACCAGTGTTGAAGCACTTTGTCTGCAGGGCCAGTGAATTGAAGAACAGGAAAAATGGGACAGGTTGCCATATGTGGGGCTGTCTAGTAATCCACTAAACCTGAGGGAAAGAGGGAAAAAGTCCATCATTCAGCTGGATCAGTCTTGACCTCCCAAAAGTCTCTTGGGGGCAGATACCTAAGTAGGTTGGTGAATCATGAATTGCCAAGCATGTATAAATACTGTTAGTGTAGAGGGAGTCAGAAAAGGAGAAACAGGAGAAGAGAAAGAAAAAGAGATAGAAATTATAAAAATATTAAAAAGTAGGAAAACTCAAAGACCTTAAGCATAAACACAAAGTGATTGGAATAATTCACAGCTCCACCAGTAATACATTAGTTCTGCTTCCTTATTTTTCATAACGAACTCTAGAGTTTTATTGGGAATCACAGTCAAGCTTCTTGGCACAGAATTTGAAAAAAATCCACATTCTTCCCTTTGTTTTTCAAAATTGGGACATTTTCTCAACTCCATTTACTCCTCTTGTCCTCATTTCTTCAAAGTTTACTGGCAGTGGCTTAGCAATTACATCTGCTGGTGCTTTTCGTAACCTGTGATGTAGTTTATTCAAGTCTCTTAAAGGGGCCTTGTTAAAGGCAGGCAGGTTATACCTACCACCACCTGTATACCACCTACTTACTTATCCTTGGCTGCAGCTGCTTATTCAAAGCTAATAGGCAAAAAAGTAGAAAAAATAAGGGTGACTAGCCTGCCTTCCCTCCCTTGTCCATTTTTCATACTGAGCAGTGGTTTAAGCCTTTCTTTTACTTACCACTTTCCTCTAACATTAGACAAAACTCTTTCTATTGTATTTATTTTCCTTTCTCAGAAGTTTGCCAGAACAAGGACCTACTTGGATGTCTTAGTTTTGTTCATCACCTCCCTTTGTTTCAGCTAGTTGAGTTCAGAGTGTGCCCTGACAAGGATGCTTGAGGAGAATAGCTTGCCACAGCTCTTTCCATCCTTCTAGTACTTAACAAACATTATAATGCATCTATTTATGGTGTTGAAATAAGATTTACCACTTAAAAATTTTAAGACTATTATTCCGGTAAAGTGATGTGAAGAATTAAAGCAATCTTCCATGATAGTCCTTTCTATTTTTCTTCTTTTATCAATTTGAAAAATAGCAGTGTGAGGATTTTATTAGAAATATTGGGCCCCACGACAGAAATTTTAGAAATGAAATTCTTCCCTTTAATTGATTATAAATTAAATATATTTCTAGATCCAAATGTGTGGTTAGGGATTACTTGTAAAATATTTGCTTCAACAGAGAGACAAAGGAGATATCTAGCAGGGGCTATCTCCCTAGCTCTGACTCTGATTTTCCTTCCTTTTTTTCATTTCCTCAATGAAAACAAGATTCTGAGGTGCATCTCTAGTCAAATAACTCCTGTTTTTGTAATTTAATAGGAATGACACATATTTCAGCCTTGCCCAAATTTTGATTGTATAAACAGATTCTTCTCCTAAATACACATCCACCTAGATGCTACTGATGACCTCTGAAATCCATGCTGGAATATAAAAATAATATCAACAGCTAAAATTCATATACTTTTTATGATTTATAATGTTATCTCCCTCACAGTAATATTGTCAAATAGGTTATGTGAGAATTATTAGATTGTTCAGATGTGGAAGCTGAGACTGAGAGATAAACTGATTTGTCTATGATCACATAGCACCAAAATAAAATCTGATAACCTTCATGACGAATTTTCAGTAAATAAATTATCTTTGGCAAGTGAGTGTGTAAGAACTAAACTAAAATATTATGTTTTATGGAACTACTGATGCCTAAATGTTATATGTCCATATTAAACTTTGCAAGTGGGACACATTAATTTACCTGCTCCACAGAAATTCTCAAAACACACCCCTTGGGAAGGTCTCTCCTTTTTCATGGCTCCCCTATAATTTCAGGGAGCTTTTTGGTAATGATTTACCCCTACTATTCTTTTCCTAAGAAAAGACTTGTCAGGCAGAGTTCTAATGGACAATCATGATAGAAATCTTTCATAGATTATCCCCAGTTTCCCCTACCTTTCTTGCTTTTTGTGGCATCCCAACCTCAACTTCTTCCTTAACACTTTCATGCCCACGTTCTTTCTCTTCCCTCCTATCACTAGAGATAGGTGTAGGGACAACATCTGTAATTGCACTGGTATGGAGAACTAGATGAGGAAACTTCTACTACCAAACTTCTCCATAACTTCTAGTCTTTGAGAGGACCCTGGAGAACTAAGAGATTCCACCCAAGGTCACCCAGCTGTTATGTGTCAAGGCAGGATTTGTGACTCTGAGGTCAGCTCTCCATCCACAGTATCACAATGTCTTTCATCAAAACATGACACTATCACTCTATTTATTTTTAAAAAATATTTTGTATATTATCATCAAGTATTTTGTATATTATATCATTTTGCATATTATATCAAGAAATATTTTGTATATTATCAAGAAATATTTTGATAGCAATCATCAATTTCACAGATTTAATGGTGGAAGGGACCATGATGTGGACTTAGAGGAGTAAATTGACCTAACCAAGGTAACATAGGAAATAGAAGGACTCAATTAGACTCAACATCCTCTTCCTATATAAAACAATGCTCTCAACTATTACTTAACATTGGATTTTAGTGTTGTTTTGGGGAGGGGAAGAAGTATAAGGATGTGTGATTCCCAACTCTCCTTTCCAATTGCAAGACTGAGCATACTTGTATAAATTCATTCCCCTCCCAGCTGTGCTTTTGACTCTAGACTTTGCTACCATGTTTCAGCTGGCTTCTCACTCTGGAATATCCCTCATCCATTTTGACTTTCTTCTCTCATTGGTGAATTACTTCTGGGATTTCCATTTTGGTGACAGGCCCAGGTTAGTCATGGTTCATTCTTCACATGGATCTTCTTCTGACCCTCTGGACTTTGCCCCCATTCCCCCATGTAGGTACTTTTTCCAGACTGCTCCCCTGATGCCCCCAATAACCAACACCCTCTGTTTTTCAGGGCAGGGAGTTCTTTAATTTTTCCCTTGTATTTCCATAATCAATATTTAACATTGTAACACCCCTCCACCCCCACACAATTAAGTGCTTAATAAATGCTTGTTTCTTGTCTGCCTGCCTACATGGGTGAGGTAGATATTTCCAAAACTGAATTTTCATTTTCTAATCCTATATCCATTGACCAGACTCCCCAGTGGACTCACATACTTAGTGTGAATTTAAGACAATGTATTACCTCCTTTGAGTATATATATATATATATACACATTGCAAACATTATTTCACTAATTGTAAAATTAACACTTTTGATATTAGATCAGGAAGGTGTAAGAAGGGTAGAGGTAATGTAAGATTCTGCCAATGTCACAAAGCCATCTGTGTACTCTACTTATTGATAACATCAACTCTGAAAGTGGGGCTGCTGGGGGAGATATGATGTTGTGGAATAAAGACCAGATCAACAAGTAAATCTCAGATATAGGTCACTTTATCCCTTCTCAGATTAAGGACTAAAGCAGAACTTACTTGGAAATACCAATTTTACCTACCACCTCCCCTCATTTGACCTAGCTAAGTGCAAGAAGCAGACTTGGAAATACATGATGATACTTTTTCCATTCTGCCTTAACTCGATAGATACTACAATGGTCCTTTTTGTCTTGGAATAGTGTTCACTGCTTTTTATATCTTAGCCTGTTACTTGTCTGGCAAAGGGTTGTGAAGAATGATGGTAACTGTTCAGGTCATTCATGCTTTCTGGAAACTCTTTGCTATTAAGGAGAGAAGACTGCAAGTTTTGTTTCTTCATTTTTTGTTTTTATTTTGCTTTGCATTATAAAAATTAACTTTTTTCTTCAGTTTCTGCTGATAATCACAACTTTCCATTTCATTGTATTTTTGCTGACATGGCCTGCAATTTTTAAAACTGAAAGTAGTCTTATTTTAAATGACATTTTATGCGTCTATAATACTCTGGTATGTCTACATTTCTAATGAGCCAATATACACATAAGTTGGAAGGTAAAGACATTTGGCAAAACCTAGTTCTCCCCCCCCCCCACCTGAGATTTGCTTACATTGGCTGAAGAATGTATATGTTACCATGTTACTACACAAAGCTTTCATCAGTAAAAGAACCGTTTATCTCTTTAATATTCAAATAGATACTTATTGAACTTGAATAAATGGAGTTAACTTGTCTATTCTTGTTAGATATGAGAAAGAAAGGGAGAAACATCCAGATGCTATTCTGAAATGTTTCATTGTTAAAACAAGAAAACAGTAATCTTTGAAAATGGAATATACTTAGATGAGAAAAATGGCTTGTAGTTAGCATCAGTCTTGATTCTAATATTCTAATATTTTTCTCCAAGGAATTTAATCTGCATCAGCACTGGTATCAATAAAAGCACGTCAGTAATAAGTATTTCCATCTGAAATTTGATAAGAAATAATGATACTTTTGCCTTTAAATAATGTACATTGCAAGACAGATTCAGTTATACAAAAAATGTTTTCAAAAAAAAGTTCACCTTTGGAGTAAAGGAGCAAAAACATTAAGCAATTTTGTGAATTGCATTCTTGTTTAGTCTTCTATTTCCAATGTTATTTTCTTATTTGTACAAATAAAAGTTTCTGCCTTGATTGGAGCCCTTAGCAAATTATTAAAAGTTAATTTAATTTATTTTTTGGTTACATCTTAAATTCTAAGTTGCCTCCTCCCTCTCTCCCCACCCTGTGCTAGAGAAGACCATCATATAATGCAGATATATATGCATATATTTGCATATATGTTACTATAGTATGCATACCTGTATTTATAAGTTCTTTCATAGTCCTTAGTAAATTAAAACTCATTTAGACATCAAATCTGGAAGTAAGACAAATACACTCACACACATCAGTAGGTCTCTTTAAAACAGAAGCCTTAGGAATAGAAGGCGAAAGAAATACACAAATATTTACTTTTCTGATTATTTTCACCACATGCAGATAATAGCCATAAAACACTTCAGAAATACACAGAAAAAAGGAAAACAATAACTCAATTTTTAAGGCATTATAAGATGTACAAAAATTTCCCTCCAAAACAGTGAAGTAGATAATCATGCTTACTATCTCCATCTGATATAATAACCTGCCCAGATTGCTTCTCTTCCCCCCTCTCTACCCCTGAATATAGTGAGGAAAAAACAGTAGGACTGAAATAGCTCAAATGACTGCTATATCCATTAACAGAGACTCTTCATGACCCCAAAGGAACTCTACCAAGCTCTGTGCACATCCTCATGTAACTTACTCATGATCCAAACTATTACTAGAATTTTTTGTACCTGGAGCAAATATTACAGAATACATCTGGAGCAAATGCTATGGTAGCTACCTGTAGTTGCATGTGGGCAGGTTAAAACTCTCTAGTTAGGGGAGTCAGAGACCCCAGCACTCTGGTTGTCCTGGGCAGAGACCCTAAGACACAATGAGACTGCTACTGGGGAATTTACCTTCGAGGAAAGGAAGTCCACTATTTGATAGCTTCATATTTTAACTTATTATTCTTGATAACCAAGAGGGGAGTTAGGGATAGAGGGTTGACCCCAGAATTAGGTAGCAGGTTCTTCCTCTCATACATACTCTCTGTGTGACTGAGCAAATCACTTGATCTCTTAGTGTTCTAGGAAACTGTCTTACGACTATAAATCTGTAGTGCCAATCTATACTCACAGGGGAATTTCCCTAATTGGGACCTTGCTATGCTGATGAAATCATAAGACTGATTAAAAAATCTTGATATTAGATTATAATGCTAGTTATTTATTCATATTTATTATTTGGAGGTGGGATGGAATGATAACCCCTAAAGCAAATAGATACTTTTGGGGAGAGGGAATAAAAGAGAACTTGAAACCACACATATTTGGATATCAAAGTATTATGTTAAAAAAAAGGATTGTGTAATCCCTGAATTACCTCCTCTTGAATATGGGTCCTCATTTCTCAACAGTTTTTGGGTGGACATCCATACAAAACCAAAGTCCCTGAGTTCCCACTGATAATTTCACTTATTCTGCTAGAGGACACAGTTAGATATAAAGACCATTTACTCAAATAGCACAGCAAATAAAGTGGCAAGAGAAGATTCACACCACGCATTCACACTTTCCTTTACATTACCACACAGAATATGCATAATTGGGGCAGCTAGGTGGCGTAGTGAATAGAACACTGTCCCTGGAGTCAGGAGTACTTGAGTTCAAATCCTCAGACACTTGACACTAGCTGTGTGACCTTGGGCAAGTCACTTAATCCCAATTGCCTTGCCTTCCCCTCTCTAAAAATAAACAAGCAAACAAATAAATAAATAAATAACTAAAAGAATATGCATGATCAGATGATATACATGGAAGAAACATATGTAGCTGATATGAACACAGGGAGCATATGTGGTCAGGTACTCAGATATGTAAGGAATTCTTATAAAGGAGGATGTACGCAGGGCACAAATGTGGTCTCTCATATTTCAGGGACACTGATGATAGTCTATGCTTTCCTCTGTTGTTATGCATTGGGCAGGTCACTCTGTTGGGTTTCATGATTGCTGCTGGGCATTGCTCTTCATCAATGTAGGGTCACCTGTTGAGACCTAGGGTTATCTTGGGTCTTTTAGGGAGCAGTAACTAGATAGTCCTAATAAAGATAGGATAGCACCTCTGTGGTCATACTCTGACCAAGAGGAAAGGTAATTTTCTTCCATCCTCCTGGCCTACCTTCTCTATCTCTCAGTAGCAAATTCCAAGTAACGAACTGGCAGTATATTTAGTAACCAAAATCCTCATTGTCTCCCTAAAATCTCCTCCTAATTAAAAAATTAAATGGGAATACATTTTAACATCTGTGAACAGAAACCATGAGCAACAAAAACTGACATATACTGTAGTCCCAGGAAATCATCCCAACTACATACTATAGTATACATTCATCTATGTAAGCTATAGCATTTACTTTCGTATTACATTCATCTAGCATAAGTGCAAGTGAAAAACATAATGCATAGGACATAAGCAACAGGGAAAGGAAAGGGAATCAGCATTTTATATATCCCCTACTATGTGTCAGGCACCATGCTGAATGCCTTACAATTGTCATCTCATTTGATCCTCACAAAAATCCTGTGATTTTTGTACATAGGTGCTGTTATTATCCCCATTTTACAATCGAAGGGAAGTCCAAAAAATTTTACATGGATTTTCTAGATCTTGGGGGTGCCTCACCCTTAACCCCCACAACATCGAAAGGACAACTAAAAAATACTTTGTGTAGTTTTGACACGTTGCATTAAGGGAAACTTTATTACAAGAAGGGAAATAATTATTTAATAGGTTCACTGTTCATGATAAAAATAACGAACCTTCCTTTAAACATTTTTCTGTTTGATAAAGCTCACTTTATTTTTTTTTCTTTTCCAAACTTTCACTTAGTCCATAGACACTGGAGGGTTTATGTATGCATGCATTGTTAGTACTTCTTTGGAATGGCATTACATTTAATTGCCTTCAGATAGGCAGGCTGACATGTATGGTGCTTTCCAACAGAACAACCAATGAAAATATGCTGACAGAAAACCGCAGCTGGAAATAATCAGATAGCAGCAGTCTCGCCGAAACAGGAAGTGCTATGAAGAGAAATTTGTTCACTGTGTTATGTTATTTAGAAACCCTAAAGATTTGAGAACACATTTCTTGTTTGCTTGTTTTTTTCTGTTTTGAACTTAATAATTTTTTATGCTAGTAGGTTTCATCTACATGGCAGCAACACAAAGGAGAGAAAACTGAGTCATTTGTATCATATGGACTTATTTTTCCATAGGCAATGACAAAATAGTACTTTTTAGTTTCCCTGAATTAAAAAAAAAAACCTAGCTTCATCCATTATTTCAAATCTCCACATCGCTGGGTCTTGGCAGGAATGGGGGTTACCTCAGCAGCAACAGTCAAATATAACTAATCGAACCATAGGAAGCTGAAGATATTGCATTAACCCTCATATGCATTTTAATCCAAATTACATGTAATTGATATGTTTGCACATGTATAGGAATGCCTCTCCCTCACCATGGTACTTTTGGAAGAATGCCTGCCTTTCTTTGCCTGTTTCTTAATTATAAAACAGTGTTATCTCTGACTATCACTCATAATCAGCCTGTACATTTCTCTCCAGTGCTAGTCTCTCTTGGAATATGAGCTGTATCGAAGCAAAACTGAGATGTTAGGTGATGATGAAACATAAAGGCATTATATTTTCTTATAGCTTTTTTTTTAACCACAGGTCAGTTTTTTTCCTAATTTAAAAAATGACCGTAGAGAGAATATCTAACCATCAAGTCTGTCTATGCTCATTGAAAACCTGAAATCAACCCACAGAACCTGTCATCACTAACTGGATCTTGTGGAGGCAGATTCTATTGTCTCACTTAAAATGCGGATATGTCGGGGGGCACATTGAGTTTACTATGTAGATTATAGGTTGGAAAGTCTCAGGTCCTTTGATAGAATGTAAGCTCCTTGAGATGAGGGGCTGTTGACTAATTCTTGGTTGCTAAGAAAAAAGAAATGTTAAAACTGTCTCTAATAGCAGGTAATATAAAAAAAAAAGATTATCTAGTTTTGAGGAAAGAGGTAACAGAGACTATGGTTGAATCAATGGGTCACAGTAGAACACAAGTTACATTGATTGGGGTTGAAAATGATTTGTTTTACTGGCAACTGAAAGGCACTCAGCAGTCAGTCAATAAGCATTTATTAAATTCCTACTAAATGTGATGCATATATCAACTTGTTTAAGCAGGGATTAGAAAAGGTTAGGATATAGAAAAAAGTCCACAAAGCTAGCAGTACCTGTCTCCCAAAACCATTGACAGCAGCTCAACAGAGAGGAGATTTTATGATGCCATCCTCTTAAGTTTCCATACTGAGAGTTTAGGCATTAATTGGTCTAGACTGGGTCCTGGAAACCTGTCATGGCAATATTTGGGAAGATAATACATCTTCACAAGAGTGTAACGATTACCTTAAGCCTGGGTCCAAGGCTCAGCTGGTGATTTCAGATCAAGTTTCCAATTGACTGATGAGGCTATAGCTCAGACTTGGGAAGAGTGAAATTATGTTCAAAGCCAGCTGTAAAAACTCACCAAAGTTGGAAGAAACCCTGTCAAACTCTAAAACAATGACCTTTTTGATTATGTGATCAGGAAGGAGTATGAGTAACTTTAATATGCAGGAATTATTTACTTCAGGCTAATGAGGACTATGTCATTGATTGTTTAATAAAAGTATCCATTGGTAGGCCCTTTGGTCTTCTGGAATGACTTTGCAAAATATCGAAATAAAGGGAAGGGAGAACATGAAAGACTAAAATGTTTTAGGGAATGATATGACAAAAGAGAATGCCAAAACTTGGAAGACAGGCCTATAAAGTTTTGATTCTGAAACCACACATTCGAACCCTTTCCCCCTCCTCCTCACCAATCATGCAGCTCATGGTAATAGAAAGTGATATGGTTTTGGAAATCTGGCTTTAAATTTTGGTTTTGCTTTTTCCTACATCCCACTTTATCTATGTGGGTCTCAGTTTCTTCCTTTGTAAAATGAGGGAATTGGACTAGATGAACTTTGTAGTCCTCTTTAGGTCTCAATCTAAAGTTCTACTACTCTTTAAGAATATGGAAACTAGTCCAATTTTTTTTGGAGGCAATTGGGAAAACACGACTTTCCCAGGGTCACACAGATAGTGTTTGAGGCCACATTTGAACTCAGGTCCTCCTGATTCCTGGGCCAGCACTCTATCCACTGTGTCCCCTAGCTCATCCCCTTCTTATCTTTCCTGACTGGAGTGGGTGTCACTTTCATTTATAGACAAAAGGCCACCATGGAGCTCATTCAAAGATGATATGGGTTTGAAAACACTGTTGTAGACTAGATAAGGCAGGGCAAGTGAGGAGAATGTCAGGGAGCCTAGTTTTAAAAAAAAAAAAGCCACTGGGGTCTTGAGAAGGGGCTTGCTCCCCTTTCTCTTCAATATGGATATTCCTAAATCTAAACTGGATGGCCAGCCAATGGAGGCCTTCTAGGATCTTTGACACTAAGCTGACCAGAATTTCAAATAGCCAAAGAGCACTGACTAGGATAGCCCCCCCCCCCCCCAGAATAACAATGCCATGTATATGATTCTCCAGACTGTTAGCTAGGAGAAAGACCAGGGGAGAACTGGGGCTTCAGTAAGGAAGACCTCTTGACCTCACATCTGGCTTGCATAGTTATGTGTGACATTGGGGAAATCACTTAAGCTCTCTTTGCCTCAGTTTCTTCAACTGTAAAATGTGTATAATAACAGCACCAACCTCAGGATTGTTGTGAGGATAAAATGAAAAGACATGCAAAATCACAGTGTCTGGCACATAGTAGGTGCTTTATAAATGCTTATTCCCCCCTCTTCTCCCCACCATGGGGAGATTTAGGGGGTGATACTATAGAAACAGTGCAGGGAGTATGGGATAGGATGCTTGGACCTGTCTTCCTTGGTCACAGAATTGAAGAGAGTGAGTACTCTGTGACAGTTAAGCCTGCCCGTTATTATTTGTGTAATAGGCAAAGAAGTCGGACTCTCTCTAAAAGGTATAGAAATATGTTGAAGCCACATGAAGAGAGAAAACGTGTGTGTCACGGTGAGAGGCACATTTAAGTTAACACATCCTCTTTCAAGCCGTGTGGCAAGACCAAAGGAATCATGTCATCTTTTGGTTGTGACAAAGGAGGAGAGGAATTAAACCTATTCCATCCGTCACTTTTCAGCAGCAGCCATGGAACCTCCCTGTAGAAGAATTCCTTTTCCCTTTTTTCTTTTGCACAGGCTTCCTGTCTCTACAAACAAAACTTAAAAATAAGATCAATACAAGGTAGTGAATAAACTACCAGCAACAGCATAGACAGCATTCTGCACATATTGGTATAAAAGTCTTTGGTGCAATCCAGGAATCACTCTTTCATGTACAAGCACTCAAGGCAGCTCTGTCCAGATCTCACTGACCAGTCTCACTGGCCATGAATTTCACTTTTTAAAAAGATTTGGACATGAATACAATGTTTTTCCCTGGTAGGTAGTGATATCTGGGGAAAGGGATGAAATATGTGCTGTTCTGGCAATTGTGAAGTGGGGACAGACAATGCTGCATTTCTGGACTTAAGCATTGTGTCTCTTTTAAAGGTGACTGAAGGCAGGGAGAAGAAATTTTGGTTCAGGGGATGGTTTCCTCAGAGGTGGCAGTGCTACTAAAATCTTTGATATGATTCAAGTAAATAATTTCAATCAACATGTTAGGGCTTTCTTTTGTGCAAGGCACTATGCTAGGTAGTGGGGATATAATAATGACATTCCATTTCTTCCCTCAAAGAATTTATGATTGACTAGGGGAAGGTATTTAGACAAGGGAAAATATAATGGGGGCAAAGGACAGATACAAAATATTCTAGAAAAACTGGTGTTATATGACAAGGTTATGTTTCTGATCACCAGGTATCTTCTCAGATATCTAAAGTAAATGATATTGTTTTAGGGGGCATAGTGGACAGAGTACTGGGTCTGGAGTCAGGAAGACTTATCTTCTTGAGTTCAAATCTAACCTCAGATACTTACTAGCTGTGCGACCCTAAACAAGTCACTTAACTCTGTGAGGCTCAGTTCCTCATCTGTCAAATGAGCTAGAGAAAGAAATGTCAAACTGCTTTAGTATCTCTTCCAAGAAAATCCCAAATGAGGTCTGATGAAGAGTGAGACATGACTGAACATCGAGATATTGTTTTTGGAGATTTTGTGTTTTGGGGGCAGGGTGTTTAGCTGTTCCTCATGCCTGGAATATTCTCCACTCTCTTCTATGTCTCCTGATTTCCTTCAAGTCCCAGCTAAAAATCTTACCTTCTCTGAGAAGTCTGATCCGCCCCCCCCGCCGAATTACTCTCTATACAGCTATTTGTACATAGATGTTTGCATGCTGTCCCTTCCATCAGACTGTGGCTCTCAGAAAGCAGGAACTGCCTTTTGCCCAGCATTTAACATAATGCCTGGCACACAGTAGTCACATAATTAACATTTATTGACTAACTGGTGACTGTATATTTGCAAAGTGCTGAGAAGTGTCCCTCTTTTACACATAAGGAAACTAGTTGAGAGAAGTTAACAGACTTTCTGGAGTCATATTGTCAATAAGTATAGCAGCTAAGATTCAAACTGAGGTCTACTGGATCTAATATGAGCATGAGCTTTCCACTGTACTACCTCCCAAGTGATTGTTATCACCGTTTTTTAAAAGTAATAGCTTATGACTCAACAGGAATGTCTACCACAACTGTATCGCCCAGACTGCTTACTTAATGTCTCCCTCCAGCACCTCATGGGTAATTGGGGGCACATGGAAAATTCCAGCTGTAATACTGGAATTTCAAGGCACATCCTTAAAGCAGACTCTACCCCGAAAATACCATGTGTGTTTATGAATCTTGTTAATACATATCTTCCTGGCCATTTAAATTAAAGGTTCCATAATTGTGTATCATACTTTCTCAAGAACTCTTGCTTCTGCAAGAGCATAGGATCATAGGGTACTAGAATTGGAAAGAATCTCAGAATTTATCAACTCAACTCTATATCTGATTAATAATCCTCAATATAAAGACAATGATCATTATAACAGTATCAATAACATAAAATATTAATAAGATTTATATTGTGCTTTAAGTTTTGCGAAGTATTTAACATGTCTCATTTCATCCTCATAATAACCCTGTGAGATAATTACTATTATCCCCCTTTTTATAGATGAGGAAATTGAGGCTGGGAGGTGTTGTGACGTCCTCAAGATCACTGAGTCAGAATTTGAAACCACAGCTCATTTCTTTATTCCAAACTCAACATTCTATTCACCCTGCCATAAAGTTCTCTGACAGAGATCTCACGATTTCTTGAGGTTCCCTGCTTCTTCCATTTCAGGATAACCTAATTGTTAATAACGGTCATTATAACTGAGCTTCTGTCACCTTCAATTTTATTCCACAATTATTAAGTATGTACTATATGCTAGGCACAAGGATTTCTGTGTCTAAGATAATAAACCAGTTTGTTTATCTACTTTGGCTACATACTTGAGACTGAAAGGCAAAAAACAAAATTTATAAATTGTTATATGAAATGAAATTATGAAGTAATCCCTCTGCTTTCCTTTCTACATAATCAAAAATAGACTAGTATGAATATACTCTGTCATGGCCAGAAATACACACATGAGCATGTGTGTCTTTGTGTGTATGTGCAGGTGGTGTTTTTTATGTACCAAGATGGAAAACCTTCAGGTATGGGCCCAATAATGATCTATATATTGATCATATAAGGATTCCATAAACTGAGGCTCATTACCAGATTGACAACATGTATCACTGAAGTGTTTTGGTCACTAAACTTTTTGAAAACCACATATTGAATCACAAGAGGACTACAATACATGGAAGTAGAATCAATATTCATGTCATTTCAATAAAAGGTTCTTGTTATCGTTTTATGTGTTTGCTTCATGGCATTGATTGATTAATGGATTACTTTTATTTAGTGAAATATCAGACTTTGGTCTATAAACAATTTTTTTTCTAGCCCAAAAAAGTTTTCTATAATTAGAACTTTAACAAGTGGGTATAGAATATTATTTTGGTAAGCAAATTTTTGTAGTTATATAATCAGCTTGGTGCATGCCCCTATTTACATGATTTTTCATTTTTTTGGCTCAGAATTAGGAAAGAATAATTCTCTTTTTCCTGAAGAACAATGGGTTACCTCTACTGTAGAACTTGTGCTAGACTTAGAAAGTAAAGATTAAGTAGAAGTCACAAATAATTTTTTTCAAGCCTATTCTGGATATTGCCTAGAAAATTCTGATTTACAGATCTACTTAATTAAGGATAGAGGATGGACCATGCAATATTACCTGGGATTAATATGAATAAAATTAATAATATTGCAAGTCTTTACAGAATGTATAAGGAAGAATGAATTCAGACTGGTATTCGGGTTTCGTGTTTTGAAAAGACAATACATTCTTTAGCTAATATTAGTATTGGGACAACTGGGTGGTACAGTGGATAGAGTGCCAGGCCTGGAGTAAAAAATATCTGAGTTAAAATTCAGCCTCATACATTTACTAGCTGTGTGACCTGGGCAAGTCACTTAACCCTGTTTTGCTTCAGTTTCCTCATCTGTAAAATGATCTAGAGAAGGAATGGCAAAACCACTTCAGTATCTTTGCCAAGAAAACCCAAATGGAGGCATAAAGAGTTGGACACACTGACATAACTGAACAACAACAAAAATATCAGCACTGGAATAAAACCTATAACTCAAGATAGTATTTGAAGATATAACAATTCTGAATGATGAGGAATGAAAAAAAATGTACCATCTTGGAAAAGTAAGTGATTTTTATCATAGAATACCCAAGTCTGACTTCAGGAAAAATTATGAACTAGAAGAAGTTTATTTTCAAGGTCCTTTCACTCCTCTTTTTAAATCCTGTTCTTCACTTTTCATAACTAACTTCCATCCCAGCTATTCCTAGTCCATTAAGAACCATGGTCATTGTTCTAGACCTTTCCTGACTCTTCCTTCTAAACACAAATTATTCTCTCCTTTAATTCCTCCCTTATATATCCTACTAGGTGACTAAGATGATACATTAATTCTGACCTAAAGTACTGTTTCCTTCTTCTGTTCTGGAAAACACCACTACTTTAACATTTATATTAAATATCCAAACACAAAGGTATGGGCAACATATGCCCACAAGGCAATGGGAAGGATATTTTTATACTGGAAGAACTGAAGGTCCTTGGGGCAGCTAGGTGGTGCAGTGAGTAGAGTGCTGGCCCTGGAGTCAGAAGGACCTGAGTTCGGATCCAGACTCAGACACTTAACGCACACACAAACAAAAACCTAGTCGTGTGACCTTGGGATCCCAATTGCCCTCCAAAAAGCAAAAGAAAAAAAAAAAAAGAAAAGAAGAAGCGGAGGTCCTGAATCTCATGGTATAGATTGCTTTCTAAACTACATATGCATAAGGTTAGACATGGTATTAACCCTATTTTTGTTCTTCAAAATCTCTAATTTTTTCCCCTTCAGTTCTCAGTTTAATACTTTCTCTTCCTCACCTATTTATGTTTTCATTTTGCTGTTAACTAGTCTGAGACTCATTAGGGTGCCACTGTTCAGTGCTCTGAATAGAGCATACTTCGATAAGTCTGTGGATACAGGGTATTTTTTATGCAATGCTACCTCTAATAATAACTAGATGACATAGTGGATAGAGTTCTGGACCTGGAGTCAGGAATATTTGAGTTCAAATCCATACACAGATACTTAGTGAAAATGTGGGCTCCATAAGTCATTCAACTGCTACCTCAGTTTCCTCAACTGTAAAACCTGTCTCCCAAGGTTGTGAGGATTGAGATAACATTTGTGAAGCTCTTAGCACAGAGATTGGCACATTGTTGTTGTTGTGTCTGACTCTTCATGAGCCCATGAACCACAGTGTCCATAGAGTTTTCCTGGCAAAGGTGCCAGAGTTTTTGTTTATTTTTGCCACTTCCTTCTCCAATGGATTAAGCCAAACAGAGGTTCCTCAGAGTCACACAACTAGTAAGTGTCTAAGAGCAGATCTGAACTAAGGTCTTCCTGACTTCAGGCCCAATGCTCTATCTACTAAATCACCTAACCGACTTCCTTGGCACATAGTAGGAGCTTGGTAAATGTTTGTTCCCTCCCTCACTTCCTTTCTTTTTTCCTTCCTTCCTTGCTTCTTCAAATGCTGTAGATCGCAAATCTACAAATCTCTCACATTTTCTCCACAGAGGGCTGATTCACACAATAGGCTGGGAAAGGAGGTATTTCTCTGAATCTCTTGGCGTTACATAGGTACCAGCTCAGCACACAGATTATTTGTCACTCTTTGCTCTTATTCCATGGCCACCCCATCCCCCTTTCCAGTCCTCTCTTTCTTCCGTATCATTCGCACCACCATTCATGTGTAGTGCACTGATGATGATCTATGTTGCAGCTTATTCATACTCAACTATTCATCTCTCCCTTGCCCTTTGGATGACCTTCGTTTTTAATTTCTGGGAAATTTGATACTCCATGATTCATAGACATATAGCATCACTGAAAGGATATTACTCTTAAAAAGAGGACTTTTGTTTCAGGAAAAAACTGGGGGTTAGCTGTGTAATTTCCAAAATGCAATCCAGACTGTTTTGCACATGGCAAGATGCTTAATAAATCTTTTATAAGATTGAAATTGGTGAAGAAAATCATACTTACATAGAGAAATACTAGACTTGAATAAATAAATCTTTTGTCAAAGTCTTGGATCAGAGATATGATCTTAGCCCAGTCACATCAGGGAGTGAAGAAAAGATTAATTTTGTCCCACTTAATTCAGCTTCAAACATAGCAATTATTTTTTGAGTGTCATTCCTCAATTTCCTTTAGGAATTACTGGCTTCTCCTGTGTTTGATCTGGCATAAAATAAAGCTATCACATAAATCTTGCTGGTCTATCTTGGTCTCTCTGCCTCTTTCTCTTCTGTTCTATTGTATCTAGCATACTCACATAGTGTCATCTGTGTAGAGAACTGAAGATTATGATAACTTCCTTCTGACACCTTAACCAGTCATTGAGGTCATTCATCATATTGATCAATGGTAGATTTTTTTGGTTGTTATTGTTGTTAACCAAAAGCCACAGAGAAAACAATTAATCTAGAATTTCAAGAGTGTCCATGACACATGATTCTAAATGAATTTATTTCTGGCAGGTAGATCTTGCATTAAGAGATTGTTAAAGGAGGAATAAATGCTGGTGAGAGTCCTATGTCAGAAAAAAGAGTTCTGAAACAGGTAGAAAAGTTGGCATAGTGTTGGACACAGTCCACATGGAGGTGTGACCAGGGATCTTGCATTCCATATCTCTGTTCCTTGGTCTCTACAGTCAGCACACTTGAAGGGCCATCTCCAGTTGTCCTGATCTATATCTGACTGCTGGACCCAGATATCTCTGGAGGAGAAAGTGAAGCTAGTGACTTTGCACAGCCCTCCCTCACTGTAATCCAATTCATTTGCAAGTCATGGCATCATCTTTCTGATGTTATGGTTTTCTTTGAGAAGGAAGGAAGAAACACAACCCTTCCCCTGCCCTCCCCTGCTCTCTCCTCTTCTCCCCTCCTCTCCCTTAGGGTGTTCTGCCCAAAGGAAGATGAATTTTGACAGACAAAAGCTAGCTAGTTAACTTGGGGTTTACTGGCTAGATTTCTTTCCTCAAAGACCAAGCCTTAAACCTAATTCACTCTGGCTCTCACTGATTAGCCAACAACAAGTCCCTACCCAAGCACTACTTAATAGTTGGTATTTGGGCCCAGCAGGCTCTGAGTGAATATAAATAGTAATTGGTTTGTTTTTTTAGCCAGAAACCTGAAGATTTTCCACTCCCAGTTTGATTTTTTTTAAAGGGACCATCCCTTGGCTTTTTTCTTTCTTTTCTTCTTCTTCTTCTTCTTCTTCTTCTTCTTCTTCTTCTTCTTCTTCTTCTTCTTCTTCTTCTTCTTCTTCTTCTCCTTCTCCTTCTTCTTTTTGCTTTTTGGAGGGCAGTTAGGGTTAAGTGACTTGCCCAAGGTCACATGGCTAGTTTTTGTGTTGAGTGTCTGAGGCCAAAATTGAACTGAGGGCCTCCTGACTCCAGGGCCGGTGCTCTATTCACTGTGCCACCTAGCCGCCCCCGTTGGCTTATTTCTTAAATAGCCCTAATCACTGAATGGGTGTTGTCTGTGTCAAAGTGAAAACTGAGAAAGATCTTAGTTTAAAAAGGTCAAGGTCTCCCACTGCTCCTGGGCCATCTCTAGTTGTCCTGATCTATATTTAGTCACTGAATCCAGATGGCTCCAGAGCAAAAAGTGAGACTGCTGATTTTGCTTTCATAAAGGAGTAGAAATGAATAAGATGGTACTAAGAGTAAATGTACCAATGATATCCCAAAGAGCTACTAGAACCAGGAGTATTCTAGAAGAAGCAGATGTTTCAGGATATGTTGTGTTCAGAAGGCCCACCTATTTTCTGTTTGTTTTAGGATAAAATAAATTATGAGGTCACTTTGAAAGATTCAGGGCCTTCCAGGCACCACTTGATGGTATTTTGAATTTCATTATCTTATTGAACTTTATAAAAGATTTTCTTTTTAAAGGATGTGCTGCAAAGACTTGGTATTTGGGTGGAAAGATGCACTTGGTTTGTTAGGTGGCATTTTGCTTGTCTAGTGAGACTGTGTAAGTAATGACTAAGGTATGAACTATGCTTTTTTCTTTAACCAGGGAGATACATACACACATTGACACACATATATATTTATAAATATTACTGCATGTATATGTTATTCAGTGATGTAATGAAAAAATCTGTTGTGCAGTCTTTATCCAAAAGGCAAGGTTAAGACTGCTTTGGGAATTTTCATTCTGAATGTTCTGAATCTTTTGTGAATAAAAATCCCAGGCTAAATATTGCATTTGGCTATTTTTTTACTTAGAAGAATCTTCTCCATGCATGAGACTGAAGCCTCATTACACAGAAAAAAATAGATTTTTATTCTCTCCCAGCATTCTATTCCAATGACTCCTTCCATAAAATATAAAATAAATTCAAGACAAATAAAATGAAGCAGTGGGAGGTCCAAAGAGGTGGCTGGAAACCAGCTAACTTGGAGGCAGCAAGTTAAGTTCTTTCACTTGTTTGAGCCTGCTAAGTCAAGAGGCAATTTTCCATCACAGATGAATGGCCTTGCAGTAATTTTTATGTGTTTATAGGTCTGAAACCAGTATAGTTTACATAGGAACTACACAGTTTGGGTTAGGGATAAAAAATCAAAATGTCAAATGACACTAAAAGTGGTCTACGCAGCTGTAATTATCATGATGATTCAAACAAAATTCCTTTCTAGTTCCTAAATCACCTAGATAACTAAAACCAAAAAACAGCTGGCCTTAAGTGATACCAGATACTTCCTCAGACATTCAGTGACAACTCTATCAGTGGTTTATAGGTGATATATATAGGTGATATGTGTGTATGTGTGTGTATATGCACACACCCCACAGACATACAGATACACATAACACATATGCATATATGCATACATATATACATATATACATGTGTATGTATATATTACACACACAGACACACACACACACACACACACATATATATATATATATTTCTGGCTAATATTTTTTCTATATAAGAATTATTTATATAATTAGTAGCAGATTGACTTATTCTCATCCCCCCAAATAGAGGAAAATGGTATATGAGATCTGATCACTGTCATAATTTGAAAGAAACCATTTAAAATCTATGGAAAAATTGGGTAGCATGCATAATTTACAATGGCTCCCTATTGAATTGGAATATATCCAAACGCTAGAACCTCCCATTTAAATTCCTCCACAATTGGCCCCTGAACTTTCCAACTTACTTTCTACTCATTACCTACATAAGCCCTCTGAACTTGTGAAATGGTCAACTCCTTCTGACCTAAGTGTGGCATGTATATTACTATACTCATAATTATACCCTGCGCTATTTTCTCTGCCTGTATTACCTATATACTAGTTATTTTTCCAGGTTTAGCTTATCATGCTTCTTCCATAAATGTTCTTTAATGGGCCCAGCCATAGTCATACACATAAGAGGTTGAAATGTTCATGTTTGTTGATACCAGTCATGTACAGAAAAAACTTTCTTAAGCATGATTATCATTCTTCATATTGTGATAGTAAAGCATAACTGGAATGCCTGTGAAAGCTTTCTATTTGAACTCTCAGTCATAAGGGAAGGGGATTAATGTGAATTTGAAGAACAAAACAAATTTAGTAAATATATATTAATTAAGTACCTCTTGTGTAAAAGACACAGTGCTTAGCACTAGAGAAGATACATGGTTTAAATAAGACATAATCCTTGAAATTGTGAAGTTTTCAGGCTAATAGAGGAATAAGATACAAGCAAAAGCAATTGTAATTCATAATATTATATAATTGCTTTATAGAAGTTGCTAAGAAAATTGTTATAATATGTATGAGGAGCAAGATCGTTGTTGATCAGGATTATCATAATAGCTTTCAGGTATTTGGTAAATAGCATTTGAGTTGGGCCTCAATGAATGACTAGAAATTCAACAAGCAAGGAGAGAGAGGGAATTCTAGGCACAGGTAAAGTTTTGCATGTAGGCAAAGAACACTGTGTGCTCAAAATCTGGAGAGTTATCCATTTAGATTAGACCATAGAGAACCAGAAACAAAATACATATAAGAGAATGCTGGAGAGGTAGGTTGGTTCAGGTGTAGAAGGACTTGTTAGGCAGAGAAGTTTGGGTGAATATTCCTTAGGCAATAGGACACTTCTACAGAACTGTGAGCAGAACTATGATATGGCCAGATTTCTGAATAATAAAAAATTGTTCTGATGATTTCATGAGGGATGAATTGTTCGGGGAAAATTAAACCTAGTAAGGAAGCTAGAACAAAAGTGCAGGTGAGAATAGTAAGATAATGTGCTGGGGTGTCATCCGTGGAAATAGAGGACTAATAGGAGAGCCATGAAAGTGACAGGTTTGACATGGAACATCAGGGAAAAGGAAGAAGAAAAGCTAACTCTAAAGTCAACGTGAGAAATAGTGGCACTACTGACAGAAAAGTGAAGAGGAGGGAGATAAGTTCAGGTGGTTGACAATGTCAAAAGAGGTCAAGGAGAATGAGGACTGAGAAAGTGGATTTGGGATTTAATGATTAGGAATTCATTGTGATCTTGGGAGTTAGTTTTGGCAAAATGTTTGGGGAGCTCTGTATGCCGTTGATGGAGGGTATTAGCTAAATTTCATTTTGCCCAGAACAGGAGTTGAGAGATTCTGTGCTGATGGCTACAATGGGAAGAGAATTCATAGGTCAGAGTGGAACAAGGAATTGCAAGTATAAAACTAATATCTTATTAACTATATAAGTAAGCATAGGCTCAAGATGGCAAATGAACTAAAGTGAAACCAGAGCGAGAGATAGACAGGAAGAATGGGAATCAATCAAGAGACAGGAAACCAAATAAAGAAAAAAAATGTTCAGTGTGACTGAAAGTGTGAAACAGGTAGAAGGATAAGAGGCTGTGGTCTAGATTCTGGACACTATGTATTTTGAAATTGTACAGAAAGCATAGTTTATGGAACTGAAGAGGCTGAAGAACTGAGCAGTTAAGTTTTAGAGGGGTTATTAACACTCTTGAGATATTAATTTCAAAAGGCTAATGAAACACTAGAAAAAACTGAAATGGTAGAACCATTCTGAGACCTATTTATTCTCTCAGCATTTACCTTTTCTGAAAGTACTTAATCTCTTATTCAGGTATTATAAATAGTGGTGACTGGCTATTGTTCTTTGTACTCAAAGAGGACCAAAATGACATCACTATGTTGGGGTCAAGGTACAGTATGTGGTTATGACTGTGGCTGGATCAGACTAATATGAGCTCCAAAAGCTCATATTGAAATAGTCCATAGGAACAATTAGAATGGCAATATCTCCAAATTTGCCCATCTCACACTTCTTTTGAGCTACTGCAATTCTGCTTGGCTTATAGAGCACAGAGCCTTTGATTTGGGTGTGTCATGATGGGTAGTCTTGTGCCAGTGTCTTCAATGTCTCACAGTATATTCCAAAGTTCTTCAGAGGGACCTTGTGACCATCCTTGTATCTCTTCTTCCCTTTGTGTGAGCACCTGCCTTGTGTGAGTTCTCCATAAAGTAATCTTTTAGGCAAATATAGGTATGGAATTCAAACAATGTGTCCAGACCATCGGAGTTGTGCTCCCTGCAGTAGAATTTAAATGCTTGGCAGTTCAGCTGGAGAAAGGATCCCAGTGTCCAGTATTTCTATAAATATTATAAATAGTGGAGACTGTGCCTCAGCACCATTCCCTCAGGCAAGAGTAGCTTTGGCCAGGTCTCATAAATTATGATCTGCCTAGCTCAGAATAGTTTCTCAGGCCCCCGCTATTACCTAATGATTATAAGATCATAGATTGAGAGCTTGAAGCAGCTTTAGAGCCACCTAATTCAACCCCCCTCATTTCACAAATGAGGAATCTAAGGTGCAGAAAGGTTAAATGATTTGTTCAGGGTCATGCTGCTAGTAAAAATCAGAAGTGGGATCTGAATCCAAGGTGTCCACATTAAATCCAAAGCTCTACTCACTGTGTTATGCAGCTTTTCTAAAAGAAACAGATCAGTAGTTCCCCTTTCAGAGGCTCCTCATTTTACTGGGAAAACACAGGCAAAACATATCTTCCTAGACACAGAAACAAATAGTCAGAGGTTAAGCATAACCTACCACACAGCTGGACATTGCGGGTGAGGAGGATTCCTGATAACCTGGGGGGGGGGGGTCCACATTTTCATTAACAACAACCTGTCTTGCCAGAGCAAAGGTGAGTGAATGACTGATTCAACATCAGGGTTATTATTGTCATTGGATGGGAAAAGAGTCAGTTGATGAAGACTTAGTTCACCTGTATGCTTATAATTGGGTGTGTTTTCCCATCCCATGATGGTATAATGCCCTCCTTCTGAGTGTTTTACAATTTCCTCCTCCATATTATTCATGGAGGGAAATGTATGTGTGTCAATGGGAAGGGAGATATGCATTTTTCTTTAAGGGAATACGATATGGTAAGGTACTGTGCTAAGTGCATTACAAATAGCATCTCATTTGCTCCTCACAATAACCCTGGGAAGTAGGCACTCTTATTCTCTCAGATTCACAGTTTAGGAAAACGAGGCAGACAGAGATTAAGAAACTTGTTTAGAGACACACAGCTACTAAGTTTCTAAGGTCATATTTGAAATCAAGCCTTCCTGACTTCCTAACAATGCTCTATTTACTGTGCCACCTAGTTGCCTTTTGGGCAGGTGAGTGGGTATAAAACTGGCAACCCTTTTTTCCCTTTTCCCTGGTCATCCAAAGGCTTCATGATTTTTTCTCCTTTGCTTAAAAACAAAACAAACAAAAAACAAGAACAGAACTTGCTCTTGGATCCTTCATTCTAAAGTGTAAATAGGTAATCAAGACATAAAGTATTATTCCTCTAAGGAGTAAATTGAAAGGGATTTTTTATTTATTTTTTTCAAATGCTTTATTAACTTCTGGTTTACATCATTCATTTCTGCCAGATTTTGAATTACAATTTTTTCCCCTATTTTTCCCCTACCCACCACCCCAGAATAGCAGTCCCACAAGATATCCCCTCATCCAATCTGCTCTCTCCCATATCTTCTCCCATACCCCCTTTGACTTTTCCAGTAGGGCAAGGTGAATCCCCATGCCCCAATGCCTGCACAGCTTATCTCCCAATTATATGTAAAATAGTATTAATAATAGTATTTATATATTTTTAAACATTTAATTTTAAAACTTCGAATTCCATATTCATTCCCTTCCTCCTTTGTCACCCACCCTTACTATGGAGATAAACAATTCAGTATATGTTGTACATGCAAAACACCACCGTAGTAGATAAATTGAAAAAGACTGACTATATTTCCCTCCCTCCTATCCCACTCCCTACTTTGATCCTATCCCTTTTCAAAAGTGGGTGCTTCCAAATTCCCTCCCCCCACTTCCCTCCCATCCTCCATTCCATCATCTGCTCTCTCATCCCCTTCCTCCCTACTCTCCTGTAGGGTGAGATATCCTATTTAATATGTATGTCATTCTCTCCCTGAGCCAAATTCAATGAGAATAAGGTTTTGTATTTTTGCCTTCCTGTTCTTCTGCTCCCTTGTAACCATTTTCCCTTGCCTCTTCTATATGAGATAGTCAACCCCTTTCTGTCTCTCAGCATCTCCTCTCGTTATATTCCTCTCTCACCCCTTAATTTTACCTTTTCTAAGTATCATCCCTTTCTATTAGATTTGTCCTGTGCCCTCTATGTATACCTGTAAATATATATACATATATGTGTATATATATATATATATATATATCGACACCCACATATGTATTTATATGCCCATATACCCTTCTTCAACTATTTTCATACTGAGAAAAGTTTAATCAGTTACAATTATCATTATTCCATGTAGGAATATAAATAGTTCAACTTCGATAAGTTCCTTATGATTTCTTTTCTCTGTTTACCTTCTCAAACTTCTCTTGCTTCTTGTATCTGAATGTCAAATTTTCTATTCAACTCTGTTTTTTATCTTTTTTTTTTGGAAGGCAATTGGGGTTAAGTAACTTGCCCAAGGTCACATGGCTAGGTTTTTGTTTGTGTGTGCTTTAAGTGTCTGAGGCCGGATCTGAACTCAGGTCCTTCTGACTCCAGGGCCGACTCTCTACTCACTGCACCACCTAGCCGCCCCCAACTCTGTTTTTTTTATCAAGAATACTTGAAAGTCCTCTATTCCAGTGAATGACCATATTTTCCTCTGAAACATGGTATTTAGTTTTGTTGAGTAGGTGATTCTTGCTTTTAATCCCAGATCCTTTGCCCTCCAGAATATCATATTCCAAGTTGTTTGATCACTCAATGTAGAAACTGCCAGATCCTGTGTTAATCCTGATTGTGTTTCCACAATATTCAAATTGTTTCTTCCTGGCTGCTTATAATATTCTCTCCTTGATCTGGGAATTTCAGAACCTGGCTATAATATTCCTAGGAGTTTTCTTTTAGGTATCTTTTCAGAACGTGATTGGTGGATTCTTTCAACCTCTATTTTGCCCTCTGGTTCTAAAACATCAGGGCAGTTTTCCTTGAGAATTTCTTGGAGGATGATTTCACAGTTCTTTCTTTGACCATGACTGTCAGGTAGTCCAATAATTTTTAAATTATTTCTCCTGGATCTATTTTCCAGGTCAGTGGTTTTTCCCATAAGATATTTCATATTGCCTTCTATTCTTTCATTTGTTTGGATCTATTTAACAGCATTTTGATTTCTCATAAAGCCACTAGCTTCCATTTGCTTCAATCTAATTCTGAAGGAATGATTCTCCTCGGTAAGCTTTTGAGATTCTTTTTCCATCTGGCAAATTCGGCTTTTGGAGGCATTTTTCTCCACATTGCCTTTTTGAGCCTCTTTTGCCATTTGAGTTAGTCTATTTTTAAGGTGTTATTTTCCTCAGTCAGGTTGTTGATTCTCACTTCATAATTTTCTTGCATCATTCTCATTTCTCTTCCCAATTTTTCCTCCACTTCTCTTATTTGCTTCTTAAGGTCCTCTACGGCCTGTAGCCAGCTTGTATTTTTCTTTGAAGCTTTTGGTGCAGGAATTCTGACTTCACTGTCTTCCTCCTCTTCCATGCTTTGATCCCTTTTGTTACCAAAGTAGGAGTGTAACTTTGGGGTACTCTCTTTATTTTGTTTCCTTTGCCTACTTATGTCACCACTCACTCACTTGACTCTTGGGCTTTTTGCCACCAGACGGGAGCTTCTGTCCCAAATGCTGGGGTTTTCTCAGCTGCCAGAGGTATTAATTGTGTGCCGTCTCTGAGGCCTCCACATGCTCTGGCAAGCTGGTCACACACCCCCAAGACCTCCACCCTAGACTGCAATCCATATCAAAACAGGTTAAAGCAAGAGCAATTACCCCGTAGACTGGTCGTCTGGGCCCCCTACTCTCTGCAGGCCAGGAGCTGAAGCTGCTACATGGGGGCAGCTGCACAGCTCCACCTCCTCAGTGGCTTCTGGCCCTGGGGGAAGAGGCTGATGCACTCCCAACTACTGTATTCCAAAATCCACATGGCACTGACCTCTCATTGTGTCCTTATCATCTGTGTGTTACTAATTCTTGAGACACCACAGTTGCTGATGTTCTGAAGTCTCTCCACCCAGTGTTTGGTCAGGCCAGCCTTGGGGCTAAAACCTCTGGCTCATGCAGGGCTGGGGTGGGCTCCCAGAGTGCTGTGCTGGCCAATCCCTGCTGGGCTGCTGGGCTGTCCTCAGTGAGAGGTTTGCTTCTCTGTGTCATTTTGTGGGTTCTGTAGCTCCAAAGTTTGTTCAGAGTCCCCTTTTACATGAATTGGAAGTGGTAGGCACTGGAGCTGCGTGGAGATCCTGTTTCTACTCTGCTATCTTGACTCTGTCCCCTTGAAATGGACTTTTAAACTTCATTCTTTACTTAGAATTTCAAACAATGATCAAAAAGTAAGAGATTTCTAAAGTGGGAGGACAGTACTTAGAGGCCTATCACTGACATGGTATTATAAAGCTAGTTGCATTTTCCACCTGTGGACAACACTAGACCTACCTAGTCTACCTAACTAGGAGAAAGATGTAAGACAGGGGGACAGCAAAACAAGGGAACATAATTTTATATGGTCTTAACACTTCAGTATGCTCCTGGCTTCATTCCCTGTTGGCCTCAACCAGCTAGGGAACTATGCTGCTACTCGTGAGTGAATGTACCAGGTTGGGTGTGTGTATGGAGACAGTGTGTCTGAGGCTAATGAAGCAATGCCAGGAAATTCTGAATGGAGGAGGATGCTTTAGCTTAACTCATAAACTTTAAGGTTGCACTATCCTTTCTTATATTGCAATTAAAAACTTTAAGAAAGAAATAACTTTTGCAGAAACTCAATGGTACAACTACTGAGAAAGGCAAAGGTCTAGCTCATGATAATGAAAGTAGGGAAAGTATTTTTAAAACCCATGCACTTACATGATCATCCTTTAAACTTCCATGTCTATCCTCAGGAGAGAAAGATGCAGTAACTTCATCTTTTTCTCTCCTTTCTATTTGTGCCATTTAGAAATATGTGTCTAGCATAAATATGGCAATCAGATGGCATAGTGGATATTGTGACAGACCTGAAGTGAAGATTCATCTTCCTGAATTAAAATCTGTACTCAGACACTTCCTAGCTGTGTGACCCTGGGCAAGTCACTTAACCCTGTTTGCTTCTGTTCCTTCTCTGTAAAAAATGAATTGGAGAAAGAAATGGCAAACCACTCCAGCATCTTTGCCAAGAAAATTACAAATGGGGTCATAAAGAGTCAGACAGGGCTGAAAATTGACTGAACAATAACAAACATAGATATTGCACATAATAATTGGGATGACAGTTATTGGTATTTTGGAAAGAATACAGGATTTAAATTAAGAGAATATTTATTCAAATCTTAGCTCTCCCACTGACAACCAGTATGATCTTGGGCCATTTAATAAATGGTACTGGGCTTCAACATCAGACTCTGCAAAACAAAAGGGTTAGAGTAGACTAAATTATTTTTCAGGTCCTATCTTGCTCTAAATATATGATCCTCCATGAAAGTCCTTTTTGTGGTATGGATGTGATCTTGAGTGCATGTGTCTCTAAAGAAATGTGCAATCTCTACTTTGTCAGAATTGGAAGGGTGGGGGCGACTAGGTGGCACAGTGAATAGAGCACTGGCCCTGGAGTCAGGAAGATCTGAGTTCAAATCTGGCCTCAGACACTTAGCACTTACTAGCCATGTGACCTTGGGCAAATCACTTAACCCCAACTGTGCTGCCTTCCCCCCTCCAAAAAAACAAAATAATAACAACAACAACAACAACAGCAACAACAACAACAATAATAATAATTTGAAGGGCTTTGACTTCCAGTGTGATAAAGTAAGAATACTAGATTCATAGTCAGGAGACTTGTATTCAAATATTGGCACTGTTATTTACATTCTCTGGTTACTTAGAGTTGTCACTTAACATTTTTGGTCCAATTATTTTCATTTGTAACATTAAGGAATTGGACTCTTGTTCAGTTCAGTTGTGTCTGACTCTTCATGATCCCTTTTGGGGTTTTCTTTGCAGAGATATTAGAGTAATTAGTTCCTTCACCAGCTTATTTCAAATATGAGGAAATTGAGGCAAACAGGGTTAAGTGACTTGTTCAGGGTCACGAATCTAGTAAGTTTCTGAAGCTGGATTTGAACTTACGTCTTGCTGACCCCAGGCCCAGTGCTCTATACACTGCACCACCTAGCTGGAATGTAGGAATCAGACTACATGATCCAATAAGGTCCCCTCTTGTCATAGGCACAGTATACCGTGAGCATAACCATTAATCTTCTCCTTCCTATTAGGGGAAGTAAGTGGATACATAGTGGACCAACATATCTGGCACAACCTTTTAGTCACACCAATACTTTTAGTTTTAGTCCTATGAGTATTGGCCCAGTGATGAATTGTATATCTCTTTTTTGTGAACCAATCTTATTAGATGGAGAGAGGTTCTTCATTAGCTATTGTGCCACTAAGTGATGAATGATTTAGACTAGACCAGTGCTTGGAGACTCTTAGCAAGGTGTGACAGCATTGTGACCTGGGCCAATGGAAGAAGTGTCCATGCTGTCAAATTCAGATATCATTAAAATAAAACAAAAGCATTATTATTATTTTCAATCTTGTTTATGCTATTAGATCACAAATCTCTTGAAGGCAGGGGTAGTGGTTTAGTCAATGTGTCTTTCAGGACCTGGCATAACAGCATAGGCAGGCAGGCAAAATAGATACTTTAGTTAGTGTTAATTGAATTGAATGTCTGTACATTATAACTATAACCCTTGCACAAAACTTGTTTGCATAATTGTAGAAAAAACTGTTCTACTGGAAAAAATAAAGGGTCACTGAAGTAGTGACCATTTCAGTTTGATTAAAGAATATCTGTATTAGCAAGCACCCTAGCACACCTAGAATGGCCTGCTAGCATAGGTCCTTTGATCTGCTTTTCTAAAGGAAAGACAGCTTCAAAGGGGTTAGTGCTCTTACTTTAATTACAGATAAGTAGAAAATATAAGCAGAGAAATTAGCACAGAGATTCAACAGACAGGGCTCCTACTGTCTGAACAAAGTAATACAACTACTCAGAGTCCTATCCAGGGAATCAAACAGTCCTTCTCATAGGGGAACTCCCAGAGTAAAATACCAACCTCCCAGTACATATAGTTTTCAACTAATAGGCTCAGAGTCAGAAGGCACTACAACTCTTTTGACTCAGTACCTAATTAGCTTAGTACCAAAAGGCATGAAAGTCCTCCTCCAAGCAAGCCTCCCCATAAACAAGCTCCTCTTTAGGCAAGTTCCTCCCCAAGTGGGCTCTACGTGACTCAGGATGCATCATAGCTGCAAAAGCAAGAAGACATTTGTGATTGAAATGCCTGTGTACCTTTAGACCTGAGAACAGGGCTCCTGTTCCAAGGGAAAAGAGGACACATATGGTCACATAGACCTATTAATGGACAGGGAAGGTCTTCCTATTTCTTTAACATTACAACATGATCCAATGGGGCATAGTGAAGGAGATGTGCTTTTTGTTACAACCATGGCCTGGATCAATACATAAATGATGGCAGTATCCAGAAGAATCTAGAGTGAGTGTGTAATAGACTTATTTCCAAGGACTCATCTTCAGAAAAGGAGATGAAACTAAGGAAGGATGCCTGGATTAAAAAAAAAACAACAGATGAACTCAGCATTGATACCTTATAGATCTACAGTATTCTTTATGGACTCATAAGACCCCAAACAGAGGCAAAGGTAGAGATAAGAATGTGAAACACAGTCCTGATCTTGGACAGTCAATTGCAAGTGATCATTTTGTTGCCATAATTCTATGGAAATATTTGAAAAAATGTTTTTATAGCCTGGGCTGAGACTTGTTAAGCTGAATGATAAAGAGTACCCATTTCTGGGAAAAAGCAGAGTAAACTTAAAATTTTCTAAAGAAGTTGTTGGAGTCAACCTGATAGTGAGCACTATGCCCAGACCAATCAACACTTACTGAAGAGTTAGCATTTAAAGGAATCAACTACAAGCTATTCAAGACACTACCAGGATACTTCAAGCAACAGCATTAGACCTAATACTTGGAAGTTTTGACCATCCACACAGGATGTTTAGAAGTACATATGAGGAAAGAGGTAAGTGTTTGTAATGGATATTCCCAGGGCTCTGGCTTTTCAAATTTGTAAGTAAATATAGAAAAATTTAGCTTTGGTCACTCCCCAGTATTAGAAGATTGAAACAAAAGTCCAAAGCAAGAGGATAAGCATGAAAATTATTAAAATACCTATATCCTTTGACCCAGATCTATTTCCAAAGATGACTAGGGAAAAAAAGCAAAAGAACCTATATATTCTAAAATGTTTATAGTAGCTTTAAGTTTAGTTGGAAAGAATTAGAAATTGCAGGGATGCAATTGGGGAAATTAAGGAGTTGATTAAACAAGTTGTAATATATGATAGTGATAGAATACTACTGTGCTATTAGAAATGATGAGCTCAATGATCTTAGAAAAACATGGAAAGACTTGCATAAAATAATGAAGAACAAAATGAGCAAAACCAAGAGAACATTACATGTAGTAACAGCCAGCAATACTGTTTTAAGAAGGACTTTGAGTAAATAAGTTGTAGCAGCAAGCACCCCAGCATCTCCAGGGTGGCTGCCAACACAGGTTATTAGGTCTGCTTTTCTAAAGGAAAGGAACTCAACATGGGTTAACAATCTTGCTTTAATCAAACATATGTCATTTACCTAGTTCAGGGGAAAAAGGTCAGCACCTCAAACTTCAGAGATTACAAACAAGTTACAAGCAAAAGTTACAAGAAGACAGAGAAACAGATCAAGCAGACAGGCCTCCGATTGTCTGACCATTACATCCATACCTGGTCACAGTTACCAGAGAGGGAAGCACCAACATCTGGGTTTTCAAAGCTGGGGGGCTCAACAGCTGCCCAGAATCTCATCTGGTCAAATCACACAACACTTCTCAAAGTGAACCCCAAAGCAAAGCCTCACATCAGGGTATATATAGCCTTCTCCTAGCTCAGAGAATGTAACCACCCTCTTGACCCACTGCCCAATCACAGAGCACTAAGGTGTGGCCATTCCTGAAAAGCAAGCCTCCTACCACAGGTTCCAGGTGCACTTAAGTTTATCAAAGGGCATAAGGGCAGGGAAGATCTTAAATTCCCATTCCCATAACAATAAGTTATTTTGACTATTATTAGTACCTATAGAACATATTGGGGGAGGAACTTGCCTAAGGAGACTTGCTTGTAGGAAGACTTTTAAAAAGGTACTAAGCTAATTAGGCACTGAGTCACAAGGGTTGTGGTGCCTTCTGGCTCTGAGCCTATTAGTTGAAGACTATATTAACTAAAAAGGACATATGCAGAAAGATACTATCGGTATCCAGTGAAAAAACTGATAAATAGAAGTATATATAGAATAATTTTGCATATATGTGTATATATATGTATATATGTGTATATGTATCTCTTGTTTATGTTTATATATGTGTTATATATATATATACATACATAACACATACACACACATATATGTGTGTGTGTGTAACAGTAGCCATCTCTAGGGTAGAGTGGGGGGAGGGTAGAAAAAAAGAAATTTACAGAATAATTTTGTTATATATTTGAAATGAATAACAAGTTGTGCTTAGTAGATCTGTAGTTTCATGTACAATTGTCTTTTTTATTGTACTATGCTATGGACACGCTTGTTTTATTGCATAAATATGTATTAATGTAAAAAAATAAATGGGATTTTTTTTGAAAGAGGTCAAGTATGATCTCCTTGCATGAGCAGGATATGAGATATGCATGAAGAACTACATAAAGAATCTACCTCATGGGCCTGAAGGAAATGATCTTTCCTAGATTTATTTATCCATAACAAAAGACCTCAGAACCACAATTTATGCTGCTTAGTCGTATCACTGTAGAGTCTATCAGTCTAGCATATGCATCACCTATAGTGGTATAGGAGAAGAATGGGAAGATAGGAATGTGTGCATAGGTCCTGAATTTTGAACAAGGATCAACATGGGTTGATATAATATGCCAACAGTTCAAGATCCCCTGAACTGTCAATTATGCAGCCATTGGCAGAGTCACATTCAATCCTATGACAGATGAAGACAAAGAAAAGACTGCTCTAACTAGTCCCTCTGGATTTCACTGCTTTGATCACGTTCTCTAAAAAGTATTGGGGGACTTGCCATTTTCCAACAGTTTGGGGAGGAAAAAGAAGCAGAAATAAGAAAAATGAATTACATGGTTGTGTTGATGTACCTAGGTGGTCACATTGTTATTTGAAGAGACATGGAGAGGAGAACTTGAAGACTGATGTAAGTGTTGTGTCATCTAGACAAAGCTTGTTGGGAGCTGTCAATTGTCCAGCATCTTTCATAGAACCTCAAGTGTGGATCACAGAGTATCTCAACAAGATATAAACATAGACCCAGAGGAAAAAGAAACTCACAAAAATTGGTATTATCTATAGAATCTTTGAAATTTAAACATTTTCCCCTAGAATTCAGAGAGGATAATTATAAGTTAATTAAGAATTATACTGCTAATGCCAAATTACTGAAAGATCTCACTTATATGATTGAGAAGGACCAAAACCAGAAGGACAAGGAAGGCCAAATTGTGCTAAAACTCATGAAACTGTCTGAAGAGTAATTGATGGATCAATGGGAAAAAAATTCAAAGATCTGGTCAGGTGCCTCAAACGTGCACCAGTGTTGTCCTATACAGATCAAAGTAAGCCTTTTGTTTTATACATCTATATCAGCCTGGGAAGAGCTGGAAAGCAGTTCTAAACTAAGAGACTGATGATCACTAGAAACTGATTTTATTTGCCAGCATATGTCTCGGTGGTGTTTAGACTCACTTTTCCCCAAAACAGCCTGTTATTGTTGGTATTAAGTGGGATGTCACTGAACAGTTCCAGTTATGGAGTGACAACAATTGATTGATTTATATTTTGATCATTGCCAAAGGGAAGCTTTGCAATGGATAGAGGGCAGGACTTGGAGTCAGAAAGACTCATCTTGACTTCAAATCTGCCCTCAGACACTTGTTAGCTGTGTGACCCTCAGCAAGTCACTTAACCCTGTTTGCTTCAGTTTCCTTATCTGTTAAACAAGAACTGGAGAAGGAAATGGCAAACCATTCCAGTATCTTGGCCAAGAAAACCACAAAAGGGGGTCATGGAGAGTTGGACATGACTGAAATGCCTGAACAACAACAAGAAGTTAACTGCTGCTTGATATAAATTGCTACCAGCATAATCACCCACTAAGTCACTATATTTTACCAGCCAGGGAAGAAAAATATTGATATAGATATACTTTCCCAAAGGTCACACAACATTTTGGCTATGGTGATACCTTAGGGAAAAAGTGAAGGTTACATTTTGACATCTAGGGATCTGGGTCATAATCAATGGAAGAACAGCTAAGGTCTTCAGACTTCCACTAGATAGCATGGCCACAATGTGTATGACCTTCCCACCTCCCTGGCCCCCATTAAACCAACTCTCTTTCCATCAGTTATCCATGGATGAGTGGTGGTGTGATCAAATGGCTGATGAAGGGACCATGAGAAGTAATAAAAGTATAGAAGTAAGGGTGCGATGGTGAATGACTTAAGTACACTCACTACAAAGGATCTTGCTTTTGAGATAATGATAGAAGTAGGAACTATACAACAGAGTACTATACTGGATGTAATTGATCCCACACATGTTAGCAGGATACAGTTGTCTTTTTTTCATAATTCTATAGGAACTAGAGGTGATTATAGGTAAAGAGATAACCTTAGAGTTTAGTAATAAATTTATTTTATTAGCCAAAAATGGCAGCAGATGTCACTTAAAATGTGAGAATTGGGGTGGCTAGGTGGCATAGTGAATAGAGCACCAGCCCTGGAGTCAGGAGGACCTGAGTTCAAACCTGGCCTCAGACACTTAACACTTACTAGCCATGTGACTTTGAGCAAGTCACTTAACCCCAACTGCCCTGTCCTCCCCCTTCTAAAAAGCAAAAAAAAATATTAAAAAAAAGAATCTTAAAAAAACGAAAATGTGAGAATTTTGCTCAATATGAATACAAAGAAAATCTACAAATTTGTGCTTTGTACTTGAAGAATAGAATCATTAGTAAACCTTTGGAACTTGTCTGCACTGACTTTATGTCTGGAAGGAGATCTTAAGAATATGTCACATCGGGAGTAGAAACAGCACATCCAAGGCACTCTCCCCACAGATTACATCCAAACTATGTAAAAGGGGACTCTGAACAACTTTTGGAGCCCCAGCACCCACAGAACAACACAGAGAAGCTAACTTCCCACTGAGGACAGCCTAGCAGCCCTGAAGGAAGGACCAGTGCAGAGCCCTGGGAGCTGGCAGCGGGGAGCCGAGGACAGGTCCGCCTGAGTCGCGGTTTTAGCCCCAGGGCGGCAGGGCCAGCAGCTGGCTGGAGGGACCCCAGAACAGCAGCAGCTGTAGCAATTCCAGAATTATCAACATAGACATGCCTAGGACAAAGTGAGAGGTTAGTGCCCTATGGACTTTGGGACCAGTATTTGGGGAACGTGTAGGCTTCCTCCCCTGGGGGCTAGAAGCCACTGAGGAGACACGCCATTTTGTAGTTTTCAGAGGCAGCTCCAGCTCCTGGCCTGTGAACTGTAGGGAGACCCAGCGATCAGTTTTGGGGGGTAATCGCTCTTGCTTTAACCTCCCTGGATCTGGATTGTGATCTGGGGTGGAGGCCGTGGGTGGATTTCCAGCTTCCAGAAACGGAAGCTGTCCCCCCACACGTTCCGGATAAAAGTTCACCTGTCTGGCGGCCCAGCCATACTGTGGCAACAAGCCCAAAAGTCAAGTAATTAAGTGGCAACATGCCAAGGCAAAGGAAACAAATTAAACAGAAAAATGCAACCTTAGACTCCTATTTTGGGAGCAAAGAGGATCGAAGCATAGAACAGGAGAATGACTGTGAGGTCAGAAATCCTGCTCTAAAAGCCACAAAGGAAATATGAGTGGGTTATAGGCCATAGAGGACCTTAAGAAGGACTTTATAAATCAAATAAGAGAAGTGGAGGAAAAATTGGGAGGAGAAATGAGAAGAATGCAGGAAAAGTATGAAATGAGGGTCAACAGCCTGACTGAGGAAAACAAGATCTTAAAAAATAGACTAACTCAAATGGCAAAGGAGGCCCAAAAGGGCAATGAGGAGATTTGGCCTGAAAAAGCCAAATTTGCCAGATGGAAAAAGAATCTCAAAAGTTCACTGAGGAGATTCATTCCTTCAGAGTTAGATTGGAGCAAATGGAAGCTAATGACTTTACAAGAAATCAAGATGTTGTTAAGCAGATCCAAACAAATGAAAGAATAGAAGGCAATGTGAAATATCTCATGGGAAAAACCACTGACCTGGAAAATAGATCCAGGAGAGACAATTTAAAAATTATTGGACTACCTGAAAGCCATGACCAAAGAAAGAACCTAGAAATCACCCTTCAAGAAATTCTCAAGGAAAATTGCTCTGATGTTTTAGATCCAGAGGGCAAAATAGAGGTTGAAAGAATCCACTGATCACCTCCTGAAAAAGATCCCAAAAAGAAAACTCCCAGGAATATTATAGCCAGGTTCCAGAATCCCCAAATCAAGGAGAAAATACTACAAGCAGCCAGAAAGAAACAATTTCAATACTGTGGAAACAACCAGAATAGCACAGGAACTGGCAGCTTCTACACTGAGGGATCAAAGGGCATGGAATATGATATTCCAGAGGGCAAAAGAGCTGGGAATGAACCCCAGGGTCACCTACCCAGCAAAACTGAATATTTTGTTTCAGGGGAAAATATGGTCATTCAGTGGAATAGAGGACTTTCAAGCATTCTTGAGGAAAAAAACCAGAGTTGAATAGAAAATTTGACATCCAGACACAAGAAGCAAGAGATGCTTGAGAAGGTAATCAGGGAAAAGAAATCAAAAGAAACTTATCAAAGTTGAGCTATTTACAGTCTTATATGGAAAAACAATAACTATGACTGATGACACCTTTCTCAGTATGAAAATAATGGAGGAAGGGTGTATGGCCATACGAATACATATGTGAATGTGTGTACCTATGTTTACAGTTATATATGGATAGAGGGCATAGGTTGAATTTGTTGGGAAGGGAGGATACTCAAGGGGTGAAATTATGAGATGAGAGAGGAAAGTGGCAAGAGGAGATGGGGAGAGACAGGGTAGGGTAAATTATCTCATGTAGAAGAAGCAAGGGGGAGTGGCTGCAAGGGAGGGGAAGAATAGGAAGACAAAAAGGCAAAACCACATTCTCATTGAATTTGGTTCAGGGAGAGAATGACATACATACTAAATGGGATATCTCAACCTGCAGCAGAATAGGGGGAAGGGGGATGAGAGGAGGGATGATGGATGGGAGGGCATCCTTGGGGGGAGGGGAGGTTGGAAGTACCCACTATAGAAGAGGGACAGGATCAAGTAGGGAATGGACCAGGTGGGGGGTGGGATGAGTGGGAGGGAATTATAAGCAGCCTTGTATAATATATCTACTATGGTAATGTTTTGCATAGCTAGACATGTACAACATATACTGAATTACTTATCTTCCCAGAGGGAATGGGTGACAAGGGAGGAAGGGAATGGATCTGAAATTCGAGGTCTTAAAATTAAATGTTTCAAATATATATAAATACTATTATTAATACTCTTTTGCTTGTAATGGGGAGATAAGATGTGCAGGCATTGGGGCACAGAGATTCACCTTGCTCTAATGGAAAAGTTGAAGGGGGTATGGGAGAAGATAGGGGAGAGAGCAGATTGGAGGAAGTGATATCTTGTGGGACTGCTATTCTGGGAGGTTGGGTAGGGGAAAAATGGGGGAAAAATTGTAACTCAAAATCTGTCGGAAATGAATGATGTAAAACAGAAGTTAATAAAGCATTTGTTTAAAAAATTAATAAAAAAAGAAAAAAAAGAATATGTCACATCTTAGTAGTAACATCTTGTAATTGGGTATGCACATAATTCCCAACTGGAAACGAGAGGCTTTATGTCTACTAAAATATTTGAGAGAAGAATTTCTAAGAGTATAATAGATTTTCTACTAGTATCCATTATAACCAAGGTAGAGCCTTTGAGAACAGGGTATTAACGGTGGCAGATATCCAGAAGTCTAGGATTATTCCTTACCATCCATAAGGACATGATTACTCATCTTTTTAATCATACATTACTGATCATGTTAGGAACAGTGAGAACACTTTTCTCAATGGAGTCATGATGTGGCATTACTGATACCTGACACAATTCCATCAGGAGAGATGCTACAGGCTTTATACCATATTTGTTTATATTTTTGTGAGATCCTTGCTAACCAACTGACTTGTGCTTTGGGGTCTCAGCAAACGGAGAGGATACAAGTGCTCATTAATTAGTCTATCTTTCATATGAGAAAGATGTCAAAAGAAGCAGAGCTCTTATGGAAATAAATGGAAAGATGATGCCCTAGTCCATTTTCAGAATATCATCAAGTAGACAGAGAACTTAGATGTTTAAGGGACACATAAATTAATGATTAGTGAGGAATGATTCTATATCATGTTGTGGAGAGATAAGGTAACTTGATAAAGATATAGATAAGGTAACTTGACTGTTATAGAACAAAGAGTAGTGGGAACTCTATAAAGTCAATTCAGAGCAACTATTTCTCTCAAAGGAGGATTAATTGTATGTCTGATGAGCAGGAAAGAGAGTGGACACAGTTCAGCAGGCTATAATTTAAAAGACCACCTACAAGTTGGATAAAGACTGTCTGAACATGATTCTGGCTCAGAAAATTATGTTTCTGTGAAGAAAAAAAATTGTCATATATCCCAACAATCTTGCCTCAAATCAAGAAAACTCAGGTTATCCAAGAAGGGGGTAGGGGGAAGAAGACTGAATCCCAAAAGATGACCTTCATGCTTAGAATTTCGGCTTCAGAAAATCTTATTCAACTAAGGGAATTCACAGAACATATAAATGCTGATATCCAGTTTGGACTTTCCACATGTTCAAATTTAGGAATGAAGAACTATTGGTAAGGTGATATGATCCATTCACATTATCCATTAGTTTATGTATAAGGAATCAAGATCAGTAGCTAGCTTTATGTGATTTTCAATCTGACTAAGCTATGATATTACTGGTGAAACTAGAAAAGTGGTTATGCACACAGTCAGGCAATAATACTAACATTTTTCCATTTCATGCATGTAGTTGCATATACATACATGCACACTTACTTCACACCAGATGTGCGAGTCCTCTTTGAACACCCCACACATCATTACCCTTTTCAAAGCTCCTCATCCACCTTTGGTTTCTACCTGGCACTCACTCTTATCTATGCCTCCATAAAACTGTAGCATGTGCAGTGATCACACTCCAGTAAACTCTCTTAGCAGGAATGCTAAACCAAGTTGAGGGCAACCAATGGTTCTCAAACCCTTTGGTGAGTTAGGGTGATGTCTACCTCAAGCATGTGAAGACTTTCCTTGGAAGAATGTGCAGATGAGATCAATTTATTCCAATGACCATGAAGGCAGGTTCTGTGGAGAATTCAGGCTTTGGTCAGATATCAAAGACACCAAAATCATCCATTGTATCCCAAGCCATGACCAGTCAGCTTGCCTTTTGTCTTGCCACTGGACTTTGACAACTGAGGCTGGTGACTTTGTGCAACTCTGCCTCCCATAAATCCACTTCATTCATGAGTCAAGACATTACCCCATAATGTCACTGGTCTTCTTCAAAAACTAAGGACAAATAACTAACAAACATATGTGTGTGCATATAAACACAGATGTGTGTTCTGTTTCTTTTTTTTTTTATTATTTTACTGTTTATTTTGATTTGCTTATGAAATAGCTAGATAGTATAGTAGATAGCCTATTGAACATGGAATCAGGGAGATCTGAGTTCAAATCCTGCCTCAGATATTTGATTAGCTATGTGACCTTGGGCAAGTAACTGACAGCCTCAATTTTGTCATCTGCAAAATGGAGATGATAATATCACCTATCTCACAGAGTTTTTGTGAGTGTCATGGTTTGTAAACTTTAAAGTGCATTACAATTATAATAACACCTATTTGCTAGGCATTGTTTTGCTGTTTGCATTTTTCTAATGCTTAAACAAGTTTGTTATTTTATAAACAAAGTTTGTTGGTTTTTTAAAAATAGTTTCACATTGTTTCTTTACTGTGTATACATATTTCCTTGAATACCATTGATAAATTTGTACTATCTTGAATTAGGGATGTAATTGTAATTAGAGATTTAGATACAAAACTAAAATAAGGTTTTAGAGCTTCATTAACCCTCCAGTAAAGACAAAAAAAGAATAGAGATAGAAATAACACAACAGATTTAATTAAGAAAAAAAGGATGAATTATGTTTTGCTGAAAGGAAACAAACAATGAATTTTTAAAATATTTAACATATATGAAACCAATGGCATAGTTTACAAATACTTAAAAAGAAAAATAAATGAAATGCAAGGAAAAATAACCAATAAGAAAATAATAATAATAAGGGGCATTTCTAGATACATCTAAGAAAAATAAATGAGAAAGAAGAGATGTGATGGACTTAGAGTGTGGAGTAAGACACACACATATGTATCTATGCATGCATGCATGTATGTGTGTATATACAACAATTGGGGGAATTCTTTTTTTTTTTGCTTAACTGATATTTGTTACAAGAACTTTTCTTTTTTTTTCTTCCCTTTATTTTTTTTCCCAAATGCTTTATTAACTTCTGGTTTACATCATTCACTTCTGCCATATTTTGAGACTCAAATTTTCTCCCTGTTTTTCTCCTACCCACCACCCCAAAATAGCAGTCTCACAGGATATCCCCTCCTCAAATCTGCTCTCTCCCATATCTTCTCCCATACCTTGTTCAACTTTTCCAGCAGGGCATGGTGGATCTCTATGCCCCAGTGCCTGTATATCTTATTTCCCAATTACATGTAAAACAGTATTAAGAATGGTATATATATTTAAACATTAGATTTTAAAATTTTGAATTCCAGATTCATTCCCTTCCCCCCTCACCCTTACTGGGAAGATAAGCAAGTCAGTATAGGTTGTACAGGTATAGCTATGCAAAACATTACCATAGTAGATATATTGTAAAAGACTGACTATATTTCCCTCCCTCCTATCCCACCGCCACTTGTTCTATTCTCCACTTTGATCCTGTCTCTTTTCAAAAGTGAGTGTTTCCAACTTCCCTCCCCCCCAGCCTGTCCTCTCTTCAACCATCCCTGCTCTTATCTCCTTCCCCCCTACTCTTCTGTAGGGTGAGATACCCTATTTAGTGTATATGTGTTCAAAGAGAATAAGGTTTTGCATTTTTGCTTTCCTGTTCTTCCCCGCCATTATAACCATTTTGCTTGCCTCTTCTTTATGAGATAGTTTACCCCATTCTGTCTCTCCCCATCTCCTCTCCTAATATTCCTCTCTCACCTCTTAATTTCACCTTTTAAGTATCATCCCTTCCTATTAAATTGTCCCTGTGCCCTCTATCTATGTATACTTGTAAACATATATACACACATTCACATATGTATTCATATGCCCATATACCCTCCTATATAGATACACACACACACACACATTCCCTTCAACTATTTTCATAATGAGAAAAATTTCATCAGTTACAATGATTGTTTTTCCATGTAGGAATGTTAATAGTTAAACTTTGATAAGTTCCTTATGATTTCTTTTTCCTATTTACCTTCACAAGCTTCTCTTGCTTCTTATATCTGAATGTCAAATTTTCTATTCAACTCTAGTTGTTTTTTATCAAGAATGCTTGAAAGTCCTCTATTCCAGTGAATGACCATATTTTCCCCTGAAACATGATACTCAGTTTTGCTGAGTAGGTGATTCTTGGATTTAATCCCAGCTCCTTTGACCTCCAGAATATCATATTCCAAGTTGTTTGATCACTCAGTGTAGAAGCTGCCAGATCCTGTGTTATCCTGATTGTATTTCCACAATATTCAAATTGTTTCTTCCTGGCTCTTTGTAATATTCTTCCTTTGGTCTGGGAATTCTGGAACCTAGCTACAATATTCTTAGGAGTTTTCTTTTTTGGGATCTTTTTCAGGAGGTGATCAGTGGATTCTTTCAACCTCTATTTTGCCCTCTGGTTCTAAAACATCAGGGCAGTTTTCCTTGAGAATTTCTTGGAGGATGATTTCTAGGTCCTTTCTTTGATCATGGCTTTCAGGTAGTCCAGTAATTTTTAAATTATCTCTCCTGGATCTATTTTCCAGGTCAATGGTTTTCCCCTTGAGATATTTTACATTGCCTTCTATTCTTTCATTTGTTTGAATCTGTTTAACAGCATCTTGATTTCTCATAAAGTCACTAGCTTCCATTTCCTCCAACTGAATTCTGAAGGAGTGATTCTCCTCAGTGAGCTTTTGAGATTCTTTTTCCATCTGGCAAATTCAGCTTTTTAAGGCATTCTTCTCCTCATTGCCTTTTTGAGCCTCTTTTGCCATTTGAGTTAGTCTGTTTTTTAAAGTGTTATTTTCCTCACTCAGGCTATTGACTCTCCTTTCATAATTTTCTTTCATCGTTCTCATTTCTCTTCCCAATTTTTCCTCCACTTCTCTTATTTGCTTCTTAAGGTCCTCTATGGCCTGTACCCAGCTCCTATTTTTCTTTGAAGCTTTTGGGGCAGGAGTTCTGACTTCACTGTCTTCCACCTCTTCCATGTTTGATCCTTTTTGTCCCCAAAATAGGAGTGTAAAGTTGTGTTGCTCTGTTTATTTTGTTTCCTTTGCCCCTCAATCACTTGACTTTTGGTCTTTTTTTTTTTTGCCACAGTACGAGTCTGCCACCAGACAGGAAAGCTTCTGTCCCAAACACTGGGGATTTCTCAGCTGCTGAATTATTAGTTGGATGCTGTCTATGAAGCCTCCTCACACTCTGGCAAGCTGGTCGCACAGCACAGGACCTCCACCCTAGACCACAATCCAGATCCAAGAAAGTTAAAGCAAGAGTATTTAGCCCTCAGATTGGTTGCTTGGTCCGCCTACAGTCTGCAGCCCAGGAGCAAGAGCTGCCATGTGGGGGTGGCTGCACAGCCCCAGTTTCTCAATGGCTTCTTGCCCCAGGGGCAAAGGTCCACCACACTCCCAACTACTAGATCTCAAAGTCCACTACACTGACCTCTCACTTTGTCCTTAGCATCTATGTGTTGATAATTCTGGAAACTTAAGTCTCCCAAACTACTTCTTCCTGTAGGAAAGTGTTATATTGGTGATTATGTAAATTTTCTTAATGAAGAAAGCTAAACATGGTAATTAATTTTTTAAAATTCTCCTTAAGAATTTAATTCTCAGTTGTACAACTGTGTCATCTACATTATCACATGAAACCAGGTAATTGTGCAATCTCTTCTTTGGTGCTGAGTAAATATTAACTTGATGTCAGATTGATCACTGGTTTTGAACATTTTGTCATGTATTGTTGGGAAGTCCAGGATGCATTGGCAGGAATATGTAAAAATAATGACTTGTTTACAATATGATACTATATGGATACATGATACAATATTGTATCACCAAAATTTCAATGCAGGTAAAGCCCCACAAATTTGCAATAAATTATTAAGTTTAAGATGGGTCATTAAAAATATACACACACACACACACACACATACTTTTTAAAAAAATGATACAAATTTGAAAAAAAAAAACCATGAAAGGGCTAAAGAAAGTAGATTTCCAGGGGAGCACTGAGTAACTTTTTTTAAAGGGGGTGGTAGGCCAAATAAATTTGGGAACCTCTGTTCTACACTGAGAGCAATATTTATCTCTTCTCATCTTCCTGAACCAAGAGGAACTTAACTTTGTGGGTCCCATGAATGATTGCCATTGTTTTGTGAATTTACCAAGTGTGATATATATATGTGTGTGTGTGTATATATGTACACACACATATATGTATATATGTATATAAAGGTGTGCTGAAATTAAACTATCTTTTCAACCCACTATTGATGTTTATGCTAGCTATCAAATTAAATTTGTATAAATTGCTAAAAACAAAGTCCAGATATTCATAATAATGGCTATTTTTTCTTTCTTCAATATAAATCATTATAGTCCTTGTAGATATGTTAACTTGTGAACAAGGAAAGTGAGAATTCCAGAGTGAATATGTCCCAACTAAATTTAACCAGGGCTGAACAGATATTGATATCTGGAAATTTGTGATAGAAAGGCTATAGCACTTTGAAAGAATTAAAGGAGTTTGGGATCCAGTTCAAGCAAAAATAAACTGGCAGTGAAAAGCGTACACAGACCTTCTAAGTAGTATTACTCAGTTCTTCTGGGAGGTTGCTAGGTATGGAGAGGAGCCACTAAGAATTGTCATAGAGATAGAGGTAAAAGCTGAGTGGTAGAAAATGCAAAAGAAAGAAATGTGTTGAATCAACATATCAGGGACTATTTTTTTCTTGCTTTTTGGAGGGTAATTGGGGTTAAGTGACTTTCCCAAGGTCACATGGCTATTTTTTGTGTTAAGTGTCTGAGATCAGATCCAAACCCAGGTCCTCCTGACTCCAGGGCTGGTGCTCTATTCACTGTGCCATCTAGCCACCCCAATCAGGGACTAACTATTAGATCTGTATCTGGAAACAGGGTGTCTGAGGATAAGGAATCAACACTAGGGAATTCTGCATGGAGAAGAATACTTCAGTTTAAGATTTCATTATCCTTTCTTTCATTTAAGAAGTTATTAAAATTCAGAGATTTGCCTGTTTATTTTTCCTTTTTCTTCATTGTACATAGACTTAAAACATGGGGCTTACTTTTTAAAAGTTTTCTTTCTGTAGTAGCTGAAATATTTATATAAATATGAAAATATAGACAGTTTGCAAGCCAAGTTGGAATAAAAATAATCATTATTTCTTCCTGTATATATTTCTTCTCTTTCTTCATGAACAAATTTGTACAATTTAACTAGTCTTATAGCCAACTCTTATAAAACTAGGCCTGCTTTTCTTCAACTGACTTATAGCTAATCAAAACAGGTAGTATCTTTACAATGTGGAAAATATATTATTCACTTAAGATATGCACAATAAGATATGATAAAATTTTGGTGGAAAAAAGAAATGGAACATCAATATATGAGGCATTGACCAAACTGTCTTCAGATCTGCCACATTTTATGCAAACTCTTTAGCGAGATTGTTCCAACATTTTAACTCCATCTATAGAACTGATTTGTTGATTCTGCCTTAGAGCACTAGCTTTGGAACCAGGCTATTTTATCCTCTATAAAGTTTTCCCAACAAACCCTAGCTGTGTGACCCTTGTAAAGTTGGTTAACCTCTCAGTGCTCCAGACAATACTTAAGACTATTAATTGCAGAACAGTTATTGATCTATATTCGGTCAATCAATAAGCATTTATTTAGCACTTACTATATTCCAGGCATTGTACTAAGCAATGGAAATATAAATAAATAGGTATGGAGGAGTTAAGGAGTTTACACTCCAATGAAAGGGAGCTAAAGAGTGTGGGTATGTGGTATGGGGCAATGTGGCAAAGAACAGGAAAGAACAAGTGGAGCTGGGAGCGGAATGGAGAATGGATGGCTTAATACTCTTTCTCAAAATGAAGGTTCCAGGAGGAACTCATCAATGAGAGGAGATCTTAGGAGATAGATGTTCCCCTTCCTCAATATGTAGCTCCAGGAAGAATTCATCAATGGAAAGAGAGACGTTCTAGGGTGAGAAGGTCATAGATACTGAGGGAAATTTCAGGATGATAAAGCAACACAGGCATGATAATAAAATCTAGAGAGTCAGAGAGAGAAGGAAAGGTAGAGAAAGTTTCTTCACCAAGAAATCCCTAAACAGATGAATGTGAAAGGACTTCAGAAAAGATTCTGAAAGCAGCCATGAACGGGTGTATCAGGAGTTTCCATTTTTCCTGTGAGAAGAAAAGTAATAGAGTAATTATGGAGTGGGGTTACCATGCTAAGCTGATTCAGGGTCAAGATGCCTTGCCCCTTAGGAATATGAAAGGACTTCAGAAAAGATTCTGAAAGCAGCCATGAATGGGTGTAGCGGAAGTTTCCATTTTTCCTGTGAGAAGAAAAGTAATAGAGTAATTATGGAGTGGGGTTGCCATGCTAAGCTGATTCAGGGTCAAGATGACTTGCCCCTTAGGATTCACTCAAGATTGTTCTATCAGGGATCATGGTGATAACTCATAGTGACCATGGTGGTAGCTCATAGCAGAGAAATGGCAGAGAGAATTGGATCAAGAGCAAAGGATAAATTTGGATGTGAGTTGATGATCAGAAATGAGCCAGAAGGTAGAGATGGTAATGAGTTGTGGGGTTGGTAAGGAACATCAGTCCAATAAACAACATTTTTTCACTTCCCCCTTCTCATATCCATCAAGGGAAAAAATGCCCTCCTGTTCCATCTGCCAGTTAATCCTTTCACCTCCTGCTTTTTTCCTTATCCCTACCTGGGTAGTAGACAAAACAACTAGCATGGGGAGGTAGGGGGAAAGAGAAGGGAAGGAGAGAATTTGGTTTGAATTAAAATCAAAACAAGAATTTCCATCAAAAGGAAAAGAATATTGTTAAAGTCAAATCCCGGTGAATGGCAAAATAATACATAATGGAGAAGTAACCAATAAAATCCTAGTCCATATAAGAAGGAGCAGGATGTTCTGTTTGATGGACCCATTCACATCAACTTGTGAGAATGTGTGGATGTTCTATGACCATTCTCTGTCCATATTTCTCATATGGTATTAACTCAAGGCCCCTTGTCATCTTGATTGCCTTTATCAGGATGCACTCCAGCTAATCTTGCCCTTTCTAAACCCTGGTGCCTGATCAAAGTCCTAAGGTTGTTCTGGGAACCACATTTTAGAAAGGACAATGATAAACTGGGAAGCATCTAGAGGAGGAAACGAAGAATTTAATATCCCTGAGTTCATGCCATATGAAGACTGGTTGAAGGATCAGAATATTTAGGCAAAGAGAAAAAAATCAGGGAGGACATGATCTGTTGTGTTCAAGTATTTTAAAGAGTTGTTCTCTTAGGTCTCAAAGGGTAGAACTAGGAGGAATTGGTAGAAGTTTTAAGGAGGCAAACACAGACACTATATAAGGAAAAAATTAATACAAATTAGAGCTATCTCAAAGTGGAAGTTGACTATTTTCGGGAATGATTTGTTCGCTGGGCTAGAGGTCTTAAAGCACAGGATGAATGAGTATTTATCAGCTATATAGTAGTAGGAATTCTTTTTTCAGTTATGCGTTTGACTAGCTGCATATTGACTGATGACCCTTCAGATTCTAAAGTTCTGTGATTTATTATTTTCTAAATGTTTATCTTACATAAGGGAACAGCAGCTCTTAGGTGTGCTAGGGTTAAGCCTAGTGTGATGCCAGTGGCCAGGCAATAAGGACAATGCCTAGCAAAGGATATGAAAAATAATGATGAAGGAACATAGCTAAAAGTAAAATGTTGAGGGCAAAACATTTGAAATATTGTTTCTCATGTCTCTGTGCTAACATCATGGCTGCTAAAACATGAATAATCGTGATTATAATAGCTAGCATTTACATAACACCTTAAGGAGTTAGGAAGGTGCTATTATTCTTCACATTTTAGCAGCGAACTGAGACTCAGGGAGATTAAATAACTTGGTGAAGGTCACATACCGAAGTAAGTGGACGAACCAGGATTTCGACTCAGGTCTTCTTAACTTCAAGTTTACTGCGCTATCCACTGCACTCCTTGTTGCCTCAATGTGCCAATGTGGACTGTTGTGAAAACAAAACAAAACACTGCATCAGAGAGAGGAATGTGGGTTCTAGTTTAAACTCTACCACTAATTTTGGTAAATCACTTAATCTCCCTGGTCATTACTTTCTGAGTTTATAAAATAAAGAGCTAGGACTAGGCAATTTCTTGAGATTTCTTCCAACTCAAAAAATGTGGCAAAGGAGAAATCAATGGGTGTTTTAATAGAGAAAATTGCTTTTTCTACTTTTGCTGATTGGTGTCTTCTGTCCCACATAGACAGGAAAAGAAATTTGAAATCAGTGTCTTAGAGATTTTCTTTTGTACTATGCATGCTCCATGGCATAAAATATAGTACTAAATATGTCACTGAATTGAGTTCTTTCCCTCTCCAGAGCTCCCAAATTCTCATTATTCTATGAGAACTAGACTGATGTCATCTTGACCTCAGCATATGGTTTTGGTTAATGGTGGAAATTTTATCCCTTGTTGTCATCAGGGGAGTTGGTCTAAGACCTAAGGGTGTAGGCAAAACTCTCCTTATGGAAAATGAGATGGATTCTACTGTCCTTGGGAAAAAAAATATCTGGAGGCAGGAGAAAAGACAACAATAATACAAACAACAATCCCAAAGGCCCTAACTGAAGTAAAAATTCCCAGTAAAAAGAGAAAATACCATTCTCTCACTAAATTTCAAAATGCATCATGATCTATCATCCAAGTCATTTTACCCAAGTATAAAGGTAACACTTACCACATCAGAAACCTGACTTGAAATTTAGACACTGAACTGGTGTCAATGTTTATGTCCAAAATTGGTCAGGTTTTGAAAATCCAGATGGCAAAAGCTCCAACACTTAAAAGAATTCCTCCTCCCTCTGAGATTATTGTTTTATTTTTATTTTTCTAAGAATTCTCATCCCTCTGAGATTATACTTGATTTTTCAGTATTCCAAAAATCTTTCTTTATAAGCATGGCTGCTAGGTTGGAAAAAATGAGATGTGTTAAGTGTTTGCTTTCCACAATTTAAACAATTAGGCATTCTCCAGTATTTTAGAGTTTTATGTTCATATTTACTGATTATTAAGACTTTTGTCTATGAGAATAGAGTAGGTTTATTCTTTCTTTATTGAAACGACTTCCTTTCTGACCCAGACATCAACATAGTCTTCAAACTTTCTGAGTATGACAAAGCACAATCAAAGTTTCTTTGTACTAATATTGGCAAAAGAGATTGTCAATTCATAATTTTTTTTTATGGTTTATATTGTCTTCTAAGTGAAAGAATCTAGTGTATGGTACACAGTACAAAAGTTTTCTTGAATTTGTAATGCTACTTTGAAAACAGCCAGCATAATCATAGTCTCTGTCAGAAATGGAACAGATTAGTTAGGTCATCCTTGAAAATAGCTTCAAAATGCTGAGGGCCCTCAAATTCACTTTAGCCTATTATCCTAGGATTGATAAATCTTAGAATAATGACTTTCTGTAGATATCTGAGTGTCTTTGTTTCAGTAACAGCACTCAAAAGAAGATTTGCCAAATCAAGGAGAGAGTTAGGAAAATTGACCACTATATATCCTAACTTTAGTATCTCCTGGGAGAAACAACTTCTTTTAGTAGAACTATCACTGAGCTGGGAAGCAGGAGACTAGCTCTACCCCTAGTTAGCTGTATGACTTTGGACAAGTCACTCAACTTTGCTGGATTCCAATTTCTTTTTTTTTAATGGAAATTCTATTAGATAATTTTAACTTCCCTTCTAGCTTGAAAATTTTATTATTTTGTAACATATTGGTACTAAAGCAATCAATCCCAATCCATCTCTCTCTCACCCATATGTAGAGAAAATGGATGTTTTCCATTAGAAAAGACTTTAAATGAACAATTTCAAAGTAAGGAAGGATTGAAGAAGGAGAAACAATTAAAAAAAACTGGACAGTTTTCTAGCAAACAGTTGACAGTTTCTATTCCATATACATTTTCCATTTTCATGGATGAAAGACAATTATCAATGACTTTATCTTGATAATTAACTAGTTTATTTAAAGGAATAAGGGGAAAAGAAGTGTTAGTTGAGGAATAAAATCTTAAGAGCAGCATCTTTATACTCTCAAGAGGAAATGGTAGCAAGACGCATTATGGCATCTAATCACGCTAGTACCAACATCTTATTCTCCACAAAAACATTCTTTCTCTGTCCTTATTCCTGTGGTGCCAGTATTCATTTCTCACAATTGGAAGAGCGTAATGAATGGCCAAACAGAATGAGTCAGAAACAGAAACTGGGAACAAATAGCAAATTTTTTATATTTGGGTCATAGCTTTCCAGTTTGTTGAAAGTAAAAAGGTTTTCTTGAGTTTGGCATGTCCCTTGAACACAACCAGCACAACCACAATCTCCGTCAGAGAAGGAAAAGATTAGTTAGGTCATCCTTGAAAATAGTTTCAAAATGCCCTGGGCCTCAAATTCACTTTAGCCTCTAATCCTAAAATTGATAAACCTAAGAGTAATGACTCTCTTTGGATCTCTGAGCATCTGTTGTAGAGAGGGAAGGAATAAGCATTTATATATGTGTCAGGCACATTGCTAAATCATTTTACAAATATCATCTCATTTTATCCTCACAACAACACTCTAAGGTAGGTGTTATTATTATCCCTATACTATAGTTGAGGAAACTAAGGCAAATAGAGGTTAAGTGCCCTAGCAAAATGGTCAAGGTCATATTTGAAGTCAGGTCTTCCTGACACTTAACCTAGTGCTCTGTTAACTGAGCCTCTTGCTGTTTCTCTTTATGAAAGTGGAACCCTTCTACCTCATTTTATTTCTCCTTATTTTACAAATCAGAAACTCATAACCTTACCTTTGAAGATTCTCAATGAAGTACCTTCAACCTTATCTTATAGTACTCTTCTTCAAGTACTCTATAATCCTGTCCTCTCTCATCCCAATGCCTTTGTTCATGTTACCCCACCCTGCAATCAATACTCAAATAACCCTGTGGTCTCATTGATGTGCATGTTCCCTTCAGTAATTAAGAATTCAGTCCAGCTATGATTTTCCATCTTGTTCAACTTTTGTCCATAGGCAGAAGTAATATGCTACCACGACTTTGAAGTTAGAGGGCCTTGCAAATCTGGATTTGCAACTTCCTATATGAACTTGGCAATCCCTTAGTATACATTAAGTACAGTTTCCTTATCTGCAAAATGAAGGGATTGCACTAGATAAGCACTGAGGAGCCTTATAGGGCTGGATTTATCATCCCACCATTCTTAAACAGAATGGACATTTCTCCTCTTACTACTTTTCTAAGTTTTTCCTTTATTCGGAGTTAAACCCAAGTACAATTTTCTCCATGAAGATTTCCCTGACCTTACTCTACCACCTGGTCACCCAGGTAACAGTAATATTCATCCTCAAATATTCTTAGAGCATGTTGAAGTGTTTTCTTTGGACTTTTCTCATTTTCTCTCATATAATAATTTTTTTTGTGTTTATTTCTCTCCCTTCCTCATGCCACCATTTAGATAAGAAATTCCTTGACATAGGGTTGTTGTAATATTTCTTTTTATCTTTAGGGTCTCAGTGCCATATGAAAAATGATTACTTAATAAATGTTGTTTTTACCAGGAAATAAGATATACAGGCAATGGGGTATAGAAATTCATCTTGCCCTACAAGAATGTAAGGGGTAAGCAATTACAGGGAAGAATAGGGGGGATATATGAGAGGGCAGATTGGGGGAAGGAACAATCAGTATGCTTGTCATCTTGGGGTGGGGGTAGGGTAGAGATGGGGAGAAAATTTGAAATTCAAAAGCTTGTGGAAATGAATGTTGAAAACTAAAAATAAATAAATTATGAATAAAAAATAAAAATAAACATTAAATTTAATTGTAGTACCTCATGGTCATCATTATAAACAACAGTTATAGCTTTACAAAAGAGTAGCCTAGAAGGCTTAGTAGATGAAACAGAACCTATACCAATCTGATTGTTAAGGTATTCCCTATAAGTTTGCTTATTTGTTTTCAGTCTTTTTCAAAGAAGGGATAGGGATTGAACTTGGGATCTCACTGGTATAGGAAAATCCTAGGTATGAAACCTCCCCCTGCCAATGTAGGTCAGGAAATTTTCTGCAATTTATAGTTGTGGAGCTTTGTTAAGTTCCCTAGATTATTTAGGGACATGTACAAAGGCAGTATGTAACAGAAGCAAAACTTGAACCCAGGTCCTTGTCAATTTCAAGGTTAACTCAATATCCATACTGACTCTCATAGAGCAAAGAAAGAAAATGTGAATTATATTAGTTTCTTTTTTTTTAAATTAATTTATTAGTTTAGTTTCTGTTAACAAGATTCAATTCCATAGTTCCTTGATTTTCAAATTTCCTTTACTTCCCTCTCCCCTCCCCCCATGACACCATATAGTCCCGTATAGGATCTGCAAATACATTCATATTAGACATTATTCCAATTACAAAGGTGTATTGTACTAGGTGGGATGAAAGATGGTAAAGGAGAAATAAAACCAAACAATGAAAAGAAAAAGATCATTTAGTTTGCTTCCATCAGGATTCAGGCTCAGTTCTTTCTAGTTATATCTCTGGATGGCGCATTTCTCTCTTTCTTGAGTCTTTCGGGATTGACTTATATCACTGCATTGCTGAAACGAGTCCAGTCTGTCATAACTGGTCATCACAAATATGGTATATCTGTGATTATATACAAATTTCTTCTGATTCTACTCTTCTCACTCAGCATCAGTTTGTATAAGTCTCTCCAGGTAATTATGAAATCCGTCACCTCCTCGTTTCTTATATCACAAAAATATTCCATTACATTCATATACCACAACTTGTTTAGCCATTCCCCAATTGATGGGCACCCCTTTAGTTTCCAATTCTTTGCAACCACAGAAAAGGCTGCTATAAATATTTTTGTACATATGGGTCTTTCTGCCACTTCTATGATCTCTTTGGGATATAACCCTAGAAGTGGTATTGTTGGGTCAAAGGGTATGAAATTATTTATAATCCTTTGGGCATAATTCCAGATTGCTCTCCAGAATGGTTGGATACATTCACAACTCCACCAGCAATGTATTAGTGTTCCAATTTGTCCACATCCTCTCCAGCATTTGTCACTTTCATGGTTTGTCATCTTAGCCAATCTGACTGGAGAGATGTGGTATCTCAGAGTTGTTTTGATTTGCATTTCTCTAATCAATAGTGATTTAGAGCATTTCTTCATATGCTTATAGATATCTTTAATTTCTTTCTCTGAAAACTGCCTGTTCATATCCTTTGACCATTTATCAATTGGAGTGTGACTTATATTCATATAGATTTGGCTCGATTCTCTATAAATTTTAGAAATGAGTCCTTTATCAGAGACACAAGTTGTAAAAATTCTTTCCCAATTTCCCACCTGCCTTTTGATCTTGGTTCCATTGGCTTTGTTTGTACAGAAGCTTTTCAATTTAATGTAATCAAAATTATCCATTTTGCATTTTATAATGCTATCTAATTCTTGTTTGGTCCTAAAGTCTTCCCCTCTCCACAAATCTGACAGGTAAACTATTCCTTGCTTTCCCAAATTGCTTACAGTATCATCCTTTACACTAAATCATGCACCCATTTAGACTTGATTTTGATATATGGTGTTAGATAATGGTCTATGCCCAGTTTCTGCCGTAATGTATTCCAGTTTTCCCAGCAATTTTTGTCAAATAGTGCATTCTTATCCCCAAAACTGGGGTCTTTAGGTTTATCGAACAATAGATTACTATATTCATTAACTAATGCGCCTAATCTATTCCACTGATCCACTACTCTACACCTCTGCCAGTACCAAGCAGTTTTGATGACTGCTGCTGTATAATACAGATTAAGATCTGGCATAGCTAGTCCACCTTCCCTAACATTTCTTTTCATTAATTCTCTTGATATTCTAGACCGTTTGTTTTTCCAAATAAATTTTGTTATTTTTTTGTCTAACTCTAAAAAGTAGTTTTTTGGTAAATTTATTAGTATGGCACTAAATATATAGTTTAGTTTGGGTAAAATTGCTATTTTTATTATATTAGCTCGACCCAGCCATGAGCAATTGATATTTTTCCAACTATTTAGATCTGATTTTATTTGTGTGAGAAGTGTTTTGTAGTTGTGATCATATAGATTCTGGGTTTGTTTTGGCAAGTAGATTCCCAAATATTTTATAAAGTCTACAGTGACTTTAAATGGGATTTCTCTTTCTATCTCTTGCTGTTGAGTTTCATTAGAGATGTACAGGAATGCTGAGAATTTATGTGGGTTTATTTTATATCCTGCAACTTTGCCAAATTTATTTATTATCTTAAGCAGTTTTTGACTTGATTTTCTAGGATTCTCTAAGTATATCATCATATCATCTGCAAAGAATGATAGCTTGGTCACTTCTTTACCTAATTTGATTCCTTTGATTTCTTTTTCTTCTCTAATTGCTACTGCTAGTGTTTCTAGTACCAGATTGAATAAGAGGGGTGATAATGGACACCCTTGTTTCACTCCTGATCTTATTGGAAAGGCTTCTAGTTTATCCCCATTGCATATAATACTTGCTGATGGTTTTAAATAGATGCTATCAACTATTTTAAGGAAGGCTCCATTTATTCCTATACTTTCTAGTGTTTTTAATAGGAATGGATGTTGTACTTTGTCAAAAGCCTTTTCTGCATCTATTGAGATGATCATGTGGTTTCTGCTAGTTTTATTGTTGATATGCTCAATTATACTGATGGTTTTCCTAATATTAAACCATCCTTGCATTCCTAGAATGAATCCTAACTGATGAGACTGTATTATTTTTGTGATAAGTTGTTGGAGTCTTTTGGCTAATATTTTATTTAGAATTTTTGTGTCTAAATTCACGAGGGAAATTGGTCTATAATTTTCTTTCTCTGTTTTATCTCTTCCTGATTTAGGAATAAGTACCATATTTGTGTCATAGAAAGAGTTTGGTAGGACTCCTTCTTCACTAATTTTCCCAAATACTTTATAGAGTATTGGAATCAATTGTTCTTTAAAGGTTTGATAGAATTCACTAGTAAACCCATCTGGCCCTGGGGATTTTTTCCTAGGGTGTTCATTGATGGCTTGTTTGATTTCTTTTTCTGAGATGGGGTTATTTAGGTAATTCACTTCCTCTTCAGTTAATCTGGGCAACTTGTGATTTTGTAAATATTCATCCATTTCACTCAGATTGTCATATTTATGTGCATACAATTGAGAAAAATAATTCCTCACTGTTTTTTGATTTCCTCTTCATTGGAGGTAGATTCACCCTTTTTATTTTTGATACTCATAATTTGGTTTTCTTCTTTCTTTTTTTTTTATCATATTGATTAAGGGTCTATCAATTTTGTTGATTTTTTTCATAAAACCAGCTCTTAGTTTTATTTATTAATTCAATAATTTTTTTTTTTTTTTTTGCTTTTTGGAGGGCAATTGGTGTTAAGTAACTTGCCCAAGGTCACACGACTAGGTTTTTTTTGTTTGTGTGTGTTAAGTGTCTGAGGCCGGATCTGAACTAAGGTCCTTCTGAGTTCAGGGCCAGCACTCTACTCACTGTGCCACCTAGCCACCCCCAATAGTTTTCTTAATTTCAATTTTATTAATCTCACCTTTGGTTTTCAATATTTCTACTTTAGTACTAAATTGGGGATTTTCAATTTGTTCTTTTTCTAGCTTTTTCAAATGCATGTCCAATTCATTGACCTCCCTTCTCTCTGCTTTAATTAAGTATGTACTCAGGGATATAAAGCTTCCCCTGAGAACTGCCTTTAGTGCATCCCACAAATGTTGTCTCATTATTATCATTCTCTTGAATGAAATTATTGATTGTTTCTATAATTTCTTGTTTGACCCATCCATTCTTTAGGATTAAATTGTTTAATTTCCAATTAGTTTTTAGTCTATCTTTCCACGGCCCTTTATTGCATATAATTTTTATTGCATCATGATCTGGGAATGATGCATTTATTATTTCTGCCTTTTTGCACTGGATTGTGAGGTTTTTATGCCCTAGTACATGGTCTATTTTTGAGTATGTACCATGCACTGCTGAGAAGAAAGTAAATTCCTTTTTATCCCCATTCAGTTTTCTCCAGAAATCCATCATATCTAGTCTCTCTCAGATTCTGTCCACCTCCTTAACTTCTTTCTTGTTTATTTTGAGGTTAGATTTATCGAGTTCAGAGAGGGGAAGATTAAGTTCCCCCACTAGTATAGTTTTGCTATCTATTTCTTTCTCTAATTCCTTTAACTTCTCCTCTAGGAATTTGGATGCTATACCACTTGGTGCATATATATTAAGTAGTGATATTGCTTCATTCTCGATGGTGCCTTTTAGTAGGATATAGTTTCCTTCCTTATCTCTTTTAATTAGATCTGTTTTTGCTTTTGCTTTATCTGAGATAAGTATTGCTACCCTTGCTTTTTTTTACTTTAGCTGAGGCATAATAAATTTTACTCCAACCTTTTACCTTTACCCTGTGGGTATCCCTTTGTTTCAAATGTGTTTCTTGTAGACAGCATATTGTAGGATTATGGTTTTTAATCCATTCTGCTATCTGCCTCTGTCTTATGGGAGAGTTCATCCCATTCACATTCACAGTAATGATGACTATCTGTCTCTTTCCTCCCATCCTATTCCCTCCCCTGTTTATGTTTTTGTTTCTTCCTTCTCCCTTCCCCTCCTTGAAGTTTTCCCTTTTGACCACCCCCTCCCTCAGTATTCCCACCCAGTGACCCCCCTTCTTAACCTACCCTCTCCCCTTACTACTATTTCCCTCCCTTCTAATCCCCCCCCTTTAGTATCCTCCTTTTCACCCCCCCCTTACCCTTCCACTGTCTATAGGACACAATAAATTTTTATACTTATCAGAGTAAATTACTCCCCGTTTGATTTGAAACCAATGAGAGTAAATTTCAAACAGTGCTCCTCTCCCTCCCTCCTTTTCCTCTATTTAATGAATTTATGTGTCTATTCACATTAGAATCTTAAACTTCACTGATTAAGTTGATCCCTCTTTGAACCAGAACCAGTGAGAATAGTGTTTAAATGATGTTCCTCTCCCTCTTTCTTTCCCCTCTTCTATAGTGTGTTTTGATGCTTCTTCAGATGGCATATTTTACCTTTTCCTATGTCATCCTTTCCTTTTTCCCATTACAGTCCCTTTGATCCCCTTAATAATTTTTTTTAGTCTTCAAGTTAGTGCATTCATACCCACACCCTCTATCTAAGTATAACCCCTTTGAAGATTATGATAATCAAAAAGATATCGAATATTGCCAGTTATCAGCTCTACATATAGGGATGTGAACATTTTGCTCTTGTTGCATCCCAAGTAATGAGTGTATGTTTGTGGGTGTGGGTGTGTGCACTTATGCATGTGTGAGTCTGTGTTTCCCTTGTTTACCTTTTTATGTCTTTCTGGAGTCTTGTAATTGGAGATCAGATTTTCCATTGAGCTCTGGCTTTTTCATCAGGAAAGTGTGGAAGTCCCTTATTTCATTAAATGTCCATCTCCTTGCCTGAAAGATTATGCTCAGTTTTGCCGGGTAGTTAATCCTTGGTTGTAGTCCTAGCTCTCTTGCCCTACGAAATATCAAATTCCAGTCCCTCCGCTCTTTTAATGTAGAAGCTGCTAGGTCCTGTGTGATCCTAACTGTAGTTCCTCGATATTTGAATTGTTTCTTTCTGGCTGCTTGTAGAATTTTTTCTTTAATCTTATAATTCTGGATTTTGGCTACTATATTTCTTGGAGTTTTCAGTTTGGGATCTCTCTCAGGAGGAGTCCGGTGAATTCTATCGATAGCTATTTCATCTTCTTATTCCAGGACCTCAGGGTAGTTTTCTTTGACAATCTCTTGGAGGATGTTGTCTAGGCTGCTTTTTTCATCATGGCTTTCTGGTAGACCAATAATTCTTAGGTTGTCTCTCCTGGATCTGTTCTCTAGGTCAGTTATTTTTCCAGTGAATTATTTTACATTTTCTTCCAATTTTTTGATCGTCTTGTTTTGTTTGATTGACTCTTGCTGCATCATAGAGTTCTGAGTTTCAGTTTGATTGTTTCTAATTTTTAGTGAATTATGGTGTTCACTTAGTTTTTTTTTAGAGGACAAGATATTGCTATTTTTTGGGGGGGTGTGGAAGGAGAAAAGAGGAATACACAAACAATTTGTTAATATCTGCCCTTCAATGTGAAAGCAGGACATAAAAATCACTCAAAAGTAAATCTGAAATTATGACATCCAATTTTTTAGGACCACGTATCCCCTCCAACTGTAAAACTAAAGAGATAAGACACCTCTTCCACTCTTTACCCACCCTACCCCCACAAAACAAAACAAAAAAAAACCTCAAACAAACAACTCAAACATGATTAATTTCACAGTCCTTGGAAGAAGTATTAAAATTTTGGAGGAAAAGGAGGAAGAGAAATAAAGTTAAAGAGGGGGGAAAGCTTCTAAAAGGGGGAGGGAAGAGAAATCAAAGGGCCTCTCTTTTATTTGACGACAAGCAAGTGCAAGTGCAAGTGAAAGTTCATTCGTAATTTGTTCAGTTGTCGGTCTTTTGCACATCTGTATTCTGGCCAGGAGAAGGAACTTTGAGGTTTTTCTGTAGCACATGAGCATCCACTGACTCTATCCTCTTATAATAGTTTTACTTTGTCTCAATGATCTCAAAGCCAAATTTCCTGTAGAAGTCAATTGCTGACTCATTGCTGATCTGGACATGCAAATAGATGTTGTCAAAAGTGCCATCTTTTTCACAGATGTTTAAGACATGATTCAACATTTTAGTTCCTATTCCTAGCCTTCAGTAAGGTGCCAGACATCCTAGTGTCATGATGTAAAGTCTCTTCTGATTCTGTGAATGATCAACCCTACAGCACACTGCACCCACTGCAATATCATTGAAATAAGCAAGTTTTGCTTGTTCACCAACCTCCAGCACATCCTTGTATAACTTGTCATTATAGCTAACTGGAAACATGACCTGGTTTAACCTCTTCAACTGCTTAATGTTGTGTGGTGTCATGTCTCACAGCTCGATCCGGCTACCTTTCATCTTCCCTGCCTGCCATGGCCGTGTTTACCTCGGATCCCGCCGCTGTTGCCACCATCGCACCCTGAGCCAGGGAGTGACCCTACTCCACACACTGGCCTCCGCCTCCTCAGCTGTTGCAGCCACCGCCTCTGCGCTGGAGGCTGGGCACAATTTGATAGGCACCTGCTGCAGCCTTTCGAGGGTGTCTCAGGCCACTGCCCTGGGGCTGGGCCTGCCACCGCTCCTCCACGTGTGCACACGGGGCCACTCGCAGCACTCCAGCCCGCTTGCCCACCAGCTAGCCAAGACCCACCGCTGCACTGCTGTGACCTTTCACCCCCCTTCAGTTAGTTTTTAAAGTTCCTTTTTTAGGGAGGTATTTTCTCCAATTACTTCACTGAGACTTTTTTCCAAGTTGGTCACTGCCTCCCTGATTTGGTCTTTAAAATTTTTCTTAAGCTCCTCCAGGAATGCTATTTGGGCTTGAGACTAGATCATGTTTCCTTCTGTGGTCCCAGGTATGGGTAGAGAGTCTATATTGTCCTGTGTATTTGGTTGTTCTTGCCCTGCATAGTAGGCTCGAATAGATTTTCTTGCCTTCCTCTTCTCCTTCTCAGCTTCCTTCTTTCCCATTGTGACTTCCTGTTTCTTAGTTTCTCAGGCTATGAGTTTAGGACCTGATCCTTGACTTTGAATACCTCTGGGTGGCTAGCTTATGGCTAAGTCAGGGAAGTCAGTGAGGAATGTAGATGTGTAGGTGTGGGTGTGTCTGACCACTTTAGATTTCTGCCTCTATACCGCTGGGCTATAAGTAGGCTTTTGTTGATGAGGTGAGGTGGGGCTTGTTGGGACCCCTCCCTCTCTTCTCTTCACACTCCTGGCTGTCTCAGTTACACCCCTTCTTGGAGACTCTCAAGCCTGGGGCTATTTCCATTAACTTGTGATTTCAATCTGGGTGGGAGACTTATCTTTGGGTTTTTCTGCTTCATGAAAGAGGGATGGGAGGATCAGAGCAGCTAGAATTTACTTTGCCATTCCAGCCCCTGTATTATACAGGCAGGCATTTTCTAACCTTCCAGGTTGGGGGCTGAATGCAGCCAGAGAAGCCCCTCTCTCCCCTGGGGGCCCGACTCTCCTACCAGGCTCCAATGACCCTTTACGTCCCTTCGTGAGATGAAGGGGAGATGACTGCAATTTGTCCTTGGTAAGTCTGCAGGCTGGGGCTTTTTCTTCCTCTGGTGTAGTCTGCTTGTCTGCTCTTAGGTCTGAGCTCTGCAGACCCCACGCACTCTGTGTTCGTCCTGTCCAGACACACTGGGCAACCTCCTGGGCTGGACTCTGCCATGCTCTGTCTTCCAGTGGGCTCTGTCACTCTGGAATCTGCTCAGATTCACCCTTTAAGACTTAGTGATTGAGGAGCTCAGTGAGGTTACTGCTTCCTTTCTGCCATCTTGGCTCCTCTCCCTATATTAGTTTCTTTAAAAATTTTTTTAATATAATTTTCCTGGTGTTTGAATACCCTCCATTCCCAACATAACTAAGGAAGCCTCTGGCTACAAAGAAGTAAATATTGTGACTCAGAAGACATTGCTATTTCTATGGGATCCTGGCTAGAGACTGTCCCTGTGAGGACTAGCCATTATGCGCAAGGATTTCAGAGTTTAAAAAGTGCTTACATCTTTAAAGATGATCTTTGTGTAGACTAAAGTTTATCTTTGGTGGTACATGACTTTTTTTTTAGACAGACAATCCAAAGGACTATAGTCAATTGAAAAAACAGCATGTATTGAATGCTTACTTATGTGCTAGGCACTATACTAAGCCCTGAGAACTTGGTAATACCAAGTCAAAATTTATTGAATAGATGAGAGGTAAGGTGGAAGGTACTAGCCTGCTGAAGGGAGTGGAGGTGAGAAAGGCCTCTTAAAGAAGGTGGGGCTTGAGCTATGACTTAAAGGCAGCCAGGAAACTAAGAAGGTAAATCAAGGGGGAAGAGCATTGGTAGCTCTTCAGGACCAGGCAATGCAAAAGCACAGAGCAGAGAGATGGAGTGGGGTGTGTGTGTGTGTGTGTGTGTGTGTGTGTGTGTGTGTGTTTGTGTGTGTGACAGAAGGGTTGGTGTACCTAGATCACAGTTCATGGAGGAATAAAGTACTGGGGAAGGTAGGTGACACAGTAAATAGGGCACTGGGTTTGGAATCAGAAAGCCTCATCTTCAGGAGTTCAAATCTGGTCTCAGACATTTAATAGGTATGTGGCTCTGGGCAAGTCATTTCACCCTGTTTGCCTCAGTTTCCTCACCCGTAAAATGAACTGGAGAAGGAAATGGCAAACCATTCTAGTATCTTTGCCAAAAAAAAAAAAAAACCCAAATGGGGTCATGGAGAGCTGAACATGATTAAACAACAATAAATTATAAGAAGACTGAAAATGTAAGAAAGCGCCAGGTTATGAAGAGTTTAACATGGTTAACATGGAGGTAATGGAGAGCCTGGAAACCCCTCCATAATCTTTGGTGATTACATGAAGAGCATAGTCATAAATATTTGTATAATTATTCCTGAATGACTTAGCAAACATCCTACAGCTTCAAATTAACATAAGGTTCATGAATAAATTGTTGCTCTAAAGCAAAAATGTCAGTCACATTTGGAACCTGCATTCACCTAAGTCAACACTGCAAGTTTTATATGCATGCAAAAATTGTATACTCAATCCAGTTTGTAATCCTCCTGAGTTCAGTCTGTGTGTGCTTGGCAAAGGGAATGTGTGTGCACAGAAGATATACTGACTTCATCCAAAGTGTGATGACTCAGACCAATGAAAGGTATTAGGAGAAAACTTCTATTTGGTATTAGAAAATGGAAAAATGCTGAGGTCAAAACAAGTGGGAAATGGTATTTGAAGTCCATATGGTCCACAGAGATTTCACAAAGAGAAGAAAGGAAACAAGCCTTTGTTAAACTAGTGCCAGGGACTGTGCTAAGTGCTTCACAAATATTATCTTATTTCATCCTCCCAACAACCCTGAAAGGTAGGTCCTATTCTCCTTTTACAATTGAGGAAGCTGAGTTTTAGTGACTTGCCCAGGGTCACCCCGTCAGTAAGTTTCTGATGCTGGATATGAACTCAGGTCTTCTTAACCCAGACTTGACCTTTTTTTCCCTATTGTCACAGAGTGGTAAAGTGTCTCTAGAGAAGAGATGTCATTGCTCTGGTGGTATGATAATATAATAGGGAGCAATCCAGCTGTGAGGTCAAAGAACCTCATTTCACATGTTGTCTCTGCTACTTACTAGTTGTGTGATACCTCTGAGTCTCAGTTTCCTTATATGTAAAATGAGGGAGATGGACTACACCTCCTTGAATGTTTTTTGTTTGTTTGTTCTGATTCTATGATCCCAATGAAAATAATAATGTATTTTCCTTTAGCAAAGGAAACATCTTTAAAGATGTGCAATGCATATTTATGCCTAACAGAGTCTCATTTATGGGATTGCTGGAAGGAAGTTATTAATGGAAACAATGTAAATAGAGGCTATAGCTACATTAATTCTTGATATTTCCATTCTGATATTTGTTTTAAGGTCAAGATTTAGGCTGCCTATATTCATGTGAAGTATGTAGAGAATTGAGAATATCAAGTAGTTAGGCAAAAAATAATTTCATCTGAATCACTCGGGTCACGGGGTGATTGTGTCCTTTGATCTATTATGAGGATAAATGTTTCTCCTTTCCACTTCATTTTCCACGTTTCTGCAGCTTAAATGTTTACATAAACCCTTTCCCAAATGTGGGTCTTAGGCTCAGAAATACTTCTACTTAACTTTGAGGGCTGAGAATTTAAAGACTTGCGCAAAAATCTTTTCTATGAAGAGAAACAAAAATGGACACAATATAAGGAAAGTAATTACTTGGTGAAACTCCATAATTCCTCTACTGTTCTTGTAAAATCCATAGTACTTTAAGGTTTGTAAAGCCCTTTGCATACATCTGAAAAAGTCCTGCAAATAAATTAGTGCATGTATTATGATTCCTGGTTTAGAGATTAGGAAATGGAGACTTAAAAAGACTAAGTAATCTAATCTTATGGATACTAAGTGGGTCAGAGTTGGATCTGAGCCAAGTTGTTCCTGAATCCACATCTAGCTTTCTTTTCACTATAATAGAAGGCTTTTGATTTGAGAATCATGTGGAAATATCAACTCTTTATCCACAGATGCTTGTTACTAAACTAAGCACTTACATTAGTTTTCCTTTAGAGGATATTGCTGTCATCCTTCTTGAGAAGAGGATTTTTCTTTCTTTGCTTTCATTTTATGCCTTTTAAAGATTTTAAATCTGAGTTTAAAGGGGTCAAAATCAGTTGATTCTGACAAGGAAATCCTGAAACAAATAGCTAAACTACTTATTTCGTATTTTGTAGGAAAAAAAATAGATTTGATTTTTCAAATCATGCTATGGGAGTTGTAATGTACTAATTGCAAATATATAATAGTGTCCTATAGTTAGGACATGTTGTATGCATAAAGTCAAATAGGTAGGCAGCTATGTTAAGGGGTTTGAGATAATGAAAAAGATATTCTTCATCTAGAATATTTCTCCTACTGACCAGTTATAGTGACTGAGATGTCTGATTATTGACATCCCTATGTACTTTTAAATGTATGTATATATTGATATCTGAATAGAGTGTAATATCCTTGATATGTCAGGGATTGATTCTTTTGTTTTGTTTTTGGTTTTGTGGAGGGCAGTTGGGGTTAAGTGACTTGCCCAAGGTCACATGGCTAGTTTTTGTGTTAAGTGTCTAAGGCCAGATTTGAACTCAGGTCCTCCTGACTCCAGGGCCAGTGTTCTATTCACTGCGCCACCTAGCCGCCCCCTCAGGGATTGATTCTTATTCTCCCTCATTCTCATTCTCTCTCTCTCTCTCTCTCTCTCTCTCTCTCTCTCTCTCTCTCTCTCTCTCTCTCCCTCTCCCTCTCCCTCTCCTTCTCCCTCCTTTCTTCTTCTCCTTCTTCTTTCTTCTTTTCCTTCTTCTTCTCCCTCTCCTCCTTCTCCTTCTCCTTCTCCTTCTCCTTCTCCTTCTCCTCCTCCTCCTCCTCCTCCTCCTTCTTCTTCTTCTTCTTCTTCTTTTTCTTCTTCTTCTTCTTCTTCTTCTTCTTCTTCTTCTTCTTCTTCTTCTTCTTCTTCTTCTTCTTCAAAACTTAGCACAATGAATGGAAAATAGTAGGTATTTGACAAAATCCAAGTGGCATAGTGGATAGGGCACTAAGCTTAGGGTAAAGAAAACCTGGATTCAAATCCCACCTCAGATATTTATTAGCTGGATGACTCTGAGCAAGTCACTTAACCTTTCTGTGTTTCAATTTTCTTTTTTCTTTCTTTCTAGGATATTTATTTATTTTTAGTTTTCACCATTCATTTCCATAAGATTTTCAGTTCCAAGTTTTCTCCCTATCTCTCCCCCACCTGCACCCCAAGATGGCAAGCATACTGATTACTCCTTCCCCCGGTCTGCCCTCTCATATATCCCCCCTCTATCCCTCTTCTTACCCCTTCCCTCCTTACTTTCTTGTAGGGTAAGATGGATTTCTACACCCCATTGCCTGTATATCATATTTCTCAGTTGCATGTAAAAACAACTTTTTAGCATTTGTTTTTAAAACTTTGAGTTCCAGATTCTCTCCCTTCTTTCCTCCTCACCTACCCCTACTGGGACAAGCAATTCCATATAGGTTATGCATGTGTAGTTATGTAAAACATTTCCATAGTAATCATGCTGTGAAAAACTAACTATATTTCTCTCCATCCTATCCCACCCCCCACTTATTTTATTTACTCCTTTGGCCCTGTCCCTTTTCAAAAGTGTTTGCTTCTGACCGCCCCCTTCCCTAATGTGACCTCCCTTCTATCATTTGCCCCCTTATCCCCTTCCCACCTACTTTCTTGTAAGGTAAAATACTCAACTGACTTTGTATGTTATTCCATCCTTAAGCCAAATCCAGTGACAGTAAGGTTGATTCATTCCCTTTCACCTACCTGTTCTTCCCCTCCATTATAACAGTTTTCTCTTGTCTCTTTTATGTGAGGTAATTAATTCTATTCTATCTCTCCCTTTCTCATTCTCCTAATATAGTCCTCTCTCACCTCTTAATTTTATTTTTTAGATATTCCTTCATATTCAACCCACCTGTGTCCTCTGTCTATGTATACATATACACACATATGCACACACACATCTGTGTTTCAATTCTCTCAACTGTAAAACAAAAGGATTGGACTCCATGATAGTCTTTATTTTTTTTTCAACTCTAAATCTTTTTTTTTTTCTTTTTGGAGGGCAATTGGGGTTAAGTAACTTGCCCAGGGTCACAGGGCTAGGTTTTTGTTTGTGTGTACGTTAAGTGTCTGAGGCCGGATCTGAACTCAGGTCCTTCTGACTCCAGGGCCGACGCTCTACTCACTGCGCCACCTAGCCGCCCCCTTCAACTCTAAATCTATAATGAAAATATGATTAACTGGTTTATTGATTAAACTAACAATAAATAATCAAGCCATCTCTCTTATCTGTATATTCTCAAAATATCCCCTTTGAGTCAAAACAAATCAAATCAGCATCTACTATATGCCTGATACCGTTTTGAGTGCTGAGATTATAAAGGCAAAAACAATCCCTGTCATTGAAGAGTTCAAAATCTAAATGTAGGAGACAACATACAAATAGCTATGTACAAACAAGATGTGTATGTATGTCTTTCTCTGTGTGTGTGTGTGTGTGCGCGTGTGTATCAGATACACTGGAGATAATCAGGAAAAGCACAAACATTAAAGGTACTGGGCAAGGTTTCTCACATAAGGTGATATGATAGCTGAAATTTGAAGGACATTAGGAAATCCAGCAGGTGAAGACAAGGAGTGAGAGAATTTTAGGCATGGAGGATAACTAGTGAAAATGTACAGAGTGAAGTAATAGATGTCATATAATAAATAAAAAGGAGAAATGTGTTACTAGTTCAACTTAATATTGGGAGAACAACCAGAAGGCTATTGGAATAGCCCAGGCTATTGGTATGGTAAGGAATTGCATCAAGTTTTGGCTATGGGGAAAGTACAATAAATGGCATTATTACCACCATTTTAGAAAGAGAGAGGTAGGGAGCATTTAAGTAATTTGCCTGTGGCCACATAACTAATAAATGGGAAACTTGATTTTATTCTACACTCCTTCAATTACACCACTCTGCCTTAGGCATTTATTTTCATTTCCTAAAATTAAAGATTTATTGATGTGTTTTATTTACATATTATACACATTTACTATTTCCCGTACTCTATGAAAGTTCCCTTATAACAAAGTAAAACAATTTAATAAGGCTAATAATACAGTGACCTCATCTGAAAGTTTATTCACTATTCTGCGTTTATAACCCTCTCATTTGAAAATAGTTAATTACCATTTCCAGAGAGTTCCTATTAATATTTCCAAATATATGAGCAGGGGCAAACATGGGACAGTAATGTAGTTAACCTCTAGGTTGCTGAACCAGGACATTGGGAGACAGCAGCAGGAAAAATAACACTGAAACTACAACTTGGTATTTGTCAGAAAAACAAAAAAAAAGTTTTAAAAAATTATGTGTTTCTGGGCCCTATTCTTCTATATCTATAATATAAAAAAAGGATGAGTTTTCAATTAATTTCTTTTCAATACAGTGAGATATCTTTAAGATAAGCTAATTTGTTCTGCGATAGATAAAAGAAAATCATGCTTGGCTTGAGAGATTTTTCTAGTTCAGATTTACTGAGGCAGAAAATGAATCAGTTTTTCCTAGAGAGATTCTAAGACAGAATAGATGCTCCTTTTTGAAGGATGGCTAAGAAGCCATTGCACTGATAGCAAATGAACGAACCACATTAACAAAATCTGTGGAAGCATCTTACAACTTAATGATTCTTCCATACAATATTCCTGTTCTCACAAGGGTTTTCCATGTACTGAGTCACCCCATCCATAAAATACAAAGTACTATTCAGAATTAAACAGGGCAGAGATAGAACTAAGTAAAACTCTTACAATGTGAAGATATGATCCAATTTATAGATCAACAATATTAAGTCAATTTTAGGATTTTTTTTTTGGCAAGGGCAAATGGCTATTAGCAGATGGTAATATCCTCCTTATTTTTTACAGTTTTTTTAAAATCTAAATTCTGAAGATATATTGTTACAATGGCAGGAGGGAAAAAAAGTTGTAAAAGGATATTTGGGGTCCTGCAAGTAATACAAAAATGTCACTTTTAATGTGCCCTAAGTTTTCTTTCTGTCCTGAGCACACATCCCAGTTATTTCTTTGATGTTTTGCAGCTTCCTGAACTTCTTGAAATGAATACCTTTGTAGCTCAAACTAAACCTATGATTATAAATTTTCTGAAGCCACAAAAAGGGTGTGTGGCTGTGTAAATAGACTTTTTGATTTACTGGTAGAAACCAAATCCTATTTATGACAGATTCTGTGCTGTGTTGTTCCTGGTTAAACTGGCTATATATTTATGAAACATCTGTAGACCTTTCTAATTACATGAAACACACTTTGAACATCTATAAGTATAACAACTTATGCTATCAGAAAGTCACGTGTAGTCATCCCAACTATATGCTACAATGCACTTGAATATATCTAAGGACTCATAAGTACATGCAGCTAGTACTTATATGGAGAGAAATATAGTATGTAGCACATAATCAATAATGTATATGGGAATATGCATGTGTCTTATAGAAAACACAAATCTTGTGCAATATAAAAGCACTGAATTTGGAATCAGGGAAATGGGGGTTCGATCTCACTCCACCACTTGCTATCTCTGTGATTTTGGACCCTCAATCTCACAGTATTTTCTATATGCCTTAGCTCGGTGCTAAGCCATGATGACAAAGATGAAAATGAAAATGCTCTCTATTAAGTTATATCCTTGGGAGTTTATATGGCTCTCAGTTTCCCCATTTGTGAAATGGAGTTGTACTAGATGATTTCAAATGACTCTTCTAATCCTTCATCTAGGATTCTATATGATAACAAAGTTGCCAAAGTAACCAAATACATAGATAACATAGTGAAATGTGCATGCATAACAAAAAAATACATTATGTACCATCAGTATCAAAGAAGCATGGCAATCATACAAGCAGAATGAACAGTAATCACATCAATTATGTGTAACATGATAGCATATGTTACAGCTTCACATAAAGTACACATTCTATATACGTCAACAATGGATGTTATTTGATTATATGGGTAACCATTGTTCCCATTTCTCCTAAACTATAATAAGCAGGCTTAGTGATTAGTCTAAAAGACCTCAAATTTCTATGTGAATTTGTGGATGGGGCAAATTGACTATTAGCATCTATAATGGTAATGGTAATTTGAAGATCTTCCCTGCCCCTTAATAGGCTAAATGTAATCACATGGAGTCCATGGTGGGAGGAGCTTGCTGAAAGGGTGGAAAAGGAAGGGTGGAGCAGGAAAGAGCAGGAGAGAATGAAGACAGAGCTAGGAGCAAGCAGTGTGGAGGCAGAGAAGCTAGCGTGAGTGAGAGAGGGGCATTTTTGCCTGTTTGGCTTTGAAGGACTGTTGGATGGGAGGCTTGGGAATGTTGGTACTCACTGCATTGGTTATGTGTACCAACTTCTTGGTTGCTATGATGAATTTGGCTTTCTGGTGTTGGAATTTGGCTTTCTGGTGTTTGAATAAATGTTTTGGTTCTGTCTTCCATGTGAAGAGTCTGTTACATTTTGTGATTCATAACTACACCAGCATATACATAGCCACCATGGGTACTATGAATATCACATTGGTGTTATAACTTCCCTAAAACTATTTGTCTGCAATGGCAAAACTCAACCTGTGGATAATTCAGGCTCTGAGCAACTTATATACTAGCCTGAATTTAAGGATTAAATAAGTGGACTACTGCTGATTACAGGTTTTAATGGCACCTCATGTTCCTTAGATGTTTGCATAGTAGATCTATTGGACATAAAAATGGGGTGCCACTGGTTTCAAAGCCATTTTCTTATTTAAAGAGAGCCTTTTCCAGGCCCACTAAAACACATTTAGTTGAGCTCCCTGACCAGAAGTTAGTTTCTACCTCATCTGAGTGAATAAGTCAAGTTAACAAGAATTTATTAAACACTTAACTATATGTCAGGCACTGTATTAAGTACTAGGAATACAAATATAGATAGAAAGTCAGCTTCTGCCCTCAAAGAGCTTGATTAAAAATATATATACTTTAGCATGTATTTTTTAAAAATTGAGTTCCAAATTATTTTACTCCCTCTGTCCACTCCCACATCCATTGAAAAGACATACAATATCATACCAATTATACAGTGAAGTCATGTAAAACACGTTTTCATATTATTCATGTTACAAAAAAGCAGGAAAAATGATAAAAGTGGAAAAATGTATTCTTCATACTGCATTCAGAGTCCACCAGTTCTCTCTCTGCAGGTAGAAAGCAGTTTGTTTTTTTTTTAAGCAATTGGGGTTAAGTAACTTGCTCAAGGTTACACGGCTAGTCATTATTTGTGTGTGGGTGCTCATTTTCTGAGGCCGGATTCGATCTCGGGTCATCCCAACTCCGAGGCCGGCGCTCTTACTCACTGCGCCACCTAGCTGCCCCTTTTAGGGCAATTGGGGTTAAGTAACTTGCCCAAGGTTACACGGCTAGGTTTTTGTTTGTGTGGATTAAGTGTCGGAGGCCGGCTCCGAACTCAGGTCCTTCTGACTCCAGGGCCGGCGCTCTTACTCACTGCTCCACCTAGCCGCCCCTTTAGAAAGCAGTTTTTATCATGAGTTCTTTAGAGTTGTCTTGGATCATTGTACTGATCAGAGTACCTAAATCTTTCACAGCTGATCATTACAATATTGTTATTACTGTATAGATTGTTCTTCTGGTTCTACTCACTTCACACTAGTTCATATAAAATTTCCCAGGTATTTCTGAAACATCTTGCTCTTCATTTCATATAGCACAACAGTATTCCATAACAATCTCATACCATAACTTCTGCCATTCCCCAATTGATGGACATCCTTTCAATTTCCAATTCTTTGACATCACAAAAGGAGCTGTTATAAATATATTTGTACATATATGCCCCTTTCCCTTCTCTCTGATCTTTTTGGAATAGACTTAGTAATAGTATTGCTGGGTCAAAGGGTCTATATAACCCTTTAGGCATAGTTACAAATTGTTCTCCATTTATAAATTATTCACAATGCTGCCAACAGTGCATTAATGTCCCAACTTTTTCACATCCCCTCCAGAATTTGTCATTTTCCTTTTCTATCATGTTAGCCAATCTGATAGGTATGAGGTGATGTCTCAGAGTGTGTGTGACTTTAATGCCAGAGTAGGCAGAGACTATCAGACATAGCAGGGAATCCTTGGGAGGAATGGAGTCAGAAATAGCAACAGCAATGGACAATTACTACCAAACATGTATGTATCTTCTCATCTTCTCATCACCAACACTATCTTCCATTTGCCTAAATGCAATTAAACTTTGTGGATGCAACTTTCATAGCAAACAGAGACATTCAAGAGACTGTGTCATTGTAAGGAGAAGAGACAGACAGGATGTATGTCTGACAAAGACAATGTGTGGCTCAATGGCCCTAAGGGAAGACAACTATCAGAAAGCAATGTTAACAGATTAGAGTGCTTCTCCAAGCACCAACAAATTTGTTTCTGACTAGGAGGAAAAGCCGAGATAACACACAGTTGGTAACAGTAGAGAAGAAAAGGAGTAGGCAGCTTTCAGAGACTTGGTGTACACATTTACTCATTTGGACCAGAACACTCGCAGACACAAGGACTGGTTTGACAAAAATGATGAGGAAATTCAGAAGCTGCTAAATGAAAATGAGAACTCCAAAGGATTAAGCATAAGGACAGTTTGCCCATCTCTAAGAAGGAAGCATTTAACTCCATCAAAAGTAAAGTGCAGGCAAAGCTTAGAGAGATGCAGGATTCTTGGCTCCGTGAGTTGGCAGATGAAATTCACTTTTATACTGATAGTAACAATCCAAAGCACTTTTGTGATGCTCTGAAGGTTATTGATGGCCCCAAGACCGATGGTGCATATCAGCTATTCAGCACTGAGGGAACCACCTTGATTTGACATAAGGACATGATCCTGGAGAGATGGTCTGAACTTGTAGTTCATATAGAATTCTGCCTATGACGAACTCACACAAGGAAGATGTTCCTATGGTAGTCAGAAGAAATGATTCAAGGACACTCTCAAGGTCTCTCTGCAGAACTTTGGAATTGATTGTGAGACATGGGGAGACACTGGCAGAGGACCACCCAGCATGACATGCCAGTATCAAAGAAGGAACTGTGCCCTATGAGCAGAGAAGGTTGGAAATAGCTCCAAATAAACATGAAATGTGCCATTTAGAGACATCGCCATTTTAAATGCTCGTATGGACTATTTGTACCTGACCCGTGGTGGAGCCTTCCACCCCTGTATAAGTCTATTCAGTCAGCTGAACATGCTCTACCTTGATGCTAGCAGAGTGATGCCATTTGGTCCTTCTTCAAGAATAAAGAACAAGAACCAAACAGGATAAAATATAAATTCTTTTGTTTGGCATTCAAGCCCTTCACAACCTGTACCCAAACTATTTTTTCTGAGCCTAATGGACACAGCCTTTCTTTCTTTCTTTGTTTTTCTCCCATTCACTCAACACTGAACCAAACGGGCCTTGTTGCTGTTCTCACATAGGATATCCAATGTCCCATCTCGATGCCTTTGTGCACATTCCTAATATCTCTTCTTATCTCTACCTCTTTGAACCTTCAAAGATCAGTTCAAAAATAATATACATGAGGCCTTTCCTGATTCCCCTGTCAATACTTTCTTCACAAGAATAGCATCATATTAATTTGTCTGAAGAGGCAATGTGGTGGGGTAGACATAGAGCTGACCTGGGAACTAGGAAGGTCTGAGTTCAAGTTCTCCTTCTGGCTCATATTAGCTGTGCAACCTGGTGGGGGGTGAGAAACACTTCATTTCTTTAGTACTTTAGGCACTTCTCTAAAACTATAAGCTTCAAAGAAGATGAGGCTCTATATTATTAGAGGGAGCTTTCTCACTTCAGAATCTCCTTTACTAATGAAATCAAAGCTCTAGTCTCTAACCCTTTTCCTTTTGTCTCATATTTATAGATGCTGTTCTTCTTTTTAAAATTATTTATTTTATTTTTTGCTTTTTGGAAGGGAGAAGGCAGGGCAATTGGGGTTAAGTGACTTGCCCAAGGTCACATAGCTAGTAAGTGTTAAGTGTCTGAGGCTGGATTTGAACTCAGGTCCTCCTGACTCCAGGGTCGGTGCCCTATTCATTGTGCCACCTAACTGCCTGATGCTGTTCTTCTTAATAGTAAAAGCAGCCAAATGGGATACAGTGTTAGGATTGGAATCAGGAAGAACTGAGTTCAAACCCAGCCTTGGACATTGACTAGCTATGTGATGCTGGGTAAGTCACTTAGCCTCTGACTGCTCAGCTTTCTCATATCTAACATGGGAATGATAATAGCACCTACTTCCCAAGGTTGTGGTAAAGATCAAATGAGTTGATATTTGTAAAGCACTTGACACATAAAGGCACTGTATAAATGTTAGTGATGATGATTATGATGATAAAATATAAGCTTCTGAAGTATAGGGACTGTTGCTTTTTTGTCTTTAGATTTTTAGTGCCTAACATAGTTCCTAGAACAAAAGGTGCTTAGTTCTCCTTGAAAGGTTCAGCTTTTTCCTCTTTGGGAATTTTCTCTTATTCATTACTAATGTCCAAGTGTTCAGTGACCTTCTGTTTCTCCTCAATGTGACAATATTTGATCCTACAGTCTCCTGAAACAGATCAAGATTCCTCTCCACATTTGAAAGTGTCTGCTTGTAGACAATTCATTGTTACAAATACTAACTAGTGTGATTGAAACAAACTTACACTTCTCAATGCATGCAATCAAACTTTATTAATATTTGTAAATGATTTTTGTGTTGTTCAGTCATTTCAGATGTGTCTGATTCTTTGTGAACTTATTTGGTGTTTTCTTGGCAAAGATACTTGAGTGGTTTGCTATTTCTTTCTCCAGCTCATATTACAGATGAGGAAACAGGCAAAAAGGGTTAAGTGACTTGCCCAGGGTCACAGAGTAAGCAAATATCCAAGATCAGATTTGAACTCATGAAGATGAGTCTTCCTAATTCCAAGCCTAGTGTTCTATTTGTTGCAGCATGTAGCCACATATAATAGAAACAATACCAACAATTTCACTCCAAGGACAAACCACCCACCTGAGTCTTAGAGGCTGCAGTCAGCACACAGGTACTTATGACAAAGTTCTTTCTGCAACCTTCTGAAGGTCATTTGCTTCCTGGCAGGTCTTCCTCAGTTAGCACTACCCTCAAATAAACATGGGAATACTAGAGTTTCAGGGGTGGGCAAAGCAGGAGCCTGTTCAAGTTGTGATCTATGAGCAGGCTGAAAGTTGGGACTTCTGATGATGGGTTTCTTAATAGTTTTTTTAACTATTGGTGTTTCTAATTTGTTTTCCACATAATTAAATTACTATCTTATTATTTAAGCTATTAATGAAACTATTTATAATATTTTTCTCTTGGTGGTCTGTCCCTTTGAAGGTTCCACTTTTACTTATCAATTTAAGAACACATTGTTCACTACACCATGCCACTCGAGCGCTTATCATATTTGTGAAAAAGAGCTTACTGGAAAACAACTCAATCACAAAATGGAGGCTTGAAACAAAATTGAATTATACATTTTAATCTGACAACTTTATTCCTATTATCTTATTAAGGAAATAAAACTTATTCTTACTACAGAGATCTAGAAGGAAATTCAGGTCCATTACTCCTTGCTCCTATGCACTTTGCCCTAAATAATAATTGCCTTCATCAAGTAGCATACAATTTAATTTTAATTTAAGGTTAAATTTTGTGTTTAATTTTAGAAAACATTTAACTTTTTATATTGCATAAAATGCATAAAAGTTTGATTTATTATGAAACATTAGTTGGCTATTGATTGCTAATTTTGAAAGGAAAATGGAAGTTCTGAAAGCAATTAATAGAAATATTGTAGTTTTGTGGGCACGAGGTACTGAAATGTCTATTTTCTATTTGTGGTGGGATGGGTACATTCTAAGACCTTCTTATTTAGTGGGTTTGAATTTTTCACATGGAGATCTTTTAAATAAAATAAAAAGAATTGCATTGGGGTTGGTTATTATACCAGGAGATTTTATACTGTATAATGTACATAATTTTAAATTGATCAAATATTGTGATAATGGTCATGCCTTAAACATTGGGACATTAAACACTGTAAGGATCATAATTCTCTTTTATAATGTAGTTTCTAATGAATAATTAGCTTCTATTCATCTCATTTTCATATAGAGAATTTTTTCAATGAATGCCACACACCATAAATTCTGTAATTTTAGTAACAGATATTTAATGGCTATTTTTCCTTACTAATACTTTATGGATATAAAAAACAGTAGAGAATTTTCTATAGAAAAGAATAGACAATAATCATTGAAGAGTAATTCGAATAAATAGCAAACTTTCTTCACCAGATTAAGCAGAGAAATTATTTTTATCATAAGAGTAAGAAATTAAGTTTCAGGAAAACTCACCCTTCTTTACAGCCACAATTATTCACACAAACAATTATTTCATTCTTGAAAATATTTTGGCTCCTTTGTATAATGATTGCTGCATCATGTAATAGCTTAATTACAATCAGGATATGAAATAGATAGCCAGTGTCATAAATGTGATCTAATTAATGGAATTAAAGATGGGTATGTTGCAATCTGTTAAAATCTATGCATTGATGTACTATATCTCTAAATATGTAATATAATTTTATAGCATCTATGTAATTCACTTTCTTTTTGTCTGTTGAAACAAGTTTTGGAGGCAAGTAATCACTCATCCTAATTAAATTTTATATTTTAGAAATTTCATTCAATTACTTTTTCTTCCACCCACCTTCCTCTGACTTAAAAAAAAAAAAACCTTTCATAACAAATAAGCATAGTTAAGAACAACAGATTCTTCTATTGGTCATATCCAAAGATGTGTGTCTCATTTTGCACATTACCTTGCAGTCATTAGGTGTGGAGCGTTCTTCACCAATAATTTTCTGGAACCACAGTTGATCATGGACTTATAAGAGTTTTTAAGTTTTTCAGAATTCTTTGTTTTTAGAATGTTGATGTTATAATAGAAATTGTTCCATTCGTTCTGCACAGCTCACTCTGTGTCAATTCATACAGTCATTCCTAATTATCTCTAAAACCATCTTAATTTCCTATAGCACAAGGTAATAACTAGCACCGTGGCACACCCAGGTTGGCCTACTAGCACAGGATTCTTTCTTAAAGGAAAGGCAGCTTTTAAAGAGGTCAACAATCTATTTTAATTGCATTCATTAGTTCAGGGGAAAGATCAGCATCCTGAATGTAGAGAAAATACAAACAGAGAAATTAGCACAAAGATCAACAGAAAGGACTCCAACTGTCTGAGTAAAACAATATTGCTGTATACTTTACATACTTTGCTGGATCGAGGGAGCACAGACATCTCAACAGTGGGGGGTGAAGAGGATGCTCTTAACAAACAGCCACTCAGAGTCTTGACCAGGACATCAAAATATCCTTCTCATGAGAGAATTCCCAAGGCAAAATACTAACTTCCCAGAATATATAACAAAGACTCAGCATCTGATTGGCTGAGTGCCGAGGAACTTGAAAATACTCATGCCCCAGCTCTTAATTGGAAACTCCCCATAGCCCAGAGTCTAATAGCATTGGGTTGGGGCTCTATGTGCCTATTAGTGGGCAGGGAAGATTTTCAACTTCCCTTAACATTACACACAATTGTACTCCATCATATTCTTATACCATTATTTGTTGATGTGCACTCCCTAAATTTTCAGTTCTTTGACTCTGCAAAAAGAGCTGCCATAAATATTTTTATACACATAGAACATTTTCTTATTACTTTTGTCTCTGTAGGATGTAGTCTTTGTAGTAGTATCTCTGGTGTATTGAAAAGGGCATGTGTAGTTGAGTGGCTCTCTGGGGATAGCTCCAAATTGCTTCCTGGAATGGTTCTATTGATTCACAACTCCACCAAGAGTTCATCAATGTTCATGTTTTTCTATAGCCCCTCCAACACTTGTCATTTACCTCTTCTTTATTTGTCAATTTCACGAATTTGATTGGCATATAATAGAAGCAGAGTTGCTTTAATTTACATTTTTCCTATTATTAGGGATTTGGGTAATTTTTCATATGACTATAGATAGCTTAGATTTCTTCCTTTAGATATAACTATTCATATGATTTGGTCATTGTTCCCTTTTGATTCTTTCCTCAAGGATGATTTGATATGTGTAGAGACTATTTTTTTTTAACCATATATATAAATATATAATAGGTATACATATATGTTGGTAGTTATTGATATTTTGGGGGATAACTTTTAGGTTGTAATAAAATCTGAATCTCCCCCATCTCTCCCATATACATTTAGAATTTTTTTCTTATTCAAATATCTTGAGAAATAATCTCTCAATTTCTTCAATATTGTGTTGGTTCTGGTGTCCATTTAGTCTAAGTTCAGATGCCTTTCTAAATGTTTTTTCTCTTTAGAGACATTTAACCTTTTCTATTAGCAGATATAGGACTGTGATATTTGTCCAAATATGATGAAAATTCACCTCCTTAGGGAAGAAATGTTTGTTTAAAAAAACTCTGCAACTCTTTTCTGTCTTTTAACTTTTTAATACTCACCTTTCAGTTGAATCTCTAAATGCCCTTGGAGAATCTTTGATTAATTGAGAATGTTGCCAAAATTTCTTAAAACTGGTTTTAAATTCCACTCATTTTCTGTTTTATGAGGTGATGTTGTTCATTACCTTTCATCATTATTTTAAGAAGCTTTTTCAAAAGTATTATCAATGTATTTGGTTTTTATATTACAAATATTTACAAATAATTCTTACTTAACAATAAATATAATAAAATAAGAGAAGTAAAAGTCATAATGCAATGACCTCATCTGAAAATCCATGCAACATTTCACACCTATAGCACTCTCCCATCTTTCTCTATAATAAAGAAGCAAATCTACATTTTCTCTCTCTCCTGCCCTCCCCCCACACATTAAAACCAAAAACCAAAAAAAGCCCAAATTTCTTGTGGCAAATATTCATGGTCAAGCAAAAATAAATCCCCCTAATAGAAGTTATAGATACATACAAACATAATATGCTATATAAACATGCTGAAGGCATTCTGGAAAGCAATTTAGAATTATTTACTAAAAGTTTCTAAAGAGTTTTGTAAACAATTCCAAATTGCTATCTGGAATGACTGTACCCATTCACAGCCCCTCCAATATTTCTCATTTTCTTTTATGTCATCTTTGCCATTCTGATCAGTGTGAGATAGCTGTAAGTCAATAGCCAAAATGGAGACTGAAAAAAGATTAACAATTGCCATACTTTTGCTATCTCTCTTCATCAGACTTTACAAAGGTTTTTCTGTTCTAAAGTGGTGCTGCCCTTGGCTGTCGCTTAGTAAGTAAATCAAATGTTTGCTAGTATGGCAATTGTTAGGCTTTTTTAAGTCTTCTCAGTTATCAGTTAAACTTCTGTATAATATTGTTGTAATCAATGTCAATTTCTCTTCCTCTTTCCATGTCCAAATTTTCTCCATCAATTAATATTGCTCTCATTCTAACTTCCTAGGCTTTGCCACCACACTTAAGCTTCCATCTTACTCTGCAACAGCATGGAGGGACTCTTTACATTGTAATATCCCTTTACTGTGCTAACCCCTTTCTTCCATTTGTAAGTTCCTCCCAGGGTTTCCATTTTGGCAAAGTGAATAGGTCACCCAACCTCCATTCTCCTTTCTGTTATTTTTTAAGCAATTCTTTCTCTTACCTTTGTATTAATTTAAAAAATATTTTCTCTAACAAACAGATATATGATTCAGTTTTAACTCATATAAATAAGAGATTGTTTCTTGTCTTTTAAAATATAATAAATTTCTTTGTTTGTAAAGTTGTTTTTGCTTACTGTGCCTTCTGACTCAAGCCTGTTCTAAAGAAAATATTTATCATATATAGTTGTGAGATTTCTGCATTATACATTCTCTCTCTCTCTCTCTCTCTCTCTCTCTCTCTCTCTCTCTCTCTCTCTCTCTTTCTCTCTTTCTCCCTCCCTCTCCCTGGGCAAGGATTTTACATTTATCCAAGTATACCTGTTTTTTAGAAAATGCTTCCTTTTCACCTTGGATAATATTTTCAAAAGAATAAAATGAAAATTCATAGGAAGATTCCTAATTCCTTGGAGTTTTTTTAAAAAAGAAGACCAAGAATTTTCTCTTGCCATGCTCTTAAACCTGATATGGAACATACACTCAGTCCCTGAATATATAAATATTGTTATTAAATTGAATATTCTTACATATGAACTTATACTATATTTCAAAATCTATATGCTATATATGTGTTATATATATATGATATACACATATATAACACAAATTTATATAATACATATATAATTTTATTCATATTCAACATTCTATTTTAGCAGAAATTTAAATAAAGTAATTCCCATTCATACCATACTGCCATACCTGTATATAATATCAGCAGCATATTATATATACATATATATTTTTTCGCACACATATATTAACAGTCATTTAATATTTATTAAATACCTGATATATACAAAGACTGTTCTTTGTGTTAAAGAATATACCAAGCAAAATGAAATACAAACTTGTCCTCATGGAGATTTTAATTTAATAAAGGAGACACAACATGAATGCAATTAGTACAATATGAACTATAACATGGCAAAAGAATGGAATGTGTGCTAAGGTTATGTAGTTCTGATGAAGGAAGATAATTTCTGGCAGGGGAATTTGGAAGGGTTTTTAGGAGGAGGCTACCTATTAGCTGATCCTTAAAGGATAGGAAGGAATTCAAAAGGTAGTGTAGGAGGAACAATGAATGATCCAGGCACAGATAATAACTTGAACCAAAGCACAGAGCCAGAAAAATCTTCTAATTACCATGGAAAATTTTCAGTATGAATAGATCCTAGAATTTTTGATGAGGAAAAATTGTCACCAAAGCACCGATCTTGATTGTAAAGGCTTCAATGGCAGACCTAAGAGACAAGTTCTGTATAAAATGATGTGTAGACTTCTAGACTTGGAATTAAGATGATTTGGGTTCATTCTTCATCTTTGACATCTAATAGTCATAGGTTCATACATGGGAAGAGCAAGAGGGAAGAAAAAAATTTAATAGCAAGGTTGTATAGATAGCTAGGTAATTTAAATGGAAACAGTACCATTCACAGATATTGGGATATTCAGAAGAGTGTTTGGTTTGAATGGAACTTTGATATAAGTGATGCAGACAGATCTTAACTCACATAGGTTTGGAGTCTTCTGCAAGTTGCTCTGTGCCACTTAAAATAAAAGAGAACAGAGTTTTATTCGTTGTCTGCTGTCTAGTACCCAGAGACAACCAAGAAGCACTTTCTGTAGCTATGATGTGATCCAATATCACAGAAAGGGCATATTGAAGGAAGAATTTTTTTGCAAAAGTGTCTACAAAGTTGCTGTGGATGACTGAATCACAGCTAGTTTATAATTGCATTGAAGTGTAGATGTCTATCCCCAAAAGGAAAAGTTTGGAAATTTGCACAGTATGGTGGATGGTGGAATAAGGGGAATGCGTATCAATAATTTTGGAGAGAAGCACCAAAATTTGGGGTAGTAGCATGTGAACTCTATTCCCAACTGCCCTATTTGTTGGTCATTTACCCCTTTCAACAATCTCTTGGTCCCTTTGAATGCCCCTGGGTAACAAAGTAGATGTAAGGATAATATAGGGTCATGGAAGCCAAGGAAGGTATCAAGACAGATATGTTGTTAAATGCTACAGAGAATTCAAGGATAATGATATGGACTGAGAAAGAAGACTGCATTTGTCTATTAGGTCACTGGTAGAAGAAAATATTATATAACATAATGTGGGAATAAAAGCCATATTGCAAGGGGGTAATTAATGAGTTGGTGGTAACTCACTAGAGGCATTAGCTTTGGGGTTTTAGGCATTTGCTTACGTTTTTTAGAATAAGAGAGATCTGAGTATTAGAAGGAACCAACAGAAAAGGAGAGATTGAAAATATGAAAGATTGAGCTAATTTAGAGTCCAGCCCTAGAGGAGATAAAAAGGGGGATTACAGAATTTGGCCAGGGTCCTCTAGGATTAGAAAGGAGAAAGAGAAAGTCATACTGAAGTCTTTTATTTAGAGGTGAGTGTTGAGGGTGATTTCATGAGAAACTTTAATTTCAGTTAAGTAAGAGTCTAGGTTATCTGCTGATAATTTGGGGAACAGGACCATGGTTGGGGACTTGAGGAGAGAAGAAAAGGTTTGATATAGTCACTAAGGAACTTATGCTAGGAAGTTAGCAAGAATTAAATAAAATTATTATAAAGAAGTAGTGAGAGAACAACCAAAGTTACCTAGAATGAATTTATAAGTAATAAAATCAGCCTTGGCTATGTAATGAGAAGATGGGATTCATTGGAAAAGACCCTGGTGTTGAGGAAGATAGAAGTTAGAAGGAAAAAGGGATGACAGAGGATAAGGTGGATTGATAGTATCATGGAAGTAGCAAACATGAATTTGGACAGACTTTGAGAGATAGTGGAAGATAAAAGTTCCTGGCATGCTATGTTCCATGGGGTCAAAAAGAGTCAGACGTGTCTGAACCACTGAACAACAACAAATGTTCAATATTTTCTCCAGGTGATAAAATAGGATCTTTCTTTTATGATGACTTTTTTCTGACATGGAGTTGACCTGATTTATCCAAGATTATGCCAGTGGGGCATACACTATTGACAGCTCCAATCTGGAAAGGTTGTATGGGCCTTGTGATGGAACATAGGTCTACTGTCCCAAGACTGGTATAGTTAAATGTTAAGTTCTTACATGTGTTCCAAAAATCTGCTTTACAAGTACAAAATGGAGAATGCATGGTTATATAGCAGTTTGTATGAAAAATATGTCAAAGTATTTGTGAAATTGAGCTCAGTGTAAGTCAACAGTATGATATCAGTTGAAAAAACTAATGTAAAATTGGACTGCATGAAAAGACGTATGTATGACTTACAGCAATAAAGAGATGATAGACTCTCTGCCCTCTGCTCTGGTCAGACTACACATATTACTGACTTTTAGGTTCTAGGGACTACAGTTTGTGATAAACTGGGAAGAGGCATCCAGAGGAGAGCAACCAGAATGGTGAACAACTTTGAGTACAGGTCAGATGAGGGTCAATTGAAGTGACCATGTATATTTAGTCCAGAGAAGGAAAGACTGTTGAAGAGGGAGAGGAGGGATGCTAATGATGCTTAAGCACTTAAAAGGAATAAAATATTGGTGAGGAGAGTACAGTAAAATATTTAAAGAAGCCCCCCCCCCAAAAAAAATCCTATAGCCTGGTTGATTTATGCCAAGAAGGTGGGGTTAAGTCAAAATTAGAAAAATTATAGACATAATGGACTATATTAATAACAAAAATAAAATCACCATTCTATCATAGATAGAAAAAAAGCTTTTGAAAAAATAACAAGCTCCACATATCTTTTAAAAAATTAAAAAGCACAGGAATAAATGAACCTTTAGTTAACATGATAAATAGCACATATCTAAATAAAAAAAACAATCTTTCATGTAATGTAGAATTGTTAAAGGTATTTCTAATAAGATCAGGAATAATGCAATAAATATCATCATCTTCTATTATTTGACATAGTATTACAAGTGCTAGCTACAGTATTTGAAAATATATCATGTGGAAGAAAGATTAGACTTGCTGTATACCAGAACAGGGGCAATGAGGCAAATTTAAACTTCATATCAGAAAAAATAAGGGAAATTGTAAGTGCCAGCTTTTAAAATCTTGATTCTAGATCAAAGATTATTTATAGAGCACTCATATGCCAGTCAAGTTAAGGGAGAAAGTAAGAACATTTTGCTGAGATACTGAAACATTAGCTTTTAAACTGTGAAATCAGCTTTTAAATTGGTCCAATGGGATTAATTGAAATGCTTAATTCCTTGGGAACAATTTTTTTTCCAGGTTGTAAGGAAGTGGTAGATACAACTTTGGGAGAAACCTAACTGCTTTAGTGAATGAATTCTAAGTGCTGGACATTATAAAATTCTGTTGATCTATTGCTGTTCACTGAATTAGGAAATGAGTTTTCAATAATGGGCTATCATTATTTTTTCTGAACACTGAATCCACACAAGAAGGTTCATATCAATGCGTTGACTGGTTTTGTAGACCTTTTCCCAGTTTCCTGTTGAGTCTTTTATAGTGGCAACAACTGATACAAATAGTGGAAGAATCACAGGATAATATATTCATCTTCAACCACAATTCTGACTAACTTCCAAAAACAGTTTGAAAAGAGTGTTTGTGTGTGTGTGCACACAATGCATATATGCATGTATATACACACATGTGCATATACAAACACATAAACACACCCACCCACATATCTATACATGCATGCACACGCATATACTACTACTACTACTGAGCATTTCACTTAGGTAAACATTTCAAAATTGTGAAAGGAAACCATGAAAAGATGGAACAGCTTCCCAATTCACTGCCTAAAGGATTTCTGTTTTTCTCATTCCTTTGGCATTTAATCCGTTTGTAAAATATTATGGGAATTTCAATAAGGCTCATTATACAAATAGCAAGGGACTATTTTTTCCTTTGTTAAAAGTTTCAAAATTTGAAATGACTGCCCTGACAATTCAGGTTGTGAGAAATCTTTAGATGAGAGAAATTGCTCAGTTATTTTTCTTCTCTAGTTTCCCCTCTTTGCAACCCCATATTTAGCTTTAGCTTTTTGGATGTACCATCAGGAAGGAAAAAAGGATTGAACTAAGCCAAAAACTAACAGCAATAGCAGCAAACTATAAACATTCAAACTTAGCTGTTTGGAACCAACCCTGGAAGGCTTTTGCAATAAATGAATGCACATGAACTTAATCATATCCAATTTTTAAATGTGTGTGTCTGTGTATACATATTTAAATACATACATATTCACATTTCCTTTAGAGTAGTTTAAATATGGTTTTTCAAAATATTTTGAAATGGGATGAGACAAAGAAGGGCATTTAAAGATCACACTTGGTTTTGTTTGTTTGCTTGTTTGTTTTTTACCCTTCTAACCATGCAAGTATATACTGTGGTTAGGATAACAACTGTCTTGAGGAACCAAGTTTTTCAGGTGTTATAATTTAAATGAAGTGTTATTACAAGTTTAATAGAATTGAATATTTCCTTCCAACAAGTAGCTAAATCTCAGTGGACCCAGACAGTCTGTTAATGTAGATTTAGAACTATACCTTCCATAAAATGAGTTCTGGGTGATAAGGGAAGGATAAAAAGACACCCAGCTCACTTTTCCTTTCACCCTCAACCCAAAGACTAGCCTTAGGGAATTTAGGTTACACCCTGAGGAATCAGATCTTTTTACTCCTCTCACTGGCAGACCCTTCTGAAAACCTTGATCACCAGTGGGAAAGTATGTCCTGGTCTGCCTGATATACGATGAGCTTAGCACAAGATGGTGAAATGAGTTTAGCGCTGTCCATCTCTCTGCAATTATGAATAAAGCGACAATTGCCATGAGTGTAGGAGAACATCTCCATTATTCAGATACAAAAGGTGAGAGATTAATAAGGAGGAAAAAACTCATCTTTTTCTGAGAATTTGAAACTTACCATGAAAGCTCTAGTCTCTGTCACTTTGAGGCATTTAATAGACTATGTGACTAGCTGAAAGTCAGCAAAGCAGGACTACTCCTGTGGCTGTGATTCCCAGAAACCCTCAAGATTGGGTTCATATGACTCAAAGAGAATCTCAGATTTACAGTCAAAAAGGACCTTGGAAAATATCTGGGCCAACCCATTTATTTTGCAGACTCTAAAACTGAGGCTCACTGTGCCAAAATGCTTTAGGCAAGGTCACACAGTGAGTATATGGCAATCAAGATTAGAATTCATGGCCCTTGGTGCTGATCCCAGAATCCTTTCTAATCCAAAATGAATAAATTCACAGAACTTGTAATAGTGTGTCTGGCACACTTAGGACAGAGGCCTAAATTTCTCCTCTTTCTCAAGTTTGCAAGTTTCACTTACCTACATAGGAAACCTTTTATCTTTTGAGCTCAGGTAGCTATGCAAAGGCAATGTCATAACATGAAGACTGGTCCTCTCACCCAGAACCAGGTGGCTACATTTGCAGCCTCAAGGTTTCAGGGCATAATCCTGAGGGTTTATGCTGTCTTTTCTCTATTGCCAGTAGCTCAGGTGTTCTCCCTTTCACTGGGGGGCTGTGACTAATATCTCAGTTCCACTTAATCACTTAGCATGAATTAGTTTTTACAGAGGTATATTTACTTCAAAGATATAGTAAAACAAAAACAAAAACAAAAGAAAAACAACCTACAAGCATTTCCCCTTAAACCTACTTGGCATAAGCTTATATATACTACCTCAGGCTGTGGGGGAGAAGGCTCAAAACAACTCAGTTCTTATATAACATTGGTTCTACAAATGTCCACAGGTAGTATAGCCCCCAGATGAGTCCTTGTCTCATCTCCTGCAGATTGGGGTCCAAAAGAAACAGCTTTGAGTTATAAGTGCTAGGTTGGCTGCAAGGAAAAAGCTAACTGTACAGGCAATGGGGGATAGAAATCCATCTTACCCTACAAGAAAGTAAGGGGTAAGGGCATGAGGGAGGGATAGAAGAGAGGGGCAAACTGGAGGAAGGGGTAATCAGTATGCTTGCCATCTTGGGTGGGGATAGGGAGAGATGGGAAGAAACTTTGGAACTCAAAACCTTGTGGAAACGAATGCTGAAAACTAAAACTAAATAAATAAATGGACACAAAAAAAAACAAATAAAAGAAAAAAGCAAACTCTGGAATTTTGGGATGGTGAGGCACCCTCTAAGACTTTTAAACTCACAAGATTGGGAAGACTTCATTTCCTTCCCCTAGAAAGGAGAAGTAGAAATTCAGAGGCGAAAGACTGGAGTCCATTTTTGTGCCTGTAATTCCCAGAAAGCCTCAGGTCTGGGTACATATGACTCAAAGAGAATTACAGTTTTACAGTCAAAAAGGCCCTTGGAAAACACGTAGGTCCACCCATTCATTTGCAGACTCAGGTGTGACCTCGGAGATATGAAGTCCTCAAGACCTTTCTCCTTCGGGTTTCTTGCCAGACACTGTGAGAGAAAAAAGTCACTGTGATTCCTCAAAACATAAAAGAAGAGATGACTGATATTGACAGGCCTTTTTGAATGCTTCTAAAGCCATTCAATGAGTCTCATATTCACCATCTGGTTATCTAACTGGAACCAGTTGTAAAATGCTTACTCATTTTCCAAAGCCTCTCCAAGGTACTTCCTTTACACATCATCATTATCCCAGAAACAAGCTCCCTAGAGTCCTCCATGTGGAGAGGTTGCATCAGCCAACCAAGTTGATGGGGTCTGCACATGTGCCAGATTGACCCCCACTGCACTTCCAAAAGGAATCTTTGAGGACATCTTTCTCGTCTTTTCCTTCTTTTTGTTTATCTATCAAACACACACTTAATAAGTATCTAGTATGTGCAGCACCTCATGCTTGGTAGCTGGGGAGAAGGGAACATTACAAAACAGTGACCCTGCTATTCTGAAGTTTGTGGTATAACGGGGAAAGATCCATGAAGTTCTTCTTTTTACTTTTTCTTAATTTCTGTTTTTTTTGAACCTCCTCTATGGTTCTTTCTAGTGCTAAGGTTTTTTTTTTTTATTATTATTCACTAAACCCTTCTCTGAGAGATAAGTATTGAGGAAGACAGGCAGTGTAATGGTGGGGGTCTTTATGAAATGTTTTCTTAGGTGACTTAAATTTCAAGCTAGGCCATTGCTTGCTAAAGAATATGAACTAGATAGAGTTGGGTAGCTAGATTGACTGCTGGACCTGAAGTAAGGAAGGCTCATTGTGCTGTGTTCAAATCTGGCCTCAAACAATTACAAGCTGTGTGACCCTGGGTAAGTCACTTAACCCTGTTTGCCTCAGTTTCCTCATCTATAAAATGAGCTGGTGAAGGAAATGGCAAATCACTCCAAGTCTCTTTGCTAAAACAAAACCTCAAACAGGATCACAAAGAGCAGGACATGACTGAAATGACTGAAAAACAATGAGTGGGCAACAAAGGGATTGGCAAAGAATATAAAAGATTCCTTGTGCTCCTCTAATGTTATAAGTTCTGATTGCTCTAGATGGCAAAAGGAGAAGATTTTACTTCGCAACTTAGTGCTGAATCCTAGATCTTCTAGTCATCACAAGTCCCCTGGCAGCACAATACATGATAATTAGGCTGCCAATTAGCACTGCAGCATGACAGCAATAGGGATTGCCAAAGTGTGCTAATGAGGAAATTCTTGCTTAATGTTGACCTGACAAAATGCATATGCTATGTACTTGCAGGCTCCGGGCTGGCCATAGAGTAGAAAGGAAATAGAAAAAAAATGTTGCTTGTCAGTTTTGATGTCTTTTTGTCTCCCTAAGAGCTTAAGGTAGTGATTAATTTGTTATATAAACAAGGGTCCACTAGAGAGCTGTTTGAGAGCAAGCTAGAAATGTCTTTAAAATGGGCTAGAAAAAGTCTCAGACCGTAAAATATTGTTGCTTCTTAAAAATTATTTCAGTGTTTTTCCTGGCAAAATAGAGGACAATATGTTAGGCAGGCAATTCTAAGAGATGCTACTGCAGCATAACCTGTCAATACTAAATGTGTCTAATTAGCTCAATCATTTAGAGCAGGTTCTGTTAAGTTTTTATGTGATAGACTCTTTTTTGCAGTCTTATGAAGTATATGTACCACTTCTCAGGAAAATGTTGTTTTTAATTCATAATTGAAGGAAATACTTAAATTCATCTAGAGGTTAGTGAAATAAAAATGTATCACCCCTGCCCCCAATCCACCTCCAAGTTTATGAACAAATCGGTGGATCCCAGTTGAAGAAACTCTTACTTAAGATATTCTTGGTTTATGCATTTTAATTCCTGTCATGCCAAGAAGTAAATTGCAAAGCTGAAAACAAATCAGAAATCATAGTTTGAAAACACATATTGGTATTATAGTGAAAAGGTACACCAAAATGGTGAAGTAATTATTTTCTCCCCCTTTGCACTGAAGTTTGCCATTTGTAGAAGAATTATGCTGAGTCAATGATAACCAATGGAGTTATTTTAGTAATAGTATATTTCCACCAAAATGTCATTGCTCATCAGGGAATAATTTATATCATAGGATATTATATTATGAACAAAATGTTCTGTGGCTTGCTAAACCGCAGAGTAACTAAAAGGTTCAGGCTCATTCAAAGGAGTGGGAAAGACCAGGGGTTAGGTAGAAATGTATTTATCTATTATAGTCATCGCATTATAGTGGGGCTATGATTAAACTGGTTTATACTCTCTTTGCTTGCCTCCCCAATTCAAGCAAAAGAGAGGATTAACAATTTAGTTTTTTTTTTCTCTTTCCCAAGAGTTAGAAATTGAAGACCACTTCAATAATTTCTGGAGGCAATTTCTCCTTGTTTACCAGAAAGGTAATTATCTTCTCACCTAAGGTTTTAGCCAGAAGACAGTTGCTTCCAAGGTTCTTGGCTCTTAGGGTTATAGAGAGAATTTTCTATCCTAAAGGGAAACTCCCTCTTGGTTATGATGCCATTTTGCAGTGAATTAGCCAAGAAATATCTGCCAAAACTTTCCCTGAGGCAAGAGTGTTAGAGCAGGGTAAAATATTTTCAGGAAAAAAACAACCCTCAAACCAGGTGGGTTTTGTGTTTCACTGTATATCTGAAGCAAAGCTAAGGTCATTAAGGGAATATACTGAGGTTTTAGGAACCCTGGGGAGTTGTGAGGCTGAATTCTTTGGGTTCTTTCTGCCTTAATCTGAGAATTGAAAAATAAAATGAATCCTTAAATGCTAAGGTTTGCCCAACCCTAAATTATACAAAACAAACCTCAAGACATTAACATGAATGTGACCTTAAATCTCAAATAGTTCTGTATGACCTGACAGCTGGTAACATCTAGAATTGTTCTATGTCTTGTCAGTAAACATAGAATCATTGATCTAGAACTGGAAGACAATCTAGACTAGCAGACAATCAAGCCAAGCTTTCTCATTTCATGAATGAGGAGATTGAGAGAGGGAAAGTGACTTTTACATGAAGAGTCAGCGAGACAGGCTTTTTCTGAAAATTTGAATCAAAGTTCTCTGACTCAAGGGACCTTTCCAGTATACAACAATATGTCTCGAGCAGGCTGATTGTTAAATTTTCAGTGTAAGAGTTTATGCCTCAGAAACTGGTAAATGCTATAAGTCAGAGTTTTATTTAGTTTTGTTTATTTTTTACACTTAAAAACTGTTAATAATGCAGATTAAACTTGAAAGGTTTCATCTGTACTTTTCCCTCCTGGAAGACCAATTGTTAAACATTTTCATCCTTGAATGGGAGAAACTGTTATGGTGGAGTCTAAGTCAAACTTGTGTGTAATTATATTCAGTAACATGTTAGGATTTACTCAGATATCACTATTTCCTGCCCCCACCCTATCTGTTGTCCTTAAGACTGAAATTAGAGAGAGATTTTTGGGGGGCTAAGAAATTGATTTCAGAAGAAATACATAGTTCAGAACTACTTAATATTTTTGTTATTCATTCATTTCTTTTTGTATCTTGAACACCTTTGGCAGTCTGCTGAAGCCTAAGAACACTTTCTAAGATAAATGGCTTTATAAAAATTCATAAATGAATAAAATGTTAAGTTTTAGTTAAAAGTTAGTGAAAAGAAAGATGCAAGATTTTTTCCCATCCAAATTCATAAACCAACAGAAATCTGTTGACAAACCTTCAAGGGATCCATGAACTCCAGGTTAAGAACCTCTGGCATAGATGTTTCCCAGGAAATGAATCAATCTTTTTTTTTTTTTAAACAAATGCTTTGTTAATTTCTGGTTTACATCATTCATTTCTGCCAGATTTTGAGTTACAATTTTTTCCGCATTTTTCCCCTACCCACCACCCCAGAATAACAGTCCCACAAGATATCCCCTCATCCAATCTGCTCTCTCCCATATCTTCTCCCATACCCCCTTCGACTTTACCGTTAGGTGAGGTGAGTCTCTGTGCCCCAATGCCTGAACATTTTATCTCCCAATTACATGCAAAATAGTATTAATAATAGTATTTATATATATATTTGAGACATCCAATTTTAAAACCTCAAATTTCAGATCCATTCCCTTCCTCCCTTGTCACCCATTCCGTCTGAGAAGATAAGCAATTCAGTATGTATTGTACATGTACAGCTATGTAAAACATTACCATAGTAGATATATTGTAAAAGACTGCTTATATTTCCCTCCCACTCATCCCGCCCCCCACCTGGTCCAATCCCTACTTTGATCCTGTCCCTAATTCAATAGTGGGTACTTCCAACCTCCCCTCCCCACAAAATGCCCTCCCCTCCATCATCCCCCCTCTCATCCACCTTTCCCTTACACTTCTGCAGGATGAGATATCCCATTTGGTGTGTATGTCATTCTCTCCCTGAGCCAGATTCAGTGAGAATATGGTTTTGCCTTTTTGCCTTCCTGTTCTTCCCCTCACCTGCAGCCACATCCCCTTGCCTCTTCTACATGAGATAGTTTACCCTCCCTTGTCTCTCCCCATCTCCTCTTGCCACTTTCCTCTCTCACCTCATAATTTCACCCCTTAAGTATCCTCCCTTCCCAACAAATTCAACCTGTGCCCTCTATCCATGTATACCTGTAAACATATATACACACATTCACATATATATGCCCATATAATCTTCTTCCATTATTTTCATACTAAGAAAGGTTTCATCAGTCACAGTTATTGTTTTTCCACATAAGAATGTAAATAGGTCAACTTTGATAAGTTCCTTTTGATTTCTTTTCCCTGATTACCTTCTCAGGCATCTCTTGCTTCTTGTCTGGATGTCAAATTTTCTATTCAACTCTGGTTTTTCCCTCAAGAATGCTTGAAAGTCCTGTATTCCACTGAATGACCATATTTTCCCCTGAAACAAAATACTCAGTTTTGCTGGGTAGGTGACCCTTGGGTTCATTCCCAGCTCTTTTGTCCTCTGGAATATCATATTCCATGCCCTTTGATCCCTCAGTGTAGAAGCTGCCAGGTCCTGTGCTATTCTGATTGTGTTTCCACAATATTGAAATTGTTTCTTCCTGGCTGCTTGTAGTATTTTTCTCCTTTATCTGGGGATTCTGGAACGTGGCTATAATATTCCTGGGAGTTTTCTTTTTGGGATCTTTTTCAGGAGGTGACTGGTGGATTCTTTCAACCTCTATTTTGCCTTCTGGGTCTAAAACATCAGGGCAATTTTCCTTGAGAATTTCTTGAAGTAGGATTTCTAGGTTCTTTCTTTGATCATGGCTTTCAGGTAGTCCAATAATTTTTAAATTATCTCTCCTGGATCTATTTTCCAGGTCAGTGGTTTTTCCCATGAGATATTTCACATTGCCTTCTATTCTTTCATTTGTTTGCATCTGCTTAACAGCATCTTTATTTCTCATAAAGTCATTAGCTTCCATTTGCTCCAGTCTAACTCTGAAGGAATGAATCTCCTCAGTGAACTTTTGAGATTCTTTTTCCATCTGGCATATTTGGCTTTTTAAGGCATTCTTCTCCTCATTGCCCTTTTGGGCCTCCTTTGCCATTTGAGTTAGTCTATTTTTTAGGGTATTATTTTCCTCAGTCAGACTGTTGACTGTCATTTCATACTTTTCCTGCATCCTTCTCATTTCTCTTCCCAATTTTTCCTCCACTTCTCTTATCTGCTTCTTAAGGTCCTCTATGGCCTGTAACCGACTTATGTTTTCCTTTGGGGCTTTTGGAGCAGGATTTCTGACTTCACAGTCCTCCTCCTGTTCCCTTCTTTGATCCTCTTTGCCCCCAAAATAGGAGTCTAATGTTGCATTTTTCTTTTTATTTTGTTTCCTTTGCCTCGGCATGTTGCCACTTAATTACTTGACTTTTGGGCTTGTTGCCACAGTAGGACTCTGCCACCAGACAGGGAAGCTTCTGTCCCAAACGCTGGGGTCTTCACAACTTCCTTTTCTGGCAAGTTGGATGTCCGCCCCAGACCTCCCCCAAGATCACAATCCAGATTCAAGAAGGCTAAAGCAAGAGCAATTAACCTTCAAGACTGATCTCTGGATCTCCCTACAGTTTGCAGGCCAGGAGCTGATGCTGCCACTGAAGCTGCAAAATGGTGAGTGTCTCCTCAGTGGCTTCTAGCCCCCGGGGGAGGAAGCCAAAGTGTTCCCCAAATACTGGTCCCAAAGTCCATAGGGCACTAACCTCTTACTTTGTCCTAGGCATATCCGTGTTGATAATTCTGGAATCACCACAGCTGCTGGTGTTCTGGGGTCCCTCCAGCCAGCTGCCTGCCCAGCCACTGGGGCTAAAACCGCAGCTCAAGCAGACCTGGGCTCAGCTCTCCATGTGCTGGGCTGTCGGCTCCCAGAGGTTGTGCTGTGCTCTTCCTTGACTTTTGGGCTTGTTGCCACAGTAGGACTCTGCCACCAGACAGGGGAGCTTCTGTCCCAAATGTTGGGGTCTTCACAACTTCCTTTTCTGGCAAGTTAGATGTCCGCCCCAGGGCTCTCTGCAGGGCTGCTGGGCTGTCCTCAGCGGGAGGTTAGCTTCTCTGTGTCGTTCTGTGAGTGCTGGGGCTCCAGAAGTTGTTCAGAATCCCCTTTTACATGGTTTGGAAGAGGTCTGGTGGGAGAGCACCTTGGAAATGCTATTTCTACTCTGCCATCTTGGCTTCCCCCCTCCCCCCCCACGAATCAATCTTTACAACAAATTAATTTATCCAATTTATTATCCACATAGCGATAAAAAACCTGAAGGAATAACAAATTAGGTTAGTTTTGATAGTGATTCCTTACTTCGGGTAGTGCTACATCTTTTACAGGGATAAGAACAACAAAATGAGGTCCTGCATACAGGGGAGGAAATGGGAAGATAACTAAACAGAGGCACAAAGTGGGATGCTTAACACACCACTAATTATTCACACTTTTGCCCATGGCACCCTGTTGTTTTAACATGAAGATAGCCTTTTCTTAGTTATGGAAGGAAACAAAAATAATAACCTTATTATGGTCAGAGCTGCATGAAAATATAGAGGTTATCTAGTCTTACTCCCTTATTATACAGAAAAAGAAAGTGGAGACTGGAGAGGATAGGTGACTTGTATAAGGTCTCACAGTCAGTTCGGAAAAGCCAGAATGAATACTTAGACCTGACTCCTAGTCCAGTGCTCTACACTCTCTCGTGTTCCCTCACATCAGTGAAGGAATTCTAAAAGAGGTACTATAATTAGTATTGTGCTTAAAATTTTTATGCAATTAAAGTTGTCAGTAAGCTTCTTGTCAGGAATGATTTTATTCAAGGAGGAATTCGAAGTCCAATAGCAGTATGGCAGAACTGAATAAGTATGTCATGAGTTGTTTTATTTTCCCTTGAAAAATTTTCCATTTCTTGGGATGAAGTGAGCAATATAAGGATTGGATTAGAAATAACACTGTCTTCTTCATTAAAAGTATTGCTGATAGTGGCTGAAAAGAACCAAAGCAATGTTTGTTGTGCATGACAAAATAAGAGCTCACCTTTCATAAAAGGTTTTGAGGCTCACAAGAGATTTTCATCACAAAAACCCTGTGATACATGGGTAGTTCAAGTATCCTTACTTTTACTGTACAGATAAGTAAACTGAGACTCAGAAAGATTAAATGACTTCTCCATGGTTCCCCTCATAACAAATGTTGTATCAGGAATCAAACCCACGTTCCCAACGCCAGCCCTCTTTCTACTGCATCAGGTTGTTCTCCAGATCTCTGAAAAATTTTGGGAAGGGATAGAACAAAACAAATGTGGCAGGACATATTTTCACACATTCCGGAACTTTTATTTTTTAAAGTGAAGCGAATCTCAAAAAGAAGACAATTGTATTAATATTAATTAAAAAAAAACACACACACATGGTAGAAGAGTGTTTCTTTTCAAAAAGTGCTAGTGATTTGCCAACATCTGGCAAGTCTGGGTCAAAATAAACTATGGAAACACCCATATTGTAGAAAACAGCAACTTTAGTCTGAGAGAAGTATAGTCATGAAGCAAAAGGAATTTTCCTTTCATGGTATTGACAAGGATATGATTCCAGCATTAAAACATGATTTATATGAAGAAGCACACTAATTAAAACATATATTCCCTTCTAGTGAGTTAAGAATGACAAAAATAAAAGTAAAAGACTGTATATCCTTTTGCCCATTCTAATTCATAATAAAGAAAAAGAGGAATTGTTTAAAATGAAAATTACATTAATTTTGTTGGAAACTTAAGCAGTATTTATATCTAATGCCTATACATCAGTGCATATACACAATATGTATCTCCTTCTATCTATCTATCTATCTATCTATCTATCTGTCTGTCTGTCTGTCTGTCTGTCTGTCTGTCTATCTATCTATCTATCTATCTACCTACCTACCTATCTGTGACAATCATGACGAATAGATTATGAGTTGGATCCAGAGAAGAACAGTAAGAGGGCGAAAGATAGCTGGATTTCATTTGAGAAACTTTTAATATTTTCATTGATCCCTATTCACTCCCTAAAGCCCATAACTTAAAGTTAGTATTCTCCCTGTGATGCTAGATTTCTGTGAGTTATAAAGCAATATCAGAAGAATAAAAATTGAAGAAGAAAAAATATCAGAGAAAAAAAACTCAAAGGACAATGGAAAGACTTGTGTCTAGTGAAAGTGGACTGCAACATATTACTTACCGTGATCTGTATTTAAATAGCTTGAGTGCTGAAGTGTTCCAGAAATAGAGAGACCTTGAAGAAGATTCCCTAACTTTTAACATGGTTATGGACTTCATATGGAGTAAGACCATGGAACCTTTCTGTCTGTCTCATAGTGGGAGTATTATATGTGTGCATGTGTATTATATAGGTACACATATATGTATATGTATATGTATACACACATATAATGATAGATTTGTGAGAGTATTTCAGACCTGACCCATTTCCAAGTGATACAATGGTCTTGTCTATAATTCAAAAAAATAATGAAGGTCTATCCAGACCCTTCCTTTTCTGCAGTAGTGACAATAATGGAGGTAGAGTGTGCTAAGAATGAGAGTTTTGTAGTCCTACTATAGACACACATTAATTTCATGGTCAATTTTCTAGATGTTCAATATTTAGCCCATGGTCAATGTTTTCATATTCACATCTCCTGGATGAGGTGAAACATACCCATCTTGATATTTTCACTATAAGTGAAATCAGAAGGCATAAAGGCATCAAATAAGTGGCAGGATGGTTCATGGATTTTCATTGACCAATGACAAATAATGGAATTGGTGGAGATGGTTTTATCATGAGCTGAAAGACAATGAAAAATCCCACTGTTAGGACACTTGTTCATTTTGCTTTGCAGTGTTCTTATTGAGCATAAGCAACTGTAGCACCATGAAGATGATTACAAATCAGGGGAAAAAAAATCTGCTGCAGAGGATGATGAAGCAGAATAATTATACCAAGGAACTAAGAAAATCTTCCAGACTAAGTATGGCTCAATACTTGGTAGAGGGAAGAGAAATGAAAACAAATTGGAAAATATGGTTCAGAATCAAGAAATGGAAGAGGCAAGGCATCTGCAAATCATGAATACTTTCAAGAAGAGAGTTACAAGGTGGCCAGTGTGGTGGCCTGAACAACATCACAGAAAATAAATTTGATTCTTTCTCAGAAAACTGATTGCACATTCAGAATTCTTTTCAGAATCAACTTTCTCTTCACATTGAGATCCTTGATAACTTAGAATAATTGTAAAAACCAATGACAAATTGGTAAAAAAAAAAAAAAAGGAATAAGTCATGCAATTAGAATAACTCTAACCTTATCTCTCTCTCTCTTTTTTTTTCTTTGCTTTTTGTAGGGCAATTGGGGTTAAGTAACTTGCCCAAGGTCACATGGCTAGGTTTTTTGTTGTAGTTGTTGTTTTGTTCGTGTGTGCGTTAAGCGTCTGAGGCCGAATCCGAACTCAGATTCTTCTGACTCCAGGGCTGACGCTCTACTCACTGCGCCACCTAGCCACCCCACCTTATCTCTTTAAACATACTAGCCACTGAAAGTACAAATATTATAGATACAAAAATAGCTATTGTGTCTACACAACCTTTACATTTCTGTGGGGAGCAGAAAGTTAAGAGAATTTCCACAGAGAACAAAATGTGAGTCATGACATTGAATGTGAGCATGTCCAGGTCCTCTCCAGGGGCGTAGAGGTAGAGCCACAGAAGCTATTTTGTCTTGAATGTGCTCCCAGGCAGGAAGCCACAAACTAGAATAAAGGGTCCACAATTTGGGCACTCTCAAAGCCAGGGTTGGCTTGCTTGATTTAATTTGCTGCCATTGGAGTCAGATTTCCTAACTATTTTGAGAGTGACAGAAGTAGGTAAACAATGACTGGAACAAGGAGAAGAAGCACAGAAGTCAAGGCCAGCCTTGCCATGGTGCCACAGAAAGCCCAGAAAGCATTGCAACCAGAAGCTAGCAGTTTGTGATGGAGACTATGAACTATTGTGAGAAAAGATTTAGGGTTTCTAAGACTAAAAAGTATTGTGAATTTGACTGTGCTAGTGAGCTGAGAGAAAATTCCTTCCTTCACTATTAAATTTTTTTCTTGTTTGAAGACCATGATCTTGATATGCAGTGTGGAAACCCCTTCTTTATTTCTTTCCCAAGGGTGCTATATGTGTAGTCAGGAGTCACACTGGCCACACTTGAACATCTAGGCTAATGGGGAAGAGATCTAGGATGTAGGTACTTCTCAGTGTTCTTCTTGGTCTCTTTGCCATAACTCTTCCCAATCTAGTCCAGTTCATCCTCCACTCAGCTATCAGAGAAATCTTCCTAAAGTACAGTTCTCACTATGCCATACCTCTACTCAATAAACTACAATGGTCCTCTATCACATCTAGGGTCAAATATAAACTCCTCTGTTTGGTTTTACAAGCCGTTCATGAGCTAACTCCTTATCTATCTAGTCTTTATGTCTTACACTCTCTGACCCCACATATTATGTAGTCCATTGCTACTGGCCTCCTTGCTGTTCCTTGCACAAGACATTCATCTTCTGATTCTAGGCTAGGCATATTCACTGGCTGTCCCCTCTACCTGGAATATTCCCCCTTTATCTTTAACTATCTTCCTTCAAGTGCCAGCTAAAATCTTACCTTCTTCAAGAAATTTCTCCTCAATTGTACTTTTCCCCTTTGTTGCTTATTTACAATTTATCCCATATATAGTTTGTTCAGAAGCGTTTGCATATTGTTTTCCCCATTAGAATTCCATGAGAACAGAGGTGATCTTTAGCCTCTCTTTGTATCAACTGTATTTAACATACAGTAGTCACTTCATTCATATTCAATTTAAAGCTATGCAATAATAAATAAATCCAACAAATATTAAGTACCTATGATGTGCCAGTCATTGTGCTAAGTGCTGAGAATACAAATAAGAAAAACAAGGTCTCTGACCTCATAAAGCTTATAATCTAATAGGTGAAGACAACATAAAAAAAAAAAACTGAAAAGCAGAGGATGGGGGATGTGCAAGTAGGGGGAATGGGAAGGAGTATGAGGAGGGAATGAACTACCAATGGTATCTGGTATTGGGACATGATTTTTGTTTAATGGAAATCAAGTAGAGCTACTAATGGAAAATAAAGTTGAGCTTAAAAATTCTAAACCGTCTAGAAAGGAAGATTTTGGGAGGGATTTATTGCTTCACCCTACAAACCTATAATCATAAGAAAGAGGCAACTGAGGGGATTGAGAAGGTGTTGAGCATCAAAAGACTGAATCAATCTTCATATGATGAAATTTCAGATGATCAACTTATATATTGGGGGAAGCATAATGTTGCTGATGAAGCAGAGCCACTGATGGAAAATGGAGACTAATAAATATTTATTCACTCACTGACTGGCATAGGTGCACTTGATAATTTTTCCCTTTTCGTGTTATGTTAGGTACCATAAAGGGTTAGGTCACAAAACTACTATGTCTTAATCCGGTGAACACAGGAGGCTGTGAAGGAGGAAAGCATAGATGGGGGGGAAGACACATTGAGTACAGACAATAGATTTCATATTTTAAAATTCTAAGTAATAGCCAATAGAATTCCCAAGATTAATCTTTGGTTTGACCATTAGGGGTTAATTAAATGGTTTAGTGTTGCCACAGAGCTTGGCTTCTATAGCTGGAGAAGCACTGCAAGGATCATTAGTCTATAACATCTAGTGGATGTATTATGGTTCAAGTAGAATGCCACCTGGTATGGGCTCAAATATACCACCCTTTTTATTGGATAAGTATTATCATAGCATACTCTGTTTCTATAGGCTTAAGGAAAATGTGGTGATAACTCACATGATCTAAGGACTCCAGTTTCAAAGTAGGGCAAAGTGAAACACTGCTGCATAAGAAAAAATTTAATTTATATTTATTTATTTATTTTTAGTTTTCACCATTCATTTCCACAAGATTTTGAGTTTCAGTTTTTTTTCCCCTGTCTTTCCCCTATCCCCCACCCCAGAATAACAAGCCTACTGAATACCCCTTCCCCCAATCTGTTCTCTCTTATATCTTCCCCCATCATTCCTCTAACTTTCTAGTAGGGCAAGATGGATTTCTATATCCCAGTGCCTGTGTATCTTATTTCCCAGTTGCATGTAAACAAAAACACAGACACATTAAAAAATTGTTTTAAAACTTTGAGTTCCAGATTTTTTCCCTTCTTCCCTTCTCACTCACCCCCACTGGGAAGATGAGCAATTCAATATAGGTTGTACATGTGTAGTTACCCAAGTCATTGGTATAGTAGCTATATTGTGAAAGACTAACTATATTTCCCTCCATCCTATCCCACCTCCCAATTATTCTGTTTTCTCTTTTGACCCTACCCCTTTTCAAAAATGTTTACTTCTAACTACCCTCTCTGATAATCTGCCCTTCCTTCTATACCCCCCCCCCCCATCTCCTATCCCCTATTTTCCTATATGGTAAGATACCCAATTGAGTTTGTATGTTATTCTCTCCTTAAGCCAAATGCAACGAGAATAAGGTTGTCCCATTCACTTTCACCTTCCTGCTCTTCCCCTCCATTGTAACAGTTTTATTTTGCCTCTTTTATATCAATTAATTTGCTTTATATCTCTCCCTTTCTTCTTCTCCCAATAAATTCCTCTCTCACCTCTTAATTTTATTTTTTTAGATATCATACCTTCATATTCAACTCATCCTGTGCCCTCTGTCTATGTATACATGGACATACATATGCCCACACCCACATATATATTTATATACACATATACCCTCCAGGCTGTTTACTTACTTTTCATGATTTTCTCCTGTCATTCTCATTTCTCTTCTAATTTTCCTCCACTTCTCCTACTTGATTTTCAAAGTTCTTCTTAAGCTCCTCCGTGGCTTGCAACCAATTCACATTTTTCTTGGAGGCTTTTGATATGGGAATTCTGGCCTTGCTGTCTTCCTCCCACTTCATGCCTAGATCATTTTTGTCCCCCCAAAAGGATTCTATGGTCTGTTTGTGCTTCCTCTGCTTGTTCATCTTGCCAGTCAATTACGTGACTTTTGAGCTCTTTGCCATGGTAGAACTCTGCTTCCAGAATGGAGATAACTTTGTCCAAATCACTGGGGTTTTTGCAGCTGCTGGAGCTATAAGGAGGACACCCTCTCTACAGTCCCTACAAGCTTTGGCTCACTGGCCACAGACCCTAGGACTATCACCCAAGACCGAGATCTAGATTCAAACAGGTTAAAGCAAGAGCGATTACCCTCTGAATGGTCACTTGGTCCCCCTATGATCTGCAGGCTAGGAGCCATGCTCACCTCTGCAGTTTCTTGCACCCAGGGCAGGGGCCAGACCATGTTCTTCTGTCCTCTCCTCCTCATCCATTCCACACTGGCCCTTAACTTTGTCTTTGGCATTTATGGGTTGAGAAGTCTGGAAACTACCACAGCTACTGATGATTCACTCTCCTGAAGTCTGCTTCAATGGCCTGTGGTTGGGGCCACCCTGGGGCCAGAACCACATGGCTCCTGTTAGATGGCACTCTGTTCCCAGCTCAGTGAAATAGACCCTTCTTATCTGCCTGCTGGGCTTCCTTCAGTGGGATATTTTTTTTCTCTCTGTCACTTTGTGGGTTCTGTAGCTCTAAAGTTTGTTTAGAGTCATTTTTTATAGGTATTGGAAGTGATTGGAGCAGGAGCTCATGCCAAGTTTGTGCTTCTACTCCGGCATCTTGGCTCTGCCCCTCTGTATAAGAAAAAAATTTAACCAATACAAAAAAAAAGTTATAATGAGGAGACCAAAAAGAATCCAGAAACTCCTTCAGTTAAGAAAACCTTTATTTTTCATTCCAAACAAAGGAAGAAAGATCAATTAAAATATACAGTGGTTTAGAATACCTTTTTAAAAATATCAAGGAGTAGAATAGAAGATTGCAAACAATAAATCATCTCACAAAATAACAATGCCAACAACAACAGCAACAAAATATTTGAAGAAAAAATAAACCTCAAAGCACTTGCTATATGGGCCAAGCTAAGCCATATCATCCATCTGTAGATAAAAGTTGGTGATAAGATTAGAAGAACAAATAAATATTAAATAGAAGAGATTTTACAACATTATTGTGACCTATCCTCAATAGCAATGAAATGCACTTGGATTTTCCCATCCAATGAATTCATTAAATAAGAGAAAGATGCACTAAAGAAAATAAAATGGGAAAGAATCAAAGAACTACAAGTGATCTAAGAGTCAAACCTCTCTAGTCTAACCTCCTCATTTTAAGATGAGGAAATGAGAACTAGAGAAGTATTGTGGCTTACTCAAGGTAAGACTGGTGGTGTTGTTCTGTTGTGTCTGACTCTGCGATCCTATTTGGGATTTTCTCGGCAAAGATACTATAGTCGTTTGCCATTTCCTTCTCTAGCTCATTTTGCAGATGTGGAACTGAGGCAAACAAGGGTAAGTGACTTGCCCAGGGTCACATAGCTAGTAAATATCTGAGACCAGATTTGAACTAAGGAAGATGAGTCTTCCTAAATTTAGGCCCAGCACTTTATCCACTGCATCACCTAGCTGTCCAGGTATTAAATAGCAAGCAATGGAATTCAAATTCCCTTTCCATTATGCTATACTTTCTCAGAAAAGCTGTACAAATTCACAAATTTCTGCTGGAAAGATATTGCAATTTTAAAGACACTCAGCTATCAATTTTCAGGATTTGGTAGGGAGGGAAATATTTTGAAATAATATTAAAGATAGTGCAATTTCTAAAAAAAAGATGACCAAGAAGAAACGAGCCACTAGAAATGCATATATTAGTGTCTATTCTCTATAGTTCTTCACTGGAATAATCTATGTACCTATTGAGATTATCTTTATGAAAGCATAGGAACAGAGAATGTGTTTGAAGATGATTTTTCAGAAGACCACATCATGATAGTCACATAAATTGTTAAGAAATGTAGAAAATATAAACTACTACTATGCCTATATATATATATATATATATATATATATATATATATATATTTTGTTTAATAGAACAAAATGTATCCTTAATGAATTTCCTTCAAAGGAGGTTGCTTCTATGCATATTTTAAGATCCTTTTTAAATAAGGGGTCAAAGTGACAAAAATGATGACTTGTTAAGGTTGTCTTTAAAAATCTTTTCAGAATCAACATGAAATAAAAGACAAAGCATATAAACCAGACTCATCAAAGGTATCTGAGAGGCAAGATAGATTGCATAAAATCTAAATGGAAGAGTATTTCTCTTTTAGGGGGAAATTTTCCAAAGTTCCTAATTCCAGGTGATGAACTGAATGTACTGAACGCAAGAGTACTAAAGTTTTCTCAAGTCACTATATGCAACAAACCACGTTGTACCACAGTCACAAAAGAATTAAACTGTCAGTTCTCCAAAAAGCAATGGGAAAACACAGGTGAGTATAGTGTATAACTTAGTGTAACTTGAGATCAAGAATAAAATATGGGAAAGGGTGGTGGTGTAATGGAAAGCAAAACTGTACTTAGCTCCTTGTTTAAGTACTTAGCATTTTGTTTTATTTATTCAAGTGCCTTTGAGCCTCACCTGTGATTATATGAAGTCTTTGTTAGAAACAGAACCTGTGAAGCCCAGGGTGGGAGGAACTTGCCAAAGACCAGAACAGGAAGGACGTAAGAGGAAGGGGCAGAACACAAAGGAAATGATATATCATCATTTATATCAAAAGCTTGAGCACAGCTGGGACTGAGCAGAACTGGGAGGAAGGATGGTTGTGGTGCTGGCACTTTGTCAGTCTGTGTTGATGTTACTTTGTCAGACCTATCTGTTGATAGAGGACGTTGCTGTTGTTACAGAAGCCCTGGGATCTTACTTAGAAGCCCTGAAAAAGGACTTTCCTGCTGTCTATTTATAGACGTCCAGAAGGAAGGTTTTACTGATGTTTCCAGAGGCCCTGGGACTTTACTGATCATTTGTGCTAATTTCTCAGACAGAGACCCTGTCTTCTGGTCTGTGTTGATTTCACAGACAGAAAGTAAATTGATGATAGTGCTGGCAATGTGTGTGAACATAGCTGTAACTCTGCTGAGTTTAACATGTGCAAATATTGTTGTGGCTCTGTTAAGCCTTGTCTTCCCAGAAACAGAAACTGGAGCTGAAGCTGGAGTCAGAGCAGGAGTAGGAGCTGGGAACTGCCTTACCTGTGAATCCAGGTGATGTTTGGGCGAATTCAGGCAAGAACTATGAGTATGGAAGAGGAGCCATGGAGTTTGGAAGTCAGTCTTGAGTAAAGATGAAAGGATCTTTACTTGGCTACTTAGTGCTGGCTGATAAGATCAAGACAATGTGACCTAGGAGTAGGGAAACTTTATACTTTGTACCCCTTAAGGATGATTGAATTAAGGATGATTGGAAGCTAGTCTCTAATCAAGGTGAAAGAAGACCTTCTGACTGATGTGATTAAGACACTGTGACCTAGGAGTGGGAGACCTTTGTGCTTTGCCTCTCTTAAGGATGATTGCTCCTTAAGGATGATTGAGTTAAGGACTTAGTGAATAATATCTTTTATTTAAGAATTTGTGGCCACTTTAATAATAAGTTGCTCTGTGATATTGCTGTGAATGCTCTGCTTTGGTTTCTGTGAATGTTTTGCTTTAGTTTGTTGCTAAATAAACAGAGAGTTCACTATACTCTATAATCAGAATCTTAAAGTCATTCACAGCAGCAGTCCTCAGGAGAGCTGCTTGTGCTTGGCTTTACAGGTGGGTAGATCAGTCTTGTCATGAGGGTGAGGAATATCATATAGACAGCCTAAATACTCCATTGTTATCCATAAAATAGTAGGGAAAGCAAAGGAAGGTTTTCAATGAATGGAGTACTGGGTAGTCTCTATGGAAGGTTTATGGAATGACTGTGGATTTCAAGCAGATGACCAGATGATTTAGAACTGAAAATCATCATAGCACTGTGGGCCACAATATTCCTAAGCAGATCTGAATCAGAATAAAATGTAATTGGGAAATATTTAATAAAATAAATAAAATACAATAGAACATAGTTGTTAACATATGGTTTTCTAAAGTCAATATGTAGTAAACAGGGATCCTTATATATAGTTTAGTGCTCCCCAAATCTGCCTTGTAAAAGTAATGGAATTTGAAGATCCCCTTGTATTGGCAAGCTAATAGGTACTTAGTTCCAAGTTCATGGTTGTGTTAATTACTAAGACCCAGAACTTGTGAATCACACAGTGGGATGAATTTATTGACATAACAGGAAGGGGCAGGACAGGGAGGAGCTAATACCTTAGCTCAAGAGAAGCCCAAGCTAGAGAGGCCAGAACTTCTGGGAGCTAGCATCATGGAGGCAGAGCAGCTACTGCTGGAGAGAGATAGAGAGAACTGCCAGGATCCTGAGAACTTCTGAGAACTGCTATGAATTGAGAACAGAATGGAGAACAGAACTTGTGGTGGCAGAATGGAGAACTGAGAACTTCATCTGAGAACGGAATTGAAAACTTCTGAGAAATGAGAAAAGAGGAGAAGTGGGAGAAAGCATGGCTGTGGTGCTAGTACTTTGTCTTTTTTGATGTTACTTTGTCAGATTTGTCTGCTGATAGAGGGTGGTGCTGTTGTTGCAGAAGCCCTGGGACCTTGCTGCTGGTTCAGAATCCCTGAAAAAGGATTTTCTTGTTGTATGTTTACAGAAATCCTGCAGGATGGTCTTGCTGATATTTTCAGAGGTCCAGGGACTATACTAATGATTTCTGCTGATTCCTCAGACCTTGTTGGTGTATGTTGATTTCACAGCCAGAAAGTGAATTGATGAGGATGCTGGCAATGTGAATGAATGTTATCATGCCTTTGTTAAGCTTTTTCTTCCCAGGAACAGAAACTGTGAAGGACTTGAGGTCGATCAGATACTATGAGCTTCAATATGGAATGGGAACTGCACAAGAAGCTGGACAAAGAGCTGAGAGCTGTCTTCTTTTGAATCCAGGTGGTAGTTGGATAGATTTCGGCAGGAGCTGGGACCATGGAAGGGAAACCATGGAAGCTGAGAGCCAGCCTTGAGTCAATATGAAAAGATCTCTCCTTGGGTATTTAATACAAACTGAGAAGATCAGGATTTACTAGGGGTGGACGACTTTGAATTTTACATTTAGATGATTGAGTTAAAGATTTACTAATTAAGGATGATTGGAAACTAATTTCGAGTTAAGAAGAAAGGAGATTGAAGAGATTAAGACAATGTAACCTAGGGGTGGAAAACTTTTGACCTCTGTCCTTTGTGTCAATTAAGGAGGCTTGTCTTCTTAAGAATGATTGAGTTACTAAATGAATGTACTTTGTTAAAAAACTATGTGACCACTTTGGTGAAAACTATATGGCCACTTTAGTGATAAATTGTTAAGCCACAACATTGTAAATGCTGTATTTTAATTTCTGTGAATGTTTTGCCTTAACTTGTTACAGAATAAATAGAATTCACTATACTGTGTAATCAGAACCTTGAAAGCTGTTCACAGCAGCAGTCCCCTGGAAAGCTGATTGTTCTTGGCTTTACATGCCCCCATGCCCATTTCCATTTTGAGTTTTACACTGCTCACATAATCTAATCCTCTCATTTAGCTGGTGATAATTCTGAAGCTTCAAGAGGTTTGGTGACTTGCCTAAGTAAACACAAGGACTAGGATGCTAACTTAGATGCCTGACTCCACACCCAGATTATAAGCATCAAGCTTATGTATAGTGTATACACATGAAGATCAAGTTCTTGACAAAAAATTGGACCAAATGAGAAGGCATGGATGGCTTGCAATCTGTAACAATATTAAGGATACTCATATTAATAATATCTCACATACATTGAAGTAATGAATTTTGAGGCAGCTAGGTGGTTCAGTGAATAGAGTGCCAGGCCTAGAGTCAGGAAGACTCATCTTCCTGAGCTCAAATCTGGATTCAGACACTTACTAGCTCTATGACCCTGGGAAAGTCAATTAACCCTGTTTGCCTCAGTTTCCTCATCTATGAAATGAGTTTGAAAAGGAAGTCACAAACCACTTCAGTATCTTTGCCAAGAAAATCCCAGTCAGGGTTATGAAGAGTTGAATGTGATTGAAAATGACTAAGTGTAATGGTCAGGGAATTGGAAGATTTGGCCTTTCCATGGTCCTCAAGTGGAACCCAACAGGAGGGATATGATTGACTGGGAGGCTTGTTTTTCAGGAAGGCCCACACCTTTTGTTGCTTTGTTATTAGGCAGTGAGTCATGAGGGTCGTGATGTCCTCTGACTTTGAAGAAGGGTATATATACCCTGAGATGAGGTTTTGCTTTGGGAATAGTTGTGTGATTTGATCAGATGAGACTCTCAGTAGCTGTTGAGCCCCCTGGTTTTGAAAACCCAGATGTTGGTCCTTCTCTCTCTGGTAACCATGTATATATGTAATGGTCAAACAACTAGAAGCCCTGTCTGTTGGTTTGTTGAATTGTGTTATTTTCTTTGTCTGTATTTTTTGTCTGCTTGTAATTTCTGTTTGCATTTTCCCTAAAGTTCAGGGTGCCGACTATTCCCCCTTAATTAAATAAATGATTTATATGTTTGAGTAAGTCAGGTTGTTAACCTCTTTTGAGTTGCTTTCCTTTAGAAAAGCAAAACAAAGAACTCATTCTAGCAGCCATCCTGGGTATGCTAGGGTGCTGCTTGTTACACAAGTGGATTAGTCACTCAGTAAAGCAATCACTTAGGAAATGGTAAATGATTAATATAAATATTCCTTAATTATGGCGATGGAGAGCTATGTATATAGCTCCAATGGTCTATCCTGTCTATATCATATGATATAATTACCTCTATATCATCTATATGGTCTTTCTCCCTCAAGTCTCTCCTCACTCCTATCTATCTTCCAGTCTTTGAAATCTGAAGCCTACCTAGATATCTTGGGATTTACTGAGCAGATTTCTTTCTTAAAGACCATGAGTTAAACTCTCATGGATTGGCCAACAATAGGCTCCCTACCCAAAAACCAGTTAATGATTATTGTTTGGGCCACAGGGCTCAGGGTGAATATAAAAAGTAATTGTTTCTCTTTTGGGCAGAAACCCTGAGTGTCTTCCCCTCCCAATTTTTTTTTTTTTATTATTAAAGGAGACATCCACTGACTCACTTCTTAAACATCCCTAATCACTGAATGGATATTCCCTCAAAGTGAGAACTCCTATTTAAAAAGGCTGTGTCCCACTGGATCCCTGGACACCTCCAGTTGTCTTGATCTATATCTTGCCACTGGACCCAGATGACTCTGGAGGAGAAAGTGAGGCTAGTGACTTTGCACAGCTCTTTTTCACCAAAATCCAGTTCATTTGCAAGTCATGGCATTATCTTCCTGATGGCATGGTCCTCTTTGAGAATAAGGGACAAACTGAGGGGGTGGAGTCAAGATGGCAGAGTAGAAACAGGACTTCCACATGGCTCCTGCTCACACCTCCTCCAATTCATGTAAAAGGAGACTCTGAACAAACTTTGGAGCTACAGAACCCATAAAATGAGAGAGAAGCTGACCTCCCACTGAGGACAGCCCGGGAGACTGGCAGGAAGCAGCCAGAACAGCATGTTAGGAGCCAAGCCCAGCCCTTGCATGAGCTGGAGGTTTTAGCCTTAGGGTGGCCTGACCAACCTCCGGCTGGAGGGACTTCAGATCACTAGCAGCTGCGGTGATTTCCAGAATAGATGGAAATAGATGCCAAAAACAAAGTGAGAGGTCAGTATAGACTTTGTGGAAACAGGGAATTTGGGAGTGCAGTCCAGCCTTTGTCCCAGGGGCGAGAAGCAGTTGAGGCTCTTCTTCTGGGCAGCCAACAGCCATGTAGCCTTCCGTATTAGAATGTAAGCTCCTAGATAATAGTAATTTTTATTTATTGTATTTTCATTACTACCACCTAGAAGAGTACCTGGCACATAGTAGGCAGTTTAAAAACAATTGTTGATTGATTAATAGTTCAACTGTGCTCAATCCTGTGACAGACAAACTGAAATACCATTTTCAGTGCTTGGTGCCTCATAATGGGAAGAACATAAGCAAACTAGAATATATCCAGGGGAAGTCACTAAGGACAGTAATGAGATCTAAAACCACATTTCATAAGGAAAGATTGAAGCTTCTGTTTAGGTTCATATCTACAAGAACATCGGATCTATCTTCAAATATTTTAAAGGTTTCCATACAGTAGAAGGATGACATACTACAGAGCAAAACTAAGACCAGTGATCAAAATTACAGGGAAACTGATTTTGATTCAACATTAACAAAAACTTTTCAACATTTAGAGCTTTCCAATGTGTTAGAAGACATTTTGCTATTCTTGGCAAAAGCATAACTGCTAATTAATATCCTGTTATTTTCTAGCCAATTTAAGTGTGCATGTGCATGTGCATGTGCGTGTGTGCGTGCGTGTGTGCGTGTGTGTGTGTGTGTGTGTGTGTGTGTGTGTGTGTAGGGAGTGTTAATACTTCTCTTCTCCATTCACCTCTAGACAGAACAATATTTCTCAAGAAAGCAAGTACACATGTGTCATATGACTGAATTGAGAATATTTCTTCTTACTAATAGACATGTATCTCCCTAATTAAAACTCATTTGTTTTATGGAAAGGGATACCTACTCTGCCTCTCGGTCTTGAAATGTTTTTTATAGCAGGGAAGGTATAATATTGCTTCTAATATTGAAAAGGTCCTTTACTGTCTCTTGAAGTAGAGCAGAAGTCAGCATCTCTGTTCCTATTTTCAGTGAATCACATAATTTAAGCCTCTACTATGTGCTGTATAATAAGGCTATAAGTAGAAAAACAGAAACAATTCCTACTCACAAGTGGCTAGCATTCTAACAGGGGAATTAAGTATATATAAAAGATATGTTACATACATATAAAGGTAATACAAATATATTTGTATATATACATGCATAAACATAGATATATATACATATATAGATAATTATTTACATATATATATATATACATATGTATATTGTTTGTGTGTGCATAAACATGGTAGTTTTGGTGGAATGGCATTAGAAGTTAGGGAGATCAGGAAAGGCTTAATTGAGTTCATGTAGAATATGGTACTTGAGTCATATTTTAAAGGAAAAGAGGGACTGTATATAAGGGAGAGTCAAGGAGGAAGTACTTTTAGCATTTATGTGGGAGACCTAGCTAGTTTTGAAGCAAATATCAGTTGATAAACCATTTCTTGTTCCATTCTGAACAAAATGTCTGCTTGTTCAGTGGAATTCATCCTTTTAATTATCTTATGGCAAATTAATGAAAGCTCCTAAGTTACTACTTGGGAAGAATGGAGTTCAGAGGCATCCCTAAATTGCTTCTGGGAGTCTTATGTTCTTAGTAAATATGGTGGAGGATACAATAAATGATACAGATTCTCTTGAGAGATAGTAAGTTCTCCATTAATGATGATGATGATGATGATGATGATGATGATGATAACTAGTTTTTGTATAACTTTTGAAACACATAAAGTGCCAAGGTTGTAAATGGGATTCATTTATTATTTGTTTGTTTGTTTGTTTATCTATACATCTATCTATCTATTTATTACAATTATATATTAAATGAATCATTCATTCATTTCATACATTCACTTTGGCTAAGGATTGGACAAGATGGTCATACTGACATACTTTCCAGATGTGGAATTCTAAATGACATAGACTAGATATTTAAGATTAGTACCATGAGGACAGTTAGATGTGCAGGGAATAGAGCTCTAGGCTTGGAATCAGGAAAACTTATCTTCATGAGTTCAAATCTGGCCTCAGTTGCTACCTGTGTGACCCTAGGCCAGTCACTTAATTCTGTTTGCTTCAGTTCCTTATCAGTAAAATGATCTGGAGAAGGAAATGGCAAACTACTCCAGTATCTTTGCTAAGAAAACCGCAAAATGGGGTCACAAAGAGTCATATACAACTGAAACAACTAAACAACACCATTTTCCAAACCAAAAAAAAGAATGGAAAGTATTAACTGAGATTATTTAAACAATAGATTCCTAGTATTCCTAGATTTAGACAGAACTTGAACATCCTCATTTAACAGATGAAGAAACTGAGACACAAAGAGATGTGAGTTTCCATGGATTATATTTGAATCTATCTTCTTTACTCAAAGCACTCCAACCGTTGCTGTATGCTTCCTCTGCATTCACCAGTATAAATAATCTCAATGAAACTGAGGAAAATGTTTTTAAAATTAATTGTAGACCTGGTACAGAAATGAAAATCATATAAACTGTTTCATTTGGCAGTTACCAAGCAATGTTTGCCTACTCCCTTGTGATTATACCAAGTGGGAAGGGTTGCATTCTTTGATTAAGTCAAAAATAAGTGTGCGTATTTCAGTATGTCAACACAGATTTAGATTCTGGCTTCTGAACTAATAAAGGTGCTTTGGCCCAATGTTACTATCAACCTTGAAGGGAATATTTATCCTAAACATGCTGTTACCTGCATTATAAACAACAATTTCCTGCATTTCCTGGTATTGCTTACCAAGGGGTAGATTATACATCACTCTGTAATCATAGTCTAGAATAAATAGCCTTGGTCAAAAGCTATCTTTTCCAGGTAATTCCTAACCATAAAGCTTAGCACAAGAGGAACTGAGTTTAAAATGTAGTTCAAGTGTTTTAAGTTGATGTTTTAGACAAGAGATCTATAAGATTTCCAAATTGTTTCAACCCAAGTAAATTACAATGTTATTCATAGAAAATTTGGTAAAATACAGATAGCATTATTCTTTACTTCCCCGCCCCTCCCTCCCAAGGCTTCCTATTACAACATTAAGTGTTGACTGACTTTTTCTCTGCTTTTCCAACTCAATCACTAATTCCATTCCTTAGTGTTTTTTTCTTTCCTGTCCTGAAATATATCTCAGGAGAGAAGTAGACAGTTATTAGGCTGTCTAGTTTAGTATTGTTTTTGAGAGTAGAAAACTTTTGATTACACATTGGGAATTTTCATTTCAATCAAGAAGCAGATGTCACAGGACCCTTCTACAGTAAAGGAATAAAATGATTGAATACAAATGATCAAAGCTGTGCCTCACTAACCAACCAGGCAGATAATTTAGTTTTTCATAGAAAAATAAAATATTTGTGTGTCTATGTATATGTAGTCATGCCTTTGTGTGTGCATCTATATGTATGTGTGTGTTCATTCTTCCCTGAGTGAAAAGCAGGGATTTGAGAACAACAGCCAAGATTAGGAAGAAAGGTATGAAGCAGAGATTTGTTGATGTTACCATTATGTAATAGTACAAAGAAGCTCTATATCCTGAGGGTGTTGTTCTCATGTTTGAGATTTCTATCCAAATCTCTCAAGGGTCATATTGGAACTCCTCCAGGTAAGTCATCCAATCACAGGCAAAATACTATAGCAAGAGAAACTTCTGATAACATAGCACAGTGAAAAGTTCAGACCAAAGCCAATTCTCTCATACCACCTTCATAATAATGGAAAAATGGGCCAAATGAAGGGAAAGATAGTAAAGAGAGATGGGGAAAATTCCTATAATTTATTCATGATAAAAAGGGGAAAACAATAAAAGCTACAACTTTTAATTTTTCATTTGCTTAGGCATCATCCTCACTAAGGTTCCTGGCTCTCTACTTACTGTCCCTGTTCCAAATCTCCTACTGGACAGAATGGGGGAGGATGGTTAAGGTTTCTGCTCTTGGCTCCCAGATCATTATCCTTACTATAAGCTCTACACAGAGCTATCAGTTAGTCAGTCAATACTATGTGCTAGGTGCTGTTCTAATCATTGAGTATGCAGAGAAAGATAAAAGACAGTCTGTTCTCAAGGAGCTCACAGTCTAATGGGAAAGAAAATTATATATAAACAAGGTATATATAGGCTAAATTGGAAATAATCACCAGAAAATGATAGCATTAAGGTGAATCAGGAAAGACTTCTTATAGAAGGTGGAATTTTAGCTAGACCTTGAAGGAAATCAAGAAAGCCAGAAAGCAAAAATAAAGCAGGAAAGTATTTCAGGTGTAAGGAAGGGACAATGTCAATGTCTGGAAATGGACTGTCCTTTGTGATAAACAGCAAGAAAGAAAATGTCACAGGAATCCAGAATAAATGGGGAACTAAGAAAGTAGGAGGGGAGCAATATGTAAAGGACTTTGAATTTTTTATTTGATTCTGGAGGTGATAAGGAACCACTGGAGTTCATGAAGAAGGATAGCAATATAGGCCTATTTTTTAGGAAGGTTAATAGATAGCTGAGTGGAGGATGGAATAGAGTGGGGAGAACTTTGTGGCAGGGAAAATAACTAGCAGCCTCTTGGAATAGTCCAGGCATGAGAAAATAAGGACCTGCATCTGAATGGTGGCAAAATCAGAGCAGAGAAGGAGATGTATAGCAGGGATGTTATCTTTACTATTATAATTGACAGGCATTTGCAAGAGTGATTATGGGGACTGAGAGAATTTGAAGATGCCATTTAGGTTGGAAGCCTAGGTGACTGGGAGGATCTTGGGGCCCTTGACAGTATTGGGGAAATTTGGAAGGCATGGAGGTTTATGGAGAAAGATAATGAGTTCATTTTTTAATATATTCAGTTTAAGATGTCAAAGAGAACAACCAGTTTCAGATGTCTAATAGGGAGCTGGATATGTGAGGTTAGTATCAGGCAGTGTGCTAGGGGGTGGGAGTATAGATATACACAAAAAGATAACCGTAATCCTGAAGGAGATTACATTCTAATGGGAGGAGACCACACATATAAAGGAACTGGAAAGTAGGAGAAGAAGAAAGGTACAAAATCCAGGAGAATCAAGAGAGCTAGCCTGGGCATTTCCTCAAGCAGAGACCCCTGAGAAAAACTCCCCACTTGGAAGCTAAAGGGGCAGGGGCTGTCACAGAGAGGTAGGGAAGGTTGCTAAGGTAAAAGAGGAAACACGGTGCCAGCAGCAGGAAATATTAAACAACTTGCCAGGTTCATAGGTTCATTGTGTGTCAAAGGTGAAATCTGAATTTTGGTTTTCTTGCTTCAAAGACCAGACCTCCATTTATTATTCTCCGCAAGGAAGTACATTAACCAGTAAGCTTTTGCAGTAGCCTAGCCATGGGGTGATGAGGGCCTACATCAGGGTGGTGGCAGTGTCAGAGGAGAAAAGATACTATTTGTGAAAGGTAGAAATAACAGGACTCATCAACTGATTGTTCAATCAGTTGGAGGTTAAAAGAGAATGATGGACTAAGAATGACATCTGGACTGCACACTTGGGTGACTGGGAGGGTGGTTGTAACCTTTACAATAACAGGGAATTAAGAGGAGGGGAGGATTTGGGCCAAAAGACAGTGAGTTCTGTACTAAAAAAGTTGAGTGGAAGATGTCTATAGGATACCCAGTTTCAGATGTCCAACAGGCAATTGGACAGGTAAACCAGAAAGTCAACAGAAAATTTAGGTTTAGACAAGTAGATCTGAACATCATGTACATAAAGATGATAGCTGAATCAATGAAAGGTGATGAAATCAAGTGAAACAGTTTAGAGGAAGAAGAGGGCCCAGAAGAGAATGCTGTTGTACACCCACAAATATTTAACATGATCTGGATGAGGAAGTAACAAAGAAGATCGAGAAAGAGCAAGTAGACAGATAGATGGAAATCCAGAAGTGCTGTGGAAATCTAAAGAAAAGAGTCAAGAAGAGGGTGACTAAAGACTACAGAGAGGCTGAGAGGGAAGAGAATAAAGAAAAAAACATTCAATTTGGCAGTTAAATCATTGATAACTTTGAAGAGAGACGTTTCCACTGAATGATGAGGTCAGAAGCCAGATTATAGAGTGAAGAAGAGAGTAAGCAGGGGCGGCTAGTTGGTGCAGTAAGTAGAGAGCATCAGCCCTGGAGTCAGAAGGACCTGAGTTCGGATCCGACCTCAGACACTTAACGCACACACAAACAAAAACCTAGCTGTGTGACCTTGGGCAAGTTACTTAACCCCAATTGCCCTCCAAAAAACAAAAAAAAAAAGAGAGAGAAAGTAAGCAGAAAGAAAGTGGAAGTACCAATGCAGATGGCCTTCTCAAGGAGTTTAGCTTCGAAAGGATACAGGATGCTAGTTATCAGGGATGGATGGATCAAGTTAATGTTTTGTGAAGGTGAGGGAAACATGAGTATATGTATGTAGGTAGTTGGGAAGTACCAGTAGACAGGGAGAGATTAAAAATAATTGAGGGAGATGATAGAGGAGGACAATCCTATTTGCTGGAGAAGATAGGATGGAATGTGGAGGGGTTTGCCTTGGCAAGAGGGGCCACATACTGAAAGGGAAGGCCTGGGTTCAAATATTGAATTTGCCACTTACTACTGGTGTGGCCTTTGAAAACTTTTGGGTCTCTGCTTCCATAATCATAAAATAAAGGACATTGGGTTACATTAGTCAATCAGTCCATCAATGAACTTGTTAAAGTACTCACTATATACTAGGCACTGTTCTAAATACTGGGATTACAAAAAGAGACAAAAGATAATCTCTGCCCTCAAGGATCTTATACTCTATTGAAAGAGACTACATGCAAATAAATATGTACAAATAAGCGAAATACAGAATAAATAGGAAATAATTAAGACAGGAAAAGACATTAGAATTAAGATAGTTAATCAATAGGATTTCTGTAGAAGATGCAACCTTGGAAGTCATATAATCTAAAATCCTAATTTTAATGATATGGAAACAGGTCCAGAAGAAAATAAAATTTCTTTAGGAATTTGAGCCTCCATGCTCTAGAAAACATTGATCATGATAGCTATTTTACTTTGAAGACTTATTCTCCTTTGGTTGAATTTCTTTATATTTTGTATCCACTCCCATCCTTAAAAGGGGCCATCATTCTTTCAAAATTGTGCCTGAGAGTAGAGCATGGAAAGCCACCAAGGAAGGAGAACTCTGAAAGCTTGAAACAGCTTTGCTTTTACCCTATTAAGTACAGCTGAGGGGGGTTAATTTCTTCCATCGTAAGAGCTGTGCAGGGGCGAAGTAAATGTCCTTACTCCGGGTAGGTAAACAATTTCTAACTTGCTCTAAGCCGTGCATGGCAGGCACAAAATCTCTAAAGAAGAATGCTCAAGCATTAAAGGAGCCAAATCATAGTAATACAGCTTGAAAGTGACAACCTGGTTAATTCTTGTAATATGCTGTTGTATAATAATGAAAACCTTGGGATTTGTGTGGCACATTCCCTACCTAATGCCTCTTACAGTTTGCGTATAGAGAGTGATTCAGGAAGAATGAAACTGGTTTTCATGTATGGGTTTTGGAACAAAAGGCCATGGGATAATAGAAGGAATTTGTGGTAACACATTTTAACTTGTAGCAAAAGCACTCTAAAGATCTTTCTTTTAGCCAGTGTGGTAAATAAAGGTGCATGTTATTTCATGTCTTATTTAAAAGGCATGACTGCTATGTTATCTATAACAAAAGTTTAGTTCCAAATGTTAGGTGAATAAAAGTAACTCCCATTTATATTATGCATTAAGGTTGGCAACATGCTTCCCTTCCCCCCTCCCCTCCCCCAGTGATCCCCCAGGAATCCTGAGAAGTAGGCAGTTATAAAGAACCTTAATGCCGTGAAATGCGGCAACAGCTTACTGCGAAGTCAGATGGTTTGCCTATCTTACGTTCGGTCATTCAGTTCATCACTAAATGTCAGGATCTGGAGTCAAACTCTGGTCTCTTGACTCCAACCCCAACTGTCTTCTCCTCTACCCACTGCTCCTTTTTACATTGGGTAAAGTTGAACGAATCTACAACAGACAGTGAACCTACTAGAAAAACCTTGCAGAGGAGAAGAGCTATTGAAAACATGAATTTCTGAGTGGCATAGAAGATTTAAAGACAGTTTAGAACATGCCCATGAAACTGTTTAAAAAGTTAGCCAAGAAACAGATTGTCAGAACGATGACTAAATTTTTAAGCCGGTATTTTTTTTTTTCAAAAAAGATTCAATTTGAAAAACAAAACTGATCCTGTAAGACAAGAGTTTAATTTCTTTTGCAAATTTCACAAAGCCTTGAATTGATCATTAATTTATGGAATTATCAAATGAAAGCAGGCATACCTGGTTCTTTGAGTAGTCCTAGGGAAAAGTATGATGACAGTGGAAAATTGGACTGTAATCATACTTTAATAAGGCATACAGGATGTAGGGGCAAACAAAACAGAAAGTACAGAGAAAAGCAGTTAAAGGTGGAAGGGGGAGTACAGAGGCAGAGAGTATGGGGGAGCCCAGCACACTGGAAGAAGCAGGCAGTATGGGAAACTGGACTGGGTGGGAGAGAGGCAGAGAATATTACTCCCATAATCATTGATTAGAGCTGGTTGCACTGGGCAGCATGGACCAGATGAAGATGGAGGAGACCTTGAAGACCAAGAATTTAAGGTCTCACTTTTATAGTTATTTTGGGAACAGACTACCATGTTATATCCATGCTACCTTGGGATTAGTTCATTTACATACCCAAATCATTGCCAAGTCATCATGAAAACTTTAAACTTAACATAGCCATGTCATCTCAAAGTTATCAGGACCATTTGGTGTTTTGCTAAATTTTTGGAACTTGTTTGAGATTTACACATACAAGAACTAAAAAGGCCCTGACAGCAAAGCTCTGATGATTTTCCCTGATTCAGAACATACTACCAGGATGTGACTTTGGTTGATACATAATACAATTTATAAATTATGCTCCTTTGATCTTTGACATAATTTGTATGTGACTTCCAGGATCAATTTTTTTTTTCAATCTTACTTCCTGCTTTTGCCACTTTATACTGTCTGCTTATAAATTTACTATACTAACTAGAAGGGAGAGGATGGTCAGGAAGACCAGAACAAGATACAATTTTAATATAACCCTTTCCTTCAATGTCTTAAGATTTTTTTCCCCCAAAGTGAATCGATTAAATAGTACAAGAAAGGAACATTACAATTCAGCTCAGAAAACTCAAAGACTTTGGGACGCAGATGAACAATTTCAAAAGAACAGTCACTCTGTCTAAGAATGTGTGTGTGTGTGTGTGTGTGTGTGTGTGTGTGTGTGTGTGTGTGTGTGTATGTAATTTCCCTGATGGCGTGATCCTCTTCAAGAATGAAGGACAAACATAACCGGTGAGAAGTCCTGTCTTCTTCCCTCCCCTCCCCTCCCCTCCCCTCCCCTCCTCTCTCCTCCCTTGCCCTCTTCTCTCCCCTTGCCTGAGGGTGCTCTGCCCAAAGGAAGGAACATTTTGAGGTGGAATTTTAGTAGAGACTTAAGGAAGCCAGGGAAGTCAGTAGGTGAAGTGGAGGCCAGAGAGGGTGCCAGGAATGGGGGACAGTCAGGGAAAACATCCAGGACCAAGAAATGGAATATCTTATTCATGGAACAGCTAGGGGGCCAGTGTCACTATGTCAAAGAATACATGTCAGGCAACAAGGTGTAAGAAGACTGGAAGGTAGGAAGAAGGACTTTGAATTCCAAACAGACATTTCCTATTTTCTCCTGGTAGCAATAAGTGGAGTTTATTGAGTTAGGAGGGTGACATGATCAATTGTGTGTGTTAGGAAAATCACTTTAGTGGCCGAATGGAGAATAGATTGCAATGAAGAGAGTCTCAAGGCAGAAAGACCCAGCAGCAGGCCAGTGCAATAATCCCAGCGTAAGGTAATGACGACCTGCAGTAGTAGCAGTGTCGGAAAAGAGGAGGCATATTCAAGAAATGTTGCAAAGGTGAAATTGGCAGTTATTGGCAACAGCTTTGACAAGGGAGGTGGGGGCAGGTGGAGAGATGGTGAGGATCCAGGACAGGATGACTCCCAGGTTGTGAGACCAGGGGATTGTATGAAGGCTGATGCTCTCTACACCAATAGGGAACACAGGAGGGGAGAAAGATGAGATAAGTTTTAGACAGATTGAGTTTAAGATGTCTGCTGGACAGCCAATTCAAGACATCTGAAAGGCATTTGGAGATGTAAGACCGGAGATCAGCAGAGAGAACTGAGCAGAGAAGGTAGATTTAAGAGTCATAAGCTTACAGATGTTAATTGGATCCATGGAAGTTTATGGGATCAACACATGAAGTGGTGTAGGGGAGAAGAGAAGAGGATCTAGGACAGAAAGTCATTTCTGCCTTTCATTTTCTCATTTATCTTCAGTTTCAATTTCATCTCGACCATTTATGTTCGTATTTCCCTTTGGCTAATAACTATTCCCATTGTCCAAAAAACAGAAGCACAATAAGTTGAAATAGTTCTGAATTATCACTGCCATTCATATCATCATCTTATCCATTTCAAGAAGTGGTCCTCACTCTACTTTCATCCTCTTTTTGCAATCAGTGTCATTAAAAATTGTCTTTTTCCCATTAGTACTTGACATTCCCAACTCGTTATGACCTTTATTGCTCCTAACATGACTTTTTTTCCAAGTCTGTTACATATTTTTGTAACATGTATCATAAACATATGTTTATACTTATTCTTCCATGCCTGACCTTATTTCCATCATTTATATGCCTCTTTTAAAATATATATGTTAGCTAATGAGTTTCTGTGGAAGCACATTTCTTTTTTTTTTTTTTTTGCTTTTTGGAGTGCAATTGTGGTTAAGCAACTTGCCCAAGGTCACACAACTAGTTTTTGTGTTAAGTGTCTGAGGCTGCATTTGAACTCAGATCCTCCTGACTCCAGGGTGGTGCTCTATACACTGCGCCACCTAGCCACCCCAGGAATCACATTTCTTTTAATAATGACTCAAATCCCCTCATAATAAAAAAAATAATGTCTATTTTTATCCTCAGAATTTCTTTTGAGAGTTCCTATTCCTTCCTGGGCTAATTTCCCCTGAAAATTTTAGAAGACCAGATCTTATCTAATTTTTCCCTAAATCATTTGAAATACGTTCTCCTGAAGTCTATGATTAAATTCAGCTATTTGCCCCTTCTCTATTATGAAGTCTAAGATAAAGTGATTATTTGTCTCTAAGTTTCCATAATTTTTATTGAAGCAACAGTAACTTAAGGCTTGTTCACCAGTGGTTTTCTCAACACTTTGATGAATGAAATCATAAATTAGGCAAAGGATGAATTTGCCAGCTGCCCTGTTTTTGGCAGAAAGAAAAGTTCCAGTTGATGTTATAGTCATAGAACCTGGTTTTAATCTTGGCCTTGGCCAAGATGTGCCCCCTTCTTATATAATGTGATTAATGTTGGGGGGGTTGTTTTCTTTGGTTATGATTAAGTAGATTTTGCTATGATACAATGTGTGAAATATTAGAAATAATTTCCAACATGGTACCATGGAAAGAGACTTTAGAGTCAAAGGCCCTGGCTTAAATTCTGCCTTGAATGACTGTGACTTATTTTACATTGGGTGAGTCATTTAATTTCATTGAAGCTCAGGTTCTTCATCTATTTATAAAGAGATGTGGATGAAAAGTTCTCTTTCAACTCTAACTATATGATCCTATCCTATGATCCTAGATAGCTAAAATGCTCCATCATTATGTCATATTTCTTTGTTCTGAATTATACGTCATGTTTTCTCCCTAATATATCCCCCTTATCAATTATCCTACAAGATAGGAGGTCCACAGGTATTACACGTTGCCAGGTTTGTGATGTACCCCCAACTATTTGCTAAGTTATGCATTCTTTATACATGCTCTATATTATGGTCCTGGGAGAACATAATGTTTCTTCTTCCCTCCCCTCTCCAGTATTTATCCTTATCCAAATCTCTGTTATGTTTTATTTTTCCCTAAGATTTCTGGACTTCTTCATTTAACTTATTTTTTTAGTATGGAATGCTACTCCACTACTCTCTTTATATAGTCTATAAGGTTTACTATTTTAGAGTCACATTTGAAAATGAGTCTCTCATATTACCAAATTTTAGTGATGCCTCATCAAAAATTCTTTATTTCAAGTTCCAATTAATTTTATTTTAAAATAATATATTATGAAGTTAATATTAAACATTAGTGAAGGCAATTAAATTGCTTTGCAACTCTTTATTAATAAAATAAATCAATTTTGATGCATTGTCATAATTTTTCAACATTTCTATGTCCCTCTTATGCTCCTAAAAAAATTCATTCATTTTTAAATTTTATTTTGTGATAAATATGTATCCTGGTTGTGGTTTTTCATTTTGTGTGATGTCACAAGCATTCTTTTTCTCCCAATGTAATTCAATATCTTCTCTGTGGCTTATAGTTCTTGAGTTGCCTATAGCATTGAGAAATTAGATTACTTGTCCAGTCACACAGCCATTATGTGTAAGAGGCTAGGCTGAGGACCCAGGTCTTCTGGCTCTGAAGATAGCTACACACTACACCAGTGGAATTGAACTCAAATAGAAATAGATCCCTGTCCACATTTAAAACTATAAATTAACATTATCTATTTTATATCATATTTTAAATTATTTGGTCAAACATTTCTGTTACATTTCAATCTAGCACAGGCTAACGTGGAAGTTTTGCAAGTTGCTAGTGGCCTGCTGTGAGTTAAACACTCCTGAACTACATCCTGTTTCCTCTCAAATATATCCCCATTATCAATTATCCTACAAGATAAGAGGTCCACAGGAGTTACACATTGTACATGTTTTCAGATATTCTCAATATATTAATCAATTTTGTTGGGTTTTTTTCCTTCTCTGAAGACAAAATGAAAAATTTGTCTTCTAGAATGGCTCTTAGGATGGGGAAAGGATACAGGGGATAACGTTACAATTATATAAAAAATAAATCATGCTACAATAAAAATTCTAATAACATTTTTTGGTCTTTTCCTATGAATTTCAACACTTTCAGGTTATACTCTCCAAAATGGGTTAAAAAAAAAAAAGCTCTTGAAAAAATTGGAACTGCCAGATTGGTCTCCAAAAGGGTTCTAATTATTTGCAATTCCTCTAGTAAAGAATGACTGTTTCTGTTTCTGTACAATCTCACCAGCATTAAGTTTCCTCACTTTAGGTTTTGCTTTGGTTTTTGTTGTTGCTGTTGTTGTTGTTGTTACTGTTTTTGGTTTGATGGGCTTGAGGGAGTGCCTTAAAATTGTTTCAACTTGAATCTTTTTAGTGTTTTGGAGATATTGTGCATTTTTCAAGTGATTTTTAAAAACAACTGCATTTCTCTCTTGTAATTTTTCTTTTTATCTCTTTGAACACTTATCTGTTGGGGACCAAGGGTTTCATTTATAGATTTGAACACTTTTCATACATTATAAGGTGACAAATTTTCATTTGTCATGTCTGCCCAATTAATCACTCTTCATTTTCTTTTTAGTTACATTGTTTTTTATCGTACAGATTTTGTGTCAATGTCATCAAGAAGATCTGTCTTATTCTTAATTATCCATTCCATAGAGGAAAATTATGTACAATTCACAACTGAGTACTGCAGTATTCAGCTTCTCCCATTTTTCTACACAGGTTCTCGTTGTGGTTAGTCCTAGCTTGATTTCTTTAATACCCACCTTTTTGCTATATTCACTGTCATATTATATAAAGTGTTAGTCAAGATTCATTTTCAGAATGCTATCATAGAAAGAGCATTCACTACATCTGGAGGGGGGGGGGATCTGGGAGCAAAATCTAGCTTGTATTATTGCTACCTGTGTTCATTTAGTTTCCCCAGATCTCAGTTTCTTTATCCATAAAATAGAAAAACGGGATAGCATCTCAGCTTTCTTCCAGCTTTTATACCATAATGCTACCCTATTAATAACCAATTTTATCAAGTAGATATTAAAATAATGAAACTCGGGGCGGCTAGGTGGCGCAGTGAATAGAGCGCCGGCCCTGGAATCAGAAGGACCTGAGTTCGGAGCCGGCCTCCAACACCTAATCCGCACAAACAAAAACCTAGCCATGTGACCTTGGGCAAGTTACTTAACCCCAATTGCTTTATAAAAAAAAAATAATGAAACTTTCTCCAAATTTTTATTTTCTTTGCAAAAGAGGTGTAGTATGGATGAAGAATCCGTTGATGTGAGAGACCCGAGTCTTCCCTCTGATAAATGGTTCTCTATTATTTCCATGATAAAATACAAAATTCTCTGTTTGGATTTTAAACCCCTTTATAACCTATTACTCACTAACTTTTTGGAGTTCTTAAACCTTGCTTCCCTTCATATATACACTCTGGGAACCAGGGACACTGTTTTTTTTTCTATTGCTTGCACATCACACCCTGCCTCCCAGCTCTGAGGATTTTTACATGCCTGACATGTTCTCCTTCTTCATCTCTGCCTCTAGTCTCTCTGGCTCCCTTCAAATCAAATCAGACCTTCTGCAAGAAGCTTTCTCTAATCTTAGTATCCTCCCTTTGAGAGTATCTTCATTTAAATTTCTATATATTGTGTTCCTTGCTTGTTATCTCCTCCATTCCCTTCTGTGCTCCCTGAGAACAGAGGTTGGGTTTTTGTTTGTTTGTTTTTGTTTTTACCTTTCTTTGTATCCCAGTTGCTTAGCTCAAGGTCTGGCACACAGTACCTGCTTAATAAAAGACTTAAGGTATTTCGAGTGGAACCTCCCATTGCCTCAGGCAGCAAAGACAGAGCAGTTAATGATCTGCATTTTAAGAGGAACCACCTTACTGGAAGTGTCCTATACCTATGAAATCACAAGTTCATTTCAACATAAAAAAAAAATCTAGGGGCAACTAGGTGATGCAGTGAATAGAGCACTGGCCCTGGATTTAGGAGGACCTGAGTTCAGATCTGGCTTCAGACACTTCACACACTTACTAGCTGTGTGACCTTGGTCAAGTCACTTAGCCCCAATTGCCTTGCTTTCCTCCCTATAAAATAAATACATCTGTATATGTATTTGGCAACTTGTTTGTTATCTCTATTTTGTTTCTTCATCTATTGTAGCCTTTTTTTTAAACCAATAAGATTGTTCTGATGATTATTAATTTGAAAGTAATTTAAAAAAAAGCAAAAATGTTAAGGTCCTAGATTCAGAGATGGAAGAGACCTTACAGGTCATTTAGTCGAACTACATTGCACAAATGAGGGAACTGAAATCCTCAGGAGTTAAATTGTTTGCTTAAGGTCACACAGCTTGTAAATATAAGCAATAAATCAAATCCAGATTACTCAGTTCCCAATCCCAATTCCTTCCACTGTACAGTGCTTTCTTCAAGCTAATTTTTCTTATATATTCCTTGTTATTTTTGAACATTTGTTTTTCCATTTCCATTTTTTGTAAGTATATTCAGTTTTGTGAAGAAATCCCTTTATTTAGTATCAACATTGCAAAGAAGAACAAACACTTTGAAAGACTCAAGAACTCTGACCAATAGAACAACTCCAGAGCAGAGGTGTCAAACATACTGTGACCTTAGGAACTTAACAACACTCTCTAGTGCAGCTTGAACCACATTAAAATGAAATTGAGAAATACCAACAAAATAAATAAAAATACAATAAAACATAAATAATATTTCATTTTAAAATTAAGTCAATATGTGACCCACAAAGATTCATATGTACAGATTAGTGGAAACCATTTCTTTTCTTTCTTTTTATTTTTTGTCTTTTTGGAGGAGGGAAAGCAAGGCATTTGGGGTTGTGACTTGCCCAAGGTCACATAGCTAGTACATGTTAAGTGTCTGAGGCTGGATTTGAACTCAGGTCCTCCTGACTCTAGGACTCTATTCACTGTGCTACCTAGCTGCCCCATGGGCACCATTTCTATTTGAGTTTGATATCACTGCTCCAAAGGACTAATGAGGAAAAATGCTACCCACTTTCTGACAGAGGAGTAATGGATTTATGATGCAGAATGAGACGAATGCATTTGGACATGACCACTGTATGGATTTGTTTTTCCTTGAAAGGCTTATTTGTTATAAGTACTGTGATTTTCTTTTTATTTCCCATAGGGAAGGGGGCAAATTTGAGGGGAGGAAGAGAGAGAGAACAGAATCAAAAGATCATTGAAAAATTTTTAAAATTCACAAAAGGGTATAGAAGGAAGTTTAGAAAAAAATACAGAAAAGGACAGCAGTGAAATTATTTACAAATTTATTAAATGTATTTAAAGCAACCCATACATGTAGAGATTTGCATTTTTGGTCCTATTTTGTAGTTGGAAATACTCAATTCTAAGTTTTTTTTTAAGTCTAAAACTTTTAAAAAATGAGTACAATACCCTCCAACATTGAATTTCTACTCAATTTTCTATTCTATACTTTCTAATCTATAAGAAATGCTTCATAAAAACGACCACTGATTGAGTATAACAGCTATTTAACTGCTCTGAGTCACATGATTTCTCAGGGAAATAAAGGTTATTCCAACACAAATAATGGTTCAATTTCTCTCTCTCTCTCTCTCTGTGTCTCTCTCTGTCTGTCTCTCCCTCTCTCTGTCTCTCTGTCTCTCTGGATGGGGTAAGGCAAGACAATTGGGGTTAAGTGACTTGCCCAAGGTCACATAGCTAGTACGTATGTCTTCTCTATTATTACTCACATCAAAATTTGGATTTCTCTCTGCTGATAGGTACAGGGGTCCAAAAGATCATAGTATCTCCACATTTCTCTCCATAGTTTCCCCAGTTTTTCCTTTCTTTTGGTAATAATCCTCAATCAAAAGACAAATATATGTGTGTGTGCAATATACACATATGTATATTTATACATGTGTGTATACATACATACATCCACACTTACAGATTCAGTGCCTAAATGCCTATGCCCTTTGACCAGAGATTCTACTTCTAGGTATTTACACCAAGGAGGTCATAAAAAAAAAAAGGCTACATAAATATCAAAATGTTTAGAGCTGTATTTTGGTGATAGCAAAGAACTAGAAACAAAGTAGACTTCTACTGACTAGGGAACAGCTAAACAAAATAGTGGTACCTAATGTAGGGAAATATTACCATACTGTAAGAAATAATGGACATAATAGATACAGAAAGGCATGGGAAGATTTCGGTTAACTGATACAAATTGAAATAAGCAGAGATAGGAAAATGATAAACACAATGAGAATAAAAATGTAAATAATAATAAGTACAAAATAATAAGAAATAATGGCAGGGACTTACTGAGCTTCCACTCCAACCACCTCCAATACCTATAAAATATGACTCTTAACAAACTTTAGAGCTATACAACCCAAAAAGTGACAGAGAGAAACAAATATCTTGCTAAAGGCAGCCTGGCAGGTCAAAAGAAAGGGTCTATTGCAGTGGACTGGGGGCTGTGAAGTCCTGTGTGAGCCATGCTGGCCCTGACCAGCAGCCCACACCAGCCAGAACAGACCAGGAGAGTGAATCATTAGCAGCTGTGGTGGTTTCCAGACTTCTCAACCTATAAACACTAAAGGGAAAGTAAAAGTCAGTAGGGGACTCTATTGGAACTGGGTGACTGAAGAGCTCAATCAGGCCCCTGCCCTTGGGGCAAGGGGTAGCAGTGGCACAGTGGCTGCAGCTGCTGCTGCATGGCTGCCTCCAGAGATCCTGGGCTGTATATCATAGGGGGACCAAGCTACCATTCAGAAGATAGTCATTCTTGCTTTGATCCCCTTGTATCTGGGTTGCAGTCTTGGTCAGTGGTCCTGGGGTGAGAAACGCTACTGTGCCCAAGCTTGTGGTGGCTGTAGAGAGGGTGCCCTTGTCATAGCTCTAGCAACTGTGAACCCCAGCAATTTGGGACACAGCACTCTCTACTCTGGAATCAGAGTTCGACCATGGCAAAGAGATAAAAATTCAAGCAATTAGCTGACAAGATAAGCAAGCAGAAGTGCAATCAGATCACAGAATCCTTTTGGGGGGACAAAAAGGATCAAAACGTGGAACAAGAAGAAGACAACAAAGTCAAAACTCATGCATCAAAAGCTTCCAAGAAAAAATATGAATTGGTTACAGGCTATGGAGGAGCTCAAGAAGGATTTTGAAAATCAAGTAAGAAAAGTGGAAGAAAAATTGGGAAGATAAATGAGAATGATGCAAGAAAATCATGAAAAGCTAGTCAACAGCCTGCTAAAGGAGACCCAGAAAATACTGAAGAAAATAACACTTTAAAAAATAGACTAGGGGGGCGGAGCCAAGATGGCGGAGTAGAAACAGCTCATCCAAACCACTCTGCCCCCAGATTCCCCCCAAACATTGTAAAAGGGGACTCTGAATAACTTCTGGAGCCCCAGCACCCACAGAACGACACAGAGAAGCTAACCTCCCACTGAGGACAGCCCAGCAGCCCTGCAGGAAGGACCAGCGCAGCGGTCTGGGACCTAGCAGCACGCAGAGCGCAGAGCACAGGGAGCGGAGCCAAGCGGAGCCCAGGTCCATGTGAGTCGAGGTTTTAGCCCCAGGGCGGCAGGGCCAGCAGCTGGCTGGAGGAACCCCAGAACACCAGCAGCTGTGGTGACTCCAGAATTATCAACATAGACATGCCTAGGAAAAAGTAAGAGGTTAGTGTCCTATGAACTTTGGGACCTGTATTTGGGGAATGCATTGGCTCCCTCCCCTGGGGGCTAGAAGCCACTGAGGAGACACTCCATTTTGTAGTTTTCAGAGGCAGCTCCAGCTCCTGGCCTGCGAACTGTAGGGAGATCCAGCGATCAGTCTTGGGGGGTAATCGCTCTTGCTTTAACCTCCCTGGATTTGGATTGTGATCTAGGGTGGAAGTTGTCGGTGGGTTTACATCTTGCCAGAAACGGAAGTTGCCCCCCACACATTCGGGACGAAAATTCCTCTATCTGGCCTTAAAGCCATAGTGTGGCAACAAGTCCCAAAGTCACGTAAGTGGCAACATTCCAAGGCAAAAGAAACAGAAAAATGCAACCCTAGACTCCTATTTTGGGGGTATAGAGAGGGAAAAGGACTGTGAGGTCAGAAGTTCTGCTCCAAAAACCCCAGGGGAAAACATGAGCAGGTTGCAGGCCATAGAGGACCTTAAGAAGGACTTTAAAAATCAAATAAGAGAAGTGGATGAAACATTGGAAAGAGAAATGAGGTCAAGAGCCTGACTGAGGAAAACAACACCTTAAAAAATAGACTAACTCAAATGGCAAAGGAGGCCCAAAAAGGCAATGAGGAGAAGAATGCCTTAAAAAGTCGAATTTGCCAGATGGAAAAAGAATCTCAAAAGTTCACTGAGGGAGGCGGAGCCAAGATGGTGGAATAGAAACAGCTCGTCCAAGCCTCTCTGCCCCCAGATTCTCCACAAACTATGTAAAAAAAGGACTCTGAAAATCTTCTGGAGCCCCAGCACCCACAGAACGACACAGAGAAGCTAACCTCCCGCTGAGGACAGCCCAGCACCCTGCAGGAAGGACCAGCGCAGTGGTCTGGGAGCCGGCAGCCCGCAGAGCGCAGGAGCCGAGCCGAGCCCAGGTCCACGTGAGCCGAGGTTTTAGCCCCAGGGCGGCAGGGCCAGCAGCCGGCTGGAGGAACCCCAGAACACCAGGAACTGTGGAGACGCCAGAATTATCAACATAGACTTGCCTAGGACAAAGAAAGAGGTTAGTGTCCTATGGACTTTGGGACCTGTATTTGGGGAATGCGTCAGCTCCCTCCCCTGGGGGCTAGAAGCTGCTGAGGAGACACGCCACTGTGTAGTTTTCAGAGGCATTTCCGGCTCCCAGCCTACAAATCGTGGGGAGATCCAGCGATCAGTCTTGGGGGGTAATCGCTCTTGCTTTAACCTCCCTGGATCTGAATTGTGATCTAGGGTGGAAGTTGTGGGTGGGTTTATAGCTTGCCAGAAACGGAAGTTGCCCCCCACACGTTCGGGACGAAAATTCCTCTATCTGGCCTTAAAGCCATAGTGTGGCAACAAGCCCAAAAGTCAAGCAATTAAGTGGCAACATGCCAAGGCAAAGGAAACAGAAAAATGCAACCCTAGACTCCTATTTTGGGGGCATAGAGCGGGAAAAGGACTGTGAGGTCAGAAGTCCTGCTCCAAAAGCCCCAGGGGAAAACATGAGCGGGTTGCAGGCCATAGAGGACCTTAAGAAGGACTTTAAAAATCAAATAAGAGAAGTGGAGGAAAAATTAGAAAGAGAAATGAGAAGGATGCAGGAAAAGTATGAAATGAGGGTCAACAGCCTGACTGAGGAAAACAACACCTTAAAAAATAGACTAGCTCAAATGGCAAAGGAGGCCCAAAAGGGCAATGAGGAGAAGAATGCCTTAAAAAGTCGAATTTGCCAGATGGAAAAAGAATCTCAAAAGTTCACTGAGGAGATTCATTCCTTCAGAGTTAGACTGGAGCAAATGGAAGCTAGTGACTTTATGAGAAATCAAGATGCTGTTAAGCAGATCCAAACAAACGAAAGATTAGAAGGCAATGTGAAATATCTCATGGGAAAAACCACTGACCTGGAAAATAGATCCAGGAGAGACAATTTAAAAATTATTGGACTACCTGAAAGCCATGATCAAAGAAAGAACCTAGAAATCACCCTTCAAGAAATTCTCAAGGAAAACTGCCCTGATGTTTTAGATCCAGAGGGCAAAATAGAGGTTGAAAGAATCCACCGATCACCTCCTGAAAAAGATCCCAAAAAGAAAACTCCCAGGAATATTATAGCCAGGTTCCAGAATCCCCAGATCAAGGAGAAAATACTACAAGCAGCCAGGAAGAAACAATTTCAATATTGTGGAAACACAATCAGAATAGCCCAGGACCTGGCAGCTTCTACACTGAGGGATCGAAGGGCATGGAATATGATATTCCAGAGGGCAAAAGAACTGGGAATGAACCCAAGGGTCACCTACCCAGCAAAACTGAGTATTTTGTTTCAGGGGAAAATATGGTCATTCAGTGGAATAGAGGACTTTCAAGCATTCTTGAGGAAAAAACCAGAGTTGAACAGAAAATTTGACATCCAGACACAAGAAGTAAGAGATGCCTGAGAAGGTAATCAGGGAAAAGAAATCAAAAGGAACTTATCAAAGTTGAACTATTTACATTCCTATATGGAAAAGCAATATCTGTGACTGATGATATCTTTCCCACTATGAAAATAATGGAAGAAGGGGGTGTGGTCATATGAATACATATGTGAATGTGTGTGTATATGGTTACAGTTATATATGGATAGAGGGCATAGGTTGATTTTGTTGGGAAGGGAGAGTACTCAAGGGATGAAATTATGAGGTGAGAGAGGAAAGTGGCAAGAGGAGATGGGGAGAGACATGGTAGGGTAAACTATCTCATGTAGGGGAAGTGGGTGCAAAGGAGGGGGAGAATAAGGAAGGCTAAAAAGGCAAAACCACATTCACATTGAATTTGGTTCAGGGAGAAAATGACATACATACTAAATGGGATATCTCAACCTGCAGCAGGATAGGGGGAAAGGGGATGAGAGGAGGGATGATGGATGGGAGGGCATCCTTGGGGTGAGGGGAGGTTGGAAGTACCCACTATAGAAGAGGGACAGGATCATGTAGGGAATGGACCAGGTGGGGGGTGGGATGAGTGGGAGGGAATTATAAGCAGCCTTGTACAATATATTTACTATGATAATGTTTTGCATAGCTAGACATGTACAACATATACTAAATTACTTATATCCCAAGAAGGAATGGGTGACAAGGGAGGAAGGAAATGGATCTGAAATTCAAGGTCATAACATTAAATGTTTCAAATATAAAAAAAAAAAAAAAGAAATGAAGAAAAAAAATAAAAGAGAATATGAAACAGCTCATAAGACAAACAACAGCTCTAGGGAACAGATCAAAAAAGAAAAACACATAAGAATAATTATACTACTTGAAAGTTATGATCAAAAAAAGAATTTTGATATAATAATAAAAGAAATAATTAAAAAAAAAAAAAAGTTCACTGAGGAGATTCATTCCTTCAGAGTTAGACTGGAGCAAATAGAAGCTGATGACTTTATGAGAAATCAAGATGCTGTTAAGCAGATCCAAACAAACAAAAGATTAGAAGGCAATGTGAAACATCTCATGGGAAAAACCACTGACCTGGAAAATAGATCCAGGAGAGACAATTTAAAAATTATTGGACTACCTGAAAGCCATGATCAAAGAAAGAACCTAGAAAACACCCTTCAAGAAATTCTCAAGGAAAACTGCCCTGATGTTTTAGATCCAGAGGGCAAAATAGAGGTTGAAAGAATCCACCGATCACCTCCTGAAAAAGATGCCAAAAAGAAAACTCCCAGGAATATTATAGCCAGGGTCCAGAATCCCCAGATCAAGGAGAAAATACTCCAAGCAGCCAGGAAGAAACAATTTCAATATTGTGGAAACACAATCAGAATAGCTCAGGACCTGGCAGCTTCTACACTGAGGGATCAAAGGGCATGGAATATGATATTCCAGAGTGCAAAAGAACTGGGAATGAACCCAAGGTCACCTACCCAGCAAAACTGAGTATTTTGTTTCAGGGGAAAATATGGACATTCAGTGGAATAGAGGACTTTCAAGCATTCTTGAGGGAAAAACCAGAATTGAATAGAAAATTTGACATCCAGACACAAGAAGGAAGAGATGCCTGAGAAGGTAATCAGGGAAAAGAAATCAAAAGGAACTTATCAATGTTGAACTATTTACATTCCTGTATGGAAAAGCAATAACTGGGACTGATGATATCTTTCTCAGTATGAAAATAATGGAAGAAGGGTGTGTGGTCATATAAACACATATGTGAATATGTGTGTATATGGTTACAGTTATATATGGATAGAGGGCATAAGTTGAATCTGTTGGGAAGGGAGAATACTCAAGGGATGAAATTATGAGGTGAGAGAGGAAAGTGGCAAGAGGAGATGGGGAGAGACAGGGTAGGGTAAACTATCTCATGTAGAAGAAGCAAGGGGAAGTGGTTGCAAGGGAGAGGGAGAATAGGAAGGAAAAAAAAAGGCAAAACCACATTCTCATTGAATTTGGTTCAGGGAGAGAATGACATACATACTAAATGGGATATCTCAACCTGCAGCAGAATAGGGGGAAGGGCGATGAGAGGAGGGATGATGGATGGGAGGGCATCCTTGTGGGGAGGGGAGGTTGGAAGTACCCACTATAGAAGAGGGACAGGATCATGTAGGGAATGGACCAGGTGGGGGGTGGGATGAGTGGGAGGGAATTATAAGCAGCCTTGTACACTATATCTACTATGATAATGTTTTGCATAGCTAGACATGTACAACATATACTGAATTACTTATCTCCCCAGAGGCAATGGGTGACAAGGGAGGAAGGAAATGGATCTGAAATTCGAGGTCTTAAGATTAAATGTTTCAAATATATATAAATACTATTATTAATGCTCATTTGCTTATAATTGGGAGATAAGATGTGCAGGCATTGGGACACAAAGATTCACCTTCCTCTAATGGAAAAGTCGAAGGGGGTATGGGAGAAGGTATGGGAGAGAGCAGAGTGGAGGAAGCAATATCTTGTGGGACTGCTATTCTGGGAGTTTGGGTAGGGGAATAATGGGGGGAAAATGATTGTAACTCAAAATCTGGCAGAAATGAATGATGTAAAACAGAAGTCAATAAAGCATGTGTTTTAAAAAAACATAGACTAATTCAAATAGCAAAAGAGGCCCAAAAAGCCAATGAGGAGAAGAATACCTTAAAAAGTAGAATTGTCTAGATGGAAAAGAAATTTCAAAAACTCACTGAAGAGAATAATTCCTTCAAAATTAGATTGGAGCAAATGGAATCTAATGACTTTATGAGAAATCAATATACTATAAAACAGATCCAAACAAATGAAAAAATAGAAGGCAATGTGAAATATCTCATTGAAAAAACAACTGACCTTGTAAATAGATCCAGGAGAGATAACTTAAAAATTATTGGACGACCTGAAAGCCATGATCAAAAAAAGATCCTAGAAATCATCCTTCAAGAAATTCTCAAGGAAAATTGCCCTGATGGTTTAAAACCAGAGGGCAAAATAGAAATTGAAAGAATTCACCAATCACCTCTTGAAAAAGATCCCCAAAAGAAAACTCCTGAGTATAAAATAGCCAAATCTTGAAAAAGATCCCCCCCAAAAACTCCTGGGAATATAATAGCCAAATTCCAGAATTCTCAGGTCAAGGAGAAAATATTACAAGCAGTCAGGAAGAAACAATTTGAGTATTGTGGAAATACAATTAGGATAATATTAGATCTAGCAGCTTCTACATCAAGGGATCGAAGTGCTTGGGATATGATATTCTGGAGGTCAGTGGGGCTAGGATTAAAATCAAGAATCACGTACCCAGAAAATTGAGTATAATGCTTTAGGGGAAAATATGGTAACTCAGTGATATAGAGGGCTTCATGTATTCTTGATGAAAAAAATCAGAGCTGAACAGTAAATTTGACTTTCAAATGCAAGAAGCAAGAGAAGCATGAGAAGATAAACAGGAAAAGAAATCATAGCGAACCATTAAAGTTGAACTATTTACATTCCTACATGGAAAAATGATAATTTTAACTCATAAGACTTCCTAGCATAAGGATAGTTGAAGGGAATATATATGTTAATATAAATATATATGTATACATACATAAGTGTGCATGTATGTATAGGAGAGTATATGTGCATATAAATACATATGTGAGTGTGTACATGTATACATAGACAGAAGACACAGGATCAGTTGAATAGGAAGTGATGATATCTAAAAATTAAAATCAAGAGGTGAGAGAGGAATATAATGGGAGAAGGAGAAAGGGAGAGATAGAATAGAGTAAATTATCTCATATAAAAGAGACAAGAGAAAACTGTTACAGTGGAGGGGAAGAGCAGGAAGGTGAAAGGGAATGAGTCAACCTTATTCTCACTGAATTTGGCTTAAGGACGGAATAACACTCAATTGGGTATCTTTTTTTTTTTTTAATTAATTTATTAGTTTAGTTTCAGTTGACAAGATTCAATTCCATAGTTCCTTGATTTTCAAATTTCCTTTACTTCCCTCCCCCCTCCCCTCATGACATCATATAGTACAGTATAGGGTCTGCAAATGCATTCATATTAAACATTATTCCAATTACAAAGGCATATTGTACTAGGTGGGATAAAAGATGGTAAGGAAGAAGTACAACCAAACAATGAGAAGAACAAGATCATTTAGTTTGCTTCCATCAGGATTCAGGCTCAGTTCTTTCTAGTTATATCTCTGGATGGCACATTTCTCACTTTCTTGAGTCATTCGGGATTAACTTATATCACTGCATTGCTGAAAAGAGTCCAGTCTGTCATAGTTGGTCGTCACAGATATGGTATGTCTGTGATTGTATACAAATTTCTTCTGATTCTACTCTTCTCGCTCAGCATCAGTTTGTATAAGTCTCTCCAGGTAATTATGAAATCCGTCACCTCCTCGTTTCTTATAGCACAATAAAATTCCATTACATTCATATACCACAACTTGTTTAGCCATTCCCCAATTGATGGGCACTCCTTTAGTTTCCAATTCTTTGTAACCACAAAAAGGGCTGCTAAAAATATTTTTGTACATATGGTTCTTCCTCCCACTACTATGATCTCTTTGGGATATAACCCTAGGAGTGGTATGGCTGGGTCAAAGGGTATGAAATTATTTATACTCCTTTGGGCATAATTCCAGATTGCTCTCCAGAATGGTTGGATAAGTTCACAACTCCACCAGCAATGTATTAGTGTTCCAATTTGCCCACATCCTCTCCAGCATTTGTCACTTTCTTGTTTTGTCATCTTAGCCAATCTGACTGGAGAGATGTGGTATCTCAGAGTTGTTTTGATTTGCATTTCTCTAATTAATAGTGATTTAGAGCATTTCTTCATATGCTTATAGATATCTTTAATTTCTTTCTCTGAAAACTTCCTATTCATATCCTTTGACCATTTCTCAATTGGGGAATGACTTGTATTCATATAGATTTGGCTCAATTCTCTATAAATTTTAGAAATGAGTCCTTTATCAGAGACACAGGTTGTAAAAATTCTTTCCCAATTTCCCACCTCCCTCTTGATCTTGGTTACATTGGCTTTGTTTGTGCAGAAGCTTTTCAATTTAATGTAATCAAAATTATCCATTTTGCATTTTATAATGCTCTCTAATTCTTGTTTGGTCCTAAAATCTTCCCCTCTCCACAGATCTGTCAGGTAAACTATTCCTTGCTTTCCCAAATTGCTTACAGTATCATCCTTTACACCTAGATCATGCACCCATTTAGACTTGATTTTGGTATATGGTGTTAGATAGTGATCTATGCCCAGTTTCTGCCATACTGTATTCCAGTTTTCCCAGCAGTTTTTGTCAAATAGTGCATTCTTATCCCAAAAACTGGGGTCTTTGGGTTTATCGAACAATAGATTGCTATATTCATTAACTGCTGGGTCTCCTGCACCTAATCTATTCCATTGATCCACTACTCTACACCTCTGCCAGTACCAAGCAGTTTTGATGACTGCTGCTGTATAATACAGATGAAGATCTGGCATAGCTAGTCCACCTTCCCTAGCATTTCTTTTCATTAATTCCCTTGATATTCTAGACCGTTTGTTTTTCCAAATAAATTTTGTTATTATTTTGTCTAACTCTACAAAGTAGTTTTTTGGTAAATTGATTGGAATGGCACTAAATATATAATTTAGTTTGGGTAAAATTGTCATTTTTATTATATTAGCTCGACCCAGCCACGAGCAATTGATATTTTTCCAACTATTTAGATCTGATTTTATTTCTGTGAGAAGTGTTTTGTAGTTGTGATCATATAGATTCTGGGTTTGTTTTGGCAAGTAGATTCCCAAATATTTTATAATGTCTACAGTGACTTTAAATGGGATTTCTCTTTCTATCTCTTGCTGTTGAGTTTTATTAGAGATGTACAGGAATGCTGAGGATTTATGTGGGTTTATTTTATATCCTGCAACTTTGCCAAATTTATTTATTGTCTCAAGTAATTTTTTACTTGATTCTCTAGGATTCTCTAAGTATATCATCATATCATCTGCAAAGAGTGACAGCTTGGTCACTTCTTTGCCTAATTTGATTCCTTTGATTTCTTTTTCTTCTCTAATTGCTACTGCTAACGTTTCTAGTACCAGATTGAATAAGAGGGGTGATAGTGGACACCCTTGTTTCACTCCTGATCTTATTGGAAAGGCTTCTAGTTTATCCCCATTGCATATAATACTTGCTGATGGTTTTAGATAGATGCTAGCAACTATTTTAAGGAAGGCTCCATTTATTCCTATACTTTCTAGTGTTTTTAATAGGAATGGATGTTGTACTTTGTCAAAAGCCTTTTCTGCATCTATTGAGAGGATCATGTGGTTTTTGCTAGTTTTGTTGTTGATATGCTCAATTATATTGATGGTTTTCCTAATATTAAACCATCCTTGCATTCCTGGAATGAATCCTACCTGATCAGGGTGTATTATTTTTGTGATAAGTTGTTGGAGTCTTTTGGCTAATATTTTATTTAGAATTTTTGCGTCTAAATTCATGAGGGAGATTGGTCTATAATTTTCTTTCTCTGTTTTATCTCTTCCTGATTTAGGAATCAGTACCATATTTGTGTCATAGAAAGAGTTTGGTAGGACTCCTTCTTCACTAATTTTCCCAAATAGTTTGTAGAGTATTGGAATCAATTGTTCTTTAAATGTTTGATAGAATTCACTAGTGAACCCATCTGGCCCTGGAGATTTTTTCCTAGGGAGTTCATTGATGGCTTGTTTGATTTCTTTTTCTGAGATGGGGTTATTTAGGTAATTCACTTCCTCTTCAGTTAATCTGGGCAATTTGTGATTTTGTAAATATTCATCCATTTCACTAACATTGTCATATTTATGTGCATACAATTGGGAAAAATAATTCCTCATTATTTTTTTGATTTCCTCTTCATTGGAGGTAGATTCACCCTTTTTATTTTTGATACTCATAATTTGGTTTTCTTCTTTCTTTTTTTTTGTCATATTGACTAAGGGTCTATCAATTTTGTTGATTTTTTCATAAAACCAGCTCTTGGTTTTATTTATTAATTCAATGGTTTTCTTAATTTCAATTTTATTAATCTCACCTTTGGTTTTCAGTATTTCTAATTTAGTACTAAATTGGGGATTTTCAATTTGTTCTTTTTCTAGCTTTTTCAATTGCATGTCCAATTCACTGACCTCCCTTCTCTCTGCTTTAATTAAGTATGCACTCAGGGATATAAAACTTCCCCTGAGAACTGCCTTTAGTGCATCCCACAAATTTTGGTATGTTGTTTCATTATTATCATTCTCTTGAATGAAATTATTGATTGTTTCTATAATTTCTTCTTTGACCCACCAATTTTTTAGGATTAAATTGTTTAGTTTCCAATTAGTTTTTAGTCTATCTTTCCATGGCCCTTTATTGCATATAATTTTTATTGCATCATGATCTGAGAATGATGCGCTTACTATTTCTGCCTTTCTGCACTGGATTGTGAGGTTTTTATGCCCTAGTACATGGTCTATTTTTGAGTATGTACCATGCACTGCTGAGAAGAAAGTAAATTCCTTTTTATCCCCATTCAGTTTTCTCCAGAGATCCATCATATCTAGTCTCTCTAAGATTCTATTCACCTCCTTAACTTCTTTCTTGTTTATTTTGAGGTTAGATTTATCGAGTTCAGAGAGGGGGAGATTAAGGTCCCCCACTAGTATAGTTTTGCTATCTATTTCTTCCTCTAATTCCTTTAACTTCTCCTCTAGGAATTTGGATGCTATACCACTTGGTGCATATATATTAAGTAGTGATATTGCTTCATTCTCAATGGTGCCTTTTAGTAGGATATAGTTTCCTTCCTTATCTCTTTTAATTAGATCTATTTTTGCTTTTGCTTTATCTGAGATAAGTATTGCTACCCCTGCTTTTTTTACTTTAGCTGAGGCATAATAAATTTTACTCCAACCTTTTATCTTTACCCTGTGGGTATCCCTTTGTTTCAAATGTGTTTCTTGAAGACAGCATATTGTAGGATTATGGTTTTTAATCCATTCTGCTATCCGCCTCTGTTTTATGGGAGAGTTCATCCCATTCACATTCACAGTAATGATGACTATCTGTCTCTTCCCTTCCATCCTATTCCCTCCCCTGTTTATGTTTTTGTTTCTTCCTTCTCCCTTCCCCTCCTTGAAGTTTTCCCTTTTGACCACCCCCTCCCTCAGTGTTCCCACCCAGTGACCCCCCTTCTTAACCTACCCTCTCCCCTTACTACTATTTCCCTCCCTTATAATCCCTCCCTTTAGTCTCCTCCTTTTCACCCCCCCTTACCCTCCCACTATCTATAGGACACAACAAATTTTTATACTTATCAGAGTAAATTACTCCCCGTTTGATTCCAAACCAATGAGAGTAAATTTCAAACAATGCTCCTCTCCCTCCCTCCAATTCCTCTATTTAATGAATTTATGTGTCTATTCACGTTAGATTCTTAAACTTCACTGATTAATTTGATCCTTCTTTGAACCAGAACCAGTGAGAATAGTGTTTAAATGATGTTCCTCTCCCTCTTACTTTCCCTTCTTCTATAGTGTGTTTTGATGCCTCTTCAGATGGCATATTTTACCTTTTCCTAGCTCATCCTTTCCTTTTCCCCATTACAGTACCATTGATCCCCTTAATAGTCTTTTTTTTTTTTTAGACTCCATGTTAGTGCATTCATACCCACACCCTCTAAGTATAACCCTTTTGCAGGTCATGATAATCATAGAGATTTCAAATATTGACAGTTATCAGCTCCACATATAGGGATGTGAACATTTTGCTCTTGTTGCATCCCAAGTAATGAGCTTGTGTTTGTGGGTGTGGGTATGTGCACTTCTGCATGTGTGAGTCTATGTTACCCTTGTTTACCTTTTTATGTTCTTCTGGAGTCTTGTAATTGGAGATCAAATTTTCCATTGAGCTCTGGCTTTTTCATTAGGAAAGTCTGGAAGTCCCTTACTTCATTAAACGTCCATCTCCTTGCCTGAAAGATTATGCTCAGTTTTGCCGGGTAGTTAATCCTTGGTTGTAGTCCTAGCTCTCTTGCCCTACGAAATATCAAATTCCAGTCCCTCCGCTCTTTTAATGTAGAAGCTGCTAGGTCCTGTGTGATCCTAACTGTAGTTCCTCGATATTTGAATTGTTTCTTTTTGGCTGCTTGTAGAATTTTTTCTTTAATCTTATAATTCTGGAATTTGGCTACTATATTTCTTGGAGTTTTCAGTTTGGGATCTCTTTCAGGAGGAGTCCGGTGAATTCTATCAATAGCTATTTTATCTTCTGATTCCAGGACCTCAGGACAGTTTTCTTTGACAATCTCTTGGAGGATGTTGTCTAGACTGCTTTTCTCATCATGGCTTTCTGGTAGACCAATAATTCTTAGGTTGTCTCTCCTGGATCTGTTCTCTAGGTCAGTTATTTTTCCAGTGAGATATTTTACATTTTCTTGCAATTTTTTGATCATCTTGTTTTTTTCGATTGACTCCTGCTGCATCATAGAGTTCTGAGTTTCAGTTTGGTTGTATCTAATTTTTAGTGAATTATGGTCTTCAATAAGTTTTTGAAGTTCCTTTTTTAGGGAGGTATTTTCTTTTTCCAAGTTGGTCATTGCCTCCCTGATTTGGTCTTTAAAATTTTTCTTAAGCTCCTCCAGGAATGCTATTTGGGCTTGAGACCAGATCATGTTTCCTTCTGTGGTCTCTGGTGTGGGCAGAGAGTCTATATTGTCCTGTGTGTTTTGTTGTTCTTGCCCTGCATAGTATGCTGGAATAGACTTTCTTGCCTTCCCCTTCTCCTTTTCAGCTTCCTTCCTTCCCATTGTGACTTCCTGTTTCTTAGTGTCTCAGGCTATGAGTTTGGGGCCTGATCCTTGACTTTGAATACCTCTGGGTGGCTAGTTTATGGCTAAGTCAGGGAAGTCAGTGAGGAATGTAGATGTGTAGGTGGGGTTGAGTCTGACCACTTCAGATTTCTGCCTCTGTACCCCTGGGTTATAAGTAGTCTTTTGTTGGTGAGGTGAGGTGGGGCTAGTTGGGTCCCCTCCCTCTCTTCTCTTCAGATTCCTGGCTGTCTCAGTTACACCCTTTCTTGGAGATTCTCAAGCCTGAGGCTATTTCCATTAACTTGGGATTTCAGTCTGGGTGGGAGACTTATCTTTGGGTTTTCTGCTTCATGAAGGAGGGATGGGAGGATCGGAGCAGCTAGAATTTACTTTGCCATTCCAGCCCCTGTATCATACAGGCAGGCAGTTTCTAAATTTCCAGGCTGGGGGCTGAATGCAGCCTGAGAAGCCACTCTCTCCACTGGGGGCCCGATTCTCCTACCTGGCTCCAATGATCCGTTCCCTCTGCGAGATGACTGCGATTCGTCCTTGGTAAGTCTGCAGGCTGGGGCTTTTTCTCTCTCTGGTGTAGTCTGCTTGCCTGCTCTTAGGTCTGAGCTGTGCAGACCCCACGCGCTCTGCGCTCGACCTGTGCGGGCACTCTGGGCAACCTCCTGTGCTGGATTCTGCCACACTCTGTCTTCCACTGGGCTTCGTCACTCCGGAATCTGCTCAGATTTACCCTTTTGGACTTAGTGACAGAGGAGCTCAGCGAGGTTACTGCTTCCTTTCCGCCATCTTTCAATTGGGTATCTTACCCTACAGGAAAGTATTGGGGAAGAGGACAAGAGGGAGGATGATAGAAGGGAGGGCAGATTGGGGGAGAGGGTAGTTAGAAGAAAACACTTTTGAAAAAGGGACAGGGTCAAAGTTGAAAATAAAATAAGTTGGGGGGGGATAGGATGGAGGGAAATATAGTTAGTCTTTCACAGTATAAGTACTATGGAAACAACACATTTAAAGCCTATATTGAATTACTTGTCTTCCCATTGAGGGCGGTTGAGGAGGGAAGAAGGGAAAGAATCTGGAAATCAAAGTTTTAAAAACAAATGTTAAAAAAATTCTTTTTTTACATGGAACTGGGAAATAAGTTATACAGGCACTGGGGTACAGAAATCCATCTTGCCCTACGAGAAAGTTGAGGGGGGGCATGCAGGAGAATATAAGAGACAGCATATTGGGGGAAGGGTATTCAGTAGGCTTGCTATCTTGGGGTAGGCGGTAGGGGAAATATGGGTAGAAAATTTATAACTCAATTCTTGTGGACATGAATGTTAAAAACTAAAAATAAATAAATAAAAGATTAATTTTAAAAAAGAAGCTATAGGAAGGCATATTTAAATAGAAGCCTTCTAAATTCTACCCTGAGAATGGTGATGATTAAAATACTGCCTCATAAGGGACTGACATTCCAACCTCAAAATAAAAAGGCAGAGACTATAAGGGTTATCATTTAAGAGTCTGCCTCTGTGGTAATGAAATGAGTTGAATTTTATGGTGATTGTCTGATTATTTAGTCAAATTGTAACTCAACTGGTTTGGGTCAACTTTGAATCAACAAGTTTTAAAATTTTCCCTTTTGGTCTTGGGAGTTGACATGTAATACCTTACTTACCATAACCAGGCTAACTGTTGCTCTTTTTAGGTTATTTCTAAAAACAAAATCTAAAAAAGATTTTCTAAAATAAAATTCATAAAATAACTAAAAACTTGGAATGGGATTATTTACTTAAACTTCAGTGACTTATTTTTGTATCAGTGTTAAATTGGAAGAAAAAAAAACAACCTGAAAACCTTTGGAAAGGACCTGAACATAACATATGTATTCAGAATAAATATGCTTCCCCGCCCCCCCAAAAAAAAAAGCAAAACAAAACAATAAGAAACAAAATGTGGAAGACCATGGGATTGTTGAAAACACTGAGGCCTGGGGAGATGAATTAACATGTCCAAGGTAGTAAGTAGCCAAGTTCAGATTCAACTCAGCTCAGCTTACTCTAAATCCAATGTTCTTTCCACTATATCACATTGCTTCAGACACTTGCCTGCTTTTCCATATTTCTTTATAAAGCACTGAAATCCTATATAATTTAGAAAAGAATCTCTCTCTCTCTCTCTCTCTCTCTCTCTCTCTCTCTCTCTCTCTCTCTCTCTCTCTGTCACACACACACACACACACACACACACACACACACACACACACACACACACACACATCCTATTTGCTGCATTGATTGTAATCTTTTCCATTCCAAGAAAATACTAGCACCCATGAAAGCCAAAAAACCTTTAAAATAAGAAGGCAACTCTACTCATACATTTTAATTTTTGGAAAAAGTTGGGAAACAAATTTCTCCCCTTCTACTCCAAGATTTTCTGTAGAAAACTATAAAATAGCACTTCCTAATGCATATGCAAAATGATAAATAAAATATTATCACATTATAAATGGATGCTAAGGATGGTTGTAGACAAAATACAGTTTTCTTTTAAAATGCATGGTCTTGAATAAAGCACTGGCTCTGGAGTCAGGAGGACCTGAGTTCAAATCCAGCCTCAGACACCTGACCCACTTACTAGCTGTGTGACTTGGGGCAAGTCACTTAACCCCAATTGCTCTCTAAAAAAAAATGATGGTCTTGGCAGCTAAGTGGCAGAGTGAATAGAGTACCAGACCTGAACTCAGGAAGATCTGAGTTCAAAACCAGCCTCAAATACAAACTGGTTGTGTGATCCTGGGCAAATCACTTAACCCTGTTTGCCTCAGTTTCCCCATCTGCAAAATGGACAAGAGGAAGAAATGGCAAACCACTCCAGTATTTTTTTTTCCAAGAAAAAACCTCCACAGTGGGTTACAAAGAGTTGGATATGACTGAAATGACTAAACAACAACATGTATAATAGGGTGGAGACACTTTAGATTAATACCCATTCTATTGAAATCCTTTTCAAGGCTAGCATAAGCACAATCTGGGGTGAATTTGAATTTAGTTATGGATTATCCTTTAAATTATTTTGACCAATATTAAGTAGACAAATAATGTAATGATGGTCCCATCACAATTATATATGACTATTAAATTTGAAAGATATGTCTGTTCCTTAAATGGGGGACACTCTACACTAATGTTTATTTTGACAAATTGGATTTTTTTTCCAAACTAAATCTATATATTTGGCCTCTCCTTTAGCTAAATTTCAGCACCCTTGTTATTAGGGTCCCCTTATTGGGTATGTCCAAGGTTAAAGACACATCTTAGAAAGCACTTTAATGAGAGAATGTTTTTATTTGTGAGAAATAGTACTTGGATATTTTTCAGCAACAAAGAGCTTTCTCTATACTAGACCTCTTTGGAAGAAAGGTGATATACATATAAATCCATCAAATTGATGCAAAGTACAGATAAGATGAGGTCTCAAGCTATTTATATGGCATGTGAATTTTGCATTTTGACACAATGGTCCAAATCACATTAGGCCTTAGCCTGTACTTTTCAGACTAGTGACATCATCTTTTGGAAAGCTTGAAGTGCAGATGTATATCCACAAGGCACACAGGAAAATGTAAACATCCCTTATGGATTATAAACCTTGTAGAATCCCAGCAATATTGTTGCATTAATACCTGATGAATATATGTTTAAATCCCAGGCAAGGAATTATTTTCTGATTTCCAAGAATAGTGTTTTTTAATGTGTGGCAGAAATGCATGAATGATGGCCAAATGTTGCTAGCTATTGCTAAAGAAGCATGTGCACATGCACACACATATATACACATACACATATATTGTATACATATAATGCATATATAGATAATATATACACATATGTATTTATATACGCATATACTAGTTGTTAGTCAATATGAAAATTTATCTTGTGCTAACCTTTATGTAATCTATGTTCATTTTTCTGAAATCTCTGTAGATGGACATTATAAAAGTAATACTATGTAGTAACAAGAGACACATCCAATAACCCTCTGACTCTAAGCTTATCCATCTGTAAAATTTGGAAAAGAAAATAATATCTACTTCTTTATCTCCCTCAGAGGCTTCTATTTGGTATTGGTGTGTGTGTGCGTGTGTGTGTGTGTGTGTGTGTGTGTGTAATGAATATAGATCATATAAGTACAGATGTATTTAATGAATTATTTGACCCAGGCAGACTAGGGTTAAAGTACTTAAAGTTGTTCACTTGAGAGAATATAAAATGTAATACTTGATTTAGAGTGAGTAAATCCAAGCTGACATCTGGGGTAGTGTACTTGTGGATAGAATAAACAATGCTATCTATAAGCTTCTATATTTGTTTAATGAACTTTCTGGACATGACCTTTTTTCAGGCTTTTCACATCTGCCTTTCAGAGAACTGACTGGATAAACAAAAATAAAGATTTGTTCAGGATCTGGTTTCACATGTTAGGATCTTGATGTGAGTCAGCTCCAACTTTGACCCAAGACAAGAAGTCCCTAATAAACAGAGGTCTGTATGTAATCCTTCCCAAGGACTGCAATGATCTCCACCCTGAGCATGACGAAAATTTAGATGAAACAGCATAAAGACCATTTGAAAGAAGTAACCTCTTCTAGATTTTGAAGTTCCTAGTTGGAATGTGTGGCTGTTCAGCATATGAAACAGATGTGGCCAAGAGTATGGGTTCATCCGCAGGGTAGCCTTGGTAAAAAGCGAAAAGAGGTACAAGTTGTGAAAAAAGTCATCTTTGTTTCCATCAACAGTGGTTTTGAAAGTTAGGGGACAATCTAAGCATACTAATTTCTCTAAATCAGGCCGTTCATTTTAGAAGCTATGGTAGTTTCCAGCAATGAAAGACAACTGGAACTTCCTCATCATCCCAGGACACAAAAGCCAGGTGAACCCCAAAGCTGCATTTAGACAAATGACTATGTGCTTTCCTGAAGTAGTTCAACTTTAAGGTTAATGAATAATTTACCAATTTCACAGACTCACAGAATTCTAGAGTTGGAAGGGACCTCAGTGGCCACTTAGTCTAACTCATATCCACATACTCTCTTCTTCATAACATGTCCAAATCATCACCCAACCTTGGCTGTAAGACTCTGTGAGACTTGTCACTTATTAAGGAAGAACTCAACACCTCCCAAGTTAGTGTTGTTGCTCAGTTGTTTTCAGTTGTGTCTGACTCTTTAGTGACCCATTTGAGGTTTTCTTGGCAAAATAGCTGGAACGGTTTGTCATTGCCTTCTCCAGATCATTTTTTCAAATAAGGAAACTGAAACAAACAGGGTTAAGTGACTTGCCCAGGGCCACAGGTCTGGTAAGAGGCCAGATGTGTGTTCCTGTCTCTCGTATTGGTACTCTATCCTCTGCAACATTTAACTGCCCCCTCCCCCAATACCTTACAAAACAATTCCAATTCTGGATATCTTTAATCTTTGGAAAGCTTGTTTTGCTCCTAACATCAAGCCTAATTCTGTCTCTTTACAATTCTGTTTATTGCTTTGGGGTCAAACTGAATAAATCTACATGAACAGCAAAATAGCAGACCTTTAAATATTTGAGGAAAATGATCATGTCTCTATTGATTCACATCTTCTTCAAGTAATATGTCCTCAGTTCCTTTAACCAATTTTATATCATATGGCCTCAAGGTCCTTCAAGTTCCTGGTAGCCCTCCTTTAAATATTATCTAGATCATCAATTTCTTCCTAAATTGGGTTTCTCAGGATTGAACACAGTCCTTGAGATAGGGTCTGATTAGGGTATAATCCAGAGGTACCATCATCTCTTTACACTTGGAAACTATGCTTTTCAATTTATTTCATGGTCATATAAAGGTTTTAGAAGCACAAAAGATTTAACCACCTTATTCTTAATATAACTTCCCCATTCTATTCAAGTAAATCTAATCTAGAAGATGGAGCAGTAGAAACAGGACTTCTGAGCAGCTCTGGCTTCCACCTTCCCCACTGCATGTAAAAGGGGGACTCGAACAAACTTTGGAGTTACAGAACACACAAAATGACACAGAGAAGCTAAACTCCCACCAAGGACAGCCCAGCAGCCCAGCAGGGATCTGAGCAAAAGATTTAGCCCCAGGGAGGGCCTGGCCATCCACCTGCTGGTGGGATTCCAGAACACTAGTAGCTGTGGTGATTTCCAGAATTATCAACACATAGATGTGAAGGACAAAGTGACAGGTTGATGTAGTATGGACTTTGGGACCCAGTAGTTGGGAGTGCATCAGCTTTTGCCCCTGGGGTAAAAAGTAGGTGAGATGCTGCAGGACAGCCACAGCCACACATGGCTGCTTTAGCCCCTGGCCCACAGACTGTAGGGGGAACAAGCGACCAGTCTGGAGGGTAATTGCTCTTGCTTTAACCTTCATGGATCTGGATTGCAGTTTAGGGTGGAGGTCCTGGGGTATGTAACCTGCTTGCCAGAGTGTGTGGAGGCTTCAGAGAGGGCACCCAACTAGTACCTCCAGCAGCTGAGAAAAACCCAGCTTTTGGGACAGAAGCTCCCCTGTCTGGTGGCAGTCATACTGTAGCAAAAATCCCAAAAGTCAAGTATTTGAGTGGCAACATGACAAGACAAAGGAAGCAAAGCACACACAAGAATGGATTTTGGGGACAAAAGGGATCAAAGCATGGAATAGGAGGAAGACAGTGAAGTTAGAACTCCTGCACCAAAAGCTTCAAAGGAAAATACGAGGTGGTTACAGGTCATAGAGGACCTTAAGAAGCAGATAAGAAAAGTGGAGGAAAAATTGGGAAGAGAAATTAGAATAATGCAAGAAAATTATGAAATGAGAATCAGCAGCCTGACTGAGGAAAATAACACCTTAAAAAATCGAATAACTCAAATGGCAAAAGAGGCTCACAAAGGCAATGAGGAGAAGAATGCCTTAAAAAGCCAAATTTGCCAGATGGAAAAAAGAATCTTAAAAGCTCACTGAGGAGAATCATTCCTTCAGAATTAGACTGGAACAAATGGAAGCTAGTGACTTTATGAGGAATCAAGATGCTGCTAAGCAGATGCAAACAAATGAAAGAATAGAAGGCAATGTGAAATATCTCATGGCAAAAACCACTGACCTGGAAAATCGATACAGGAGAGAGAATTTAAAAATTATTGGACTACCTGAAAGTCATGATCAAAGAAAGAACCTAGAAATCATCCTCCAAGAAATTCTCAAGGAAAACTGCCCTGAGGTTTTAGAAGCAGAGGGCAAAATAGAGGTTGAAAGAATCCACTAATCACCTTCTGAAAAAGATCCCCAAAAGAAAACTCCTAGGAATATTATAACCAGGTCCCGGAATTCCCAGATCAAGGAGAAAATATTACAAGCAGACAGGAAGAAACAATTTCAATATTGTGGAAGCACAATCAGGATAACACAGGATCTGGCAACTTCTACACTGAGGGATTGAAGGACATGGAATATGATATTCTGGAGGGCAAAGGAACTAGGAATAAAACCAAGAATCACCTACCCAGGAAAACTGAGTATCATGTTTCAGGGGGAAATATTGTCATTCAGTGGAATAGAGGACTTTCAAGTATTCTTGAAGGAAAAAACCAGAGCTGAATAGAAAATTTGAGATTCAGATACAAGAAGCAAGAGAAACAGGGAAGAGAAATTATAAGGAACTTATGAAAGTTGAACTATTTATGTTCCTAAGTGGAAAAACAATAATTGTAACTGATGAAACTTTTCTCTGTATGAAAATAGTTGAAGGGAATAGAAATGTGAGTGTGTGTGTGTATGTGTGTGTGTGTGTGTGTGTGTGTGTGTTTGTGTGTGTGTAGTCTATATTGGAGGGTATAGGGGCATATGAATACATATGTGAATGTTTGTATAGGTATACATAGATAGAGAGAACAGGACTAATTTAATAGGAAGGGATGATACTTAAAAAGGTGAAATTAAGAGGTGAGAGAGTAATATAATAAGAGGAGATGGGGAGAGATAGGATGGTGTAAACTATCTCATATAGAAGAGGCAAGGGAAAGTGGTTACAATAGAGGGGAAGAACAGGAAGGCCTAAGGGAATGGGTCAACTTTATTCTCATTGAATTTGGCTCAGGGAGGAATGGCATACACACTAAATAGCGTCTCTTACCATATAGAAAAGTAGGGGGGAAGGGGATGAGAGGGGGAGTTATGGAAGGGAAGGTAGGCTGGGGGGGAGGGAAGTTGGAGGCACTCAGTTTTGAAAAGCGACAGGCCAAAGTAGAGAATAGAACAAGTGGGAGGTGGGATAGAAGGGACAGAAATATAATCAGTCTTCTACATCTATTATGGTAATGTTTTGCATTAGCTACACATATACAACCTATATTGAATTGCTTATCTTCCCAGTAAGGGTGGATGACAAGGGAGGAAGGGAATGCATCTGGAATTAAAAGTTTTAAAATGTTTAAAACTATTCATATATATATATATATATATATAGTATTATTAATACTATTTTACATCTTATTGGGAAATAAGATATACAGGCACTGGGGCATAGAGATCCACCATGCCCTACTGGAAAAGTCGAAGGGGGTATGGGGGAAGACATGGGAGAAAGCAGATTGGAGGAGGGGATATTCTGTGGGACTGCTGTTTTGGGGAGGTGGGTAGGAGAAAAACAGGGAGAAAATCTGTAACTCAAAATCTGGCAGAAATGAATGATGTAAACCAGAAGTTAATAAAGCATTTGAAAAAAAAACCCAAGTAAATCTAATCCATTCCATCAATTCAAATCAATTTCAGTTTATTATAAGATTTTGTATCTGTGTGTGTGTGTGTGTGAGTGTGTGTGTGTGTGTGTGTGTGTGTGTGTGTGTGTGTAATGGAAATGCAAATTTAAAGATCTTCCCTGTCCCTAGGCCCTTTGGTAGGCTTAAGAGACCCTGAGAACCTTTCTTGATTTGAAAATAGACTATGCCCCCTAATAGGCTGAATGTGGTCACATGGAGCCTGTGGTAGGAGGCTTGGTTTTCAGGAATGACCACACCTTGATGGTGTGTGATTGGGCACTGGGTCAAGAGGGTTTTTACATTCTCTGATCCAGGAGAAGGCTGTATAATCCCTGAAGTGAGGCTTTGCTTTGGAGCTGACTTTGAGAAGTGTTGTGTGATTTGACCAGATGAGACTCTGGGCAGCTGTTGAGAGTCCCCTGGCTTTGAAAACCGAGATGTTGATGCTTCTCTCTCTGGTAACTGTGATTTGGGATTGATAATGGTTTGACAGTTTGGAAGCCTGTCCGCTTGATCTGTTTGTTTCTCTGTCTTGTAAGTTCTGTCTGTATACTTTGAAGTTCAAGGTGCTGACCTTTTCCCCCTGAACTAGGTAAACGCTCTATGTTTTATTGATTAAAGTAAGCTTGTTAACCCATTTTGAGTTGCTTTCCTTTAGAAAAGCAGATCTAAGAACCTGTATTGGCAGCCACCCTGGGGATGCTGGGGTGCTTGCTGCTACAGTGTATGTGTGTGTGTGTGTGTTATAGACTCCTTTGTAATACAAGCCTTTGGACCTGTTTATAGAGTAATGTTTTAAAATGCAGAAACTAAAATATATAGGTCATGAAACCAATTATATTGAAATACAATTATCAAAATATTTCTTAAGAAAAAAAAACAAATAAGTTTACATAATCCAGGTTAAGAACTAATGATTTTACACTTATTTGTCAGATGATATTCTACTGGGCTCTAGAGTCATAAAGGTATAAAATGACATAGTTCCTACTTTCAAAGTATTTACAGTATACTAATTTCTTTCTTTCTTTTTTGGAGGGGGGAAGGCAAGGCAATTGGGGTTTAGTGACTTGCCCAAGGTCACACAGCCAGTTTGTGTCAAGTGTCTGAGGCTGGATTTGAACTCAGGACCTCCTGACTTCAGGGCCAGTGTTCTATTCACTGTACCACCCAGCTGGCCTTACAGTATGCTAATTTCAATGCAAGATTTTCCAATTCTTCTCTCCATGACTTTCTTCACCTATCATCTTTCCTTCTTCCGTCTACCTTCCTTCTCCAATTGCAATGTCTTCCTCCCTACTCATGCCAGTTATAAAACCTTGTCTATGAACCTCATCTAATTACTGTTGAAACTGTATCCTCTCAACATTTTTCTTTTTTGAATCAAAATCTTCTTTAAAAATTGCTTATTCTGGAGGATTTATAATGAAAAATGCTATGAATATCCAGAGAGAAAACTGATGGAGTCTAAGTGCAGATTGCAATACATGCATTTCATTTATTTTTCTTTCTTTACACTGTGACTAATAAGGAGATATGTTTTGTATGATTTCACATACATAATTGACATCATATTTCTTGCTTTCACAATGAATAAGTGAAAGAGCAGATAATTCAAAACTCAAAATATTAAAAAATGGATGTTACAAATAAATGAGTTAGTTTGAAAAGCAGACGTCCTACACACATCATATTTATACGATTGTTTGTCTTTTGTTTTCAGAGAGGCCTGATGACAGCACAGGGTGACATCTTAACTTGCACATGAATTGGCTTTATGTGAGGCAGAGTTGGACAACTCAACTTCACTTTCTCTTCTACAGTCATGAAAACCCAGTGTTAAGACAAAAGTCGAGATGGCTGGTGATGGTCTGGGATGCAGTACATGGCCTTGGTGTCTTTGATGTCAGACCAAGCTCTAAGTGTCCCACAGGGCCTGCTTCAGCCACTTCATGGCCACTGTTCTCATCTACTCATTCTGTTGGAAGAGGTTTTTACGGGCTCGAGGTAGACATTACCTAACTCACTAAGAGGTTACCCTCAACCTGGTTTAGCTCATCTGCCAAGACAGTTTTACCAGGATGTGGCCTCTGCACATACTTCTTAAAGCCACAGGTGAGAGTTAAGTGCCAGGTGAACACTAAAGGCAGATGAACAACTCTGCAAAGGGCTTGACAAGCCCTCACACCAGAAATGCTACTCCTCCTTGAACACCCCATATGACCCTACACATATTAAATAGTTAGACAAAATATTTAAAAATTGTTTCATTGACATTTTTTTCATAGCACCTTTATTTTTTTATTATAATTCTCAGAGAGAACCATTCCTTGTAGCACATAATAAAATAGAAGAGGGGGCACTTCAGCAAAACTATTAACAAACCAATCAACTCTGACCCACTATGCAGCCTTCTATCTAAATGATAAAGGGTGGGATGTTTTCTCATTTCTCCTCAGTGTCAAGTTTGGTCATTATAATGACACAAAATTCAGTTGTGTTGTGTTTTGTCTTCTATTCATATTGTTGTGGTCACAATATACAATGTTTTCCTACTTCTCTTGACATTTGTTCATATAAGACTTTACATGATTCTCTGAATCGCTGGTTATTCTTAGTCTGTAGTTGTTTTCTGAGTATATATTTAGCCTTACAACTGGAACTATAAGCTGTTTCAGGAGAAACAATGCATTTTTCTAGAGATTTTATATACTCTCCATATGCCCTACTGCCACTTTGCACCTTTAGTAGGTGATTAATGTAATTGTTGATCAAATTGATAAATGAATCTATTCTAGCAGTTTACAAAGGGTCTCCCATAAGGGCCTGGTATGTAATAGAAAGAAAGGTGACTCTATGCCAGAAAACTGCATGTTATCATTTCCTAGGTATATGACTTTAGTAAGTCATTTGAATTTTCTGAGATGTTTTTTTTTAAACAAATGCTTTATTAACTTCTGTTTTACATCATTCATTTCTGCCAGATTTTGAGTTACAATCATTTTCCCCCCATTATTCCCCTACCCAACCTCCCAGAATAGTAGTCCCACAAGATAGTCAAGACAGTAAATCAGGTATCAACTATGCTAACTAGGTGAGTAAGGGTGGGATCAGAGAGGAGTTAAGGAGTGGTCAGTGCTTAAAGGACCATGCACTTTTAATATCAACTGCATATGAGTATTGCCCATGATTCACTGGGAAATAGCCTAAAGGGCTACCTGGAGGTGTGGTTTTAGGCCTGACACGTCACTAAAGTCAACCCTCGGTCACAGCCACTGAGGAGTGCCCAGTATGCCACTCATCAATGTCAAGCTTGACAAGATGGATGTTGGGAACCAAGGCCATCGCAGACACAGTATGGGTATAATTGGCTAAGGAGTTACCCTATACATAGGGTATTGAAGGATTCATGGTGCAGCTGGCCACTCTAGCTAAGGGAGATAAAATTTGCCTAAGCTAAAATGTTTACAGATAGTTTAGTGAAGGATTCATAGGTAGCTTGTTATTGTTTCAAGCAGAGATAAACAGTTCATGAATTGTTGCTGGACAGAGTGCTGGCAGGGGGAAAGGGCAGGGTTAATGCTTTGAGACTGGGGAGGGAGAAGTGTGATTTTACAGACTGGTTTTACAAATTGATTTTACAGACATAGATCCCAAAGTACCCCATTTACAAACTGATGTTACAAATTGATATTACAGACTGTTACATAGATTGATATTACAAACATATATACATCCCAAGCACCCCATCATTGCAACATATTTCAAAAAAGCAAATTTGTTTGAACAGGGCTAAAAAAAAACTGCACCACTTCCTAATAACTCTGAAGCTGCTGTCTTTCTGACTCTTATTTCACAAGTAAACTTCAAACCTTTGTCAAGGTAAAGTGTCATATTTATTGTATATTTTCCTGTGCAGTAGGATCTATGAGCAGAGAAAGGCTGGTATGTACCACCTTTTTATTTTTTTCCCCCATGACCTCTAATGAGGACTGGAATTGAGTTCTGCCCAACTTGCTTGTGTGTAGTACGGTGGGAAATGGGGCTCGTAGCAGCCTTGCAGCCAAGGGGACCACAGTCACTATTTGTTGTAGTTTTGGTGTGTTTCTTTATCTTTTAACATGCATAAAATAATGCTACCATTTTTACTGTTTCTATTTTCTAATGTGTCACTGACAAAGTTTTTGAGTGTTGGGACCTTTATTCCCTTTTCCCCATTAGCTCTGTGTGTTTTATTACACAATTTTGCATAGTATGGTGCTTTTGGGGAATTATATTTTATTGTAGCAGACTTTCTTAACCTTTTATACTGTTTGCTCTCTTGGCAGTCTGGTGAAGACTATGGACCCCACTGAATAATACTTTAAACTGCCTCAAACTTAAAATAATCATAAGATGACACGGGAAACCAATCATATTGAAATACAGTGATCTGTCTATCCTATCTATCTATCTACCTATCTATCTATCTATCATTCAGACTGCACTTTATGAATGCCAGCTAAAGGAACTCCCATTCCCTGACTAATAAGAGCTCATAATTCAGATAAATATGCAGGGAGATGTTTACTTTATGTACAAAGGGAATGCAAAAAAGTAAACAAAACTGAGTATCTCAAAGAATTGTCTTCAAAATGGGCAATTTATGGGCATTTATTTTTGTCTTCTAGCAAATTGTTTTCAAAATGTCAAACCTTTTCAACACATTAGTCCTACTGTTTGTTAGCCCTGGAATATCTTTGGCATTGGACACTTTTCTCCTTACTTTTATTTCATCTGCTTAAGTGGACTCCTATAACATTCCATACACTTCTGTTATAGACTCTCAAAGCAACTTAGAAAACTTTGGCTGGGGTTGAAAGGTTGTGTCTAATACATGGCTGCAAAGGGCTGCAATCTTTAGGACCCATTTCCTTCCCCCACCCAGCTCCCTTATTAAGCTAAGCTCATGTTTACATTGTTTTCTATTTTTCAAGTTTGTTTTTGCCAAGATTACAAAAGATGCACTGGAAGCTATTTGCTTCTAACCGACTTCTTTTGAGCAGAAATTGGGATGGGCACTGCTCTGTAATTGCTTACACCTGTTTGGATTGGGTCAACCCTGCTACTTGTTGCTGCCCTAAGATGAACAGTGAGGCTTGAAGGGCCTGTGTTTTATTATAATTGTGGGTGTTTTTTTTCTGGAAGAGAAAACAAGATTATGGTTTTGACATTTTGGATAGTTTAACTCTGCCAAGAGCCTGATGAGTTTGGGGACCCTTCCATTCACTAGTAATGCAATTCAAGGGTAAATGCTCAATCCTGGATCAAAACAGCCCCCACCTAAAAAGTAAATCTTTTTGTTCTTAAAATATAACTTGGGGGCTGTCTCATAGGTTTACTCATGTGTTACATTTTAATAAACTTGTGTTTGTATATCTCCATTTGTTGTGGCAAAGAAGATCACATTTTCTCAGCCCATCTAACCCAGAAAGAATGTGCATATTCATTTCATATTTATCATTTAAATTATTTACATGTGTATCTTCTTTCTGTTCCTAAATACAAAACTAGCATTTCAGTTAAGCAATTCACACACAGAGGTAGGAAGCCACCAAAAAGCTCAAGGAAATGATTAGGACGTCCCGATGAAGGCCCAAGCATAGTAGAACGAGAGTCAAGAACCTGAATTCCCGTCTCAGCTTGGACACTGACTACGTGACTTTGGTGAAATCCTTTCATCATCTGTAAAAAAGCGGGTGGAAGGGAGAGCATACAATACTCATATCTTACTTCTTAAAAATAAGTTTTATTGATGTCTTTTGTGCTTTACATCACCATAGCTTCTTTCAGTAATCTCCTCCCCCTCACAGAAACATCCATTATAGTAAAGTTTTTTTTTTTTTTAAGAAAGGACAAAAAAAAGTATACCCAATTAATACACTGAAAAAGTCTGAAAATACTTACAAATGCAACCATTGTGAACTTTTCATCTCTGCAAAGGGAATACTTTCTCATATCTCTTCGAGCTATTGCTTGTTCTCCATAATTTTCTGACATTCCCTTTTGATTGCATGCATGTTTATTCCTTTTCTACTTACATTATTGTGCCATCCTTTTCTTTCTTCAGTTCATATAGATCTTTCAGTGCCACTCTGTATTCATCAAATCCATCATTTCATAGGGCAAAGTTATATTCCATTACATTCTTGAACCACAATTTGTTTGGCCATTCCCCAGTCAATGGACACTTATTTTCCCCTCTCCGGTTCTTTGCTATCCCAAAAAAAGGGCTAGTATATATGTTCTGGTGCTTATCCTACTGTCTTCTTATCAGTGGTCTTCTTTGTATATAAGCCCAGAAATGGAATGTTTGGGTAAAAGGGTATGGACTTTATATACTTTTTTCATGTAATTACAAGTTGCTTTACAAAATGGTTGTGCCAATTAATAGCCCTACCAACATTGCATCAGTGTGCCTATCTTCCCACAACCCCTACAACTTTAACTATTGCCATGTTTTGTTACTTTTGCCAACTTGCAAAGTATAAGGAGAAACTTCAAGGTCATTTTCATTTGAATTTCACTTTTTATTAGGGATTTGTAGCATTCTTCCATGTGGATGATAATGCCTTGCAATTTCTTTTTTCAGACTTGTTTGTTCATATTATTTGATAATACATCAAATGGATTTGGTTACGTCAAATGGATTTTGCATATATATATATATATATGCACACATGTCTGTTAATTTCTTATATATCTTAAATACAAAACTTATCAGAAAAAAATTGAGAGAAATATTTTTATTCAATCATTTCCCTCTTACCCTTTTGTTGTTGCTATTCAGTCATTTCCTACTGTTTATGACCCCATTTGGGGTTTTCTTGGCAATGGTTTACCATTTCCTTTTCAAGCCCATTTTAAAGCTGTCTGAGGCCAGATTTGAACTCAGATCTTTCTGACTCCTGGCCCAGCGCTCTATCCTCTTACTACCTAGCTGCCCTTCTGCTTATCCTAGGTGAATTAATTATTATCTGTGTAGAAGAATTTCAGTTCCAAGTAATCAGAATTATCTATTTTTATATTTCAATTTCCCCTATACCTTGCCTGATTAAGAATACATCTTTTACCCATATTCTGGAGGTATGAATATAGAAGAAGAATATATGGTCTTCTTACCTTCTACCTTTTAAAAATAATATCATTGGCAGGCAGGTCCAAGATGGCAGAGTCAAGGGAGGGTCTTGTTTGAGCTCTCCTCTAAACCCCCCCAAATACCTTTTAAAAAATTATAAACAGGATGGGTGGAGCCAAGATGGTGGAGTAGAAATAGCTCATCTAAGCCACTCTGCCCCCAGATTCCCTCCAAACTATGTAAAAGCGGACTCTGAACAACTTCTGGAGCCCCAGCACCCACAGAACGACACAGAGAAGCTAACCTCGTGCTGAGGACAGCCCAGCAGCCCTGCAGGAAGGACCAGCACAGCACTCTGGGAGCCTGCAGCTCACAGCACGAAGAGCGTGGGGAGCCAAGCCAAGCCAAGGCGAGCCCAGGTCTGCTTGAGCCAAGGTTTTAGCCCCAGGGCAGCAGGGCCAGCAGCCAGCTGGAGAGACCCCAGAACACCAGCAGCTGTGTTGATTCCAGAATTATCAACATAGACATGCCTAGGACAAAGTAAGAGGTTAGTGTCCTATGGACTTTGGGACCAGTATTTGGGGAATGCATTGGCTTCCTCCCCTGGGGGCTAGAAGCCACTGAGGAGACACACCATTTTGCAGTTTTCAGAGGCAGCTCCAGCTCCTGGCCTGCAAACTGTAGGGAGATCCAGTGATCAGTCTTGGGGGGTAATCACTCTAGCTTTAACCTCCCTGGATCTGTATTGTGATCTGGGGTTGAGGTCGTGGGTGGGTTTCCAGCTTCCAGAAATGAAAGTTGTCCCCCACACGTTCGGGGTGAAAATTCCCATCTGGCAGCAGAGCCATAGTGTGGCAACAAGCCCAAAAGTCAAGTAATTAAGTGGCAACATGCCAAGGCAAAGCTAGACTCCTATTTTGGGGGCATAGAGCGGGAAAAGGACTGTGAGGTCAGAAGTTCTGCTCCAAAAGCCCCAGGGGAAAACATGAGCAGGTTGCAGGCCATGGAGGACCTGAAGAAGGACTTTAAAAATCTAATAAGAGAAGTGGAGGAAAAATTGGAAAGAGAAATGAGAAGGATGCAGGCAAAGTATGAAATGAGGGTCAACAGCCTGACTGAGGAAAACACCTTAAAAAATAGACTAACTCAAATGGCAAAGGAGGCCCAAAAGGGCAATGAGGAGAAGAATGCCTTAAAAAGTCGAATTTGCCAGATGGAAAAAGAATCTCAAAAGTTCACTGAGGAGATTCATTCCTTCAGAGTTAGACTGGAGCAAATGGAAGCTAATGACTTTATGAGAAATCGAGATGCTGTTAAGCAGATTCAAACAAATGAAAGATTAGAAGGCAATGTGAAATATCTCATGGGAAAAACCACTGACCTGGAAAATAGATCCAGGAGAGACAATTTAAAAATTATTGGACTACCTGAAAGCCATGATCAAAGAAAGAACCTAGAAATCACCCTTCAAGAAATTCTCAAGGAAAACTGCCCTGATGTTTTAGATCCAGAGGGCAAAATAGAGGTTGAAAGAATCCATAGATCGCCTCCTGAAAAAGATCCCAAAAAGAAAACTCCCAGGAATATTATAGCCAAGGTCCAGAATCCCCAGATCAAGGAGAAAATACTACAAGCAGCCAGGAAGAAACAATTTCAATATTGTGGAAACACAAACAGAATAGCACAGGACCTAGCAGCTTCTACACTGAGGGATCAAAGGGCATGGAATATGATATTCCAGAGGGCAAAAGAGCTGGGAATGAACCCAAGGGTCACCTACCCAGTAAAACTGAGTATTTTGTTTCAGGGGAAAATATGGTCATTCAGTGGAATAGAGGACTTTCAAGCATTCTTGAGGAATAAACCATAATTGAATAGAAAATTTGACATCCAGACACAAGAAGCAAGAGATGCCTGAGAAGGTAATCAGGGAAAAGAAATCAAAAGAAACTTATCAAAGTTGAACTATTTGCATTCCTATATGGAAAAACAATAACTTTGACTGATGACACCTTTCTCAGTATGAAAATAATGGAAGAAGGGTGTGTGGTCAGAAGAATACATATGTGAATGTGTGTGTATATGGTTACAATTATATATGGATAGAGGGCATAGGTTGAATTTGTTGGGAAGGGAGGATACTCAAGGAGTGAAATTATGAGGTGAGAAAGGAAAGTGGCAAGAGGAGATGGGGAGAGATAGGGTAGGGTAACCTATCTCATGTAGAAGAAGCAAGGGGAAGTGGTTGTAAGGGAGGGGGAGAATAGGAAGGCAAAAAGGCAAAACCTTATTCTCATTGAATTTGGAGGGCATCCTTGGGTGTAGGGGAGGTTGGAAGTACCCACTATAGAAGAGGGACAGGATCATGTAGGGAATGGACCAGGTGGGGGTTGGGATGAGTGGGAGGGAATTATAAGCAGCCTTGTACAATATATCTACTATGATAATGCTTTGCATAGCTAGACACATACAGCATATACTGAATTAGTTATCTCCCCAGGGGGCTTGGGTGACAAGGGAGGAAAGAAATGGATCTGAAATTCAAGGTCTTAAGATTAAATGTTTCAAATATATATAAATACTATTATTAAAACTCTTTTGCTTGTAATTGGGAGATAAGATGTGCAGGCATTGGGACACAAAGATTCACCTTCCTCTAATGGAAAAGTTGAAGGGGGTATGGGAGAAGGTATGGGAGAGAGCAGATTGGAGGAAGTGATATCTTGCAGGATTGTTATTCTGGGATCGTGGGTAGGGGAAAAACAGGGGGAGAAAATGATTGTAACTCAAAATCTGGCAGAAATGAATCATGTAAAACAGAAGTTAATAAAGCATTTGTTTAAAAAAAATTACAAACAAATTATGGAACGGCAGAACCCACAAAAAGACAGAGTGAAAAAAATTTCCAGCCCAAGATAACTTGGAAAGATCTATATCACCAGGGTGAGAGAGGAGGGCAGTCCAGCACAGGCTGTGCCAGCACATCCCCAACTCTAGCAAATTACGAGCAGTCCTTGGGAGTCACTGAATCAGCAGAGATAGCTGCTAATCCCATAGCTTTCAGACCACAGATAGTAAGGGGAATGAACAACTGGTCAGAAGGTGATTACAAGGGTCTTTTTGCTAGCACTGGGGCAGGATTCTGTTGCTTTGCCCATGCTTTGAAACAGATCACAGTACCAGGGAGAAGAAGGACACTAGCATAGCAGAGTTTGCGGCGACAGTGGATGGTGGACCCTCCTCATAATTTCAGATCAGAAAAGAATGTTAGTGGGTGCTCATAGACCAGAGCCCAGGCAAAGATAAATAACTCTCCTTGGATCATACAACTTTGGAAGAATTGAGAACTTATAGATCCTTAGAAGTATGTCTGAAAATAGCTGCACAAAACACCTGAAGCTTGGGACAGTGTACCCTTCATCCTGAAAGCAGAGCCCTTCTTTAGTAAAGAGTTAAAAGTCAGGTAATAGGCTGAGGAAAATGAGCAAACAATAGAAAAACACTCTGACTATAAAAATTACTCTGGTGACACGGAAGATCAAAACCACACACTCAGAAGACGATAACAAAGTCAAAGTTTCTACATCAAAAGCTTCCAAGAAAAGTATGAATTGGTCTCAACCCATGAAAGAGCACAGAAAGGATTTTCAAAATCAAATAAAAGAGGCAGTTGAAAAATTGGGAAGAGAAATGAGAGTGATGCAAGAAAATTATGAAAAATAAGTCAACAGCTTGGTAAAAGAGACCCTAAAAATACTGAAGAAAATAACATCTTAAAAAAAATAGACTAGTCCAAATTGTAAAAGAAGTTCAAAAAGCCAGTGAAAAAAAGAATGCTTTTAAAAGCAGAATTGGCCAAATGGGAAAGGAAAGCTCACTGAAGAAAACAGTTCCTAAAATTTTAGAATGGAGCAAATGGAAGCTAATGATTTTATAAGAAATCAAGAAACAATAAAACAAACTAAAAGAAAGAAAAAATAGAAAACAATGTGAAATATCTCATTGGAAAAACCATTGACTTGGAAAAGATATCCAGGAGAGATAATTTAAAAACATTGGAGTACCTTAAAGCCATTAAAAAAAACCTAGACATCATCTACCAAGAAATTATCAAAGAAAACTGCCCTGGTATTTTAGAATCAAAGGATAAAATAGAAATTGAAAGAATTCACTGATCACTTCCTGAAAGACATCCCAAAATAACAACTGCCAGGAATATTATAGCCAAATCAAAGACTTCCCAGGGGAAGGAGAAAATATTTCAAGCATCCAGAAAGAAACAATTCAAGTATCATGAAGTCACAGTCAGGATAACACAAGATTTAGCAGCTTCTCCATTAAAGCATCAGAGGGCTTGGAATATGATATTCTGGAGGGCAAAGGAGCTAGGATTATAATCAGAAATTGTCTACCCAGCAATGATCACATAAATGTTGAGAAATTCTATTAGTCTTTTTAAAGAATCAATTTTTTTATTTTATAGATTCTCAGTGTTTTTAGTTTATTCATTTCTCTAATTTTTAATATTTCTTGTTCATATTTATTTTAAATTTCTTTATTTGTTGGCTTTTGAATTTTTAATCCATATTTACTTAGTTCTTTTTCTATTTTGATATGTTTTTATTATTTTATTTAATTTTTATTATCAATTATTAATTTTTAGTTTTCAAGATTCATTTCCACAAAATTTTCAGTTCCAAATTTTCTCCACATCTCTCCCTTACCCTCACCTCAAGATGGCATGCAATCTGATTACCCCTTCCCCCAGTCTGCGCTTTCTTCTATCATCATCATTCCCTTATTTCTTCCCCCCTCCTTACTTCCTTGTAGGGAAAGATAGATTTCTATACACATATGCTTATATATCTTATTTCCCAGTTTCATGTAAAAAGAATTTTTAACATTTGTTTTTGAAACTTTCAGTTCCAAATTCTCTCCCTTTTTCTCTCCCCAGCCACCCTTATTGAGAAGGCAAGAAATTCAGTATTCAGTATAGGTTATACATGTGTAGTTATGCAAAACACTTCCATAACAGTCATGTTGTGAAATACAAACTATATTTCCCTCCATCCTATCCCATTCCCCAACTTATTCTATTTTCTCCTTTGACCCTCCCCCTTTTTGAAAGTGTTTGTTACTGACTACCCTGTCCCACAATCCACCCTCCTCTCTATCATCCATCCCCTGCTTCTTATCACCTTCCTCCTTACTTTCCTGTAGAGTAAGATACCTAATTGCATGTGTACATCATTTCCTCCTTAAGTCAAATCCCATGAGAGTAAGGTTCACTCATTCCCTCTCACTTCCTCTTCCATCTTCCCCTATACTGTAAAACCTTTTTCTTGCCTCTTTTATGTGAGATAGTTTACTCCATTCTATCTCTCCCTTTCTTCTCCCAATATATTTCTCTCTCACCCTTTAATTTTATATTTTAGATATCATCCCTTCATATTCAACTCACCCTATGCCCTGTATGTATGTATGTATCTATCTTTCTATCTATCTTTCCTGCAACTACCCTAACACTAAGAAACGTCTCATAAGTTACCAATATCATCATTCCATGTAGGAATGGAAACAATTCAACTTTAATAAATCCCTTATGATTTCTCTTTCCAGTTTACCTTTTCACACTTCTCTTTTTTTGCCTTTTTCATATATTTTTATTTTAACAAATTATTAACTTCTGGTTTACATCATTGATTTCAGCCAGATTTTGAGTTACAATTTTCCCCCATTTTTCCCCTACCCACCACCCCAGAATAGCAGACCCACTAGATATCCCCTCATCCAATCTGCTCTCTCCCATATCTTCTCCCATACACCCTTCAACTTTGCCATTAGGGCAAGGTGAATTTCTGTGCCCCAACACTTGCACATATTATCTCCCAATTACTTGCAAAATAGTATTAATAATAGTATTTATATATATTTGAGACATTTAATTTTAAAACTTCGAATTACAGATCCATTCCCTTCCTCCCTTGTCACCCACTCCCTCTGGGAAGATAAGCAATTCATTATATATTGTACATGTATATTTATGCAAAACATTACCATAGTAGATATATTGTAAAAGACTGCTTATATTTGCCTCCCACTCATCCTGCCCCCCACCCGGTCCAATTCCTACTTTGATCCAGTCCCTTTTCAAAAGTGGGTACTTCCAACCACCCCTTCCCCCAGAATACCCTCCCCTCCATCATCCCCCCTCTCAACCTCCTCCTTCCTATTCTCCTGCAGGGTGAGATATCCCATTTAGTATGTATGTCATTCTCTCCCTGAGCCAAATTCAATGAGAACATGGTTTTGCCTTTTTGCCTTCCTGTTCTCCCACTCCCCTGCACCCACTTCCCCTTGCCTCTTCTACATGAGATAGTTTACCCTACCCTGTCTCTCCCCATCTCCTCTTGCCACATTCCTCTCTCACCTCTTAACTTGACCCCTTAAGTATCATCCCTTCCCGTCAAATTCAAACTGTGCCCTCTATCCATGTATACCTGTAAACATATACACACACATTCACATATGTATTCATATGCGCATACACCCTTCTTCAATTATTTTCATAATGAGGAAGGTTTAATCAGTCACAGATATTGTTTTTCCATGGAGGAATGTAAATAGTTCAACTTTAATAAGTTCCTTTTGATTTCTTTTCCCTGATTACCTTCTCTAGCATCTCTTGCTTCTTGTGTCTGAATGTCAAATTTTCTATTAACTCTGGTTTTTTCCTCAAGAATGCTTGAAAGTCCTCTACTCCACTGAATGACCATATTTTCCCCTGAAACAAGATACTCAGTTTTGCTGGGTATGTGATTCTTTGTTTTAATCCCAGCTCTTTTGACCTCTGGAATATCAAATTCCATGCCCTTCGATCCTTCAGTATAGAAGCTGCCAGGTCCTGTGCTATTCTGTTTGTGTTTCCATAATATTGAAATTATTTCTTCCTAGCTGCTTGTAGTATTTTCTCCTTGTTCTTGGAATTCTGGAACCTGGCTATAATATTCCTAGTAGTTTTCTTTTTGGGATCTTTTTCAGGATGTGATCTGTGGATTCTTTCAACCTCTATTTCCCCCTCTGGGTCTAAAACATCAGGGCAATTTTTCCTTGAGAATTTCTTGAAGGATGATTTCTTGGTTCTTTCTTTGATCTTGGCTTTCAGGTAGTGCAATAATTTTTAAATTATCCCTCCTGGATCTATTTTCCAGGTCAGTGGTTTTTCCCATGAGTTTTTCACATTGCCTTCTATTCTTTCATTTGTTTGGATCTCTTTAACAGCATCTTGATTTCTCATGAAGTCACTAGCTTCCATTTGCTCCAGTCTAACTCTGAAGGAATGAATATCCTCAGTGAGCTTTTGAGATTCTTTTTCCATCTGGCAAATTTGTTTTTTTAAGGCATTCTCCTCATTGCCCTTTTGAGCCTCCTTTGCCATTTGAGTTAGTCTATTTTTTTTTTTGGAGGACAATTGGGGTTAAATAACTTGCCCAAATTCACACGGCTAGGTTTTTTTTTTTTGTTTTTTGTTTTTTGTGCATTAAGTGTCTGAGGCTGGATCTGAACTCAGGTCCTTCTGACTCCAGGGACGGCGCTCTACTCACTGTGCCACCTAGCCGCCCCGAATTAGTCTATTTTTTAAGGTGTTATTTTTCCTCAGTCAGGCCTGTTGACTCTCATTTCATACTTTTCCTGCATCCTTCTCATTTCTCTTCCCAATTTTTCCTCCACTTCTCCTATTTCATTTTTTAAATCCTTCTTAAGGTCCTATATGGCCTGTAAGCCACTCATATGTTCATTTTGGGCTTTTGGTGCAGGATTTCTGACCTCACAGACCTCCTCCTGTTCCAGGCTTCGATCCTCTTTGCCCCCAAAATAGGAGTCCAATGTTGCATTTTTCTGTTTATTTTGTTTCCTTTGCCTAGGCATGTTGCCACTTAGTTACTTGATTTTTGGGTTTGTTGCCACAGTAGGACTCTGCCACCAGACAGGGGAGCTTCTGTTCCAAACTTCTGTCCCAACTTCCAGAGGTATTAGTTGAGTGGCCTCTGTGAAGCCTCCACATGCTCTGGCAAGTTAGATATACACCCCAGATCTACCCCCAGACCACAATCCAGATCCAAGCGGGTTAAAGCAAGAGCAATTAACCCCCCCAGACTGATTGCTGGATCTCCCTACACTTCACAGAACAGGAGCTGAAGCTGCCACTGAAGCTGCAAAATGGCTTCTGTGCCGAGGCTCCTCAGCTGCTTCTTGCCCCCAGGGGAAGAAGCCTGATTCGTTCTCCAAATACTGGTCCCAAAGTCCATAGGGCACTAACCTTTCACTTTGTCCTAGGCATGTCTGTGTTGATAATTCTGGAATCACTAGAGTTGCTGGTGTTCTGGTGTCCCTCCAGCCGACTACTGACCTGGCCACCCTGGGGCTAAAACCACGGCTCACTTGGGCCTGGGCTTGGCTCCCAGAGCCTTGTGCTTGGCTCCCAGAGCGTTAAGCTGTGCTTCACTGGCTGCTCCCTGCAGGGCTGCTGGGCTGTCCTCAGCAGGAGGCTAGCTTCTCTGTGTCGTTCTGTAGGTGCTGGTGCTCCAGTAGTTGTTCAGAGTTCACTTTTTACATAGTTTCGAAGTGGTGTGGAGGGGAGCACCTTGGAAGTGCCATTTCTACTCTGCCATTTTGGCTCTGCTCCCTTCATGCTTCTCTTTATTCTTGTATTTGAAAGTAAATTTTTTCTATTCAGCTCTGGTCTTTGCAGGAAGAATGCTTGACAGTCATCTATTTCATCGAACATCATTTATTTCCCTGCAGGATTATACTAGGTTTGGCTGGGTAGGTGATTCTTGATTTTAATCCTAGCTCCTTTAACCTCTGGATTATCATATTCCAAGCCCTTCAATACCTTAACAAAGAAGCTGATAGATCTTATATTATCCTGATTGTATTTCTACAATTCTCAAATTGTTTCTTTCTGACTGCTTACAAGATTTTCTCCTTGACCTGGGAACTCTGTAATTTAGCTACAATTATCCTAGGAATTTTCCTTTTGGGATCTCTTTCCAGAGGTAATCAGTGGATTTTTCTATTTTACCCTGTGGTTCTAGAATATCAGTTCAGTTTTTCTTGATAATTTCTTGAAAGATGATGTCTAGGCTCTTTTTTTGACCCTGACTTTCAGTTAATCCAATAATTTTAAAATTATCTCTCCTGGATATATTTTCCAGGGCAGTAGTTTTTCCATTGAGATATTTTACATTTTATTTTATTTTTCATTCTTTTGGTTCTGTTTTATAATTTCTTGATTTCTCACAAAGTCATTAGCTTCCATTTGCTCCATTCTAAATTTGAAGGAATTGTTTTCTTCCATGAACTTTTGGACCTCCTTTTCCATTTGGCCAAATCTGTTTTTTAAGGTATTCTTCTCCTCATTGGCTTTTGGGACCTCTTTTGCCATTTGTGTTAGTCTATTTTTTAAGGTGTTATTTTCTTCAGCATTTTTTTGGGTCTCCTTTAGCAAGCTGTTGACTCATTTTTCATGATTTTCTCGCATCAGTCTCATTTTTTCTCCCTATTTTTCCTTTACTTCTCTTACTTGATTTTCAAAATACTTTTTGACCTTTTCCATGGCATCTGACCAATTTATATTTTCATGGAGACTTTTGATATTGGAGCTTTGACTTTGCTTCTTCTGGTCTTTCTTTCTGGTCTTTCTTTCTGGTCTTTCTGGTCTTCTTCTTCTTCTTTGTCTTCTTCTGGTTATATGTTTTGATTTTCTTTGTCACCAAAGTAAGATTCTATAGTGTCAGGGTTTTTTGTTTTTGTTGTTGTTACTGTTGTTTCTGTTCATCTTTGCAGCCAAATACTTGACTTTTTAACTCTTTGTCAAGATAGAACTCTGTTTCCAGTGAGGTGGGGGTGTGGGTGAGTGTGCTCCCCCAGCCTTCAGCAGTTTTGTATCAGTCTCTCAATCCCCCACCATTTGTGGGTCCAGAGATTTGTAAGCAGCCAGTGCCTCTGCTTCTGCTGCTGTTGCTACTGCCACAACCTCTGCTGTTCCAGGGCTGGAGCTAGACCCCAGCCAGACTGTGCTTCTCTTCCACCCAGGTCCCACAGAGTTTTCCCACTAATCTTCTATGCTTTCTTTGGCATGTGTGGGTTGAGAAGTCTGGAAACCACCACAGCTGCAAGTGAATCAGTCTCGTGAGACCTGCTCCAGCCCTGTCTATGCTGACACAACACACTGTGGACTGAGCTCTGCTTCCATCCTGGTGTAATATATATCCATCCTGTTAGCCTTCCAGGTTGTTTTGAACTGGAGATTTGCTTCACTTTATCATTTTATGGGTTCTGCAGCTCTAGAATTTGTTTAGAGTAATTTTTTACAGGCATTTGGAGGGATTTGGGGGAGAGAGTTCAAGCAAGTCTATGCTCTGAGTCCACCCCAATAACATAATTTTCTGAGGATGTGGTTTTCCCCTGAAAATTGCTTCAGTTATGCTACAGAAATTTTGGCATGATGTTTTATCATTATTATTTTCTTGCTATAATTTGTTCTTGACCCACTTGTTATTTAGGATTAAAGTGATAAGTCTCTATTTAGGTCTGTTTCTTGTGTTTCGTTGTCCTTGGATTGATTGCAATTTTTATTGCATTATGATCAGTAAAATATTTATTTACTGTTTCTATGCTTTTTTAACTTTTGGGGTAATATTTCTATGCCCTAATACAGGGACATTTTATTGTAAATATTCCTTGTGGTGAAAGGAATATGTATATTGTTTTAGATTCCCATTTAGAATATGCCATAAGTCTTTTAGCTTTAGTTTTTTTCCTAATAATTATCTATGTATTCTTGTATTTTAGTTAACATTTCTTTTATGAGTTTATAGCATTTGGATAATAAAAGTTTGGTACTGATATTGGTTTCCTTTTTATGTGTCATTTCAGCATAATGTAGTTTCATTATTTATCTTGTCTTAGATTTTTTTTTTTTTGCTTTTTGGAGGGCAATTTGGGGTGAAGTGACTTGCCCAAGGTCACATGACTAGTTTTTGTTTTGAGTGTCTGAGGCCAGATTTGAACTCAGATCCTCCTGACTCCAGGGCCGGTGCTTTATTCACTGCACCACCTAGCTGACCATCCTTTCTTAGGTTTTGAGTATTTTTTTTTCTTGCTTTGTCTAATAGCAAGACCATCTGGTCAATCTTTTATTTTTTGTTTTGTTTTGTTTTAAAAAATGCTTTATTAACTTCTGGTTTACATCTTTCATTTCTGCCATATTTCGAGTTATAATTTTTCCCCATATTTCCCCGACCCACCACCCCAGAATATTAGTCCCACAAGATATCCTCTCATCCAATGCTCTCTCCCATATGTTCTCCCATACCCCCTTCAACTTTACCATTAGGGCAAGGTGAGTCTCTATGCCCCAATGCCTGCACATCTTATCTCCCAATTATATGCAAAATAGTATTAATAATAGTATTCATATATATATTTGAAACATTTAATTTTAAAACTTCTAATTTCAGATCCATTCCCTTCCTCCCTTGTCACCCACTCCCTCTGGGAAGATAAGCAATTCAGTATGTGTTGTACATGTATATTTATGCAAAACATTACCATAGTAGATATATTGTAAAAGACTGCTTATATTTGCCTTCCACTCATCCTGCCCCACACCTGGTCCAATTCCTACTTTGATCCTGTCCCTTTTCGAAAGTGGGTACTTCCAACCACCCCTTCCCCCAGAATACCCTCCCCTCCATCATCCCCCCTCTCAACCTCCTCCTCCCTACTCTTCTGCAGGGTGAGATATCCCATTTAGTATGTATGTCATTCTCTCCCTGAGCCAAATTCAATGAGAACATGGTTTTGCCTCTTTGCCTTCCTGTTCTTCCCCTCCCCTACAACCACTTTCCCTTGCCTCTTCTACATGAGATAGTTTACCCTACTCTGTCTCTATCCATCTCCTCTTGCCACTCTCCTCTCTCACCTCTTAACTTGACCCCTTAAGTATCATCCGTTCCTACCAAATTCAACCTGTGACCTCTGTCCATGTATTCCTGTAAACATATACAAACACATTCACATATGTATTCATATGCCCATACACCCTTCTTCAATTATTTTCATAATGAGAAAGGTTTCATCAGTCACAATTATTGTTTTTCCATATAGGAATGTAAATAGCTCAACTTTGATATGTTCCTTTTGATTTCTTTTCCCTGATTACCTTCTCAGGCATCTCTTGCTACTTGTGTCAAATTTTCTATTAACTCTGTTTTTTTTCCTCAAGAATGCTTGAAAGTCCTCTATTCCACTGAATGACCATATTTTCCCCTGAAACAAGATACTCAGTTTTGCTGGGTATGTGATTCTTTGTTTTAATCCCAGCTCTTTTGACCTCTGGAATATCAAATTCCATGCCCTCCGATCCCTCAGTGTAGAAGCTGCCAGGTCCTGGGCTATTCTGATTGTGTTTCCACCATATTGAAATTGTTTCTTCCTGGCTGCTTGTAGTATTTTCTCCTTGATTTGGGAATTCTGGAACCTGGCTATAATATTCCTAGGAGTTTTCTTTTTGGGATCTTTTTCAGGATGTGATCTGTGGATTCTTTCAACCTCTATTTCCCCCTCTGGGTCTAAAACATCAGGGCAATTTTCCTTGAGAATTTCTTGAAGGGTGATTTCTAGGTTCTTTCTTTGATCATGGCTTTCAGATCGTTCAATAATTTTTAAATTATCTCTCCTGGATCTATTTTCCAGGTCAGTGGTTTTTCCCATGAGATAATTCACATTGCCTTCTATTCTTTCATTTGTTTGGATCTGTTTAACAGCATCTTGATTTCTCATAAAGTCATTAGCTTCCATTTGCTCCAGTCTAACTCTGAGGGAATGAATGTCCTCAGTGAGCATTTGCGATTCTTTTTCCATCTGGCAAATTTGGGTTTTTAAGGTATTCTTCTTCTCATTGCCCTTTTGAGCCTCCTTTGCCATTTGAATTAGTCTATTTTTTAAGATGTTATTTTCCTCAGTCAGGCTGATGACTCTCATTTCATACTTTTCCTGCATCCTTCTCATTTCTTTTCCCAATTTTTCCTCCACTTCTCTTATTTCATTTTTAAAATCCTTCTTAAGGTCCTCTATGGCCTGTAACCTGCTCATATTTTCATTTGGGGCTTTTGGTGCAGGATTTCTGACCTCACAGTCCTCCTCCTGTTTCATGCTTTGATCCTCTTTGCCCCCAAAATAGGAGTCTAATGTTGCATTTTTCTGTTTATCTTGTTTCCTTTGCCTAGGCATGTTGCCACTTAATTATTTGACTTTTGGGCTTGTTGCCACAGTAGGACTCTGCCACCAGATAGGGGAGCTTCTGTCCTAAACGTTTGGGTCTTCACAACTTCCAGAGGTATTAGTTTTGTGGCCTCTGTGAAGCCTCCACATGTTCTAGCAAGCTGGATACCAACCCCAAGACCTCCATCCCACACTGCAATCCAGATCCAGGGAGGTTAAAGCAAGAGCGATTACCCCACCAGACTGATTTCTGGATCCCCCTACAGTTTGCAGGCCAGTAGCTGAAGTTGCCACTGAAGCTGCAAAATGGCATCTATGTTGTGTCCCCTCAGCCACTTCTCACCTGCAGGGGAAGAAGCCTGATGCGTTCTTCACATGCTGGTCCCAAAGTCCATAGGGCACTAACCTCTCACTTTGTCCTAGGCATATCTGTGTTAATAAGTCTGGAATCACCACAGTTCCTGGTGTTCTGGGGTCCCTTCAGCTGGCTACTGATCTGGCCACCCTGGGGCTCAAACTAGGGCTCACCTGGGCCTGGGCTTGGCTCCTAGAGCACTGTGCTGGCTGCTCCCTGCAGGGCTGCTGGGCTGTCCTCAGTGGGAGCTTAGCTTCTCTATATTGTTCTGTGGGTGCTGGAGCTCCTGAGGTTGTTCAGAGTCCCCTTTTACATGATTTTGAAGTGGTGTGGTGAAGAGCACCTTGGAAGTGCTGTTTCTACTCTGCCATCTTGGCTCCGGCCTCATCTGGTCAACCTTTGAAGCCCTGATTCAGTGTATGATGGGTGATTTGGTAGGTATTACTTGAATATTATGGGTTAGGAATTAATAACCTTCTTTGCTGTTAGTTCATTAAGTATTTACCTTGTTTGTATTCTTTATGACCTAGACTGTGGAGACAGATGAAATTGCTTCATCTCTAGTGCATAATTCTTATTTTGGAGAAATTTTGAGAGGTCATGAGTCTCTGAGATAATGAAAAAAATATATAGTTCTATATTTTTTGGTTATATGACCCAGAAATACAAAGCTTAATTTTAAATAGCATTTTTAAGTTTTCAAAATACTTTATGCACATGATTTTATTTGATCTTTACAATAACCCTGTGATAAGGAAACAAGCTCAGAGAGCTTCAGTGGTTTGACCACAGTCACAGAACCTATGAGCATTGATGCAGAATGTGCATCTGTTTCTTCCTCATTCTTAACATTTCTCACACTTAACTATTGAATCTTTTTCAGGTCTAAAATTCTGTGACATATTACTTGATCATCATTGTCAAAAATAATTATTTACTAAGCACCTAAATTATTCTAGAGAAAGTTTAGTTATCATAGTTATATATGTTTGTATATGTATGTATATATGTATAAATACATATAAATATATATTTATGCATACATGCACACACACACAGTGGCAAAGACCTACCCAGCATGTGTATCAAAGAAGGCTCTCTGCTCTATGAACAAAGCAAATGTGAGATGTACAAATTTAGAAACATCTACACTCCAAATGTTCATATAGATTATTTGTGCCCAACTTTTGGCAGAGCCTTCCAATCTCATATTGGTTTAATCAGTCACAGTTGGACAAAAAGTGCCACAACAGAGTGAGGCTATTTTGGTCTTTTTTCATGCATGTATTATGTAATACATTTATACACACATATGTACATATATGTATATATACACATGATACAATATTATATAATAGGTAACATTTATATAGTGCTTACTATGTGCCAGGCAGTGTGCTAAATGATTCATAATTTCATCACATATAGTTCTCACAACAAGTCTGGGAAGTAGATACTATTATCCCCATTTTATAGAAGAGAAAACTGAGATGAATAAAGTTACAAGTGCCAGACCAAATCTCAGCAGGTTATTTCTTGCGTATTGATGGCTCAAAGTGAGTTTATATAGTAATTGTTTCAGTTATGGTCAGAAACCCTGAGGGTCTTCCCCTCCCAAATTGATTTTTTTTTTTTTTTGAATAGGCAAAGGAGATCATCTTTGGCTTCATTTTTTACCCAACCTTATATCATTGAATGGGTGTTGCCTCAAACAAACTGAGACCTGGGAAAGAGCTTTCAAGGAGTATAAATTTCTTAAAATGGAACTCTGGAACCAGGAATTGATAAAACCATTCAGATTCATTTGGAACTACTTAGCTATTTAAACGCAGAAGACTCTGGCTCATGCTAATTGACCAGCCCAAACCTCAGTTGGTCATTGTTTGGGTTTTGTGGGCTCAGGGTAGGTGTAAATAGCAATTGTTTTTGTTCTGGCAAGAAACCCTAAGTGTCTTCCCCTCCCAGATTGCTTTTTTTTTTCTTGAATAGGCAAAAGACACCTTTTTTTTTGGTCTCATTTCTTACTTAGCCCTAATCACTGTTTGGAAGTTAACTCAGAAAAACTGAGATCTGGGGATGTCCTTATCATAAAATGTCCAAGGTCTCCCACTGCATCTTGAGCCATCTCCAGTCATCCTGATTTATGTCTTGTCCCTGGATCCAATTGGTTCTAGAGAAGAGAGTGAGAGGGTGATCACTTTACATAGTATTGCCTCACTTAAATCAAAGTCACTTGCAAATGAAGACATCACCTTCCTGATGTTATAGGTTCTTTGGGAGAAGGAAGGATGAACAACAACAGTTTGGATTTGAACTCAGGTTATCCTGACTCCAGACCTAGTGTTCTATCTACTCTGCCACCTAGTTGTCTCATCTATGTTAGTATGTTTTGGTGTCTTGTGTATACATAAAGAAATCAGAGGTGGAAGGAGGAATTATGCATATGTTTAAAACATTGCTTCCTTATCAATGAATAAATGAATGTAATATAATGAGGAAACATTTCTAAACATACTTCTATATGTGCATTGTGTGTTATATTGCACACAAAGAGGGAAATCAAATGCCATTTCTTCCACTTTTATCTGCATGACCTTGGGCAAGTCACTTAACCTTTCTGTACCTCAGTTTCCTCATATGTAAAAAGAATTGGATGAGATGACCTAAAATCTGTTTGAGATCTAAATCTATGAACCTATGCCATTAATTATGCTATTGCTTTTATGATTTTTTTGTCTGTTAGAATGCAGGAAGTGGCTAGTCTCTATTCTACTATTAGAATGAATTATTTTGCTTCTGTCTATCTATCTACCTATCTATATCTATTTTAAGGAGGAATCAACCTTAAGAGAATTATTTTTCAGATTCAATTAAACTTAACTTATCAAGCAAATGAAGTAATTAAGAAAAGTGCTACACCTGAAGTTGGAGACATAAACAGAAAAACAAACCAGCCCTTTTCCTAAAAATCCTCTCATATTCCTCTCAGGACACACAACACTTATTTAACTAATTAAAGTAAAATAATTCCAAAGGGGAGAGGAATAAAAAACTGGGAGATCAGGAAAATTATCTTATAGAACTTGATATGCAACCATGCTTGGGAGGGAGCTAGGGCTTCTAAAAGGCAGAGGATGGAACGCATTCCAGGAAAGGGGTACTCCTTATGCAAAGGAATACAAGAAAGAAATGGCATTTCAAGTATTGAGCACAGCTAGCATCCCAACTTAACTCAATAAAAATTGTGAACCTAGTTCACACTGATATCATCTCTTCTATAACAATTAAACCTCCTTAATATGAAGTCTTAGACCCACTTTAAGTGGAGTTCAAGACCTTCCCTTATACTCAATTCTTGTTGCTGTTTGTACTTAATTTTCAAAGGGGACCAAGACATCAAGAAGTGATGTCTTGACTTGCTCATGAATTGGATTTTACGTGAGACAGTTACACAAAGTTGTCAGGTTCACTCTCTCTTCCAGTCATTCAAGTCTGGTGACAAGACAAAAGTCAAGATGACTGGCAATGACCCAGGGTGCAGTGGATGATTTTAGTGTCTTCAATATCTGACCAAGCTCTGAGCACTTCACAATACCTGCTTCAGCTGTCTTCATGGCCATTGGAATAAACTGTTCTCATCTACCAATTCCTCTGGGGAAATTGTTTACAAACAGGGAGAGTCTTCATATGCTTGGGATAGATACCCTAACTCACTGATAGGTTTGAGGACCATTGGTTGCCCTCAGTCTGGTTTAGCAGTCTGCTAAGACAGGGCATGGCCACTGTATAACTTCTTAGAGTCATAGGTGAGAACTGGGTGACAGGTGGACACCAAAGGTGGATGAACAGCACTGAAAAGAGGTTGGCAAGTCCTCACACCAGAGGTGCTGGTTTTCATGAATACCCTACACACCCCACTGTTCTATTATAGATTTTTAAAATGTGTTGCAATTTTGATTTTAACTAGTAAAGAAAGATATGCCATGATATGTCTTTGAAAAATGGTAAAATTATGATCCCAGAGGACTAATGACGAAAAACAACAGAGGTGTTTGATTTAGAATGCAGAGTAAAACATACATTTTGGACATGGCCAATGCAGAAATTTGTTTTGATTTACTATGCATATCTGTTACAAGGTTTTGTTTTTTCTTTTCTAAAGGAATGATAGGAAGAAGAGAAAATAAGTGCTTGTCTATTTAAAAACAGCTTGAAAAAGAAAAAAAAGAAAAGGTGTGCAATTGGAGCTAAAAGAGCTTAAACACCATACATAAGGTTTGACCTCTTCACTTGCAAACTAATTTCCAGAGACTACATGGTCAATATCTGTTGCTTTAAATAAAAAATTTTTGGCAAAAAAAATGGGTCTGTTTCCCCATGTAATATCTGAAACTGAGCAGAAGTATATATCATTTTCCATCTGATATCCATCTTGTGTGTGTGAACCTGAGGTATCCAGTTACGTAGGAGGTTATGTGTTTTCATGGAAAAAGACTTGATCTGGGAATTGGGTCTGGGTTCTAGTCTTAAGTCTCTCATAAACTATGCAAGTCTGGGCAAGTTAACAAGTCTTACAATTCAATTTCTCTATCTGTAAAGAAGTAATCATACCAGCTACAATATTATAAACATTACGTAAATGTACATGAGATGATTGTAGTGCTAAGTGAATTTAATACCCCCCAAAATTATAATGCCGTAATCAACAGTATGAGATACTTCATAGAACTAGTAAAGACTTCCAAGCCCTTATGTGGACTTTGTAGTTTCATTTTCTCATTTAAGAGTTAGTATCTGCTGATACTATAATTTCCATAGAGAAAACTCACAGCATTAATCAGAGAATTTTATTTTGTAGGCCTATAGGATTTTGTCTTAAATCCCATTCCTACCAGGATTTCTATGCCTACAGCTTTGGCATTCTCTTCCATGCTTATAATCTTGATGGCTGTCTTTTTTACCTGAGACTTCCCACTATGTGGCTGCTGATCATGTAATTTTCTTTCTTTCTTTTTTTTGCTTGAATTCTCTTCTGTTTTCCTACATCACCTCAAAACTAGTAAAGGTGTGACCTGGCATTTCTCACTTTTATTACTACCTCTCTCCCCCATCCCCCTTTCTCTAGGAGTAACCAAGGAATCTCCACTTCAAATGTTTATGCTCTCTTCACCCTCTCCCCCTCCCATGAAGGAACTGAGACAGACACTAGTAGGGTTGTTAAATTGTTATCAGTTTTCATCCTTTTTTCATATGAATTCAATAATAGTACCACCTAAAGTCAGATAGAATTAAAAATAACGGAATAGAGCACAAACGAATAAAAGAATTGAAATAGCACAAATGAATGTACCCCCTTTTTTTGCTGTTGTGTATTCATTTCTTTTTTTTCATAATAGATTAAGCATCATTCCCCCCGTACACACAATTCCTGCAATGTTTAGTCCAAAATTCATCTTCTCCATCCAGTGAAACTCTCATTGCCTCTTTTCCTCAACATCTTACTTCTCCCTTTTCAGCACTAAGAGATTGTCTTTCTTTATTGTCTGAACAATTGCAGGGCTTTAAAAAGCTGTATATTCACTTCTAGCAACTTCTTAACATTGTCCTTTCTTCTGAATCTTTCTGTTAACAAAAATAGCTTAGAAGCATTTGCAAATTTGGTTCAACATTCCAATCTGTTTAATAATCCTTTCTGACTTTTTTTGAGTAAGCAGGAGATGTCTAAGTGTTTCCAGGCCTGTATATTGTCTCCTGGGAATATCAAGAGGGAGATGTCGAATCTTCTTTAGGCTTTCCCCCAAATCCTTGGTTCTTCAAAGTGTATGAATTCACCCCTGCGAACTGCTGAAAGAAATATTAGGTATACTTATGCAAAGTCATTGGTCCCTGGAATTATTTCCTCTCTCAACCTCTTGGCTGTAGATCAGATTGTTCGTGAAACAGTGAATTCTAAATGAAAATTGGCAGAAATCTTGATCTGATCTTTCCCTCACCAGTTACATCACGTTCCAGCACTCTCATCTTAAAAGCCATCTGGACCAAATGACTTTTGCTCTGACACCCCTCCCTCCTTTTCTCTTACTCTTCCCTCATCCCAGTCAATTGCCACCTTTGGAATGCAACTTGGTGAATTAAAAACATGTCACTGTAGGTAAAATTTCTTCATCAGGCAACAAAGGGAAATCTTTTTACTCACCAAAATTTCTTTTCATATATTTAACTACTGATGAAATATTGAACAAATAGAATTGTGTATATTTCTAAGCTAAAATGCACATTCATTCTGTGGTATGTAGGCATATATGATATATATGATGAGTAATTTGAAGTCTGATACCATCAATGTGGCATAGTGCCTAGATTATTTAGGGCCTATTAGCTGATATTTCAGCTCTGAGGCTACTTCTCTACTGAATTACCTAAAAATCCATTGTTGGAGCCTCAGGGAAAAAAAAAATTGACCCCTGTGGGTGTTTTTTGGATCACATGACATCACTACATCTGGTTAGTATTTAAGCCTAGACATTTTCATGTCCTTGATAGCAGCTGTTATTTTCACAAGGATAAAATTCTCTAAGATTTTCTGTGAGTTTAAAAGTTAGTAAATACTGTTTAGATACTGGCTGTCCCTAACTGCACTGATTCACAGATGTGGTATTAAGAAAAACTGAAAAATTTGCTGAGGTAACAGAGTTCCTCAGTGTTAGTCTTTGTTCTGTGTATGAATACAGAGAATGTAAAGCTGGTAGCAAAGTTAATTGAGGAACAATATGTTTATCCCTTTTCCAAAATGATGATCTGATATTACATGTTCAAAAGATCTAGCAAAGAAGGCGGCTTATACCTCAGAAAGTGCCAAAGCTGCCACAATCAGAATTTCCTTCCAGATCTGGCTTTCAATTGAGCTTAATTCTTAAGTATTGGTGAATGGAAAAAATGAAGTTCCTTTTATCCATTTCCCACTCTAGTAGTAGTCAAAGGGTTTTATAGACCAAATAAGCTTAGAAATCACAAGATCACAGTTGAGAGATTCTAACTCCCTTCAAATTATATATTTAGAGTGGGAAGTAATTTTGTTGTTCTTTGAGTCATTTTTTTTATCCTCTCTGATTTCATGACCCTACTTGGGAAAACTTAAAGGTTGCCTAATCCAATCCTCTTATTTTATAGATGAAAAAAAAAAACAGGCTGAGAAAGGCTAAATGGTTTGCCCAATGTCACATGGATAGTAAGTGGCAGAGCTGAGGTCTGAACTCAGGATCTTTGATTCTAGTTATTCTAAAGTCCTTCACCAGGATGAGTATACCAGAAAAAAATTAAAGGAAGATCATTGGATCATGCATTTAGAAAGGAAAGATCTTTGAGTTCACCTAGTTCGAGCATCTCATTTCATGGTAGCAGAGATCTAAGTAAAATGTTCAAGATCACATAGGTAGTAAGCTCCAGAGCTAGGATTTGAACACAGATCTACTGACTCCCTTTTTTCTCTTACATGGCATTGCATATTCCAAGGATAATGGTTCAACATTTCCACATAAACAGAACATACAAAATCTGACAATGAAACACTTAGACATTTTTAGCTCTTTTAATTGAGAATTCAAGTAACACAAACGGTCCAGTTGATTACCTTCCTTGGTGGCCAATGGAGATGCCTTAACCTGATGAGTTTTTCTTATAGCAGACTCTCCAATCTACTATAATTTTATTCCTGCAAAGAATTATGTATTAGTTTCATTCTTTTTTAGTAAGCAATTATATACTATAACTATTAATTACTTAAATTTTTAGAAAACAATTTTAAAAGCCAAGATTCCTTAGTTTCACACCTTTTGTTTTAATTTAGTAGGGAAACAGTGAAGTTTTCACTGACCAAAATATAGTGCCAAAGATAGAGATATTTGCTGCTGAAGAATCAAAATACAGAATCAATATAGAATGTGATTCAAATAGGTTTCTCATACTTTTAATGCTGGCTTAAATTCATATGCCTGGTAAACCAGAGAGGATCTTGGGTGTTGTTAATCCTAAATCAGATGCCTAGGACAAGTGATCCAGATATTGAGTAAAGGAGAAAAAGTCTAGTCTAAGGGCACTCTTTTTCAGAGAGAAGAATTCTGGTCTATATACCCACCATGTTTGAGTTGAGGTTGTTGACTTGTGGCCCCAAAGAAAAACACCCTGAAGAAATTGGTAGTAGAGGGGATTGTCCAGCAGGGACTAAAAAGTCAGTAGATATACTCGCCAGAAAGCAGAGAAGTCCACAAGAGAGCAAAAGGCAGGAGAGAGAAGAGATACAACACTCAGTAAAACACAGTGGGGATATGAAATAACCTTCAGGTACATGCCTAACAAAAAACATTGCCTCCAGAGTATATCAGAATTACACCATCAGAAGATACTGTCCTTCCTGTAGCCATTGGAGGCAGGAGGCCTTCCTCTACATGTGTTAAGGGTGACTTGGATGCATTTCCTATTTGTGTGTCCCTCATATAATGATACCTTAGTATGATTACTCTTCCCAGTAATGGAATCTCTATTTGTATTAGAATGTGGCTTCTTGCTATTTTTGTTTAACTCTATTTCATTAAATTTTTTTTTTGAGATAATTAGGTTTTCCAATTAACTATTAAAAAATATTCCAAAGGAAACACATTGATGGGGTACTCATAAGTTATGGTATGAAATGAATATGAACCAATAAGGTTGCTGGTGAGGGTAACTATTCTGTGGGTTCTGCATTTGAAAGGAAGATGTTTCCACTGGCAAAATGTGTCTTTTAAAAGAAAAAGTAACTTAGAATGGATAATATATTATAGTTATTGAAGGATCTCTATCTGAATATAAATTAGGGTGCAGGTAGGAAATTAAATGTAATACTAAATGACAATAATCTGCACCTCATAATCACCCGTAATTAATTTGCAATACAGAAGTAAGTATAATGACTAGGTTATTATAATTTATTAAATATTATTATTATCATTCCCCTCTACCCCTCTTCTCAGATGAGAACATAAAGTTGATTACTTGATGCTAAACTAACTTTCAAAATATTTTAAACAATTACATTTGCAAAATTATAATTGGCCTACACAATTTGCTTAGGTGAAGATAACAATTATCAATATTCAACATCTGGTATGTTACACCAATAAGTTCAGAGTTGGAACTAGGGTGACACAATCAGGTCTTTGTCCAAGTGCTGACTGATATTGAGGTAGGGTGCTTTTATCCTTGACAATTTCTTGATTTCAATCTCTGCCTTCCTGGGTCTCCAATAGCCCAGTAGGATCCCAGTAGATGGCAGGACATGGACTACCCTCTTTTCCAACACCACTTCCCCTGGAAGACCAGAAATGGACACACAAATAGGAAGCAGTTTCTCTGGGACTTTGTTCTGCTGGGACAATGCCTAGTCATTTGATGGAGTTGAAATGTCTTTTTTTCCTTGATTAAAAGAAACCGTTTCTCCTCCCTCTAAAAGCCTGGTCCTTATCACATGACCAGGAGGGATCCCCATTGTCCTAGCAGTCCAACTTCGTTCCTGGAGGTTCCAGACCACAGAGCGCCTTCTCTCTGCTCTGTACCAGCATTTCCTGACCTGGATATTTCCTTTGCACTTCTTTCATTTTTCCTTCTATTACGGGAATAGTAGTCTTTCTTCCTTTTCAAATTGGCTACTTAGTAGCAGCGTCTGAATTTTATGATGCTTGTGTCCTCAGTGCCTAACTTAGGGTAGGGATTTAATAAATGTTGAATTCAAATAAATAAGGCAGTTGACAAGTTCTGGGTAATGGCGAGCATGGCATAAAAACTGAAATAGGTCTTTAGGGCTTCACTAAACTAACACATTTAAACAAATCTGGAAAACAGGGGGGAGACATTAACTCTAACACCACTGCAAGTTTCTCCAAAGCCAAAATCATCATGACATGGGATTAGAAAACAAACTAGAAATTGCTCAGTCAACAGGCACTTAGTGAATGTCCCCACTATGTACCAGGCATTGCACTAAATGCTGGAGATACAAAGAAAAGCAAAAGGCAATTTCTACCCTCAAGGAACTCACAACTAAATGTGATCTAATGGCCTCAGCCAGACAAATGCATCCTTGAGAAAAGGAGTGATTTGGCAGCCCAATGGCAGTGCCATAGTTTCTTCATCTATAAAACAACATGATTGGACTAGATGGTATCTTTTATTTAAGGTGTATCACCAGGTATAAAGTTGATAATGGAAGCACCCACATGTGAGAAAACATTACATGTTTTGTTTTTTACTTTTTTTTTGGAGGTGGGAAGGCAAGGCAATTGGAGTTAAGTGACTTGCCCAAGGTCACACAGCTAAAAAAGGTGTCAAGCATCTGAGGCTGCATTTGGACTCAGGTCCTCCTGACTCCAGGGATGGTGCTCTTTTCATTATGCCACCTACATGCCCCTGTTTTGTTTTTTATGTCATGATCTATTCTTAATTTTGAAAAGTAATCAGAGAAGCCTCCCTTATCTAATAAAAAATCTAAACAGCAAATAAAAAAAATTGACTTTAGTTGAAAGGTATGCAACCTTCTGGGCACATATATCACTTCCTCTCTACCAAGAATAAGCAGGTATGCTTCAGAATCAATTTTCTGTAAGAAAAATTGGTCCTTGCATTTGATCTCAACTACAATTTATTGATATAATTTTAGTGTTTGTGTATGTTATGCTCTCTGATCAAGTTCATAAGATATTCTTATATTTTTACTAAACTCCACAAAATATTCATTCCTTATGGTATAATAATACTTTATAATATTCGTGTACTGATAATTAAGTAGATAATTAGTCAACAGGTAGTTCATTGTGTATGAGCATGTAAATTATACATTCATATATATTATTATGTATAGTCAAACACAGATTTGTTCAATCATACCTATATCTATTTATAATAAATAAATGAGAGAGACAGACAGACAGACAGAGACAGAGACATAGACAGAGCCAGAGACAGATAGGTTCTTCTGTATGAGTAAATCAGTTCACTCTGGGGCCAGGGATCAAATTTAAGGTGAACATTAAAAGAGCACAATAACAGTAAAAATAAAACAGTGTGTTCAGGTGTTAGGATTCAACTTCTGTGTAAATTTGGGTGTCATCTAGTCATAGTTTTTCTTTCTGTATAATTGAAATGCTAATAACACCATAGACAATTTTTTCAGATTTGGAAGAAAAGACAGTTTCAAGACAAGAAAGCAGTTTTTCCTGGCTCAGGCTTATAGGTATTGCGTAATTGTTGCTGTTTGAAGATAAAAGGAGTCTTTTCAATCTCCCTTTGCCAAGGCTCCATTTCCAAAGCAAAGTCAGGAAATGAGGTAGCTATCTGGCTAATTCAGTCAGAAACACTGATCTTGTTTATATAATTTATGGAGAAAAATCATAACTTTTATCTTTCATAAGTGGCTCAGTTTCTCTTTACTCTGATGGCTAGGACCATGCCTTTCTCTGTCATAAAAATATCTCTCCCAATTAGGTAACACATTTAAAACCGACATTTTTCTGACCCATTCATTTCAAGTTTAATTTTAACTCTCCCTCACCTTACTTCCCTCCTTTTCTTTGGAATAGTTAAAAAATGGCATCACTTTAGCAGTAGAAAAAAAATAGCCTTAGTATTAGTTCATATTACTTAAAATTAACTATTTCATGCTTATCCCAGCAATGTACCTGGAATACTTAATAATGATATATTGTTTTGCAGTTTTCTATATTTTTATTATGCATTCTCTTTGATCACCTCTCTGGTAGCTCTTACTACTCAGTTTATGATACCTCAGCAGACATAAATACTACAGCCCTATGTTATTATATGGCTTAATTGCTTGATTTTTTTGTCTATTCTTTTCTGTTTCTTTTGGTGGAGGTGAAGGGGTGGGTTAGGGTGAATTTTTATTACAGGTTCAGAAACAAGCTATGCTTACATTTAAAATATATATATTATTCCACTAGAATCATAGTATCTAGAACTTAACAGAATTCAGGAATATCTCTCCTGGCCCGGCTATATTACATATTGGAGAGAGGAGTGATTTTTTTTTTCAGCTCATATTTATAGTTAACAACAAAGATTTGAGATTTTAAACCAGTTCTCTTAACCCTAATTGCAGTTTTCCTTCCACTACATCACATTTTCTTTTTCAGTTATTTTCAGTTGTGTCTAATTTTTGTGACCCCCATTTGGGATTCTCTTGGCAGACATACTGCAGTGGTTTGCCATTTCCTGCCCCAGATCATTTTACAGATGAAGAAAGTGGGCCAAACAGGGATAAGTGACTTGTCCAAGGTCACATAGCTAGTAAATGTCTGAGGCTAGATTTGAACTCAGGAAAATGAGTCTTCCTGACTCTAGGTCCAGTACTCTATCCACTGTACCAATTATTTGCCCCTTCGTCACAACTGCTTCCTATCATTTTTATGGGAAGTTGAGTGAGATATTACAAATATACATTGCCACAATTCACCTCTAATTTCTATGCTGTTATTTTATTTTATTTTTTAACAAATGCTTTCTTAACTTCTGTTTTACATCATTCATTTCCACCAGATTTTGAGTTACAATTTTTCCCATTTTTCCCTACCCACCACCCCAAAATAGCAGTGCCACTAGTTATCCCCTCATCCAATCTGCTCTCTCCCATATCTTCTCCCATACGCCCTTTGACTTTGCCATTAGGGCAAGGTGAATCTCTGAGCCCAAATGCCTGAATATCTTATCTCCCAATTACAAGTAAAATAGTACTGATAATAGTATTTATATACATTTGAAACATTTAATTTTAAGACTTCGAATTTCAGATCCATTCCCTTTTTCCCTTGTCACCCATTCCCTCTGGGAAGATAAGCAATTCAGTATGTGTTGTACATGTATACCTATGCAAAACATTACCATAGTAGATATATTGTAAAAGACTGCTTATATTTCCCTCCCACCCATCCCACCCCCTACCTAGTCCTTTCCCTACTTTTATCCTGTCCCTCTTCGAAAGTGGGTACTTCCAACCTCCCCTCCCCCTAGAATGCCCGCCCCTCCATCATCACCCCTTCTCATCCCCCTTCCCCTTACTCTCCTGCAGGGTGAGATATCCCATATAGTATGTATGTGATTCTCTCTCTGAGCCAAATTCAATGAGAATAGGGTTTTGCCTTTTTGCCTTCCTGTTCCTCCCTTCCCCTGCAACTACTTCCCCTTGCCTCTTCGACATGAGATAGTTTACCCTACCCTGTCTCTCCTCATCTCCTCTTGCCACTTTCCTCTCTCACCTCTTAACTTCAACCCTTAAGAATCATCCCTTCCCACCAAATTCAACCTGTGCCCTCTATCCATGTATACCTGTAAACATATATACACACATTCACATATGTATTCATATGTCCATATACCCTTCTTCAATTATTTTCATAATGAGAAAGGTTTCATCAGACACAGTTATTGTTTTTCCACGTAGCAAATAGTTCAACTTTGATAAGTTCCTTTTGATTTCTTTTCCCTGATTACCTTCTCAAGCATCTCTTGCTTCTTGTGTCTGAATGTTAAATTTTCTATTCAACTCTGGTTTTTTCCTCAAGAATGTTTGAAAGTCCTCTATTCCACTGAATGACCATATTTTCCCCTGAAACAAGATACTCAGTTTTGCTGGGTAGGTGACCCATGGCTTCAATCCCAGCTCTTTTGCCCTCTGGAACATCATATTCCATGCCCTTTGATCCCTCAGTGTAGAAGCTGCCAGGTCCTGGGCTATTCTGATTGTGTTTCCACAATATTGGAATTGTTTCTTCCTGGCTGCTTGAAGTATTTTCTCCTTGATCTGGGAGTTCTGGAACCTGGCTATAATATTCCTAGGAGTTTTCTTTTTGGGATCATTTTCAGGAGGTGATCTGTGTATTCTTTCAACCTCTATTTCCCCTTCTGGGTCTAAAACATCAGGGCAATTTTCCTAGTTAATTTCTTGAAGGATTATTTCTAGGTTCTTTCTTTGATCATGACTTTCACATAGTCCAATGATTTTTAAATTATCTCTCCTGGATCTGTTTTCCAGGTCAGTGGTTTTTCCCATGAGATATTTCACATTGATTTCTATTCTTTCATTTGTTTGGATCTGTTTAACAGTATCTTGATTTCTCATAAAGTCACTAGCTTCCATTTGCTCCAGTCTAATTTTGAAGGAATGATTCACCTCAGTGAGCTTTTGAGATTCTTTTTCCATCTGGCAAATTTGGATTTTTAAGGCATTCTTCTCCTCATTGCCTTTCTGAGCCTCTTTTGCCATTTGAGTTAGTCTATTTTTTAAGGTGTTGTTTTCCTCAGTCAGGCTGTCGACTGTCATTTCATACTTTTCTTGCATCTTACTCATTTCTCTTCCCAATTTTTCCCCCACTTCTCTTATCTGCTTCTTAAGGTCCTCTATGGCCTGTAGCCAGCTTGTATTTTCATTTGGGGCTTTTGGTGCAGGAGTTCTGACCTCACAGTCCTCTTGTTCCATGCTTTGATCCTCTTTGCCCCCAAAATAAGAGTCTAAAGTTGCATTTTTCTGTTTATTTTGTTTCCTTTGCCTAGGCATATTGCCACTTAATTACTTGATTTTTCGTCTTGTTGCCACAGTAGGACTCTACTACCAGACATGAGAGCTTCTGTCCCAAACGTGGGGTCTTCACAACTTCCAGAGGTTGGGTGGCTCCTGTAAAGCCTCCACCCGCTCTGGAAAATTGGATACCCACCCCAGGCCTCCCCCCAAGACCACAATCCAGATCCAAGCAGGTTAAAGCAAGAGCAATTAACTCCCAGACTGATTGCTTTATCTCTCTACAGTTTTCAGACCAGGAGCTGGAGCTGCCACTGACGCTGCCAAATGGCCTCTGCCACATTTCCTAAGCAGCTTTTTGTCCCCAGGGGAGGAAGCCGACGCGTTCCCCAAACACTAGTCCCAAAGTCCATAGGGAACTAACCTCTCACTTTGTCCTAGGCATATCTGTGCTGACAATTCTGGAATCGCCACAGCTGCTGGTGTTCTGGGGTCCCTCCAGCTGGCTGCTGGCCCAGCTGCTCTGGGGCTAAAACCGCGGGTCAAGTGGGCCTGGGCTCAGCTCCCAGAGAGCTGCACTGTTGGTTCCCAGTGTGCTTGCTGTGCTGCCCACTCTCAGAGCACTGCGCTGACTGCTCCATACAGGGCTGCTGGGTTCTCCTCAGTGGGAGGTTAGCTTCTCTGTGTCGTTCTGTGGGTGCTGGGGCTCCACAAGTTGTTCAGAGTCCCCTTTTACATTGTTTGGAAGTGGTGTGGGTCAGAGCACCTGGGAAGTGCTGTTTCTACTCCTCCATCTTGGCTCCACCCCACTCATTTCTATGCTTTTATAGGGGAAGTCTTCTATGCCTCCGAAAAAATCCACTATTTCATCTCTACCTCTTAGCTTCTTAAAAACTCAGCTTAAGCAACTTCCTGATAGCAGTCTTTACACACCTCCAGCCCCCAGGTACTGATATCTCTCCCTCCTGAAAATTATCTTGTATTTATTTATATGTACCTCCCCAGATAGAACATAAACTTATTGAGTGTAAAGATCATTCTGTTTTTCTGTCCTCAAAGACCAAGCCATAGTGGGTACTTAAATGTTTGATTATTGAGAAAAGATTAGGCAGAGCAAAGCTAAATGAAATCACTTGTCCATAAAATTCAGACGAAACAACCTTCCTTTCTTAGCATTACTTTCTCAGGTTAAAATCAAGTTTTGCCATAAATATTTGAAGTTTACCTACCAGGTGATATTGTGCTGACTATACTATGTCCTAGAGTGCCTCAGTCTCATAAATCAGATGCACTGTCTCTCAAAATAATTTGGCCAAATTATCCAAATAGGAAAACAAAGTAGATTAGGGATGCCTGTTGTCCAGATTATGATATGTACCTGGATGGGCAGCCATTGGAGACATGGCAAATGGACAATGAGGTCATCCCAGAACTTTATAGGAGATAATAGCAGATTGCCTTTAAGAAATTTCATAGTGCTTTTAATGACCCAACAATTTACTACTCTTACAAAGAATCCTCTTCAATATTCTTTATTCTTTTTTTTCCTAATGCTTTATTAACTTCTGGTTTACATCATTCATTTCCACCAGATTTTGAGTTACAATTTTTCCCCCATTTTCCCCCTACCCACCCACCCCAGAATAGCAGTCCCACAGGATATCCCCTCTTCCAATCTGCTCTCTCCCATATCTTCTCCTATACCTCCTTCGACTTTGCCATTAGGGCAAGGTGAATCTCTGTGCCCTAATGCCTGTGCATCTTATCTCCCAGTTACATGTAAAATAGTATTAATGATAGTATTTATATATATTTTAAACACAATTTTAAAACTTCAAATCCCAGATCCATTCCCTCCTTCCCTTTTCACCCACTCCCACTGGGAAGATAAGCAATTCAATATATATTGTACATGTATAGCAATGCAAAACTTTACCACAGTAGATATATTGTAAAAGACTGACTATATTTCCCTCCAACCCATCCCACCCACCACCTGGTCCATTCCCTACTTTGACCCTGTCCCCCTTCAAAAGTGGGTACTTCCAACCTCCCCTCCCCACAAAATGCCCTCCCCTCCATCATCCCCCCTCTCATCCCCCTTCCCCCTACTCTTCTGTAGGGTGAGATATCCCATTTAGTATGTATGTGATTCTCTCCCTGAGCCAAACTCAATGAGAATATGGTTTTGCCTTTTTGCCTCCCTGTTCTTCCTCTCCCCTGCACCCACTTCCCCTTGCCTCTTCTACATATATATACCTGCCCTCACCTCTCCCCATATCCTCTTGCAACATTCCTCTCTCACCTCTCAACTTGACCCCTTAAGTATCATCCCTTCCCACCAAATTCAACCTGTGCCCTCTCTCCATGTACACCTGTAAACATATATACACACATTCACATATATATTCATATGTCCATATACCCTTCTTCAATTATTTTCATAATGAGGAAGGTTTCATCAGTCACTGTTATTGTTTTTCCATATAGGAATGTAAATAGCTCAACTTTGATAAGTTCCTTTTGATTTCTTTTCCCTGATTACCTTCTCAGGCATCTCTTGCTACTTGTGTCTGAATGTCAAATTTTCTATTCAACTCTGGTTTTTTCCTCAAGAATGCTTGAAAGTCCTCTATTCCACTGAATGACCATATTTTCCCCTGAAACAAGATACTCAGTTTTGCTGGGTATGTGATTCTTTGTTTTAATCCCAGCTCTTTTGACCTCTGGAATATCAAATTCCATGACCTTCATTCCCTCAGAATAGAAGCTGCCAGGCCCTGTGCTATTCTGATTGTGTTTCCACAATATTGAAATTGTTTCTTCCTGGCTGCTTGTAGTATTTTCTCCTTGATTTGGGAATTCTGGAACCGGGCTATAATATTCCGAGGAGTTTTCTTTTTGGCATCTTTTTCAGGAGGTGATCTGTGGATTCTTTCAACCTCTATTTCCCCTTCTGGGTCTAAAACATCAGGGCGATTTTCCTAGACAAATTCTTTTTTTTTTTTTTTTTTTGCTTTTTGGAGGGCAGTTGGGGTTAAATAACTCGCCCAAGGTCACACAGCTATTTTGTTTGTGTGTGCGTTAAGTTTCTGAGGCTGGATCTGAACTCAGGTCCTTCTGACTCCAGGGCCAGCACTCTACTCACTGCGCCACCTAGCAGCCCCTCCTAGACAATTTCTTGAAGGATGGTTTCTAGCTTCTTTTTTTTTATCATGGCTTTCAGGTAGTCCAATAATTTTTAAATTATCTCTCCTGCATCTATTTTCCAGGTTGGTGGTTTTTCCCATGAGATATTTCACATTGCCTTCTAATCTTTCATTTGTTTGGATCTGCTTAACAGCATCTTGATTTCTCATAAAGTCATTAGCTTCCATTTGCCCAGTCTAACTCTGAAGGAATGAATCTCCTCAGTGAGCTTTTGAGATTCTTTTTCCATCTAGGAAATTCGGCTTTTTAAGGCATTCTCCTCATTGACTTTTTGAGCTTTTTTTGCCACTTGAGTTAGTCTATTTTTTAAGGTGTCATTTTCCTCAGTCAGGCTGTTGACTCTCATTTCATACTTTTCCTGCAATCTTCTCATTTCTCTTCCCAATTTTTCCTCCACTTCTCTTATTTCATTTTTAAAATCATTCTTAAGGTCCTCTATGGCCTGTAACCGGCTTGTATTTTCATTTGGGGCTTTTGGTGCAGGAGTTCTGACCTCACAGTCCTCTTCCTGTTCCATGTTTCAATCCTCTTTGTCCCCAAAATAGGAGTCTAAAGTTACATTTTTCTGTTTATTTTGTTTCCTTTGCCTAGTCATGTTGTCATTTAATTACTTGACTTTTGGGCTTGTTGCCACAGTAGGACTCTGCAACCAGACAGGGGAGCTTCTGTCCCAAATGTTGGGGTCTTCTCAACTTCCAGAGGTATTAGTTGGTTTCCCTCTCTGAAGCCCCCATACACTCTGGCAGGCTGGTCACACACCCCAAGACCTCCACTCCAGACCGCAATCCAGATCCAGGGAGGTTAAAACAAGAGCAATTAATCCCCCAGACTGATCGCTGGATTCCCCTACAGTTTGCACGCCAGGAGGTGAAGCTGCAACTGAAGCTGCAAAATGGCATCTGTGCTGTGTCTCCTCGGCTGCTTCTATCCCCTAGGGGAAGAAGCCTATGTGCTCCCAAATACTGATTCCAAAGTCCATAGGGCACTAACTTCTCACTTTTTGTTGGAAATTCTGGAATCGCCATAGCTGCTGGTGTTCTGGGGTCCCTCCGGTCAGCTGCTGCCCTGGCTGCCCTGGGGCTAAAACCTCTGACTCATGTTGTTCTGGGTTTTGCTCCCAGAGCACTGCAGTTTTGGCTCTCAGCGAGCTGTGCTGGCTGTTCCCTTCTGGGCTGCCGGGCTGTCCTCAGCAGGAGGTTAGCTTCTCTGTGTCATTCTGTGGGTGCTGGAGCTCAAGAGGTTGTTCAGATTCTCCCTTTTACCAGATTTTGAAGTGGTGTGGGCTGGAGTGCCATGGAAATGCTGTTTCTACTCCGCCATCTTGGCTCTGCGCCCCCCCCCAATATTCATTATTCTTATTGGGATTCTTTTATTTTATATCATAGAATACCTTAGCCCCTGAAATATTTAAGTTATGTCACCCAAAAGTCAATGGAGAGTCAAAGATGAGTGTAAATGGGTTTTAACATGTTATCAACCAAGAGAATTAGTGGAAGATATGTTGAGTTATTTGACCAAAAATAAAATTTACCAAGGTCTATGTATAACCTGATGGATTGTCATGTATTTGATTGGTTGCTACAACATGCCAAAGGAACTAGGGAAAGATGCCCAGTATCACAGGGTGTACTGCTTTCAAATGTTTTATGAGAGAACATTAGCAATATTCACAAAGGTTTAAAAGGGATGAATCAATGGTTGTTATGATAATGGGAATTTAAATATCTTCCCTGCCCCCTAATAAATCAAATGTAATCACATGGAGCCTGTGGTTTCCTGAAGGGTGGAGCAGAGCCCACAGGAAGCTGGGAGTCAGAGCAACTAGAGAGAGGGAGAAGAAAAGACACAAGACAAAGAGACAGCTAGGCTTGTGAGAGTTTGCTGGTGGGAAGGCTAAAGGGTGGTGTGGCTCCCAGCTGTGCTATGGTGTATTTAATTCTTTGTTGCTATGATGGATTTAGTTTCCTGTTGTTGAGATTTGACTTTCTGGTGTCTAAATAAATTTTTTGCTTCTGTTTTCTATATGAAGAGTCTATTATATTTTGCAATTCAGAACTGTGCTGGCCCATTCATAGTTACTGTTGGTCCTGTGAATATTGCATTGGCACTACAATGGCTTATAGTATTATACACTAGATGAAGAAATAACAGTGATGAGGTCATAGATCTATGATGTATCTAAATACTTCCTTTTTCCCCTCTTTGATTTTTTCATGGAAATCTGGCTCCCTGTGCTATCCACCCTTAAGCTGTTAAAAGCCCTTATTAGAATACCAGGTAGTATGTGACAGTCAAACTGAATTACTTAATTCCTTATTGAAGATTAATTGACAATGCCTATAAGGTCATAAGAAAATAAGGAAATATAATGCTATAAGGTCATAAGAAAACAAGGCCATTAAAATATGAGTATAATTACATATTACCCTGTCCATTATTTTATAATGAAAAAGTGAAGGGGAAAAACAATTTTTGGTAACTCATCCTAGGCAACATCTTACTATTTTTCTCTACCATATAATTCAATGCAAAAGTAGCATCTTACATTCAAAATTGTAACAAAAGGAATTGTTTTTATTCAATGCCTTCTCTAAAATATGCTAAAGCAACAAGCATATAATTTAATTTTCTTGGTTAAAGTTAGAATAATTCATTTTGGCTTTTTCCCCTATCCTGTATGAAAAAGATAACTTAATTAATAATCATCCTTATATAGAGCTTTAATCGCCATTGTTTTTGATGGAACAATATTTGTTCTGCAGCTGAATAAATAATCTCTACAGGCAGTCAGTATGTCAAATGTATTTCAGACCCAGAATCCAAATGGAGCAAATGCACAAAGGGTTTTCAATAGCCCATAAGCAAACAACACAATTTTCCCTCCCTCTATATTTATTATTTGAAATACATCTCATTTTGGAAAATGACAGTTACACTCAATTGTCAAGCAATAATAGCAAGAGATGACTACTGAAGACAGTCATTGGATTCCAGCATGGTTATTATTTTTATGTTAGAATGTGTGTCTAGATGTGAACAAAACTAGCCATTGGCAAAACTGTGCCACCGTCAAAGTTCATTTTCGTGTTCCCAGCTTCCCTTCTTTGATTTTTCCCCCTTCTCTATATAACTTGCAGGTGTCCAGTGTTATTCCTGCTTAACTTCTAGCCCCAATATGAAAAAAAAAAACTTATTCTCAAGAAACTAACATTTACATTTCAGATTAATGAAGTCAATGTGATGAGGTACAGGCTCTGGGAACCCCCCTTGGACTCTGATTAAATCATCCTATTTGATAGGCATTTACATGAGGCCATAAGCCTTACATTGTGCCTGGGCCCAAACCTCTGTTACTTTCCCACCCTTAAGCCTATCAAAATATCCATCCACCCTTGAACTGGCCTAGCCCACCATTGTCTGTAGTCTCCTGGTAGCCTCCAGCAACTTCCCACCATTCATCACTCATTGACCCTCCCCAAACTCCTCCTCTAGACCACCCCTAGATTCCTCCCAAAACCTTCTATATATGACGCCATCTTGTCTCCACGTGTGTGAGTACACCATAGAATGACCTAGCACAGGCTTACTCTGTGTCCAATACAAGCGAACTTTTTAATAAACTTTATTTTTATTTGGCTGAGAGAAGACTTGAGTTGAATTCATGAGTAGGACCCAGCATGATGGTATTTTGAGGTCTCCAGCCTTATTTATGGGTAACCTCTTCAATGGTAGCACTTTACAGAGTTTATACTCCACTGATATGAAACAGGGGAACCACCATGCTACAAAGAAGTATTAGTGTGATTTCTGTGGCAGATACATTCATACTGTACTAATAAAATGAATGTAGGCTGGTCTGTGGCTGGTTCTTACTTTTTTTCATTCAATTTCCTTTTTAATTACCAAAACCTGTTCTTTCCTTCTTACCTTCCCCCTCTTAGTTAAGAATTCTTGTTGGCCATGTTCAAAAGAATTATATTTCCTTCTGTACCTCAAATCCATAAAAGTTTTGTCAGGAGTTAGAGGTAGCATGGCTCTTCTCACATCACCAGAAATGTCTGGTAATGGTGTTGAACAGAATTTTTTAAGACTTTCAGAATTGTGTAATGTTCCCTCTTTATGCCGTATTGGTTATGGAATCAATCAAAGATTAAATTTTGAAACATTCTTTCATACACACAACTGTATAGAAATATATATACACACACATATATGAACATACATACATACACACACATGTATTTTATTGTTTTATAGCATTGGATACTGCCAAACACAGAATATGTCCATGAACCATCAAAACTCTAAAAAGTTGTCATTGTAGCATGAATTTACACATATTTGGTGTAGAAATAAAATGAAATTTGACATTTTAATTTTAATCAATTTTAATGCCTACTTATATATTTATAAAGGTAATTAAATATAGGAATAAATAGAATAATAATTATAATATAATAAATATGATATGAAATAATAAAAATAATAATAGAATAAAAATAATAGAATAGAAATAGAAAAATAAATAGAAAAAATAATAATAAAAAATTAAACCATTGCCAAAACATAATTACTCTCTCCACAATTTCCAATACAATCATATTATGTCCATATTAGGAAGCCAGTCTTCTTCATAAGGGGTAATAAACACCCAGGTGAGGAAGGTCAGGTGAGAAGGAGAGGCTCCTCAGGAATTTGGTGAGGGTAGCTGAAAAACTTGATAAGTGGAAGAACCTTCTTTTCTTTCTCGAAGTGTTCTCAGGGCTGTCTTTCCTCGAGTCCGCAGCGTTGCCTGGTCCTGTCACAAGATGAGCAGCTGGGGGACATCTGAAGAGCTTTTGGTCATCCTCCGGACTGCACAGGTGGGTGGACAAGAAGGGCCCCCGGGTCAGCCGCCGGCTCTCCATGTCTGTTCTCAGGAACAGTTCTCCGCTAGCGCTCTCTTCAGCCTCCACCACCTTCCCTCGAGCCTGGGCACCAACTGTCCCACTGCCCGCACAAGGGCCTTTGTTGAGTAGCTCGTTCAGCGGCGCTGATTGGCTGGAACAGCAGCCCCGAGACACCTGAGGCCGGTGGGGTGGGGTGATGTGGGGGGATGGAGAGGTGGACTATAATTAATTTTGAAGGCTGCTTTCTATAGTTTTATGTCCAATTATTAACATTGCTCCTTTCAATTAAAAACATTCGCTTGAGAAGCAGGCTTATATTCTTCATTCACTTGATACTGGGGTTTAATTAATTCGTTGTATTTAGTAGCTAAAACGCTGTGAAATTGATATGCAACGTAAATTTAAAGCATTTTCTGTTAAAGGGATACCATGTACTTTTGTTGCACCAATTGATTGTCCCATAATATAAAAACAGATGCAGCAACCTTGTTTTTCATGCTAATAGAAAGGACAGAGCCATCATTTAAATACATATAATAGAGAAAAATAATTTGGGAGGGAGGAGGACTAAAGAGGCTGACAAAACAGAAACCGGTAGGAATATAAAGAATTTTCTTTACAAAGGAAAGAAACAGTCATTCTCAATAAAAAGATGAATTCTGAAGGGGACAGAAGCTATCACAACTTAGAACAAGAATGGAGAGGGAGAATAAACAACTCTCAAATGATATTAAGTACAAGGAAAGGGAAATGACTCTCCAAAGAAGCTTCTCTTTCACTCAACAGATGACAGAGAGACAGAGAGACAGAGAGAGAGAGAGAGAAAAGGAGAATGAGCAAGAAGAGAAAACTATGTTGATGATGATGATGATGACCAAAATTTGTGATCATGAAGTAAAGGTAGCATGATGTATCATAAGGAATTTCTAGAAAGATGCCGTTATTACTAGTACCTTCTGAGACTTCATCACACAATGGAAAGTACGTTGGAGGATTGTGATTAAAGACATGATGCTCTAGTTTTAAAACTAGGTGTGGAAGTTTGGTCCAATCACATACTTTCTCTGGGACTCGGTTTGATTGTCTGTGGGACAATTAGATCATATCTGGGTCCCTTCTGAACCCTCTTAATCTGTGATTCTAAAATATGCTTATATACTTTTGATAGGTTCTTTAAGAAGAGAAATATGTCATAAGCCAATATATTTCTTCCCTGGGTTTGGTTAGTGGAGAGTTGATGGAATTGACAGATATTTGATAAAGTTGTAAACTTGGATCATAAAGACCTGAATTAAATTCTTGCCTCAATAACTTACTAGATATATCATTATGGAAAATTTTTTCAGCTTCAGTTTCCCCATGTGTAAGCAGAGGATGAGAATAGTGCCTACCAACAGATTTATTATGAGAATCAGATGAGATCATATGTGCAAAACACTATGCAAACCTTAAAGAGCTAAAAATGTTTGATTTCATCTAAAAAGAATGAAATACATATTTCTAGGGATTAACGAAGCAGTAGAAGGGAAAGTTAAATCCCACCTTCTCTACTAGAGCTAGCATGGGTTTGCTGCCAACACAAGTATACCTCTGTCTTCACCATTTATTGCTCAACAATACTTTATTCCACCCCCTCCTACCAATGGCCTTCTATGGCATTGAACTCTCAGGAAGTTTATAATCTAAAATTCTGCGCCTTGCTCTCCCCTCCTTAATATCCCCACACCCTTAAATAATTTTGGGGCTGTGACAATTACTGGACTCTGTGCTCTGCAGGTAGTGCTATACTTGTAGCTCCCTTTTTGTTTCAGTGGGTCAGAATGAGTTACACAGGATAAACAGACGTGGATATGTGATGAATTAAATCAAAGATCTAATTACGTTTCTCTTTAAAGATTCCCACCTTCCAAAATTCTTCATTACTATGAAAGGCACCATCCTTGTTCTAGTCACATAGGTTTGTAACCTCTGTGTTCCTACCTGCCTCCACTTTCCCACACTTTACCCATCCAATTAGTGGTAACTCTTATTAAGCCTCTCTCTTTCTCTAGTACCTTGGACATGCAGTTTTTTTGTTGTTGTTGTTGTTGTTTTTGTTTGTTTTGTGTGTGTGTATGTGTGTGTGTGTGTTTGCCTGTGGGTGGTTGGGGGGCCTGACCTCTCAGGTCCCAGGAGGTCAGACAGCTAGGAGGCTGTTTCATGCTCAGCCTGACTTCAGGCTCTGGGTCCTGTTTGGTTATTTTGGAGAACATGGACATGTGCACAGTTTCTGAACAATGGAGGATAAGGATAGACGTCGTATCTGGAGGTGTAAACCAGATTCTTTCAATTCTCTTGGCTCTAGGGAACTGGGAAAACTTCAGGTACATTTTTGTGGGGGTTTTTTTGTTTGTATGTTTGTTTGTTTTTCAAGTCTTACTCTCTAACCTTCCTTTATGGAAGAAGGGACTTCCTGGCCCTATGCCTGTAACTCCCAATAGTTTGCCTTTGGGTTGTCTTTTTACAACATTGGGAAAAAAAATTAGTTTCTCTGGAGACCTTAAAAAGGAAAAGTTTTTTTTTTTTTTTTTTTGCAATACTCTTTGGCCTAGATATAGCCTAGAAGAGGATGAATCATGGCCTGCTTTTGGGACTTTAAAGAGAATACTCCCTTGCAGGTAGAATCATACTGTCACAGAGAACGAAGATGGACAGAAGCTGCCTACTTGATGGCCTTCTTTGAACTTTCTCGGAACAAGGTTCTCAGAAAAGATTGTGAGATGCTTGAAGGTAGAGCCTCTCCACAGAGGGGCAATGGGGACCAATTAAATGACCCCTTTCCTATGGCTTCAGCCCCAGCCCCTCCCCCATCAACAACTCCTGCTTAGGGTACTGAGGCAGCTCCCCCAGCCCCTTCTGCTGTACCCCAACCCATTTCCCTTTGGTTTACTTTCCCTTTTCCTCCAGCCCAACACCCCTCATTTCCTTCCTTCTACACTATCCATATTTCCTTCCCTGCTTCTCCCAGCATGGCCCTCAGGTACCCTTGCTCAATTCCCAGCCACTAGTCTTGCTGAGGAGCCTCCCCTTGTGGCCTCTCCCCCTAAGGCAACACCCACTTAGGCCTCAGGTTCTACTCCTGAGGCAGTCATAGAGGTATCTCCTCTTCTGACCCCTTCCCCTTCTCATGTGCTGGCTGATCTTTTGCCTTGCCAGCCAGATCCCAGTCTTGCAGTCTGATCCAGGTCATCCAGCACCCCCCCCCCCACCCCAGTCACTCTCTCACAGGGAGTGGGACTTGTAGTCTCTCTTCCCAAGCCCCTCTCCCCATAGCACTTTCAGGACTTTCTCCCTTAAGGGAAGTAGTTGTCTCAGGTGGGACAACTAGAGTGCATGCCCCATTGTCCATTTTGGATCTCAATCAAATTATAGCAAAGTTGGGTAAGTTCTCCAAAAAACCAACAAAGTTTACTGAAGGCTTTTGGAACTTATCCTACAGTTTGAGCTTTCTTAGGTGATTTGCACATCCTCTTCTCTACCTGTTGTTCCACTGAGGAGAAGAGGAGAATCTGGGAACAAGCTCAAAAATTTGGGGATCGTCTGGCTAGCAATGACCCCAGAAAACACCCCCCAGGAGCAGCTGCTGTTCCCACTAGTGACCCAGGATGGGACTATCAGATCCGGGATGATAGGGAGATGAGAGACCACATGGTACTTTACCTGTTCGAAGGCCTAAGAACTGCATTTCAAAAGTAAGTAAATTATCAGAAAGTCAGAGAAATTTCTCAGGCAAATCAAGAAAACCCTGCCCTTTTCCTAGACAGACTTGTAGAAGTTATTAAAAACTATACAGATTTAGATCCTGACTCTATAGAAGGGGCAGCAATCGTTAACATGTATTTGATTAGTCATTCCTCCCCAGATATTAGGAGGAAACTGCAGAAATTGGCAATGAGACCCCAAACACCTCAGGCTCAATGACTGGAGATGGCCTTTGAAGTCTTTAATATGCCTTTGAAGTTGTAGCAGAGGAGAAAGAACACAGGGAATGAACCAGAGACAGAGAACCTGCTTGATTCTTGGCTGCTGCCATGGCCAGGAAAAGCCCCTCCAGGGGAGCCCCTTGGAGGAAGCCCAGTCACTTGGGCAGGGAGAAACCTGCTTTTGTTGCCACAAAGAGGGTCACTGGTCCAAGGAGTGCCCCTCGAGGGCACCCCCAGAGGGAGCCCCAGGATCCAAGGCCCCTAGAACTGTGCCTAGGAGGGATATTGGAGGAAGGATGGTCACTAAGGTAAAAGTGGTAGAGCCACCTCCCAGTACCCTGTCCTCCAGTCTTCTCAAAACTCTGAATGATGGGAAAGCCTGGGGCTTGGCAGTGCTCCCACCTTCTCCATTTCACTTCCCCTGAGCCAGCATTGAGGTTGAAGGTAAGGTTACCCACTTTCTGAACAATACAGGAGCTTCCTTCTCTGTTTTAATTAATTATTCTGGCCCTATTTGGCCCTCAACCCGTCGGGTCATGGGCATAGAAGGGAAAACTAAGGTATGTTGCAAGACATACCCCCTCCCCTGCCTATTTAAGGATCTGTTGTTTGAACACTTCTTCCTTATTATCTTCTCTTGCCCTGCCCCCTTGTTGGGAAGGGACCTGATGGTGGAATTGGGGAGTTAAACCTTCCATCTCCCTTTGCCCTCTGTTCACCAGAACCCCCCCCTCATTTTCCCCCAGAAGTGTGGGAGACAGTTGAGCCAATTATCTGGGATCAGGGAATTCCTGGGAGAGTTACTCATGCTCCAGTTACTGTTCACCTCCAAGATCCTAATGTGTTCCCCCATGTCCATCCATATCCAATCAAGCCTGTGGCCTGGGAAGGACTACAATCATTAATTGAAAAATCCCTAAAATATAAAATCCTTGTCCCTTGTCAATCTCCATGTAACATCCTGATTCTTCCTGTAAAAAAGCCTAATAGAGAATACCAAATGGTTCAAGATCTCAGGGCTGTTAACCAAGCTGTCATCCTTATACGCCCTATAGTCCCCAACCCATATACAATATTTACTCAGATTCCTGGGGTCACCCAATGGTTTTCCACCCTAAATCTCAAAGATGCCTTTTTCTATATACCTCTGCACACAGACTCACAATACATTTTTGAATTTGAATGGATACTTCCTGGGAAACAAGTCCATGTCAGCTAACATGGACAGTCTTGCCCCAAGGGTTTCAGGATAACCCTCATTTATTTGCCCAAGGTTTGGGAAGGAATTTAAGAGATTTTAAATTAACTGATAGCAGCTTAATCCAGTTGGTGAATGATATCCTTACTTGTAGTCCCATTTGGGAGGCCTCTTTGGCTGCTGCTGTTAAATCCCTTAATTTCTTGGGTAGTCGGGGGTATAGAGTCTCTTTGGATAAAGTCCAGAAAGGACGCCAGTCTGTAAAGTATCTGGGCCATGAACTAACTCCTACCTCTCACTGCTTCACCTCTGAGAAGAAAAGGACAATCTTGTCTATACCTGTTCCAGCCACTAAAAAACAACTTTGAACTTTTCTAGGTATGGCTGGGTTTTGTAGGCTCTAGATCCCAAATTTTGGCCTTATTGCTAAGCCTCTCTATGCTTCCACTCAGGGCCCTGACTGGAAGGGCCCTCTAAAGTGGGATCAGACTAAAGCTTTTGAGACTCTGAAAGCTAAATTGACCACCACACCAGCATTAGCCCTATCTGATCTAGGAAAACCTTTCACAGATGAAAGGAGAGGACAGGCTCTGAGAATCCTAATGCAGTCCTTAGGACCTGACCCCAGGCCATTTGCCTATTTTTCAAAACAATTAGACTCTGTGGCTGCAGGATGGCCTTCATGCCTCCGGGCAGTGGCTGCTACAGCCATTCTAACTGAGGAAGCCTCTAAACTTACACTTGGCCAGCCCCTGGAAGTTCTAACTCCCCATTGAGTTCAAAGCATCCTGTAAGCAAAGGCCCACCAATGGCTGCCTAGTGGCAAGCTCACCAAATATCAAGCCTTGCTCTCAGATACCCCTGACCTAACCATTCAGGTATGCCATACACTTAACCCGGCAACCCTCCTCCTAGACAGTGCCCACTCAAATGTCCTGGTTCATGATTGTGAGGAGACCTTGGACTGTGTTTATGCCAGTCAAGCTGATTTGAAAGATTCTCCTCTCCCGAACCCCAAAGCAGTCTGGTACACAAATGGTTCAAGCTTTATTGAACAAGGGGTCAGGAAAAGTGGATATTCAGTGGTCAGCCTCTACCAAACCATAGAAACCAAACCCCTGCTGCCTGGGACCTCTGCCCAGAAGGCAGAATTGATAGCACTCACCAGAGCCCTAGAGCTAGGGGAAAATAAACGAGTAAACATTTTCACTGACTCAAAATATGCTTTCCATGTTTTATATTCCTATGGAGCAAATTGGAAAGAAAGGTGATATCTGACAGCAAAAAATCCCCTGTTAAACACGCACAGGAGATTTCACATCTCCTCCAGGCTGTTTAAAAGCCCTCTGAGGGGGCTGTTATCTTCTGCAAAGGCCACCAGAAAGGAGAGACTTCTCAGGCTGTGGGAAATCACCTGGCAGACACCTCAGCAGAGAACGCTGTCCACCAGTTGACTATACTGGCTTCTTTACTCCCACAGCTCCCCTATTCCTTCACACCTTCATACAGCCCTCAGGAACAGGGCATTGCTAAGGAAAGGGGACACTCTTTTTCCTCCTGTGGGTGGTTTCAAACTCCCTCAGGACAACTTCTTATCCAGAGGAAAGTCAATGGAAGTCTCTTTTTGGCTGACACCAAGCCACACACCTAGGGAAGAAAGCCCTCCAGTCTCTGATAAAGCCCATTTTTACTGGCAGTAAGCGAGGAGATACCATCAGACAGGTCTGTCTGGCCTGCCCAACCTGTGCTCAGGTGAATCCTGAAGGGACAGTCAAACTTCCTTCCATTTTAAAACCTGTTCAGAGGAGGGGTACCTACCCAGGTGAAGACTGGCAGATAGATTTTACACATATGCTCCCATATAGAGGCTTCAAATTTCTTTTGGTTTTTGTTGACACCTTTACTAATTGGGTAGGAACTTTCCCTTTCAGAACTGAAAAGGCTCAGGAGGTATCAAAGTTCCTACTAAAGGAAATCATAACTCATTTTGGCTTGTGTGGCTCCTTAGAAAGAGACAATGACCCAGCTTTTATTTCACAGATAACACAGGCCATGGCAAAGACATTTAAACTCACTCACCACCTCCACTGAGCCTGGAATCTAAAATCCTCTGGTAAAGTAGAGAAAGTGAACCATGCCATTAAATGGGTCCTTACTAAGCTATGCATAGAAACCTGAGAAGATTGGGTTAAGAATCTCCCCATTGCTGGGGCAGGTAGTCAGCGCAGTGAGTAGAGCACCAGCCCTGGAGTCAGGAGGTCCTGAGTTCAAATCCAGCCTCAGACACTTAACACACAAAAACTAGCCGTGTGACCTTGGGCCAGTCACTTAACCCCAACTGCCCTCCAAAAAGCAAAAAAAAAAAAAAAAAAGAATCTCCCCATTAGGCTGCTCAGAGTCCAAATCACGCCTCAGAAAAATATCAAGCTTAGTCCCTTTGAATTCATGTATGGGAGGGCCTTCCTAACCTCCATCCTGGTGGACCCAGAACAGCATTTAATTACCCAATTTGCAACTCAGTTAAGAGCTCTCAGGAATACTCTGACTGAATATGCCAATAAGTATCTCCCCAAACCTCTTGGCAAGGAAAAGGACTGGCCTGCTGCAGTACAGCCTGGAGATTGGGTCTACTCAAAGTCATGGAAAACCTAAAAGGGAGAACAGTTAGATATCAAATGGAAGGGACCCTACTGAGTCATACTCACCACTCCAATGGCAGTAAAACTCTAAGGTCTCCCCAGCTGGACTCATCATTCTAGGATTAAACCAGTACCACCTCTTGATTCCTCCCCAGAGACTCCAGAATATACCTGTGAGCCACTGGAGGACCTCAAGCTAATGTTTAGAAAAGGCCCCAGCCCCCTCCAGCAAAAAGGATAAAAAGAGTTGAAATTATGACTGCCCTTTTCCTTTTGGCCTTGACATAGTCATCTTTAACTCCAAACAGGAAAATTGTCCTTTATACCATTGGAATTGTCTTTTCTCTATTTTTTTTTCTTGGTGCCTGTTTGGTCTTTGTTTGCTTAACCTCCTTGCCAGGTTTGTCTCCTCCAGTGTTCCAGCCATCAGCCTCTGGATGATCACTAAGGCTACGCACATCTCCAACTGAATCCAAGTTCTCCAGCCCACTGGACCTGGCATCATCAATGTTCCAGAGTCTGACCCCCTGAATGTGAAGTCTGACCCCCTTGAACAGGACCCAGAGAGGCAGGGACAGCTCTATGCCCCTTGCCAGCAGGAAGCACTTTCAGAAGCTGAGACCTTTATCCTATACCCAAAGGAATTTGGGTCCCATTTGTATGGGGGGGAATGATGAGGTATGGGCTCTGGGAGCTCCCTTGACCTCTCCTTGAGTCCTTGAGGTACAGTCTCTGGGAACCCCCCTTGGACTCTGATTAAATCATCCTATTTTATGAAGCATTTGCATGAGGCCATTATAGCTGGGACTTACATTGTAGCTGGGCCCAAACCTCTGTTCCTAGATTTCCCACCCTTGAGCCTATCAAAATATCAATCCACCCTTGAACTGGTCTAGCCCACCATTGTCTGTAGTCTCCAGGTAGTCTCCAGCCACTTCCCACCCTTAATCACTCATTGACTTCATTAACTCCTCCTGAAGACCCTCCTAAAACTCCTCCTCTAGACCACCCCTAGATTCCTCCCACAACCTTCTGTATATAAGATTCCATCTTGCCCCCATGTGGGTGAGAGTGCCATAGAATGACCTAGCACAGGCTTACTCTGTGTCCAATACAAGCGCACTTTTAATAAACTTTACTTTTCCTTGCCTGAGAAGACTTGAGTCGAATTCATGCAACAGGAACCAGTGTGTTGCTATTTTGGGTCTCCAGAACAACCCTAAAGTCTTTATGGGTAACCTCTTCAAATAGGCTATTTGTTTCCAGGGTTATGCACACTTTAAGTAATTATCTTCAATTGCTGGGGGAGGCGAGTCAAGATTCGGGGTGGGTGTGATTTTACCCCATTGAAGGAATTTAGGGGAAAACAGCAACAATACTCCAAGTAATACAACACTTTAAGATTTGCAAAACATTGTACGTAAATTATCATATTTGATCCACCAAGAACCGGATGAGGTAAATCCTATTATTATACCAATATTAGAGGAAATCTGAGAGATTAAACAACTTTCCCAGGGTCCCAAAGCCTCTGAGTGAGTATGTTAGACAGGATTCCAAGTCAGGTTTTCCTAACACCAAATCTAGCACTCTATTGACTATCCTATTTAATGAGTATCAGCAAGCAGGTAGGGGGAGTTATTAATGCATCTAAAGGACCAATGTCCCCTGAAACTATAACAGAGATAAGAAAAATAATTAATAATTATAATACTATTTGTAGACAGTACAGCAATATATTATTTCATTTGATTATTATAATAACCCCATGGGATTATTGTACTCCAGGTATAATAACACTATACAAGTACCATAGTTATAATAACAATAATTATTTTATAGATGAGGAAACTGAGACCAGAAGAGATCAAGTCATTTGTCTCATATCTGACATCTAGTTAAAGCTTGAGAAGGAATTCAAATATGTACCTGACTCTAGGTTCATCACTTTATTTACTGTGGGACCCTTTCTCTCAAGGTAGTATCTAGGTTACAGACAGGATAGAGTGTTGTTTCTGGAGTCAAGAAGGTCTAGCACCAGAAACTTACTAGCTATGTGACTTTGGACAAGTCACTTAATCTCTGTCTGTCTGTTTCCTTATCTGTAAAACAGTTGTAAGAATATGACTTATCTCCAAGGGTTGTTATGAGGATGAAATGAGATAATATTTGTAAAATGCTTCGTAAAGCTTATAGCACTATGCTAACTATTGTTATTTATATTACTATCACTACTATTGGCTCTTACTACTACCAGAACTACTTACTACAACAACTACCAGCACCAGCACCACCACTACTACTTCTATTAGTATTACTTGTGCTAAAAGATGATTTACAATGCAAACATCTATTGAATAATGTGGGAGAAACATGACCTCTTCTCAGGTCTTAGGTCATGATACAGAAAATAAAAGCAGTAAGTTGTAATTGTTATTGATTAGAGGGTATTTAACAAATGTTATCTGACCATGAATGAGTTATGCAGACGTTCATGGTTATAAGATACCTGCAGAAAGTTTATTCCATAAATTGTCACTGAAAAGGTCACATAACAAGGAAGATAGAAAATGAATAGAACATTGGCATTACAGATTTAGACCACAAATGCCTTGCGCTGAACCAGTGGTATGCTTATTTGGTCAAAGCCCGAAAGGCAAAGTTTGATTCATTGATTTACTGGATCTGTACTTCATAGTGTTGAGCAATGATATGAATTGAATGAAAGCAATGAATCCAAATGAAAGAATAGCCTTGATGATGATAACAAGGATCACCAGGATATAAAAATGACTTTTTTTAATGGCAACCAGATGTCCTGAATTGGCTGCTGCCAGACTGCAACATACCTCCTTTAATTTAAATCAACATTAAACATTCAATTCAAAAAACATTTATCAAACCCTTAACTATTTGTAAGGCTGAGCAACGGGTAATGGGTTGATCCATGCCAAATTAGGACTTTTTTTTCCTGCCCCTTATCACAATATAGGGAAGCAGAAATGAAAGATAGAAAGTAAAATGTTTTGCAATTTAAAAAAAAAAAAGTACATACATTGATGTTTTCCCTCCCATTAAGAGTGTTTTGACCTTAAACTCCTTCAGTTTTAAGCCTTAGACAATTTGTTGCAACATTTGGTGCAATGAAAAGTATTCCCTCAAAACTGTACAAGTAAATAAATCTGACTGCTTAGAAGTTCAGTGGTACCGTCAGGGGCAAGACATGGAGTAATTATATGGATTGGTAGCCAACAGTCTTCTATGATATTGATATATGAGAGAGATGGTCAGTAGTGGGAAGAGCAAAAGTCAGCAGGAGTCATAAGACCAGGAGCTTTTCTACAGACCATCAAAAGGAATTGATACTAGGTTTTCAATAGAGAACAGGACATTTATGCAACATATCAATTAACCCAAGTGACAAGCAACAGTCTGCAGCCTAGGACCAAAGCAAGAATCAGCCAACCCAGATACAGGGCAAATGAAATAACACTGACCTTATCTGAACTTGCACATTCTTCTTACTGAAATGTCCAGGCCTTGTGAACAAAGAAAACTTGGAGACTTAAGAGTAAATTTTCTTTAGTAGGGTTGCCCAGCTGACTTCTCTAAGAGATTCCACCTCACCTTCACAGTGAGTGGAAGGTAGTTTTGTTGATCTTCATTACTATCTCCATAGTCTCATTGTACTAATCAAATGAATCCCAATCTCTTTTCTGTTTCATCTAAAGAATAGGAAAGGGGGAAATTGGGCTAGGATGAAAATGAACAGTTTCTCATTTACCCGATGCAATCCTCTCCAACTCAAAGATAACTCTCTCCTTACATCATTTTAAATAATATCTAAAACTCCAATTACAAAAAAAACCCAAACCTTCAATTTATATAAGGATTTACTCCTTTGAGTTCTGTCTATAAATGGTGAGCTTCTCTAGTATTTTTGAAATAGAATTGAATTTCAGAAATTTGATTCATGAAACTAAAGGCCTACTTCTGCTAACCTAGAATAATAATGAAAATGCATTACCTTGAACAATACAGATAAGTTGGTCCTGTTAGACCAGACAAAACAAGAGATGATTAAGCTCTGAGATAAGAAGTAGGTCCCCAAATTGTTCAATTTCTATATGCTAGACAGAATATATGCATGTGTATACACACACACACACACACACACATACACACACACACACACATATATATATATATATATATTCACAAACATACACATATATGAATAAACAAAATTTGGGTGATGATATTGTAACACCAATACAATATTCACAACACCCACGGTAGTTATGAATATACTGGTATAGTTGTGAATCACAAAATGTAACAGGCTCTCCACATGTAGGACAGAGCCAAAACCTTTATTCAAATACCAGAAAACTGAGTCCCAAAACCAGGTCAAAGTCATTACAGTAATCATGAAGTTTATACACATAGTTAATGCTTTGAGCACCCACATTCCCAAACCTTCACAACAAAACAGGCTCCCTCAAGCAAAGATCCTCCTCTCCTCACTTACTCCCTTAAGCAAGGATCCTCTCCTCACTCATGGTAGGTGCTCAGCCTGCATGCTGCTCCCTCCCAGCAGTTCTCAGTGGCAATTCTCAGCAGAAGTTCTGCCACCACAAGTTCTGTTCTCCAAATCTCTTCCCTCTCCAGTCCGGGTCTCTCCTTATATATGGTATTAGTTCCTCCCTACCCCACCCCTTCCTGTCATGTCAGCAAGTCCATCCCACTGTAGGATTCACAAGTTCTGGTTCTTAATACTTGATACACTTGTGAACTTGAAATGAAGTGCAAGTACCTCCTAGCTTACTAATTAATACAAGGGGCATAGAAGATCTTCAAATCCCATTACCATTACAGATATCACCAAATATGTATCTATATAATACTGTATATATGAATATAAATGTAGGTATATATGCACATATACAAATGCAAACATAAAGATTTTACTTGTAATTGCAATAGTAACAGTATGGCATTGCCTTTTATCTACCACATTTTATTTATTCTTTTCCTGGCATATTTTATAGCAAACAACACTGTCTGTGTCAACAAACATGAGGCCACTAAGTCAAACAAATAAACAAAGAGCCTTTGAACAGATTACAAACATTAATGCACGTGTGATGATTTCAGGCAATACTGGAAGATCTATTGCTCCTTTAAATGCTCCCTAACTTTCTCGGTAATGCCTAATATGTTACCAAATAGAGCTCAAATGTTCGATCTCTAATAAAATATAAATGTTACTGAGAGAGGAACACTTGAAGATAATATAAATAATTTACATTTCATTATGAATAAAGTTTGGATTTTGTCTTAAAGTAGGTTTTAACAGAGGGATAACAAAAAAGGAAACAAACATTTATCAGGTACCTAATATGTGTCAGCATTGTGCTAAGTACTTTACAAATAGGATCTTGAAACTCACAACCACCCTGAGAGGTAGATGCTGTTATTATTCTTGTTGTACACTTGAAGAAAATGGGTCCGACAGAAATTAAGTGACTTGTCTGGGACCACACAGCTATTCAGTGTCTGAGTAACCTTTGAGCTCAGGTTCATCACTGTCTCTTCCATGCCACCTGGCTGCCTCTAGGCTAGGAAAGGAAAAGAGGAAGAGAAGATGACAACAGGTAATAACATTTGGGGGAGATTGGTGGGGTCGTGGTACAATTTCAATTCAGTTGAATTCAACAAACATCTATCAGTAAGCTTCTACTCTGTGCCAAGCACTGGACTGGGCACTGGGGATACAGTCCCTTCCTTCAAACAGTTTTCATTCTATTATCTACAAAGACAATCTTAACATCCAAGTAGGTCCAGGGTTTGCTCTCCAATATGTCAAATGACATATTGTTTTCATTGTCATGGTAACAGGTAAATATGATTTACGGTTTCTGACAAACATTCAATTTATTACTTTTCTAAGCTTCAGATGTTCAATTTTAAGGCAAGGTGACATTCAGAGTAAGACAATATTCAAGACGATCTCTTGTCACATTAAAATTACTCAATTTAGAAACTGACATATTTATGTATCATAGGTAACACAATACCTGGATATTGCTTCCAGCTCAAAGACAAAATTTGTAAAAGGTTATGGAAGAGATTATGAAAGTCCTCTGTTTCACAAAATGAAGAAGAGCAACAAAGGAGAAAATAAGTTTTTGGAAAGTTGGCCTGAGACATAGTTCAGCCAGGTCATTCCATAAATGTTTGTTTCCTTTCTTGTTATCCCTCTGTTAAAACCTACTTTAAGACAAAATCCATAATACTCCACTCTGTGGAGTATTATTATTATTAATGATCATAGTGGAACTACTGTATTGAACACTGTATTGAATTGAACACTGTAATGGTTAATGAAATTTTAAGATCCCTTTTTATTGCCAAGTTAACAGGTACTTAGCACTTAGTTTCAAATTAAGCCTCTATAAAGAAACAGAAGGTATGAACCCCAGTTGCTGACATAACAAAAAGGGGCTGAACAGGAAGGAGCTAATACCATATATAAGGAAAAGCCCCAGCTGGGAGAGTCAGAATTTCAGAATTTCTTGAGGTAAGCATAGTGGAGGCAGAGCAGCTGCACCCAGAGACATAGAGAGAGAATTTCAGTAAGCATCTGGAAGCTGGGCTGTTACTGTTGGACTGAAGACTGAATTGAGAATTAAGAAGAACTGAGAAGAGAAATGAGAATTGAGAACTGAGCCAGAATTTCTTGGAGCAAGCTGCATGGAGGCTGGATAAAGTGATTTTGATTTTGAGAACAGAACTTGTGGTGGTGGAGCTTCTTCTGAGAACCAGCTGGAACTGCCATAGGAAGCATGACTGTGGTGTCGGTACTTTGTCTGTCTGTTTTGGGTCTATGTCGATTTCACAAGCAGAAAGTGAATTGAGATGATAGTGCTGACTGTGTGTGAATATTGTTGTAATTCTGCTTTGACATTTGCTCAACATGAGCCTATTCCTTAGCCTTTCTGTCACACTCAGGATTCTTCACTGCAAAATGGAGCTGATACTTTTAGCACCTATCTCATAGGAGTATTGAGATTATATAATGTATGGTCTATATATGATTGTTTAATTCAGAAAAGAGATGCAAAGGGCTACTTGAGGTCTAATTAAGTAATGGTTATTACTAGCTGAGGTAAAGAAGACTTCATGGAGGAGGTAGTATTTGAGTTGAGTTTTGATCAATGACTATAAATTCAAAACGTGAAAAGAAGGTTGGGAACATTTTAGGCATAAAGAACAGCGTAAGCAAAGGCACTGTGGTTGAAAAGAGTCATGTGTGCTGAAAAACAGTGGATAGTCCAGTTTGGCTAAGAGCCATGTGTATATGGAAAAGAGCTGTATGAGATGAATCTGGAAAGGTATCAGATTATAGAATGATTTGAATCTGAGAGTAAGACTAAGAAATTTGGAGTCTGCTTATTAAGCCAGAAGGAGCCTGAAGATTTGGGAGCAGATTAGTGACATCATTAGACCTAAACATAAAGGACTTAATCAGTTAGATATGTGAAGAATGGATTACATAAGGGAGAAAACAGAATTGAGAAAATCTGCTAGGTGGCTATTATAATAATCCAGCCAAGCTACATAGTAAGGGCAAGATTTGGGTGGAGGTAGGAATTGAGAGAAGATAAGTGGGAGTGATTGAAGGGTAAGAGCCAACAGGGTTTTGTAACTGATTGGATATTAGAAATAAAGAAGAAAAATCATATGAAAGAGTAAGAGATTCTAATGCCATTTATAGAAATAGTTAAAGCAGAAAGACAAGTAGCCCATGGTGAAAATGTAATCTTAGTTTTGAATGAATCATGTTTATGGGATACAAACATGGAGATTTCTGGTAGACAATAAGAAATAACTTTATAGAGTGGGAAAAAAGTCAGGATGTCTAGATTTAGAAATCAATTCTTATCGTTACAGTTTTCAGTTTTTTGTCTCAATTTTTTTTTTGTTTTGGTTTCTTTCTACTGAATTGTTTATTTTTTGACATCTCTAAAGTTGTTAACTTTGGAGACAACTGACTTTCCACAAAGCCTTCTTCCTCTTCAATTGTATAAGACCAAGTTCCTGTCATTAGGCAGTTTTTGTTCTGTATTTATGATTAATTTCTTTTATTAGGTAGAACAGTACCATTTAGTAGCTAGAGAGCTGGCCTTGGAGTGGCCATGGAGGCATGGGTTCAAATCCTGCCTTTAACATACACCTGCTACATGACTCTGAGCAAGTCAGTTAATGTTTCAGTACTCTGAGAAACTCCCTGAGTTTAATTTAAAGGGAATGTGGTGACTGGCATTGGTATGGGGTCTTTCCCTACCCAGCAGTTCCCTATGCCAATAAATCACAAGTCCAGACCCTATCTCTATCATAGATGCATTCACAAGGTAGCATTCCTGAGGGTTTTGTCTAAAGTCCTGAACCTCTGCTTTTTTGATTCTTTAAATCTTCAGAAGAGAGGACAGGAAGTAGACCCGGGATTTCACTGGTATAGCAAATTCCTAGATGAGGAAACTCCATCTCCTCATGCAAGGGTCAGCAATTTAGTCTTGGGGGCTGCCTGCAGTACTTAGAGATTAAATGGTTGCCCAGAAGTATGCAGTCAGTTTGTACCAGAGACAGCACATGAATCCAGCTCTTTCTACTGGGCCATGCCACCTTTCAGTCTAGAAAAAATTATCAGTCTAGAAGTCATTAAAAAAAACAAAAACAAAAACAGTCACAAAAAGTATTGAGGAAGCAAGAATATTCAGCATATCTTTGTTTTATATAATTTTTCTTGATGACAAGAAAAAACATAGCAGGAAAAAGAAATTAAATTATATTCATTTATGCCATGTCATCAATGAGATTAAGAGCATTACTAAACAGTAATTAGCTCTGCTGAATTACCCCCCCCCCCCCCCAATCTACCAAAGTAATTGTAACTTGGAAACTTTGCCCAACTGCTTCTCTAAATTAGGTCAATGGAATTTCTTTTGGCTCTATTTGATCAAATTTTGGGGATAAATGACTTGGCAGTCCTTTCACTTGGTCTGTGTTTCATCATTGTTCTCTTTCAAAATGATTTTTCTTTATAAGTTCTTCACAAATTTGAAAGGCCTGTTAAAGTTCACATGGGGTAAAGGAAATATAATGGCGAAGGTTCTCACCTGAGAATTATGTCTTCCTGGGAAGAGTCTGGGGTTAAAAAAGTTCTTCCTCCCAAGATTTAACTAGTGGTACCTTGGGAAGAGGCAGAACTTGGGTTCAGATTTTGTCTGCTCTTTTCCTCACTCTAGCTGCGTAACTTTGCACAAATTAGTTAACTTCTCTTACCCTCATTTTCCTCATCAGTAAAAGGAAGGGGGTAAACAAGATTACCTCTAATGTCCCTTCGAGCCTTAACTACATGTTTAACGATACAGTTTAACTCTAGAAGTAGTTCACTGCACCTTACTTTTAAGCAATGTGGCTACATTATTCATTCTTATTTCTTCAATTCAAACATTTATTAAGCACCTACTGTCTGCCAGGCATTGTGCTAAGAGCTAAGGATACAAAAAGAGACAAAAGACAGTCCCTGATGTTGGTGAGCTTATGATCTAATGAGGGAGACAACATGCAAACAAATATATACAAATAAGCTGTGTGTAGGTTAAATAGGAAATAACAGAGGGGAGGCCCTGAAAATTGGAGGAGTTGGCCAAGGCTATAGAAGGTGGGATTTTAGTTGGGGCTTAATTGAAGTCAGGAAAATCAGTAGCCAGAGCAGAGGAGGGAGGAGTGTTCCAGGCCTTGGGGAAGAGCCAGAGAGAATGCCCAGAGCAGAGAGATTAGAGTGTCTTGTTTGTGAAACAATCAGGAGGCCAGTATCACTGGACTGAATATCACATGCTAAGGGATGAAGTATAAGAAGACTGGAAAGGTAGTTCTATTGTTCATCTCTAGTAAGGAGGAAGAACATAACACGATAAAATCGAAGTCTGCAGAAATCTTTCAAAGTTGAATATAATCAAAGTTTCATTTTTTTCATTCCTTTCCCTCACCGGAACGATTTTTTTTTTTTGTGTGAATCTACACCTGACAGTTAAATTTGCTGCTTGAAGAGTTTCTATTATTAATTTTGAAGGGATCTTTATATGTATCACATTAATCTCTCTAGAAGAATATCATAAAAATGTTAACAAATAATAAGTTATGTTTTGACTAGAGTCTACTTAGAATTTCATAAAATAATTGATAAAACAAAGTTGCGATACCTTATGATATTTTTAGGCACTACTAAAGGAAACACTAGAATCTTGATTTCTAAAAATTATTTTCCAAGGATGCTCTCTTTTGGAGATTCAATTCAATTAAATAAACATTTATTAAATGCCTTCTAATTTACCAGGCACTATGCTAAGTGCTGGGGATATAAATAAGGAAAAGAAAGATAATCTTTGCCTTCAAGGAATTTACAGTCTAATGGAGGAAGAAAATACACAAATAGAAACTGGAAAGAATGTGTGGTAAGGTGTGTGGAGTGGGGGAAAGAGGAGACAAATAGGTAGAACTGCAGGTCCCAGTGGGCTGGAATTCCAATTTCTGCCCTCTCTTTTAAGGAAGGTTTGGGAAGGAGTTCATTAGTCCACCCTCTAGCCATCTAATCAGAGGAGAGAAGAGGCTGAGAGGGGTGTTATCCAAACCTGCCTTAGGAGCAAGGCACAGAAGTTAGAAGTGATGAGTGTGTTCCCTGTGGGGCATCTTGCTCTGTGAAGCTGAAATCTAGCAGAATTGCAGATGCAAAGTGCAGTGAAACAGTTTAGATTCAGTGATGCTCAGATACATATTCAATAAATAACCCAATGACCATTTCACTGCAGATCAGTGAAAAGATCACTGGGTCTGGAAATCAGATTCGAATTTTGTTCAGATCTGGGATCTGACACTTAGAAACTGTGTGGCCCTGATTCAATCACTTAACCTACCTCAGCCTTAATGAATGGCACCTGTAAAATGAAGGGGTCGGACTAGGTTGCATTTGAAGACCTTTCAGATACCCATTCTATGATCTCAAACTCCTCAATGCCTTATGATTCAAAGAATTTGACACCATCTAAAATGTACACTTTGGACCGATGACTTATACAAAATAAATTCTCCCCCCAAGAACATGGCAAAGTTACATGTAAATATACCAGTGTCTCCAAATTTGCTCTAATATATCCACCTTTAGACTCTCTTGTCTTATATGTAGCTGATTGTTTTGAAATGCTGTGTTTACTCTGAGAGGGAAATGAGGAAAATGCATAACATACTCAAGCTACTGTCTGAATTGGTGAAATTTAAAGCTAACTTAATATGTATAATTTTTCCCAGACTTGTGCTAGAACAGCCATGTCCTGGAGCTTCCCTAGGATGAGTCACTGCTAGAGAATCTGCTTTTTCTGGAATAGATTTTTGTACTTTTTAAAATGTCATGGATCCCAAAATTAAGCTTCCTTTGAAGAATTTGACCATGTTTGGAGGATATACAAATAACATTTAGAAGAACAGTACAATTTGGGGATATTTATGACCACTCACTTCATATTTTGAATGGAATTGTTTTTTTATTTTAATGGTACAACCATAAAATTTTTAATAGTTTTCCAACTTGGAAGTCTTTCAGCCTAACCTTCCACACCAATGCAGGAATCTCCTTTATACAACTGAAAATTAACCAATGTATTCTCAAATATTCCTAGTGGAGGGGAGCTCATTAGTTCAGTTTTAGACAGAAATTTCTTAGAGTTTAACACTTTGAATAGAAAGTCAAGTGGTTAAAGATAGGGTGGGGAACCTGAAGCCTTGAGGTCACATGTGACCTTCTAGGTGCTTGGATGCAGCCTTTTAACAGAGTCCAAGTTTTACAGAAGAAATTCTTTTATTAAGGATATTTGTTCTGTGAAGTTTGGATTCAAAGAGCTGTACTTAAAGACCTAGTGGGCCACATGCCTTTAGGCCACTCAAACTCTCTTCTCGGGCAACCCTTGAAGCATCAGAAATGCAGATGAACTGCCACTCTGCATCAGTTAAATGAATATTAATAAAATCACCGCCTTTGTTTTTCTTTTAACACAGATAAGAAAACTAAAGGCTAAAGTAACTTACTTGCCAGGGTCAAAAGATTAGGAAATGGGGGGGCGGAGCCAAGATGGTAGAATAGAAACAGCACTTCCACTGTGCTCCTGCCCACACCATGTCCAATATATATAAAAGGGGACTTTGAACAACCTCTGGAGCTCTAAAACCAACAAAATGGCACATAGAAGCTAACCTCCTGCTGCGGACAGCCCAGCAGCCTGGCAGGGAGCAGCCAGCGCAGCACTCTGACAGCTGAGCCCAGGCCTGAGGGAACTGGAGGTTTTAGCCCCAGGGTGGCCAGATCGGCAGCCGGCTGGAGGGACTCCAGAACACCAGCAGCTGTGGTGTTTCCAGAATTATCAACACATAGATGCCAATGACAAAGTGAGAGTTCAATGCCCTTTGGACTTTGGGACCAGTATTTGTGAGCCTGTCAGCTTCTTCCCCTGGGGGCGAGGAGCCTCTGAGGAGCTGCAGCAAAGCTGCCAAGTTGCAGCTTCAGGTGCACCTTCAGCTCTTGGCCTGCAGACTGTAGGGGGAATCCAGCAATCACTCTTGGGGGTAATCACTCTTTCTTTACCCTTCTTGGATATGGGTTGCAGTCTGGAGTGGAGGTCTTGGGGTGTGTGACCATCTTGCCAGAGTGTGTGGAGGCTTCAGAGAGGGTACCCAACTAATATCCCCAGCAGCTGAGACCTCCCCAGAGTTTCAGATGAAAGCTCCCCTGGCTGGTGACAGAGTCCTACTATAGCAACAAGCCCAAAATTCAAGTAACTGAGTGGCAACATGCCTAGGCAAAATAAACAAGATAAACAGAAAAATTCAACATTAGACTCCTATTTTGGGGGCAAAGAGGATCAAAGCATGGAACAGGAGGAAGACTGTGAGGTAAGAACTCCTGCACCAAAAGCCCCAAATGAAAATATGAACTGGTTATAAACCATAGAGGACCTTGAGAATCAGATAAGAGAAGTGGAGGAAAAATTTGGAAGAGAAAAGAGAAAGATACAAGAAAAGTATAAAATGAGAGTCAACAGCCTGACTGAGGAAAATAACACCTTAAAAAATAGACTAACTCAAATGGCAATAGAGGCTCAAAAGGGCAATAAGGAGAAGAATGCCTTAAAAAGCCAAATTTGCCAGATAGAAAAAGAATCTTAAAAGCTCCCTGAGGAGATTCATTCATTCAGAATTAGACTGGAGCAAATGGAAGCTGGTGACTTTACGAGAAATCAAGATGCAGTTAAACAGATCCAAACAAATGAAAGAATAGAAGGCAATGTGAAATATCTCATGGGAAAAAAACCACTGACCTGGAAAATAGACCCAGGAGAGATAATTTTAAAATTATTGGACTACCTGAAAGCCATGATCAAAGAAAGAACCTAGAAACCATCCTTCAAGAAATTCTCAAGGAAAATTGCCTTGGTGTTTTAGACCCAGAGGGTGAAATAGAGGTTGAAAGAATCCACAGATCACCTCCTGAAAAAGATCCCCAAAAGAAAACTCCCAGGAATATTATAGCCAGGTTCCAGAATTCCCAGATCAAGGAGAAAATGCTACAAGCAGCCAGGAAGAAACAATTTCAATATTGTGGAAAAACAATCAGGATAGTGCAGGACCTGGCAGCTTCTACACTGAGGGATTGAAGGGCATGGAACATAATATTCCGGAGGGCAAAGGAGCTAGGATTAAAACCAAGAATCACCTACTGAGCAAAACTGAGTATCTTCTTTCAGGGGAAAATATGGTCATTCAGTGGAATAGTGGACTTTCAAGCATTCTTGAGGAAAAAATCAGAGTTAAATAGACAATTCGACTTTCAGACAGAAGAAGCAAGAGATGCTTGAGAAAGTAAACAGGGAAAAGAAATCAAAAGGAACTTATCAAAGTTGAACTATTTACATTCCTACATGGAAAAATGACAACTGTAACTGATGAAACCTTTCTCAGTATGAAAATAATTGAAGAAGGGTATATGAGCATATGAATAGATATATGAATGTGTGTATATATGTTTACAGGTATACATAGATAGAGGGCACAGGTCGAATTTAATAGGAAGGGTTGATACATAAAAGGTGAAATTTAGAGGTGAGAGAGAAATATAACGAGAGGAGATGGGGAGAGACAGAAAGGGGTAAATTTTCTCATATAGAAGAGGCAAGGGGAAGTGATTGCAAGAGAGGGGAAGAACAGGAAAGCAAAAAAGGCAAAACCATATTCTCATTTAATTTGGCCCAGGGAGAGAATGACCTACATACTAAATGGGATATCTCACCCTGCAGAAGAGTAGGGGGGAGGGGGATGAGAGGGGGGATGATGGAAGGGAGGGCATGCTGGGGGTAAGGGAGGTTGGAAGCACCCACTTTTGAAAAGTGACAGGATCAAAGTAGGGGATGGACCAAGTTGGGGGTGGGATAGGAGGGAGGGAAATATGGCCAGTCTTTTACAGTATATCTACTATGGTAATGCTTTGCATAGCTATACATGTACAACATATACTGAATGGCTTATCTTCCCAGCAAGAGTGGGTGACAAGGGAGGAAGGAAATAATCTGGAATTCGAAGTTTTAAAATCAAATGTTTTAAATATATATAAGTACTATTATTAATTCTATTTTACATATAATTGGGAAATAAGTTATATAGGCATCGGGGCACAGAGATTCACCTTGCCCTAATGGAAAAGTCAAAGTGGGTATGGGAGAAGATATGGGAGAGAGCAGATTGGATGAGGGGATATCCTATGGGACTGCTGTTCTGGGGTGGTGGGTAGGGGAAAAATGGGGAAAAATTGTAGCTCAAAATCTGGAGGAAATGAATGATGTAAACCAGAAGTTAATAAAGCATTTGGGAAAAAAATAAAATGATTAGGAAATGACCAAGCCAGAACAGAAACCCTCATCTTATGTTTCCAAGGTCACTTTTTTTTCTTGTTTTTTTTTTCCAACACCTCAATTACATACACAATAGCAAACATTATACATAAATGGAAAAGTTTTTTGCGTGTATATATATTTTTGAAAAGTTAATTTGTTTAAAAAGAATCAATAAAATGTAAATTCCTTGAAGGCTCTCATTTTTCATTCTCATTTTTCACTTTATATACCCAGTGTCTAGTAAAGCACTTGGTGCAGTGCAAGTATTTATAAAATGATTCTTTAATCAAATCAATTATCTCCTTACCTGATTCCTGAAGTGTTGTCACTATACATACATACATACACACACACATATACATATATATATATATGTATATGTATGTGTGCATATCCATCTATCTATCTATCTATCTATCTATCTATCTATCTATCTATCTATCTATCTATCTATTGTGTGGGGTACAGAGACCCTGCCCCACATTAACTACTTGGGCATGTCTCAAGGTGAAAGCAGGAAGTTTTATTGAATCTCAGGAGAAGCAGCTGGTCCTGTCACTGGGAAGTCCAGAGAGAAGAGGCTGATGTACAGAAGCCAAAGCTGGGTTATATAGCTGAAAACTGCGCAAAAACCACAACTCTCCCTGTCCTCATGTAATCTTTTAAATTGATTGGCTATTCTGTTAACATTCCCTTATTTGGCAGGTGGGATGACAGGGGGATTTCCAGAGTTTAATTTTTCCCTCAAGGTCACCTGACTGATAAAGGCTTCAAATACTTTTACAAATAGTCTACTTGAGAAACCACATTTTATCCTACACACTATCTATCTATTTATCTATCTATCTATCTATCTATCTATCTATCTATCTATCTATCTATCTATAGAGGCACAATGTCCTCTTGATTTCTCTTCACAAATCTTCATTAGGTACCTTTATAAAATTCTTGATTCATGCTATATTTGTGATTTTGTTAGAAGATATGTATTAGAGAGATATTTAAAGCTCCCAGAGGTTAGATGACTTACCTAAGGGCACACTGAGCTTGTACATGTCAAAGGCAAAATTCAAATTCAGGGCTTCTTGACTCCAAGTTCAATATACTATATACTGCCATGTTTTATCTCTACAGTGAACTGTAAATGATCTATAATAGTAGGTCAAAGTGTTTTCTTTCCTAAAAGTATTTGTGTTTGTTTCATGGATCACATATATAAGTAAAAAAGATAACACTGTTGATAAACTATTAAATCAGCAGCATCAGGGCCTTCTTTAAATTCCTGAAATTATATCTTCTTTCTCTGCCAGGTTATTCTATATGAGTTGCACAGTCATATACCTTTTGAAGTAAGAATGGCTGGCATTATTCTTCTTCTGGGAGCTGTATGATCTGACCATGAGCTGTGACTTAGGTCTAAAAACAAAAGGTAACATGGGAGAAATGTTGAATTTAGGGATGAAGCTTGGAAGGGTCCAGAAGTACATAAAACTACGACATATTGTAGCAAGAAAATATACTGAATTAATCTCTTTGGAACCGAAAGGGAGAATGGATGTATTGCAGAAAGTATATTTGGAATAAGGAAGGCTAAAAGCGTCTATTTAAAACTAGTTATGTACTCCATTTTCTCATTTCTTTGTTCCTACAATTCTCCCTTTAGGCTCCAAAAGGAATAATTCTGTCCATTTTCAAGCACAGAATAATTTTTGGTATCATTAACATATTATTATTATTATTATTATATTATGCTATCATATATAACATTATGCATATTATAATATTACATATTATATATTGATATTATATTATATCATTATTCCTGCTAACATATTCTCACTTTCACAATCTGCTAGATATTCTCCAAAGTATAACTGAAAGCTGAACAGAATATTAAAAAGTATCAGTATTTAATAATATAATTTAGTTTGTATCTAAATCTAACACACAAAAGGAAAAATATTGTGATGACTGCTCTTTCATAAAGGGAGAAGTAAAAATACAGAAGAGTTTACCAGTTTGTCTGAACCATGGACCAAATCATTAAAATTCTTCTGACAGTCAAAGTATTTTCAGAAAATATTTGGTTGGTCAAATGTTCCTATTTTGCTAATTCGAAAATAGTGATTTAATTGTAATTTGACATCCATCAAGCCATTTGTAAAAGACATACTTTCTTTGATATTTTGCATGCATAAAAGATTCCACATGACATGATTTATATGAAAATTAGCAAAGTAAAACTGAAGAACCCATGGGATATATTACTTTCCCCAGAAATGTCAAAATAGTACTAATGTTGCAATGTTGCTGGCATTTCAGGATGAATCTTTTAATTTAGATTTAACATAAATATCACTGTTAACATTTTAAAGGGGAAAACGTCATATTAATAAAAGAGAATAGAGATTAGTAGGCCTATGAATTCAGAGACCAAGAATTTTAATTCAATCTGAATCAAAGGTATGAAATGGATTCATTTTAATTCAGGCTATCCAACTTCATTTAATTATTTAATAAAATAGAGATAAATGCATCAGGTTTTGATGTGAAGGTTATGTAATGAAAGTTACTAATTGCATGATATTTAAGTAACATGCTAAAGGAAACCTGAAAAGTGAATGAAAGTTTTGCCGAAATGAACAGACTTCATTACTCCCTTAGCTTATGTATCTTTGACCACAAAGCATCACTTTGTTGTATTGTTCTTATGAGTTGTTTTCTCAGTCTTGTCCAACTCTTCATGACCCCATTTGGGGTTTTCTTGACAAAGATACAAGAGTAGTTTGCCATTTACTTCTCCAGCTCATTTTACAGATGAAGAAACTGAGGCAAACAGGGTTAAGTGATTTGCTCAGGGTCACACAACTAATATGTATCTGAGGTCACATTTGAATTCAGGAAGATGAATTTCAGTCCTGACCCTCTATCCACTGTACCTGCTAGGGACTAGACTAGGAGGGCAATTATGAGACAGCAAGCTCAAGTTCCAGGTCATCCCCATGCAATTTTCTGGTGCAGGGCACCTTAGGGACCCATGAAAGTCAACATTCAATAGAAGGAGAGAACAGTAGCAATGCCCCAGATGAAACAAATGATGACCAAAATAAAACCCTACTACTTCTGTCAGAAGTTCTCCTGGCCCAGGCCTTTCTGGCTATTATCTGATCTGCATTCTAGACTTTGGGACATCAAATTTCAAAGGATTCAGAGTAAGGATAGATAGTATAAAATATTATTATGCAAATCAACTTAGGAAAGATGAGAAATTCCATTGAATAAAAATCAAGAGAAATAAAATATCCAGTTAGAATGGAAAATAGGAGCTGTCTAAAGTGAGTGATTTGACTGTACAGTAAACTTTTCAATCAGTTTCCATATAAATTGAATGATATAATATCAAAACATTTAAAGGAAAAGCTAAATTAATTTCAGGAAGAAAATGATAGAAAACTAGTATAATAGATTACCTCACTGTACCCCTTTCAAAGCTAGACAACCTTAAATAAATCCAAACTAATATAAACAAAAATTAAACAATTAAGAATTTAAGAATTTGAGCAGAATTTTAGAGCAATTAAATGTGATAGATCTCTAGTGATTATTCAATGAGAATATTAAATAGAATAGATATTTCTTAGCAATGTGTGGTACCTTTGCAAAAACTAACCATGCATTAAAACCTCATAAACAAATGTGGAAAAAAGAAATAAGAATTATTAAATACATCTTATATTCAATTTGAGGGCCATTAAAATTAAATATTGAAATGCAACTTAAATTAATTCCAAATAACTGATGAACCAAAGAACAAATTATAGAAAGGATATATAATTTCCTTTAAGATAATGAAAGTTTTGGGGCCATAGACAATCCCTAGGGGAAATTTGGGCCTAATATTTTCACCATGAAAAGAGAAAATGAATTGATCAAGGAATTGATAATATAATTTTAAGTCATAGAAAACCAACAAATTAAAAAACCCAATTAGGCACCAAAAATATAAATTATGAAAATCAAAGCAGAGATTCAAATTTGCATATTTGTAAAAAATAGGGAAACAATTAGTTTATTTGATTTTGAAAAAGAGAAATGAAAACAAAATTGTGATACTTAACATATAAAATAATTCAGGATGTTACTAGAAATTTTTTTGCCCAATTGATGTGAAAAAACTTGTCCTCAAAAATATAAAATGCATAATTCAATAAGAAACAGAAAGTTTACACAACAATCTTAGAAAATGTAATTGAACAAACAATAAATGAATTCCCAAAGAAAAAAATTCTGGACCAGAAAGATTTACAAATGAATTCTATCAAACATTTAAAAATAATTTCAATATTATACAAATTATTTGCAAAGCTAAGAAAAGATGGTTTGCTACTAAATTCCTCCAATAATATAAATATTATTTTCATACATAAACCAAAGAAAGACAAAATGGAGAGAGAATTATGTACCGATGCCCTTCATGAATATTGACCCCAAATAAAATAAAATATCAGCAAAAGACTGCAGCAACATATCACAAAAATTATGTACTACATAAGCAGGTTGTATTTATACCAGACACAAAGGGATGGTTCAATACTAGGGAAACTCAACAGAATCGACCATATTAATAATAAGAATGACAAATGTATGATTATGTCAATAGATGAAAAAAACTTTTTGACAAAGACCAAACTATTTCAATTAAAGAAAAACAACCCAACACTAGAAAACATAGGAATCTTTAACTTGGTAAGTAGCATATATCAAACAAAGAACCAGAATTATGTGTAAAGAGGAGAAATTCGTTTATATATATATATATATATATATATATATATATATATTTTTTTTTTTTTTGCTTTTTGGAGGGCAATTAGGGTTAAGTGACTTGCCCAAGGTCACATGGCCAGTAGATGTGTCAAGTGTCTGAAGCCAGATTTGAACTCAGGTCCTTCTGACTCCAGGGCTGGTGCTCCATTCACTATGTCACCTAGCTGCCCCTAACTTTGTCATCTTTTCTATAAAATCAGTTAAAGTAAGAATGTCACTTGTTACCACTTCTATTTGATATAGTGCTAGAAACGTTAGTTACAGCAATAGGACAAGAAAAAAAAAACGGAGGGAATAAAGGCACTTGATTCCATGTTATTCAATATTTCTATCAATAACTTAAAGAAAGGCATACTTATCAATTTTTCTTGCCACACAAAGCCAGGTAACATACAAATTATAGACTAAGACTCTAAAAAGATATTTCTAAGAAATAACACTGGACTGAATATAATTAGATGGGATGCAGTAGGGTTAAATTCAAAGTTTGACATATGAGGTAAAAAAAAATGCAACTTCACAATGATAAGGTGGAAGATCCTTGGCTAAATAGAATAAAAGATGTGGATTTACATGACTGCAAAATATATGTGAGTAAGCAAATGTGTTGTGACCAGAAAAATAAAAATAAAAAAAAAGATAGAGAGATCTTGAGTTTCTTTAAGAAGGCCATAATCTCCAGGAATAAGGACTTGATAGTCCCTTTGTAATTCTAACCTGGTCAGATCACATTGAGAGTATTCAGATCAGTTCTGGACACTAGAGATTATGAAGGAAAGCGATTTGAGGAGGACAAACAGGATCTTGAGCTATGTTATGTGAGCATCAGTTGAAAGATAGTGGGCACATTCCACCTGGAGAAAAGAAGATTAAGGGGAATGAAGGGGAAGGGAAATGATAGCTATGCTCAGTTATTTTATGGCTGTCATATGAAGAATGGTAAGACTTATTCTGTTTAGTTGCATATATTTATATATGTTTAGATATATTATATAATATTAATAAATGAATATTATGTTAATATAATAGCTATAAATATATAATTAAAATAATTATATTAATATAGTAACATTATATAAATATCATATATATATATATATATATATATATATATATATATATATATATATATAAATACAAAGTAGAGCAGAGAAGAAAGTCAAACAGACTACCTAAAAGCATTAATTAAATCCTTATCATCTGCCAGGCTCTGTGCTATGCACTTGGAATTTGAGTTCAGGCTGCTAAACTCTGATGTAACATTTGCGTGCCTAAAAAATACAACACTATGCAAAATCAAACAATAAAACGCACAGAATTTATGGGGAAATGGGGTAAGGGGTGCTTAAAAACTTCATCAGTGACACATTAAAAATAGAGGAATTTTAAAAGTGGTAGCATGGTTTGATACATTTTAGAAATCTTTTATTTCATGTTGGGTTTTTTTGTCCTTCTTTGGGTCTGTGTCTTCTTTCACAAGATGACTAACAGAGTAATATGGTTTGCTTGTCTGAACGTGTATAACCTATATGAAATTGTTAACTTTCTCAGGGAGAGGGGGGGTGAGGGAGCGATAGAGAAAATATGGAACTCAAAATTTAAAAAAATTAAAAATTGTCTTTACATGTAACTGAAGAAAATAAAATACTATTTAAAAAGAAATATAAATGCCCCATAAATAGCGGCTCATTCTGCAGCCCTGGGGCACTACGTGGCTCACCCTTCAGGCTACAAAAGAAAATTGGGCAGGGGGAAGATCTCGATCTCCTGGCTGAGGACATGGAGGAAAGAGGCTGTGTGGGCAAAGAGCAGTGTAGACAAAAACCTTCTTGTCCACACCTCCTGCTGTGCCTGAAGATAGACAATAAGTGTGGCAGTTTATGGGGACAAAGGTTCTTATGAAGAGGTAGAGAATGAGGACTTTGGAGCATAAGCAAAATCAAGGAATCAAAAAAAAAGTTTTGGAGTGTTTTTCATCTGATTTGTTTATAGCTAGGTCTCAGAGAAGGAAGCAATATAATACCACAGTCACGGATATGTTAGATCAAGTGCTGTATCTGACATGTGTTGGTATATCACAATTGACAAGGCATTTACCTCCTTGGTGTAACAGGAAAATCTGCGTTGGCAAAAGAATTTCCTCACCAGGGTGTCTGCTACACCAAGGAAAGCACAGATTCAGAAGCCCTCTCACAACTCCTCCGCTGCCCAATACTAATCGATAAAGCGTATGAAGAGGAGTAACGGATAAAAAGGCTTGAAGGTTATATTGGAGTTTGATTGTGGATGATCTTTGAATATAATTAAGAAATGAATGGACTGGAAACTGAGGATGGTTAAACAAATTGGGGAATGATCAAACAAATTGTGGTATATGATTATGATAGAAGAAATAATGAGATGGTTGAATTTAGAAAAACATGGAAAGACGTGCATCAAATAATGAAAAGTAAAATTAGCAGAACCAAGAGAATGCTGTATACAGTAAGAGCAATATTGTTCAAAGAAGTGTGAAAAGTTATTCTGAGTACTATAAATATTCAAATTAACTATAAAGGATCTATGAAGGAAAACACTATTCACCTCCAGAGAAAGAACTGATAAATAGAAGTATGCATAGTTTGCAAATATTTGTAGATCTGTGTCACCTGATAATCTTCTCTAGTGCAGAGTGGGGAGGGAGAAAGTTCAGAATTTAAATGTGACAAAAAAAACTAAATTAAAAAAGGAAGAATAAGTGAATGGAAACCATTGAATGTTTTTAAGGAATTTATTGAATGCAGTAATATAGTAAGCAGACTACACCAAATGTGTCAAATCTGAAGATATCTTTACTCACCAAAGCCAAAATGATGTTAATATATTTGTTTCATCTCATTTGATAGTGTAGGGATTGAGTGCTTCTAATACTAACAAGCAATTGTTGATGGCAGTAAGGCAGGGCAACAGACTCCTGGATCTGATTTCTCTGCAAACTACCTGATCAGTTAAGTGAATAGAATGTTCTGACATGTTCACAAAGGGGTATTAGCAATGAAAAAGATCGTTTTCCACTTTGACCTTAAGAAGAATGTGAACTTGGTTTGTCAGAGCTGCAGTGGGGTCATTTAATTTGGGACATTAACTGAAAATGGGAAGTCAACAACACAGTTCAGTTAAACATCTCCAACCACATTCCCCTTCATTCACTCATTCATTCATTATTTTTTGCAATCGAAGAGTGAAAACACATTCAAAGCTAGATGAAATAGTTAACATAAGGGTTTATGTAGGCTGGTTTTCTTGAAAGGGAAGGCTTTGAATTAGTCAAAGTGGAGCTGGAGGATTTCAGATTTCTCTGCCAAAACAATCACACTTGTGAAAAAGCTGGGTGCAGCTGAGAAGCACCCGCTGACCCTTAGCACCAAACATCAGCAAAGGAATGTCTGAGGTCACTGTCTGAAGGGGAACCTTTGATATACAGTATCTATCTGCTCCCTGATATAGCCCTTGGGGCCATTACCCAGAAGCACAAATTATCTAAGTGTAAAACCGTTTTGTTGAAAACACAGCTATGTTTTGTTATATACCTCAGTGTCTGTTCTCCTAGCTATCTCCTGCTCCTGAGCAGTTTGAGGACTCTCAAAAGAGAAGGCATTCTAATCCAGAAACTGGCCTACACATATGTCAAAATGTTTGTGGAAATGCCATGCCAACCTCATAACCCTGCTCTAGGCAGAAGAGGCAGTGAAATATTAGATAGGGACTTAGACACAGACAGAGGCGAAGATTTCATTTTTTTTTATAAACTGGAACGAATGGATATTTTTTTTTTTTGAGGATTTAGGGACTAGTAACAGGATAGAGTCTCAAAAATGAAAAAAAAAAAAAAACAAAACTATCAGACATGCTAAAACTTGCCCCACTTCCTCTCCTCCCACCATCTGCAGGAATTGTGTACAAATAAGGTCTCAGAAAAAGATAGTAGACAAAAATGTAGGTTCTCTCTTTTGATGGGGAATAGTCAGCTGGGCCCCACATGTGCCCAAGAACCCCACTGTGGCTAGAATTCTTGAAACTGCATTTTCTGGAATGAGTAAAGTTCATCCTTGTTGACTTCCTATTGCCTTCAGGAGCAAATACAAAATCCTCTCTTTGCCATTCAAAGCTCTTCCTAACCTACTCCCCACCTACCCATCCAATCTTCTTGTACTTTATTCCCCAGCATGTACTCTTCCATATAGCAATATTGGCCTGGCTTTTCAATAAACAAGACATTATATCTGTCACATTCTCTCTGGTTGTCCCCCATTCCTCCTCTGTTTTGATTACTGACCTCCCTGACTTCCTCTAATTCCTGCCTATTACAGGGATCTTTGACCCTCTTAATTGACTTCCCTCTGTTAATTATTTCCTATTTATCCTGTATATAGCTTTCCTTGTATATATTTGTTTGCATGTTTCTCCCTCGTTAAGAATGTAAGCTCTTTGAGGACAGGGGCTGCCTTTTGCTTCTATTTGAATCACTAGAGTTTAGCACAGTGTCTGGCACATAGCATGGACTTAATAAATGTTCATCGATTGATTAATTGATCTCACCTACCTTTCAGTCCTCTCCCCCTTGTGGCTTCACTTCCTTCAGGTTCTGGCTGCCTTCCTGCTCCTGCATTCATGGGGCCACCTAAACCACCCTGTTTTTATACATACCTCCTTATAAAATTTGCAGTTAGGTAAGACTCTGACAAGCTAATAAAAATAGAGGGCTAATAACTGATAATAATGCTTATTAATAAACTAACAATGATAGCTAAGAAGAAGCTCATAATAATTCATATTATGTTACCCTTTCCTAGGATATTTGTATTTTAACAGGGGATTATGCTTTAAATTCCTCTACTATCAGGATGTTAAAAAAGGGAAATCTGAATGATAGAAATTCAGACATCAGGAACAGGACAAAGGGGGCTTTAAAAAGATCAGAGTACCTTTCATGTATACTTTAAATTATGCATATGGCCACATATTCTACTTTTTCTATTATTGGTAGCGTTTCTTTATGTTTTCTTTCCTCAGACAGCTTTTAAAGCAGCAAAATAATAATAATAATTATTTTTTTATGCCAATGAGCTCTGGAGTGGAGACAAATTTGGTTCCAAATTCTCTTCCTCCCTTCCTCTACATTACATACTTTAATTTGCATTACTAAAATTTTCTCTTTCTCTCTCTTAAATCTAGACAATGGACAAAACAAGTAAGCCCTGATTTGTAATGTTTGCCACTTTCTGAGATACAGAAGCTCATATTGGAAATTTAACAGCTCACTGTACACAATAATAGCAATATTTTATTGATGCTCAGTTGTAAAAAAAATAGAACTACTCTGATCAATGCAATGATCCAAGATAACTCCAAAGGACCCATGATTAAGAATGTTATCCGCTTCCAGAGAGAGAACTGATATGTTCTGAGCTAAAACTGAAATATAATTTTTTCACTTTCTTTTTTTTCTTTTTCACAATGTAGCTAATACAGAAATGGATTTGCATGACTTTACTTGTATAATTGATATGATGTTGCTTACTTTCTTAATAGGTCTAGAAAGGGCTAAAGGGATAGAGAGAATTTGGAACTAAAAAAACATTTTTTTAAGTTTACTGGGATTTTCAGTGCCAAGATGGTGAAGTGTGGAAGGAACTCTCTGAAGCCTTCCAAAATTCCCCTTCAAACACCTTGAAAACTATCTCAGAATTGATCTAGGAGCAGAAAAGCAGCTTACCAGCAGAAGAGGAAAAATCTGTCTTCTTCAAGTAGAAGGTGGGGTGAGGTTCAAGAGCACTAATAGCCAGCTTCATAGCAGGGGACCTGAAGGAGGGCTCCAAGCGTTGCTTCACCCTCCTGCAAACCAGCAACCCCCTAAGCAAGCTGCAGTTTCTGCTTCACAGCAAGACCCCACCCCAGTGGCCAGAGTACAAATCACTAGTCAGACCTTGACCCTTTTGCTGACCACCACTGAGGTTTCATCTCAGGGTTAGCCAAGAGCAAGACCCTGCCCTTGGGGCTCCCCCCAAGAAAACTGGGAAAAGAAATGAGAGCATTGCAAGAGAATCATTAAAAAAGAATCAACAGCATGGGAAAAAATATACAAAAATTCACTGAAAAAAAAATAGAACTGGACAAATAGAAATGCAAGTACAAAAGCTCACTGAATAAAATGATTCCTTAAAAATTAGAATTGATAAGAAGATGTTAATGATGACATGAAACATCAAGATATGATACAACAAAATCAATATTGAGTACCCAATAAAGTTCTCTTTTATCTTAACTGGAGACTGACTTTGAAGCCCCATGGCTCCTTTTCCATGGGCTGGTCGCTTCTAGCATTTGCCTGGATTCACCCAACTCTTGACTGGATTCACAAGTAGGCAACTCTCCCAGCTTTTGCCTGGACACACATGTAGGCCTCTCTCCACTACTGCTTCTTACCTCAGTTTACAGGGACTGCTCTGCAAAGTTTCTGGCTCTAGGAAGACAAAGCTTAACAGAGCTACAACAATATCTACCCACAGTAAGCTTAACAGAGCTACAATAATATCTACACACATTAAGCTTAACAGAGATACAACAATATTTACACACTTTGCTGGCACTATCATCTCCATTCACTTTCTGTCTGATGAAGTAACACAGACCAACAGACAAAGCTTCTGTCTGAGAAATCAAACATAAATCAACAGTAAAGTCCCAGGACTTCTGTAAACAGCAGTAAAGTCTTCTTTCAACATAATGCTTCATTCTTATAAAGTAACATCAACACAGGCAGAACAGACCGGCAAAGTGCTGACATCACAAATGTTCTCCCTCTCAGTTCTGCTTGGTCCCAGCTCATGTTGGAGTTTTTCTCTGCTTCTTCCTGTTACACACTTCCTGCTTCACCCTTTCTGTTGTGCTCTCTTTTGGCAAGCTTTTCCCACCAAGGGCCCCATGTGATGACATTAAACCTACTATGAGCAGGGAAGGTCCCTAAACTCCCTTGGGTCTATTAAGGACAACACAATGTATAATGTTTCCAACAAATACTAGATATAATCAAAGGTGTGGCTCAAAGGCACTTGAATAGCTGAAAAAAGCAGCAAAATACTACTTTACTTGCCATTATAGTGGAGTACCAATCAAATTATCAAAAAAATATTTTGTAGAGCTAGAAAAAAGAATAACAAAATTCATCTGAAAAAACAAAAGGTCAAGGAAATCAAGAGAATCAAGGAAAAAAATGTGAAGGAAGATGGTCTAGCCATATCAGAGCCTAAATTGTATTATAAAGTGGTAATTATTGGAACAATCTCCTACTGGTTAAGAAATAGAGTGGTGGATCAATGGAATGGGTTAGGTACAAATTATATTATACTAAATGACCAAGGTAATCTGCCATATGATAAATCCAAAGATCCAAGCTTTCAGAACAAAACTCATTATTTTAATTGTCAGTGAGTCCTTGCTTTCACTCTGCCATCTTGGCTTCACCTCCCAAGATTTATATAATAAAGAGTAATACCATAAGCAAACTAGGAGAGCAGGGAATAGTTTATCTGTGAGATCTATGGATAAGGGAAGAATTTATGACCAAAGAAGAGATAGAGAGCATTATAATATGTATATTAGATCATCTTGAATAAGTAAAATTGAAAAGGTTTTGTACAAACAAAACCAATGCAACCAAAATTATAAGGAAAGCAGAAAACTGGGAAAAATTTGCAATAAGTATATCTGATAATGGTCTCATTTCTCAAATACATAGTGAAGTGAGTCAAATTTATAAGAATATAAGTCATTGTCCCATTTTCAGAAAAAGAAATCAAAGCTATCTATAGTTATATGAAAAAGAAAATTCTCTAAGTCACTATTGATTAGAGAAATTCAAATTAAAAGGACTCTGAGGTACCACCTTGCACTTGTCAATAGTCTTATTGACAAAAAAAAAAGAAAATGATGAATGTTGAAGGCGTGGGCAAATTGGGACACTAATGCATTTTTGGTGGAATTGCAAACTGATCCATCAATTCTGAAGAGCAATTTGGACCTATGTGCAAAGGGCTGTAAAACTGTGCATACCCTTTGGTCTGGCAATACCTCTATTAGGTCTGTATGCTAAAGAGATCATAAAAAAGGGAAAAGGTCCTACTTGAACAAAAATATTTATAGCAGATCTTTTTCGTGGTGGCTAAGAATTGGAAATTAAGAGAATTCCTATAAAATGGGAAATGGCTAACCAAGATGCAGTATGCAATTGTAATGAAATATTACTGTGCCACAAGAAATGACAAGCTAAATGATTTCAGAAAAACCTGGAAAGACTTGCATGAACTTATGGAAAGTGAAGTAAACAGTACCCATAGAACATGAAGCACAGTAACAGCAATATCAATTGATGAAGAGTTATAAATGACTTAGCTATTCTGATCGATACAATGATCCAGGACAATCCCAAAGGTCTAATGATGAAGCGCACTACCCCACTCCAGAGAAAGACCTGACATTGGTTGAACACAGACTGAAGCCGGCTATTTTCACTTTCTTCCTTTCGTTCTTTTCCTTTTATTCAAGTCTTCTTGTACAAAATGCTAATGTGGAAATATTTTACATGACTGCACATATATAAACTCCATCTGACTGCTCACCATCTGAGGGGGGTGAGGAGAAACAGGGAGGGAGAGAGAAAATTTGGAACTCAAAACTTAAAAAAATGTTAAAAATTGTTTTAACATGTAATTGAGGAGAAAATAAAAAAAAATAAAAATGCTTGAAAGTAAATAATAAATTAGAGAAAAACAAAAGAAATGGATCTTGCTAACTGGTTTGAATTAGCTCCAGTACACCTTTTAGTAAGCCCATTTTGTCCAATCCTCTCCCATTTTTCTGCCTTTTTCTCACTATTCTCCAGGTGAACTTAATTCAATTCAATAAATATATTTCAAAGGCATCTTATTTTCAGGCTACTCCCTTATTTTTATGAAGACAAAAGAAAAAACAAAACACTTATTCTGTTTGAAAATACTCAACCAAATACCTCTGTCCTTAAGGTGTTTAAATTATAGCCAAAAATGATGTCTCCCTCTTCCAGTTTTCCTGGAGCACTTTGTCTGGACTTTTTCTTTGGCTTCAATTACATTTAACTTTGAATTTGAGTACTTATTTATTCTTTTATCCTCATTTGATTGTAAAGTCCTTGAGAATTGGGCCTATGTTAATATATTCATTGGGGAGCACAAAAGAGCAGGAGGGAAGCATTAAAATAGCAGTAACAAGGCATAGTGAGTGGAAGACCTGTTTTGAAGTCAGAAACACTTTCTTTTAAATCCTAATTTTGATACATACTATTTACATGAATAATGGTCTAGTTTTATATCTAAATGTAATTTATATCTATTAATCTAGCTTTATTTCTTCCCAACAACTAGTACAAAGCCTTACATATGATGGTGTCTAATGCCTAAAAAATAGTTATTGAATTTAATTGAAATTTATATTAGATCTATTTCTGCATGTGCTAAATTGCTTTATTAGATGGTGAGAGCCACGAAAATTTAATGATTCACACATAGTTAACATAAATATTCTTGGTAAAAAGATTGTTAAGCAATAGATTATGATTTGCAACACAGTGGAAAGAACATTGGACTAGGCAACAAGAAAATTGGGTAAAAATACTCTGCTTTGAACATTAACTAATTTTGTGACTATAATTAAGTCCTCTGCAATTATGTCTTTCTAAACTTTCCTTTAATACTTAGTATAGTAGATATGTAAAAACTGTTCAATAAATGAAAGAATACATAAATGAAATTAACTTACACTAAATTTACATCTTTTTTTCACCACATAGTAGATTAAAGCTAAAACACATTTTGATAGCAAAAATATGCCCACTTAGGTATTTTCACTTTTAAAGGTCCTATTTGTTTTTGTGGTTATTGTTATGACTTATCAAACTATATTAAAAAATCATTTTCATGATTATTTTCTAGGACTCAAACTTAGCAAGCCACCCTTACCCACTGGGTTCAATCCTTTCTCATTCCTTGCAGATTTTAACTGGGCTCTTATTCAGAGTCCAAGTCAACTTGGAAAGATGCTCCCTGTATTTTCTTCTGTGGCAGTGGAATAATCCCATCTTGATTCCATTCCCAACCATTTCCATCTGGAATAAACTTTTTGTATCCTATATTACAGAAACCTTTGTCAAGGATATTAAACTCAGTAAAACAAGTAGGCTCTGCTGTGGTCTCCCACACTGGCTACCTAGTTGGCATGCTTAATGCATTTGTCCTAGGAAATTAGTCTGACCTAAGAACAGGTGTTGGCTCTACTGAAGACTTTTGTCCAACCCCTTTGAAAGCAAAAAAAGCGTTGGGGGAAAATCTCTGAATATAAGCAGGCTTTGGTATATGATTAAATTGAGGTCTTTTGATTTCTGTATCTTCCTTTGAATTTACATACCACAGCTAAAACTGTCCTCCTGAAGACTGGATTCTGGACTTTCTTAGCCAAACTACTCTTATTTTGTGCCGGATGTTTATAAAATTCTTGTGCAGCTTTCAACTTTACAACTTGGGAAGTGCACATTTTTAATGGAACCATGTTAAAACATGTTTACCCACAGAACTGTATTATTTGTAAAGTCTTGGAGTCAAATTTTTGGTGGCAATTTTAGGATTAACTCAATGGTAACTGGAGAATAGTTTCAAGGAACTAAAAACCAGATAATAATATATTATTAGTGGCCCAAGTGGCACTAAACACTATGCACTAAAAATATTAAGAATTATGCTTTGATGGACTATTGTATACACCCTGAGTTATTATAGTTTAGATTTTCATGTTTTCCCCCTTAAGGGAGATATGGTTTATCCTAAAGACAACCCTGAAATTAATTGGAATTCAGCCTCGTAGCTCTGAAAAGTGCTATTTAGAGAAAAAGAAGCAAAACTTTGTGACTATAGTGTGTATTACTAACATAGCATAAGACATGATTTCCAAATACATGTTTAAGAAAAAGAGAAAGATAAACTATCTTTTCAAATTTCATGTTTGGTTCTTTAGCACTTCAATTCTTAATAATAAAGGCTTTCTATAGCTACTGAAGTCCTTCTCACTCTTATTATTGGTATCTTCTCATGGAAACAGAAAAACAATGGAAAGCAAGACAGCCCTATCTTCAGAACAGAGGAAGCAGAAAGCACTGGGATCTGAGCAGAGCCAGTAGAGACCAAAAAGGTGAGACACAATTGGCTAAATGCAGACTTACTCTCTTTTAACCCTTCTCTATCAATCACACACAGTCTTTTCAGAAAATGTCCCTAAATGAAAAAATAAGGATAATGATACCTATGATACTACTTCAATAGGACTGTGGTAGGAAAGATTTTTATGAACAATAAAGTCCTATATAAATATGAGCTATTATTAAGAAAAAAGAAGAAAAAATATAGAATCCTATACTTGGAAGGAATATCAGAAATTATCTAGTCCAAACCCTCATCTGAAGCTTCTTCAACAACCTCAAGAGTTGGAAATGGCTGAATAACTACAAATATCTATCAGTATTTAACATTTTAGAAATCAAAATATCTTAATATTATTATGAAAATGGTTTTGACTTTATGGATACTGTCAGAAGGACTCCAGAATCCCACGGATTCCTGGATCCCACTTTGAGAATCATTGGCCTAGAGCACTGAGGTGCAGTGACTTCTCCAGATTTCATAGCCAGTATGTATCAGAAGGTAGACTAGACCCCAACTTTTTTTCACTCTGATGCCAACCCTCTATTGAAAAATAATAAGGTTGTGATTCCTCGCATCTGAATATTATAGTTCTATTATATTAAGGTCACATTCATCGTTTTGACAGCACATGATATTGTTGACTCATGGAATTTTATAGTCCACTAAAACACTGTAGAAAATAGGACAGGGTGGATAGCAGGGGGGGCGGAGCCAAGATGGCGGAGTAGAAACAACTCGTCCAAGCCTCTCTGCCCCAGATTCCCCACAAACTATGTAAAAAAGGACTCTGAACAACTTCTGGAGCCCCAGCACCCACAGAACGACACAGAGAAGCTAACCTTCCACTGAGGACAGCCCAGCAGCCCTGCAGGAAGGACCAGCACAGCACTATGGGAGCCAGCAGTGTGCAGCGCACAGAGTGCTGGGAGCTAAACCGAGCAGAACCCAGGTCCCGGTGAGTCGAGGTTTTAGCCCCAGGGCGGCAGGGCCAGCAGCCAGCTGGAGAGACCCCAGAATACCAGCAGCTGTGTCGATTCCAGAATTATCAACATAGACATGCCTAGGAAAGAGTGAGAGGTTAGTGTCCTCTGGACTTTGGGACCTGTATTTGGGGAATGCGTCAGCTCCCTCCCCTGGGGGCTAGAAGCCCCTGAGGAGACACACCATTTTGTAGTTTTCAGAGGCAGCTCCAGCTCCCGGCCTGCATGCGAACTGTAGGGAGACCCAGCGATCAGTCTTGGGGGGTAATCGCTCTTGCTTTAACCTCCCTGGATCTGGATTGTGATCTAGGGTGGAAGTCATGGGTGGGTTTACAGCTTGCCAGAAATGGAAGTTGTCCTCCCACATGTTCTGGATGAAAATTCCCCTATCTGTCGGCAAACCCATATTGTGGCAACAAGCCCAAAAGTCAAGTAATTAAGTGGCAACATGGCAAGGCAAAGGAAACAGAAAAATGCAACCCTAGACTCCTATTTTGGGGGCATAGAGTGGGAAAAGGACTGTGAGGTCAGAAGTCCTGCTCCAAAAGCCCCAGGGGAAAACATGAGCGGGTTGCAGACCATAAAGGACCTTAAGAAGGACTTTAAAAATCAAATAAGAGAAGTGGAGGAAAAATTGGAAAGAGAAATGAGAAGGATGCAGGAAAAGTATGAAATGAGGGTCAACAGCCTGACTGAGGAAAACAACACCTTAAAAAATAGACTAACTCAAATGGCAAAGGAGGCCCAAAAGGGCAATGAGGAGAATAATGCCTTAAAAGGTTGAATTTGCCAGATGGAAAAAGAATCTCAAAAGTTAACTGAGGGGGCGGAGCCAAGATGGCAGAGTAGAAAAAGCTCATCCAAGCCACTCTACCCCCAGATTCCCCCCAAACTATGTAAAAGGGGACTCTGAACAACTTCTGGAGCCCCAGCACCCACAGAACGACACAGAGAAGCTAACCTCCCACTGAGGACAGCCCAGCAGCCCTGCAGGAAGGACCAGCGCAGTGGTCTGGGACCTGGCAGCTCGCAGAGCGCAGGAGCCGAGCCCAGGTCCGCGTGAGCCGAGGTTTTAGCCCCAGGGCGACAGGGCCAGTAGCCGGCTGGAGGAACCCCAGAACACCAGGAACCCTGGCGACTCCAGAATTATCAACATAGACATGCCTAGGACAAAGTAAGAGGTTAGTGTCCTATGGACTTTGGGACCTGTATTTGGGGAATGCGTCAGCTCCCTCCCCTGGGGGCTAGAAGCCGCTGAGGAGACACGCCATTTTGTAGTTTTCAGAGGCAGATCCGGCTCCCAGCCTACAAATCGTGGGGAGATCCAGCGATCAGTCTTGGGGGTAATCGCTCTTGCTTTAACCTCCCTGGATCTGGATTGTGATCTAGGGTGGAAGTTGTGGGTGGGTTTACAGCTTGCCAGAAACGGAAGTTGCCCCCCACACGTTCGGGACGAAAATTCCTCTAGCTGGCCTTAAAGCCATAGTGTGGCAACAAGCCCAAAAGTCAAGCAATTAAGTGGCAACATGCCAAGGCAAAAGAAACAGAAAAATGCAACCCTAGACTCCTATTTTGGGGGCATAGAGCAGGAAAAGGACTGTGAGGTCAGAAGTCCTGCTCCAAAAGCCCCAGGGGAAAACATGATCGGGTTGCAGGCCATAGAGGACCTTAAGAAGGACTTTAAAAATCAAATAAGAGAAGTGGAGGAAAAATTAGAAAGAGAAATGAGAAGGATGCAGGAAAAGTATGAAATGAGGGTCAACAGCCTGACTGAGGAAAACAACACCTTAAAAAATAGACTAACTCAAATGGCTAAGGAGGCCCAAAAGGGCAATGAGGAGAAGAATGCCTTAAAAAGTCGAATTTGCCAGATGGAAAAAGAATCTCAAAAGTTCACTGAGGAGATTCATTCCTTCAGAGTTAGACTGGAGCAAATGGAAGCTAATGACTTTATGAGAAATCAAGATGCTGTTAAGCAGATCCAAACAAATGAAAGATTAGAAGGCAATGTGAAATATCTCATGGGAAAAACCACTGACCTGGAGAATAGATCCAGGAGAGACAATTTAAAAATTATTGGACTACCTGAAAGCCATGATCAAGGAAAGGACCTAGAAATCACCCTTCAAGAAATTCTCAAGGAAAACTGCCCTGATATTTTAGATCCAGAGGGCAAAATAGAGGTTGAAAGAATCCACCAATCACCTCCTGAAAAAGATCCCAAAAAGAAAACTCCCAGGAATATTATAGCCAGGGTCCAGAATGCCCAGATCAAGGAGAAAATACTCCAAGCAGCCAGGAAGAAACAATTTCAATATTGTGGAAACACAATCAGAATAGCACAGGACCTGGCAGCTTCTACACTGAGGGATAGAAGGGCATGGAAAATGATATTCCAGAGGGCAAAAGAACTGGGAATGAACCCAAGGGTCACCTACCCAGCAAAACTGAGTATTTTGTTTCAGGGGAAATATGGTCATTCAGTGGAATAGAGGACTTTCAAGCATTCTTGAGGAAAAAACCAGAATTGAATAGAAAATTTGACATCCAGACACAAGAAGGAAGAGATGCCTGAGAAGGTAATTAGGGAAAAGAAATCAAAAGGAACTTATCAAAGTTGAACTATTTACATTCCTATATGGAAAAGCAATAACTGTGACTGATGATATCTTTCTCAGTATGAAAATAATGGAAGAAGGGTGTGTGGTCATATGAATACATATGTGAATGTGTGTGTATATGGTTATAGTTATATATGGATAGAGGGCATAGGTTGAATTTGTTGGGAAGGGAGAATACTCAAGAGATGAAATTATGAGGTGAGAGAGGAAAGTGGCAAGAGGAGATGGGGAGAGACAGGGTAGGGTAAACTATCTCATGTAGAAGAAGCAAGGGGAAGTGCCTGCAGAGGAGGGGAAGAATAGGAAGGCAAAAAGGCAAAACCACATTCTCATTGAATTTGGTTCAGGGAGAGAATGACATACATACTAAATGGGATATCTCAACCTGCAGCAGAATAGGGGGAAGGGGGATGAGAGAAGGGATGATGGATGGGAGGGCATCCTTTGGGGGAGGGGAGGTTGGAAGTACCCACTATAGAAGAGGGACAGGATCATGTAGGGAATGGACCAGGTGGGAGGTAGGATGAGTGGGAGGGAATTATAAGCAGCCTTGTACAATATATCTACTATGATAATGTTTTGCATAGCTAGACATGTACAACATATACTGAATTACTTATCTCCCCAGAGGGAATGGGTGACAAGGGAGGAAGGAAATGGATCTGAAATTCGAGGTCTTAACATTAAATGTTCCAAATATATATAAATACTATTATTAATACTCTTTTGCTTGTAATTGGGAGATAAGATGTGCAGGCATTGGGACACAAAGATTCACCTTCCTCTAATGGAAAAGTTGAAGGGGGTATGGGAGAAGGTATGGGAGAGAGCAGATTGGAGGGAGCGATATCTTGTGGGACTGCTATTCTGGGAGGTTGGGTAGGGGAATAACGGGGGGAGAATGATTGTAACTCAAAATCTGGCGGAAATGAATGATGTAACACAGAAGTTAATAAAGCATTTGTTTAAAAAAAAAGAAAATAGGACAGGAATTCTGGGGAAATAAAAGTAGAAAAATTATTTAGAATTCCTTCTCTCAGAATAAGTGTGCTAAAGATAGTAAAAGGGGAACATACAAAAATGAAAATTTTATTAGTTCAAGAAATTCTACAGTTCATACTTTTAAGAAACTACTCAATGTCATTAGTAATCTGAATAATTTTGGACAAGTGAGTTTAACCTCAATCTTCTTTAACTTCCTCAGCTTTCAAGAGGTTGGACTCAATTACCTCAAAGGTCTCTTCCAGTTCTAGTATTTTATGGCTCAATGTAGCAGTTCCTAAAATTTGAATTTCTATTTGTTTTCATCTTTCCTACTTATTTTTCCCTGAAGGAATTGCAAACAATAATTATTGACCTCTATGTAGTGCTTTACAATTTGCAAAATATTTTCACATTTATTATTTTATTTATTCCAGGGCTGTTGAGACAATTCTGTGAAATAGACATTTCAGAAGACCTGGTGCTACAGCTATCACAGTATGCTACTTTTCTATTTTTAGTCTTTCAAGATTTTTGGAGAATACTTTTTCTAATTTGTATTTCTAAAGGTCCTGATAATTAATCTCAAACGTCCTAGATATATCCCATTGGAATTTACATCCTCCTCCCACTCCCCACAACATAGTTTTAAACATCATGCTAAAGTGAGACTGTTCTTCTAATTCATATTTTAATGGACAAAGAATAGACCAAGTTAAAGTCTAAAACCACTGTAGTTGGGAGAAGTTTATGTTTCTTTCATCTTGCTTTTAATTGATGTGGAGATATTTTGGGATTTCCAAGACATGGAAAATGTGTGTTTTTTTGTTTGTTTGAGCTAGGGAACTGGGTGTGGTTGTCTTTTCCATTCTGAAATATAGACCAAATCCCACTAATTTAATTAGAAGAGAAACAGCATTGCCCTGCATTACAAACTGAGACAAAGGAGATAATTCTATAATGCCTGGCACTTTTTCAGGGGCCTTTTTTGCGTAAGGACATGACTTTATGTGTTGCTTCTGATAACAACAGAGTATCTTTGGCCCCAACTTCTACCAGAACTATTCTACTAAGACTGTAGTAGGTAGAAAACAATGAGTTCAGCCAAAATACCCATTCTTTTCAAAAGTCTTTTTTTTTTTTTAAATAAGGAATAGAAATTAGGAAAGAACAGCTAGCTATCATTCCATTAATATACGTTATTACCACCATGAATAGACACTATTTCTATCTTCTGTCCACACTCCCCTCCCCTAACTACAGATAGAACTTAAGAAAAATTGGTGTTCTTGTATAAAGTTGTTTTTTAGTTCTTTTCCTAGAGAGATAACATGGTGTAGATTTGATTGCTGGTCAAACAGGCAGATTCCAAGCCTACTTCTGAGCAAATTATTTAATATTTCCAAGGTTTAGTCTCTTCATCAGCAAAATAGAGTCAATATTTTTTCTCTCCACTTTCCAGGGCTGCTGTGAGGTTTGTATTTCATGTGCATGCATGTGTGCGTGTGTGTTTGTGTGTATTCTTCCTGAATTCAAATCTGACTTCAGACACTTACTAGCTGTGTGACCCTGGGGAGGTCACTTAACTGCTTGTCTCAGTTTCCTCATCTGTATAATAAGCTAGAGAATGAAATGGAAAAATCTCTCCATTGTCTTTGCCAAGAAAACCCCAAAATGGGGTCATAAAGATTCAGACACAACTGAAATGAATGAACAACATACACATATACATTGCTGTGAAAATGGTACTAAAATTTTATGCTATGTAAAATATGAAATAATCGAGCCTTATCCTCTATGATGCAGTTGAATTGAGTAATGATTCAAACAATTCAAATATCTGTTAAGAACTCTCAGCAAAGTCAAAGAATGAAACAATCACTACTCCTAGGAAGCTTTTAGTCTAATAGAGGAGACAGTGCATGCATAAGCTTACAAAGAATAAAGACAATAAATACAGATAAATAGGGAGTGTGTTAGCAGTTAGAGGAATGGATTGTAAAATGGAGATCATGGTAGCACTTACATTTCCGGGTTGCTGTAAGGAAAAAAATTACATTTCTAAAGTGCTTTGCAAACCTTAAAGTAGTAGACAAATATTTTTTGTTATTCAGTCATTTTTAAGTCATCTCCACTTCTTCATGACTTTATTTGGGCTTTTCTCTTGTGGAGGATGCTGGAGCAGTTTGCCATTTCCTTCTCCAGATCATTTTCCAAATGAGAAAAGGGAGGCAAACAGGGTTAAGTAGCTTGCCTAGGGTCACATAGCTAGTATGACTCAGAAGCTGGATTTGAACTCAGGTCCTCCTGACTCCACGACTGGCACTCTATCCACTGTGCCACCTAGCTAGCCCACACAAATACTAGCTGTAATTGTTGTGTTTTTGTCATTGTTATTATAAGTGATGCACAGAAAGAAAATCTGATTGGCTGGAATCAAAGGTTTTGGGAGGTGGAATAATTTAAAATGATACGAGAAGATAAGCTGTGATGAAGTTATGAAGAGCTTTAAGAGAGAGAGGGGGCAGGTAGGTGGTGCAGTGAATATAGCAACAACCCTGAAATCAGAAGGACCTGAGTTCAAATCTGGCCTCAGACACTTGACACTTAACTAGATGTGTGACCTTGGGAAAGTCACTTAACCCCACTTGTCTGAGAGAGAGACAGAGAGAGAGAGAGACAGAGAGAGAGAGAGAGAGACAGAGAGACAGAGAGACAGAGACAGAGACAGAGAGAGACAAAGAGAGAGAGAGAGACAGAGAGAGACAGAGAGGGAGGGAGGGAGGGAGAGGGAGAGAGAGAAGAGAGAAAAAAAAAGCTTGTTTTTGATTCTATACCCAATAGACAGCCACTGGAGTTAATTAAGTTGGGGAGTGATGTGGTCATATTTGTACTTAAAGAACATCCTCTTGGCAGGTATGTGAAGGATTCTTTGTAGACTGGAAAGATATTTGCAGCAGAGAGATCAAATAGAAGAAGGATGCTGAAAGAAACTAGAGAATGTACTGTCCAACAAAGAAAATATCTAATGATCCATTTAAAGCACAAATTTACTTGGGCTCATTTGGAGACACTCTTTTAACTGAGGGTGAATTCCCAAATAGGGAGCTTGAATGGATTTAGATAATCACCTTCTGTATTACAAAGCCATTCTTGATAATGGGTATATCTCTGACTCAAATACTTTATGGACAAGAATAAAGGTGTTTACAGAGGGGAGTTTTGTCAAAGTGTTTTTTGATAGTAATAGGAAATATCTCAGAGAATACATAAGGTTGGTCCATATCATGTTAAGTCTTGTCCCCACTGTTTGTGGTGTAAGGGCTAAAAAATATCCAATATCTAAGCAAAAAGAGGTGGGTAGGAACCTCATTCTAAAGAAATGAAAACTTCAGGCCTGCCTTTTTCTTAGAAGTAAAAAGATCAAAGGGAAGTTTATCTAATCCACTTTCTTGCCAGTGCAGCTGTGCTCTGTTCTGCATAGCTAATGCTATTTCCAATCCTTCATAAAAAGAACTGGGCCTTGGCTGATATAACTTATCAAACAGGGAATAAAAAAAGAAATATCCTTAAAGGTGGCAGCAGATGTGCAGGGAAAAAATTCTATAATCTTTTCAAAGTATAAAATTATTTAGTTTAAAACAATGACAAGTAATGAGCTGCAATTTTCTTTCACCATTTTCAGACTGATTAAGAATATAATAATTGATATTGCATTGGAGTTGATAATAATAATAGCAGTTAGCATTTTTACAACACCACTATGTGCCAGGCATCATGCTAAGCACTTTACAAATATTGTGGTATTTTATCTTCACCACAAACATTGGAAGTAGATGTTATTATTATTGCCACTTTACAGTTAAAGAAACTAAGGCGAATAGATGAAGTGACTTGCTCAAGGTCATATGGCTAGTTAGGCTCTGAGGCTAGACTTGAACTCATGTCTTCCTGACTCCAACTCCTGTGCTTTATTCTATTACACCACCTAGCTTCCTCAAGCTGACTGAAAGCCAATCAGACTTTTATCTTGGGTTTTTTTTTTTGATAGGTACAAAGTTCAAATAGACTTCTTGAAGATTGTAACTATATCTCCTTGAACCATTCTAATAATTATAGTGATAGTAGATATTTACACATGAAATTTTGTAAAATATTTTCCATATAAAAATTTATTTGATATTTATAAGAGACTTGTGAAGGATGCTACAGATATGATGTTCTTCATTTTACAGATCGCTGAGACCCACAGTGGCTAAGAATCTTGCCCATGTTGACCTCTCTAGTAAGTTTCAGAGCTGGTATTTGAATTCAGGCTTTCCTGACCAGGTCCAGCATTCTATCTATAGTGTTCTCTTCTATGTTCACCATTCTAAGGGTTTTATGGGGGGTGCAAAAGCCAGACTACAATGGATTAAGGAGAAAATGGATGATGTGAAAGCATATTTTCTTGAACTTCAGATAGATAAAAGTAGAATGACATAGGGGAAACAACATTCAGGTAATTTTATCATTGCTACGGCTGATGATTTTGGGAATATCTAAATATGTCTGTAGACAAATCAGAACAAGCCATTTGAGAGGGAAAGATTGTAGTTTTTAGACAGCTCAGGGTCTTGACAAATGGGATTATGATCATTTCAGCTCACATTTCTCTAGCATCCTAATATTAGGAGAGCACTTTCCTTTCAGGAACATCCTGAGATGAGCTATACAGTTGCCACTCTCTAACTCTCTGACAAACAATGAATCTGATGATTACAGACTTTCCCCCAGTTCCATAAACAGAAAATGTTCAAGCCAGGACTAAATATAGGTTTTCCAAAGCCAAGTCCAACGTGATTTCAACTGATAAGACTAGGGATACCTTTGTCTCAAAAAACAGAGGGAGGAAAAGGGTGGGTTAATATACTCTGCCCATGTATCAGCAAGTACTCTAGCATACCCAGGATGCTGCTAGCACAGGTTCTTTCATCTGCTTTTCTAATGGAAAGCAACTCAAAAAGGGTTAACAATATTATTTTAATCAAACATATATCATTTACCCAGTTCAGGTGAAAAAGTCAGCACTCTGAACTTCAGAGCATACAAGCAGAAGTTACAAGCAGACAAAAAATACAGACAGAGAAAAATAACGCAATTCAACAACAGACAGGGGTTCTAGCTATTTGACCATCACATACCTGCATAGTCAGTTACCAGAGGGAAGCACCAACATCTGGGTTTTCAAAGCCAGGGGGCTCAATGGCTACCCAGAGTCTCATCTGGCCAAATCACACAACTCTTCCCAAAGTGAGCCCCAAAGCAAAAGTATACAGCCTTCTCCTGGCTCAGGGAGCATCAGAACCCTAGTGGGCTGCTGCCTAATTACAAAGTAACAAGGTATGGGCCTTCCTGAAAAACAAGCCTCACCTAAGCAAGCTTCTCCTGTGGGCTCTGCCCCACTCTTCAGCAAACTCCTCCCACCACAGGCTCCATGTGACCACATTCAGCCTAATAAATGGCAGAGTATATTTTCAAATCAGAGAAAGTCCTCAAATTCCCTTAGGCTTATTAAGAGACAGGGAAGATTTTCAAATTATCATTCCCATGACAGCCCACAATTAACATTTTATGCACCTTTACTCTGTTTTGGAGGGGAGCACTTTGTTAAGAGACTCTCTTTGAAGAAATCATGATTAGAAGTATCTACATTAAGGAGAGCTTCTTCATTCTGTTTCATATTAAATATCCAAGTGATAGAAAACTTAAAAAAAATTTCTCACATCCAGGTTTTCATGGAATGCTCAGCAAATCTGCACTAATCAGGGAAATATTCAGGTCTTGTTCTTTCTTCAAAATTATCCATGCACATCTGGAGCATGACATTGAACAAGAGAAGTGTTTTCCATAGTGACTATAACTCAGCAGAAGAGGAACGGTGCCATCACACTTCATTTTTCATGTGAGACAAAAGCTGGAAACATTTAGACTTTTAAGTTCAGAATGGCCTTGGCCAGGCAGCCCTGGGCTGGCTTTGTATCTTGTGCCAGAGATCTGTGGGAATACAAACATTCTCCTTAGCTTCCTGAACACCTACACTCAAGTAGGTTTTGGAAGCTATGTCCCTGAATTTATGAATCATTACAAAATGGCTGCCCATCCAAAAGGATTTCATGCCTATTAGTTGACTTTCTCTCCTGCATTTTAATCACATATCATGTTTGCTGGGCTCCTTTCCATTTCCTCAAGCAGTGACATGCGGATGTCTGCCATCTGTAACCTTGCATAACATAGAAGCCTCAACACTTTATCAAGTAAAGCTTTTTATAGGAGCAGTGAACTCTGACAAGGCTCTAACTCTTCTACATAAGATAGAAACATAGGATGCAAATGGGGCATGCGGTGTAGTGTGACTGGGATGCAAAATCAGAACACCTGGGTTTGAAACCTGACCTGTCCCTTATTACCTGTCTGACTTGAGACAATAAAAGCTCATATCAGCAATTCACATTTACAGAGTTCTACAAAGTCTGCCAAGTGTTTTCTTCACAAGTTACATGAAAAAATGTATTATATTATTGTCTCTATTTTACAGATGAGCAAATTGAGGCAATCAGAAGTTAAGTGCCCTAATCAAGATTACATGACTGTTCAGTGATAGAGGTAGAATTCAAATATAAGTTTCTCCTCTCAAGTCAAGGACCCTTTGTGATATACTAGATTGCCTCAAATCTGGACAGATGTTTTATCCTCTGCAAAATGAGACCCTTTGATAAATAAGGGTTTTTAAGCATTGTATGTAGGTGTGTATATGTATATCATGGACTCCTTCAGTGAAACCTATGGACCCCTTCTCAGAATTATGTTCTTTAAATGTATAAAATAAAATATTAAGTATTTACAAAGGAAACCAACTATATTGAAATACTGTTAAGAAATCATTCTTTAAAAAGTTTACAGACCTCATGTTAAGAATTACTGCTCTACACAGTAGTCAGCTCCTGAGAATTTTGGAAGAGAGTGATACAGTCTTCTGAGTTACATTCCAGTATTTTTGACAACACAGAAGTAGCTATTTGGTCAACTGAAAATCATAGGGTTATTAAAAAAAAGAACAATGTACAAAAATTCAGCTCCTCTTTTGCCTTCAGTCAGTGGTTCTCAACTTGAATTATATGGGCTTATTTTTTTAGATAACCATATTTCAATACAATTGATTTCCCTTGTAATCTCTTAAAAAAAACCAATGCTCCAATATTATTCTGAGAAGGGGTTCTTAGGCTTCATCAGGCAAAAGGATCCATGAATCACAGAAGATGTAGAAACCCCTGCCCTGGGCCAAGTGCAACCTCCCCCTTCCCCCAACTATATATATTCAACATCCAATAGAAATCCACGGGGAAATGGGCTTCAATAAAGAAATTAACTTTAGAAATATGTCTTTTGTAATGGTAATGGGAATTTGAAGATCTTCCCTGCCCCTTAATAAACCTAAAGGAAATCGAAGACCTTCCCTGTTTTGAAAATATACTCTGCCTCCTAATAGGCTGAATGTAATCACATGGAGCCTGTGGTGGGAGGAGTTTTCTGCTGGGAGTCACAGCAGCTAGACATGGTTGGGAGGAGAGGATGCTTCTGAGGGAGATAGTTGGACTTGTGAGTAAATATCGGTCTGTAGTTTGTAAGAAGTTTGTAGGAAGGCTAATGGATGGTGTGGCTCTCTGCTATGTTGTGTTAACTTCTATGTTGCTATGATGGATTCAGTTTCCTGGTGTTGGGATTTGGTTTTCTGGTGTTTGAATAAATGTTTTGCTTCTGTCTTATATATGAAGAGTCTGTTATATTTTGTGATTGAGAATTTTGCAGCTACGTTTATAATGACCGTTGGCACTGTGCATATTGCATTGGCACTACGCCTTTCTCTGTCTCCACTCCAAACCATCCTTCATAATATTTTCAGACATTTTTCTTATACATAGATCTGGTTACATAGTATTTTTTTTCAAAACCTCTCAAAAAACCACATTTTTTTTTTCATTTTTTTTTTTTTGCTCCCCATTGCTTCCTAAGTAGAATTCACATACTTTTGCTTGGAAAACAAAGTCTTTCACAGTCTCATGTCCCTTTACCTTAATATGCTTATTTCATGTAACTATCTTCTCATTTGCCATCACCTGCATAAAATTTGCATTTTACTACTTCCATTCCTTTAATAATACTTTCTCTCCCATGGAATACCCCACTACTATCCCCATTCTGTTATCTTTGAACCTTCCTACTTATTCTTAAACTCAAACAAAATTTACCTCTTAAGCAAATCTTCCTTGATTCTCCTCCCCTTGTAGTAATAACAATAATAGCTAGCATTTATATGTTGTTATTGTTCAGCAATTTAGTCATGTCTGATTTTTCATGATCTTATATGGAGTTTTCCTGGCAAAGATACTGGACTATTTTGCCATTTACTTCTCCAGCAGACTAAGGTAAATGAAGAGTTACTGACTTATCCAGGGTCACACAGCTAGTGAGTATCTAAGGCTAGATTTGACCTCAGGTCTTCCTGACTTTAGGCCTAATGCTCTATCTACTGCACTGTCTCAGCATTTATATAAACTAGCATATATCTATCTATATATTTATATACACATACACACATATACCTATTAATGTTTAAAAAGCAAGTTACAAATATTATCATCTTTCATACTTGCAACAACTATGGGAAGTGGATATGATTACCCTAATTTTTTCAGATGAGGAACCTGAAGCAGAAAGAATTAAGCATATAGCTAGTAAGATTCTGAAGCCTTATTGGAACTGAGATCTTCCTCATTCCAGGTCCAGCATACTATATTGCCCCACCTAGGTATCACCATTAGCTTGTGTCTTGTTTCAACATTGCTTCTGGATTTACTAGGATATGTGGATCAGATTCTGCACATGTTCTGCATAGAGTTGGTATCTGATAAATGCTTGAATTGAATCGAATTGGATTAGAGAAATTCCAAATAAAAAATAATGTTCAAATATGGTGTGAAGCCCAATGGCCAAATATAAACATAGATTTTTTTTTTATTTGTTTGTTTTTGTGGGGGTAGGGAGCAGGCTGGGAGAAGAAGGCAGAACCAGCACCATCACATTTTCTTTAGTAGTAATGTTCCCTGGAGTCAAATATTTATTCCTAGCTGACTATTAAAAGCATTAAAAGTATCTAAAGCATTATACATTACAGTGGGATACTGTATTCACAGGGCATTTAATAAATTTGGTTGGATGATGATGATGATGATGATGATGATGATGATGACTGAGTGGTTAATGCTAACAGACTGCCATTAATTTTTTTTTTTCAGCTTTTTGGAGGGGGAAAAGTAGGGCAATTGGGATTGAGTGACTTGCCCAAGGTCACATGGCTAGTTTTGTTTTAAATGTCTGGGTCTGGATTTGAACTCAGGTCCTACTGATTCCAGGGCCGATGCTCTATTCACTGTGCCACCTAGCCACCCCCGACCACCATTAATTTTAGAGTTCTAAGTGTCTATTGAAAATTCCTCCATAAGGCAACAATATTGCAAAGTTTGCTATGGCACCTCATTTTCTTCTTTAAATGCCTGTCAAACAATAGAGAAAACAGTTTTAACTAATAAAGAAAGCGTTCTTCATTTGTACTGGAATTAACTACTCTCACTTTCATCTATGGAAAATTATATAACTAAAATGAAAGAAGCATCAATGAAAATGTGAAGTAGACTAATTTATTTCAATCTATTGAGCTAAAATGGGCTTCTAGACCATGGAATGAGATTTTCCAACAGTTAAATATTTATCCTTGCTGGGTTTTGATAATCATACTTTGATTGTGATATGAGAGACCCAGAGCAGGCTATGTTGATTGAAGAATTGCAACTGACTTTTGAAAGAGAAACTTGATCCGGTACTTTGTGAATAGCGTTTTGTGACTGAACAGAGTGTAGATTTCAAGGTTGACTGGCTTAGTTTACATGAAACATACATGCATGCCTGGTACAGTATCCTTGCACAAACAAGTGCTTATAAAGAAAAAAATAGCAAATGTATACACACAGGAATACATGAACACATGTAGATACATCTAACATGTACACACACGTGAAATATGAGGTATGTTGAATGTTTTATATATGTGATTCTCCCCCCCCCCCAGAAGAACCATGTCCTGGAAGTGCCAGAGCTATTACCAACTCTATTTTACAAAAGAAGAAACTGGGGCTGCAAAATGTTAAGTGACTTCTCTGCTTAATAAATATGAAATTCTTAAGCCTGAAAGTAGTCTTCGACCACTAAGCTCAAGAAACCCCAGATTCTTAGAAAGGACCTCAAGGCTGAGCTGCACTGCACCATCTAATGCAACTGCCTTCTTTTCCTGAAAAATTACACACAAAAATGAAATGTTATTTGTTAGTGAACATGACTAGTAATATATCAAAATAGTCTTTTCAAATATAGATTTTTACTGACCTTCATTTTGTGATTACCCTAACTGAATTTGTTCTTTCTTGTAACAAAGAAGCAAAACAAGCCAACACTTAGCTCATGCCTTACAGCATATATAGCACATTATGTATGTGCTTTATCATCAGTCCTCCTAAGCCCTCTAGCCTCCTAAGCCTTATTCAATGTTCTGAAATATTTCTTGCTCTAATAAACAAGTTTTTTTTTCTTGATTTTTCCCCCAGTATACCTTCCCTTCTTTCATCTTTTTTAGAGAACCATTCCATACAACAAACAATTTTTATGACAAAAAAATGAAAAATGAGGAAAAATAAGCATAATTGACAAATTCAGTGAAAAAGTCTGAAAATAAATACTATGTGCAATACTTGTGAACCTTCTACCTCTGTAAACAAGTGGGATGGGAATGTCATCTCATATCTCTCCTTTTAATCGTAGTTGTTCTTTTTAATTTTGTAACTTTGATTTATTTGTGCTAAAATGATTATTCTTTCCATTTGCATTGTTGTAGTCATTGTATATATTATTTCCTTGACCCTGCTTGCTTCAGTTTATATCAGTTCATGTAGATCTGTCTATTTTTTTCTTTTTGGTATTTTTTTTACTAATTCTTTGTTATCACAAAAGTGCTATTATTAAATATTTTGGTGTATATGTGAACTTTCTTCTTTTTAATGACCTACTTGGGGCAAAAGCCTAGTAATAGAATCTCTGCGTCAAAAGGGTCAAAAATTTTAATCACTTTATTTTCATAATTCCAAATTGTTTTCCAAGATGCTTGTACTGAATCTCAGCTCTACCAACAATTTCATAGTGTTTATATTTCCCTAAAACCCTTCCAATATTTACTATTTCTGTCTTTTGTCATCTTTGATAATTTGAAGAGTGGGAGGTGAAACCTCAGTAGGGTTTAATTTTTATTTTTCTTGTTATTAGTGATTTGGAACATTCTTTCACCTTGTTGTTAATAGGTTGCAATTCCTTTAAGAATTAAATTATCTATTGTAAATTGCTTTTGGTTATATACATACATATATACACACAAATATCCATGCATGCATGTATCTATTTATTCACACATGTATGTTTAATTGTTTATATATCTCAAAATATGGGATAATATCTACGTTTGGATAGAAATATACATATATATTTCTAATCTTAAAAAATCTACTAATCTGTTATTTAAATATATTGAGATACATCAATATCTTGACCATATAATAGGTTGGACAAAATAAAACATTGCATGGTGGGATAGATTTTATTAGGGGAGGTAGGAAGAGGGGAGGGTTTTTAGGGAAAGTTAATGAGTTCTGATTTAGATATGTTGAATTTAAAATGTCTATTGGACATGCAGTCCAACATGTCTAATAAGCAATTGGACATTCAAGGCTGGAGGTCAGGACTTAAAAGTCATAAATACCTAATAAATGTTTGTCAAATATTCAATGAAACTTGGTTTTATGGCAGGGAAAACTCTCTAAAAGTTAGGATAAGTGATGAATTATTTTCATTTTTAAGTCTGTGGTTATGAAAACAAAAATAATGAAAATCAAGGACTATTTAAAGGCAAAATGAGAGTTTCAAGAGTGCCTAGTTTTCCATATTTCTTAAGCCTTTGTTGGAATATAGCTTAAATCTCCCCTGATCAATTTTCAGGGAAGGGTAAAGACTATAACCACAAGTATTACAGTCTTTGAAGTTAAGTCTCAAATCCAGGAAGAAAATCTATGATGCAATAAAAGAAGTGAATTGCTTTGAAAGTTTTTTTTTTCTTCACTCGTATGTGTTACTGTATAAACAGGTTTTCTGGGTTCAATTTTGAGTAAAAATAACATGAATTGTTTCCTGTTGTTTTAATCCAATACCTCTAATTTTTCAGTGTTGTCATAGTAGAAATAATTCTAAAATCTACTTCACAAATTTAATGTCCTCAACCCAGATGTCAAAGCATTTTTTTAAAGATGTACAATGATCATACTCCCTCTTGCCTTTAGGATCAAATGTATATGGCTTGGTTTAAAGCTCATTGTAAACTGGTCTCTTCCTACCTTTCCAATTTTCTTATGTTTTATTTCCCTTTGCCTACCCTACATTCTTGCCACATTGGCCTTTTCCTGTTCTGTACACAGGACTCACCATTTCTCTTCTCAATACCTTTGAACTGGCTGTCCCTCATACTTAGAATGCACTCCATTTTCACTTTCACCTCCTAGAATATCTGGTCTACCTTAAGACTCAGATTAAATAAACCTTATTCATAAAACTTTTCTGGATATATTCCCCCTATCCCTACCTCTTCTCCAAGCTACCTTCTATTAATTTTTAATATCTTCTATACATTTTTATATGTGCATGAACTGTCTTCCCCATTCAAATGTAAGCTTCTCAAGGAAGGATTGTTTCTGTTTTGTCTCTGTATCTCCAGTATTTATCATTATCATGGTGCCTCATACATGGTAAAGACTTAATGAATGCTTGTTGGTTGTTGTAGATTGATTGTTTGAAGCTAGATTAACTTGTTATTGACTCAGATCATGAAGTATTTGTAATTTGTCCATGTAGGCATAGGTCTTATGGCATTTGGAACATAAAACAATGTAAGGGTTATGGGATTTAAAGATCTGCCATGCCCCATAGGACTTGCTGATGTAGCAGGAAGGGGTGGGACAAGAGGAAGCAGAAGAAAAGCTAGAGTTCCAGTGGTGACTAGCAGCAGCAGCAGTAGCAGTGGCAGCAGCGGCAGCAGTGGTAGCAGTGGTGTTAGTGAGGTAGAGGTAGAGTCACAAACCCCTTTTTGAGCCAGCCAGAATTTGTGCTAAGGACTCTTGATGGGGACTTCCAGGGACCGGAACTGCAGGGGGGCCGGAGCTGTTGGGAACACGCTTCCTGGATGCTGAGCAGTTGATGTGAGTGGGGAGAGAAGGACCTTTGCCTCAGGTAGCCTGTTCTGTTTTGAAGGCTTAAGAATGTGGTTGTTTACTACGTTAACTACATGTGCCAATTTTATAACTACTCTGATGGCTTTGACTTTCTGGTTTTGGGACTCAGTTATTTGGTATTTTAATAAATGTTCTGGCTTTATCCCCCATATAGAGAGCCTGGTATATTTTGTGATTAATAACCACACAAGCCTATTTATAATTGCCACAGGCATAGTGAATATTGCATTGTTAATAGAAACAATCATTATTTTTTTTTTACAAACCAGCAAAATCACATTGACAGCTATTCTATAATATTAAAGATAATATCTTACAAAGTAAGCTTAGTTTTGGAAAGTTAACTGTTCAATTGTAAACAAGTTCAACTCTTCAAATTTTAATTATCTTAATGTCAAGGCAGGAGAAAGGCAGAATTACAAGGGATTTCCAATTAATCCTGGGGTTCCTAAGAACTGCTACAGATACACATACCTCTCTTTGTTTCAGGGCCCTTCTGGACAACTATTTTCAAAGTCATGACAGAGCGTGTCATCCTTCCCTCCCATTTCAACTTTAATTCCTTCACTTTTTTTCTTGAACACATCAGAGCTATAGAAGCATTTTAGATAAGGCAGAAATTACTTGACTTTTTTCAGGGTACAAAGCTACTATCTCTTCATCCCGACTTTTCTACTTTCTCTTAAACACAGAACTCTTTCCCACTATAAACAGATGTAAAATAAGCCTGATGTAAAATAAGCCATTATCACCTGAGATCATTTTGGTTAGCTATAGCAATAAGAGATCAACCAAAAATAATGGAATAAGCAGTAAAAAAATATGTTAAATTAGCTCTACTCATATAATGTGGTGGTTTATTTAGAAAACTTAAGAGATATAATAAAAAACATTATCAAAATAAATACATAGATTCTACCAGATAGTGGGATACATCAGAATTCAACATTTCATAGTTTTGTTATTTTATCGGTTTAGGTGTTACCTCTACCAACTCAGAATTGAAACTCTTTCTTTTGTTGGTAGATGTTTTTCAAAGGAGACTGTGTCTGCAGAGGAAAAAAAATGATCATTCCATGGCAAAAAATGCCACAAGCTATTCCAAACTTTGACTGATTCTTGGAGAATGGTCTGGTATTAAATTAATACTTTATCCTTTTCAAACTTGGTAGAGCTTATGCTTTACTACCATAGCCTTCAAGGACTCAGGGTCACCTTCATAGTGTCATGAGATATTGAAAAGGACTTTAGGAATATAAAGTAAATCCACAGAAGGCCATCAGTGTTTCTATGTGCCAATAACACAACATGAAGAAACTGATAGTAAGAGAAATAAAAATGATAAAGCACATGAAAATTTTGGTTGTTAAGCTACCAAAACACTTGCAACATTTTTAGAGAAGTTAGTAATTAAATCCATGTAGTTTCCAATAACACCAAATTAATCTTTAGACTTGATATAATATGAATCAAAATACCAATAGTAATAGATAAAATTGTAAGAAAATACATATAGAAGTTCAATAGTCAGAATATCAATAAAAATTCTGCAGAAAAAGAAAAAGATAAAATAGTTTGTTGTGCTAGATTTCAAGTTATACTATGAAGTAATTTAAAAAAATATGTTACTATATAAATATAGAGAAACTAGGCATAAATGAATAAGAATTTATCAAGTTCTTACTTGGTGTCCAGCATAGTGATAGAGATTGGCACAATAACACAGAAAAAAAAGGAATCTTTACTCTCAAAGAACTTGTATTCTCTTGAGGAGATAATGTATACATATATAAGTATGTATATGATAAATACAAAATACATACGGGCTTAGGGAGTAATCTATCAGTTGAGGGTTTAGGTCCTGTCCTTGACATATACCCATACACCAGCTTAAGTGTATCCTGGGTAAGCCATTTAATTTTTCAATGCTCCTAAGCAATTATGAAAACTTGAAATTACAAAATAGTTACTGAGTGCTTCCCAGGTATCAGATACGGTGTTTAGAATTCAGGATGGAAAGGGAAAAACAAAACAAAACAAAACACTGTCTCTAATCTCAAGGAGCCTCCATTTTAATGGGTGAGATAACATAAATATCTAAATCCAAAAGACATACAAAACTTATGAAGGAATTCTTAAAGGAGAAAGCATGAACAATTGGGGGAACCAGGAAAGACCTTGTACAGAAATTACATTGAGCCAAATTTTGGATGAAGTCAGGAAAGCTAAGAGGTAGTGAGAGAATACAACATTTTAGGTCTGGAGAACAGCTGCTGTAAAGCCACAGATAGAAGATGGTATGAAAGGTTCAAGAATTTGCAAGTAGTCCTGTGTGGTTGGAACAAGGTGTGCATAAAAGGGAGTAAGGTGTAAGACGCATGGAAAGACAGAAAGGGGTCAGGTTATGAAGAGCTCTAAATACAAATAAAAAAAAAAAGAATTCTATCTGATAGAGGTAATATATGTGTGTTATCCCCTCAACCTGGTCTAGCTTACATGTTGAAATAGTTTTACCAGAGTTGGGCTGCTATGCATGCTACAGCTTCTTGGAGTCACAGGTCAGAGTTTGGTAAAAGGTGCCCACCAAAGGTAGATGAGCAGCTCTCAACATTGTTTGGCAAGCCCTTACACCAGAGGTGCTAATCCTCCTTGAACACTCCAGGTGGAATTTTTGTTGAGACTTTAAGGAAGCTAGAGAAGTCAGGAAATATAAATGTATATCTAAAAAAATGGTCAGTCTGTTGGACATGGTAATTTGAATTGAAATTCTTTCATTAAGTCAACAGATCATCCGAAGCACTGTGGGAAAGCTAGGGGAATTGAAAATTTAGTTGAAACATACTCTGTGCTCATGAAACAGTCTAGTGAAGAAATAAGGAAATAAGAAATAATTACATTGTACAATATTGCATGGTAAATACATTAGAGTAGGATAAAAAAGTCCTATTAAAGTTTAAGGTTGAGTCATTAAAGACTAGTGGAATCAAAGATATATTCAAAGGTCAAGGGGAGGGTGGGAGTGTGCCATTTGAGAATCTGCTTGAAAAAAAAAAAGCCTATGATTCTGAAGACAAATAACAGTTTATATACCCTATATTTTAAAGCCCAATTCTTAATTTTTTTACTTGACTATTATTTGTGTAGCATTCTTCTGGGTTTCAAATGTTATTTAATAATAACTTTATGATCACAGTTTCCAAGGATAGTCCAGCTTATGCTAAGATAAGAGCTACTTTGCTACATAGAGAAATATGTTTTATTTTAAAAGAAATTTTATGTTTTCCAGAATTGTCATCTTTAACTTTTCCTAGTCCTTTAACTCTAGTTCCTAAAGGAAACTGGATAGTCCTCTCCAATGGGCGACTAGTCATGAAGCCTCCTCTTAGTGAGCTAAAATCCAGCCTCAGACACTTATTAGTGGTGTGAACTTGGGCAAGTCACACAATCTTTTTTGCCTCAGTTTCTCATCTATAAAATGGGCTGGAAAAGGAAATGACAAACTACGCCAAAATCTTTGCCAGAAAAACAAACCAAAATCCAAAAACCAAAACGGGGTCACAAAGAGTTGGAATGACTGAAATGACCGAACAACAGTAACAACAATTAAGTGATGATTCCAGTATATTTCCTATAGAATTATTATTTGGTTTATATTATCTATGTGAGAGAGTTTCAGAAAAGTTTTTCATTTAAACAAATATGTAGATATTTAATACTAAAAGCCACACCCCCAATAAGTCTCCTCTTCCTGCCACCCCTCCCCCAAGCTCTCATTTTGGTTTCTGAGTTATTAAAATAATTATATAGTACTTACCATACTTCATCTCTCCTTAGCCTTATAACAACCATGAACAACAAAACGTCTTGTTCTGCTTCACAGTTAGAATGGGAGAAAATATTCTCTTTGAATATCTTTATCAATTTGAAATCAGGACTGTAATCACTTGCCAGATGATGAACTCAAAAATCAAATGGCCCTAATCCATATCAAAATGGCAAAGTTTTCACATTAGAGTGTGCTATCAATTAAGAAAAATGTTGGCAGTCTCCTTCCTAGAATATTCACTGAAGGAACACAGTTTAATTACTAGTTGACAACATTTAGTAATGGAACAAAGTCATGATAAAGTTTAATCTTCTGGTGATTAAATATGGGCTTAGTTTCAGAAGTAATTTATCTTTTGTGTTTGGCAGTCGTTTTAGGAGATTGGAGTTATTGTTTACATGTTTTATGGCATGTATGTCATTACAGAACCACAAGATTTTGGATAGAGATATTTTATTCTGGTTTTTGCTTACCATCACAATAAGGACACAGAATTCTGGAATTGGAACTATTTTGAGAGGTCATCTAGATTCTTAAACTTTTGTTGATGAAAACTTTTGGCAAATAATGATCTCAGGGAGTTTGTTTTAGCTTTTAGATCCATGGTTCTCTTTGCTTAGGTATGAGGGTAAAATATGTCCATGATTTTGAAATATTTCCAGGTTCCCCACTCACGCCCCCATTTTCTATCTTTCCCCAATATACGATGCCCTGATCTTCCTTGCTCCTTTATATCTTTCTTTGGCTACCCTCAAAATTCTAAAATCTCTTCTACTTTTAGTTTCATTTTAGAGTAAAAGCTGTTTTATGTCGACATTCAATCCAAGAAGATTCAATTCAAAGTAGCTACTCCCTTTCCCCCTACCCCCATTAAGTTTCTGGAAAGACTGACATGTGTTTCTGATATATTATCATTCCAAAATACTAGATTTATGGAAACTTAATACTATTATAAATGAGTGTCAAACCATTATTCCATGTACATTTAATTTACTATGCAACAATGTAAAATGATAACATCATTTTCTGCATCAATTACATTGACTCCTCTCCAAAAGCGTTCAGCAACTATTTGATTACATAAATTTGATTACATAAATCAAAATATGGAAGCATTATTTCAGAAAACACAAAATTAGGTACAATTCACCGAGACCTTTCTTTGTACCCAGTTCTAAAGAAGAGATCGGTGACATAGCAAGGAGCCCAGAGGTAGCATTTCAGAAGAATGCATGTGGTAGAGCTGGTTAACTCAGATATTTTCCTGCTATTTTGGTGGCTTCTTGCCTAGTTCCTTGCCTTGTAGCTGAAATATCCTTATTAGAAAGGACAAAAAACAAAAACAAAAAATCTTGATCGAAATTTTTTTTTGTTAAATTGCCAAAAAATAAATATTTACTATCAAGTACTTCTTAGCAAATATCATTGTCAGTTCTATTGTCTCTAAGCCATAATTTGATTGTTCCTAATCTCTTATAGATCAGAGAGAGATTTGGAAGAATTCTGGGGAAAATCTTTGTTAACTCTGCTTCCTTCTATCACTTCTATGCCAGTCACTGAAATTCTGCTTCATGGGAAAATTTAGACAGTGGGTAGAGAAATAGCCCTTAAGAATGAAGGGATAAATTATAATGTATGAACAGTCAATCCTTAATAGATTGTGCTTAGCACAGTACCTGGCACATAGGTGCTTAATAAGAGTTTATTGATTGATTATCTCTAAGTACCAGAAAACACAGAAACTCAAGTATGAAGCAAAGCATTGATGCAAATATTCACAGACTCAAAAAATAGATTCTTTTTTTTAGCAATTTGGGTGAAGGGGAAAACAATCTGATATGTTCAACTAGTTCAAATCAACTCACATGGAGAAAAGATTCAGGGCTAGGAAAGATCTAGGGAAATTAAAGATTCAAGATCTAGGGAAATAAAATTTTTGATTATAGTATGAATACAATGACAATTAGTAGTGCTTATGTCTATGAACCCTCAAAAAGTACTTAATAATTTTGTTAAATAGTGAGGAGCTCAATGTTTAGAATGGAAAATTTGTCCTGAGCAGAAAATATGTAAAAATAAAGAATCATTTTGAATATTACTAAGAACTCATATTGACTAAATAATTAAATTCAAATTAATTTTGTGCAATCCAATATGTATATCCATACATGTTTATATATACTAAATATAGGTAGATATAGAAATTGAATAGTAATGTATCATCATAATAATATGCTACTTTCATGGCAATATAAAATTGAATCCAATTTACAAGAGTATTACATTTGTGAGGGAGAAACTGGTTCATTAACTCTAAAACTACTACATAAAAAGAAATGACTCAATTCTGTGATTTTTCCCCCAAAAAAATTTTGTATGAAGTCCTTTCCTCCTAGCAGGAATCTTATATGCCAAATTTCAGTATTTCAGTAGGCAAGAAATGTAGTTAATTAAATTCTAAAAATGTTGTCTTTTCCAAAGTACAAAGAAGGAGAAAGCTTTATTCAGTAATTTATTTTCTATAAAAATAATTTATGAGGACAATATTTCAGTGATCTTAATTAGGATTTTATTGTTTAAAATGTATTTAGAGTTTGGAAAAATGTCTCTTTAAGGCTGCCTCACACAAGTTGGTGCTGAATGGTTTGAGGCCTACTATGACAGAATAATAAAGCATTTCAGTTTTGTTTGAAATGCTCTAGAATCAACTTTAATCCTTTCTCTCATAAACATTACAGAGCCAAAGGGAATAGTTTAATGATATATCCAGATCCATGTGGTATTGAAATCTGCCACAAGAAGTTTTTTTTTTTTAACTCAGAAAATAATATTTTTCATTTTTTTCCATTTTAGTTCTTTTTTTGGTTTTAATTCTAAGTGTGAATAATATTGCTTAGATCCCCTTGGGATCATAAAGCCTTTTGTCTATATCTAATACATCATTTGCCAAAAATCTGATCATCTAACAAACTGAAAGTAATATTTGTTTCAAATATAATGTGTTTGGTATTTCTGTAACAATGGCACCAGGTGTTTCATGGAAGCAAATGAAAAGAAGTTCTAATGTTCTGTCAGATCTTGGCAATAGTCTTGCTTCTAGGACACATGAAAAGATTATTTAAAATCTAATAATCCAGACTCAGCTGAGCCAATAAGGCAGACACTTAGTACTTCCGAGAAAGCTACTTTGCCATTTCTAAATTAAATTGAAGCTGAACCAACTTCTTATTTCTCATGAAAACTTTAAAAAGTAGCTTTTAAAGGGGTGAAAGTAAGTGAAAAGAAAACATTTTACTATGCCTTGTAGAAGCAAACATAGTTGATAATCAATGAGACCAAATATTATGGACAGAGCAGGTCTGAACTGGTTTTAAAGCCATGAGTATGTATGTATATGTATGCATGTATAATTTCATAACGATGTATATACATATACCCATATGTACATGAGCATAAAGCTTACTATAAATAAATATAAATAAAATTACTCTAGTGAATTTTTAATTAGGGGAGGAATATAAAAATCTTGCAAATAACATAAAAATGTGAACATTGCATCTTTCCCAAAGATACGCTTTTCAGTGTAAAATATAAAAACAGTCCCCAATTTTATAGGTTAAAGCAGGGGCGTTTCCTTAATTTATGTGGATGATTGTCTCAGCCCCTCATCTCATTCTCTGCGAGGGTTTGCTCTGCTCTGTTCTATACATTCGTATAATCAAGGTAGATGGCTTGAGACAAATGCTGAGAATAGAACTCGGGACTAACTCCAGAATCAAGTAGGAGGAGGCAATAGGCTTGGCTTATATTATGGAAAAGAATGCTCCACAACCTCATTCCTCCTGAGGCTGCGAAATCTCAGTGATGACCATAATAACACCTACCTCATGGAATTGTTGTGAGGACCAAATGAGATAATATTGGTCAAACACAGCCAACACATATCAGATGAACCACTGGAATCTAGGTCTTCCTGACTCCAATACTTTTGACTGTGCAATATGACATGCTGCCCATCCCAAAGGTGGACTATTTCCTTTCAATTTATCAGGCTACAAATTGTAGAATATTATAGCACTCAAAGTATTAAAATACCAAATAACCCAAAGCCAAGAGAAAGACACATGCTGGGCCCAAGTGGTGCTGTTCATCTTTTGTTTGGAAGAGGACCAATGACATCATGGGGTCTTGACTTATGCATGCCCTGGATTTAGATGAGGCAGTTACACAAAGCTATCAGCCTCATTCTCTGTTCCAGTCATCAAAATCAAGTGGCAAGACAAAAAATCAGGAGGACTGGCAATGGCTCTGGATGCCATGGTGTCTTTGATGTCTGACCGAGCTCTAAGTGCTCCATAGTGTCCGCTTCAGTTGCCTTCATGGCTTTAGAATAAATTGTTCTTGTCTGCCCATCCTACCAGGGTGATGCCTGGCGTAGACATCCCCCTACCTCACTGATGTGTTTGAGGCCTGTCAGTTAACCTTAACCTGGGTTAGCCCATCTGTTGAGGTAGTTTTACTGGGGTGTGGCTACTGCACATGCTATGTGTCCAGGGAGGACTAGTACCTCTCGTGTGAGGGCTTGCTGAGACCTTTTTAGGGCTTCTCATTAACCTTTGGTGTCCATCTTTTACCCAACTCTCAACTGGGGCTCCAAGAAGCTCTGGGGGCCACCTTCAGTTGTCCTGATCTATATCTTGTCACTGGAGCCCGATGACTCTAGAGGAGAAAGTGAGGCTGGTGACTTTTCACAGCCCACAGTCACTTAAATCCAATTCATTTGTAAGTCATGACATCACCTTCCTGATGTCACCAAGGACAGAACCAAGGACAAACAACAAGAAGCTGTAGCATGTGTAGCAGTCACAATCTAGTCCTAAGTAGGTCACAGCATGCTACTAAAGCTGATGTGTGAAGGAAGCTGCATAAACAACATCATCAAAGGTGTGCGTGCCTGGAAGTGGAAATAACGGTCATGATGGCGATGATGTGCTCTAGCAGCAAAGCTATTCCAGTGGACTGTCTCATATGACACACAGTGAGACGAGATCTCCTCCCTTCCTTCTTACCCAAGGGAGATGGATGGCTGCCAGGAGGGGGAGCAGGAAGTTGGGGCCTCTCTGCTTTTCAGAGAAAGAAAAGATGCTGGAGCAGAATTATATCTACCTGCTTTCTTTCATATTGTTAGTCTTAGGAATGTGTTTTAAAGGTTCAAGCTTAACTCCTGATTGCTATTTCTTAATAGGAAAAGAGGGCTCCAAGTTTTATATCTAATGTTTGACTACTTTACCACAAAATACTAATTCCACAGTGAAAACACATCACAAATATCAATAAACCCATTTATCCACATTGATAGTGAACAAAAATTAGAAAAAGTATACATGTGAAAATATATATATATATATATATATATATATATATATATATATATATATATATATATATATATATATATATATACTGGGCATTATGAGCTCTCCTTCTGGGAACAAGATATCCCAGATTGAGGGGGAGAGAGAGAGACAGAGAGAGATACAGAGAGAGAGACAGAGAGAGACACAAAGGGGGAGAGACAGAGACAGAGACAGACAGACAGACAGACAGACACACACACACACACACACACACACACACATTCCCAGATCTCAGCCAAAAGGAATTCTCTGAAGTCTCTAGTGTAGAAAGCTTAGGGATAGGGACATGATATACATTGCTAGCTTCTCTATATGTCCATATCTGTTTCTCTCCAGGGCCTATCTCCCCTCATGGTCCTGAAGAGAAACTGCAATCACCAGTACCTTGTCTGTGGGCACTGGAGGCTAGAAAAAGCTGAAAGACTGAAGAGAACACTTCTCTCCTCTCTCTATCTGGCCCATCACACGGGTGTTGGGCACTGATCTCCACCAGTGAGAAGAGGGTTCCAAACCAATGGACATTGGGCTGGTAATAGCAACATTAATAATAGTACAAACAACGACAGAGGTAGCGTTTATATAGTGCATTAAGTTTGCAAAATACTTTGAAAATATTTTTTTTTTCATTTGATTCACACTACAGCCCTGGGAAGTAGGTGCTATTATTACCCTCATTTTACAGATGAGGAGTCTGAAGCAGACAGAAGTTAAGTGACTTGCCCAGAGTCCCGCAGCTAGTAAGCATGGGAAGCTGGACTTGAAGTATTTTTCCTCCGGGTCCAGCACTCTATTCACTGCACCACTTAGCTTCTTCATGAGTCCGTCATTTCGTGACAATGAAAGACAATAGATGTCCAGCCTGAGTCGAAAACTGGTATATCAAAGTTGCTAAAAAGAAGAAGAAAAAGAACATGAGTGGACCACAGAGTTCCTGTATGAGGTTTATGGTAAATATAAAGCACCTTGTTATTAAGAGAACTCTCTCCGCCAGTGTCGATTGCAACCCTTCTAGTTTAATACAAAACTAGAAGAAATCCCAGAGAGTGGTCTCAGAATGAGTCTTAGGGGTGCCCTCTCTCCATTAGAAGCAGACTATTACAGAGATCCTACCTGAACTATGACAATGTAAAAAATTCCATGCTGTCAAAATGTGCAGGCTTCTCTCAGTTCATTCGAAATTCCCTCCTCCAGGTGCTCCAACACTACCTACCTACATGGTTTACTGCACCCAGAGCAGAACAGCTGACTCCTTCAAGAGCTACCATGCAGGTTTTCTAGAACATCCTCCCCCCTTCTCCACTTTCTTGGTGCCTATGATAGGTAAGCTCACCACATCCGCTCTTGTTTTTGTTCATATTGCTCCTCCAACTTTCTCATTGAGCTGAACTCAATAAAAACCTGAAATCAGAAAAAAGAAAAAATAGTTGTACCTGTTGTATGCCTCTGTGGCTGGAAATAAGTTCCAGGTTGAAGACACCCTTCATGTAAGTAAATCCTAGGGAGTTGTTTGAGAGACAGGGAAGTTCAGTGACTTGCCAAGAATCACTTTGACACTATGTATCTGAGATACTTTCCTCCCCAAGAGGTCACAATATTATTGAGAAAAACAATGCTAATTACAAATCAGGTTGCATTTAATCTCCTCTGAAACACTAAAAAAAGAAATATACTTGTTTCTAGATTGATGCATCATCAATTAGACAATACCATTTGTAATCTTACTTTGGTACTTTGGAGCTTGGACAGCCTTTGACCTCCATACACTTACTTTGGAAGATGATGAATTCTATATTCTTAACTTCCACACCTGTTTCACTGACCCCTTTCTCTTTTATTTCTTCTTGTACATTTGGAATTTGTATATTCTCCTGAAAGTCTGAAAATGCTCCACCTTGCACTTTGAACCCTCAGCAGCAGCTTCTTTTACCTACTAAGTGAAACCTTCAACATTGGCTTCCCCTAAGGCTCTGTAGATGTTTGAACCTGAGCTCTTGTACACATCTGGTTTGGTGATGAGAAAGAAGATTTTCTTAGATTTACAAATGGTAACTCTGGTGATCTCTTTTACCTATCCACATCCCAGTTTGTCCTTAGTCTTTCATGCTTTCTTTTGACTCCAACTCAGTTTTGCTTTCCTGACTATTTCTTCATTGATCTCAGCTGCTATTGCTGCCAGCTGGGATTTGGATGCAGTTGCCTAGATAGAGTCCTGTTTCTCATGCTCTGGCACTGATTTATCATTGGCAGATTCTGTTCCAGGCTTCATCTTAACCTTGGACTGTGGAAAGACTTACTCTGTGACTATACAGTTTCACCAAATAGTTTATGAAAGGAATCCATATGGAAGATACAGAAATGTGTGAGCAGTGGCATGACCTGCCCCCTGGACTTGTAATCATGTCTTCTTTTTTTTTTTTTAAAGCAATTGGGGTTAAGTAACTTGCCCAAGGTTACACGGCTAGGTTTTTGTTTGTGTGGATTAAGTGTCAGAGGCCGGCTCCAAACTCAGGTCCTTCTGATTCCAGGGCCGGCGCTCTATTCACTGCGCCACCTAGCCGCCCCCATGTCTTCTTTATAGTATGGATTTTTAATTATAGTGCTATATCAAATCCAATATTAAACGATATAATATTTTAAAGTGTCTAGCACAGTGCTGGAATGTCGTAGGTGAGTAAGCAATGCTTGTTCCCTTTCCCTTATGCAATATATAGTGATATTATGAATGACTTGTTTGTTAATAGCCATATTAATAGTAATTTTAGTTTACTTACAAAGGCATACTAATAATTTTAAACATCCATAATAATTTATCTGCCAAAATTTTACCTTACCATCAAATATACATTGGTTATATAAAGAATGAATGACATAGTGTCCATGAATACAGGTCTTAGAGTCAGAAGGAACTGAGTTCCAGTTCTTCCTTGGGCACATACTAGATTTGTTACCATGGACAAGTCACTTAACTCTATTTCTTAAAAAAATATTTAAACTAAAAAAAAAAACCTTAATGTGTCTTCAATAAACAAAGTAAAACATAAAAGAGAATTAATTATATGTGAAAATATGAATCTCTCTTCCATATTACTTGTATGTAAATAAATACAAAGCAGTTCTTGTCTGCTTCCCTCTAAAACTCCTTCTTTCTCTTCTTCACTTCTAAGTGTTTCAATGGCTTTCCTCTTTTTCCTTTCTCTTTTTTTTTGTTCCTATTACTATGCCTTTCTCCCCTCCCAATCCAACCCACCAATGATAAACAGTATAAAAAAACCAAACCTGGCAATAAATAAGCTTTATCAATAAAAATAAATCCATACAATGGACGAAATCAATTTTTTTGTAGAAAAATATGTCTTTTTTCTTGAGTTCCTTACTTATTGGCATGAAATACGTAATATACTTTATAAGTTCTCTGGAGACAAGGCTAATTTTTACTTTGATTAAAGTTTTTAAAGTCTTCTGAAATTGTTTTTCTAGTGGCTCTGCTCATTTCACTCTGTGTAGGTTTATACTTCCCAGGATTCTCTGGAATGGTTTCTTTTGTCATTTCTTATGGTACATCCTCATGATACTTACATACTACATTTTGTTCAGATATTGCCTGATTAAGTAACCCCTTAGTTTCTAGGTATTTTTTAATATTATTTTTAATCCTCAACCTCTCTTTATGATATGAAAGTTTATTTTGCTTGTGACTATTCCTTCCTCTGTACTATGCTTCCTTTAATGCCCCCCCCCATTCATATTACTTCCTGATTCCTTGCTGTTTGATGTATTTTTACACCCAGCTTTGTTTTTATATTCAATCCTCTCCTTTCCTATGCGTTTGTGTACTCTTCTGATTACACACTTCAATTATGAGAAGTATTGCTCCCCACCACCTTCCTCCTTTCTACATGTGTATTGTTCTCATAAGTTCTTTTCTTCCCCACTCAGAGCAGAACCAGTCAGTTTCCAGGCTTCAAGTCTTCTGCTTTCCTTATTTTATTCTTTTAATACTCTTCAAAGGCATTACGTTTCTGGATGGAAACTTGTTTCTTCTCTTCTGTTAGAAAGTTAACCCTTCACCATTAAAAACCCCACTCTAATGACTCCAATAAATTTACCTTTTTCTTTTGTGTCTTGCATTTGCATTTAAAAATTCCTATTTAGCTCTGTTCTTTTCATCAGGAATGATTAAAAGTCTTCTATTACATTAAAGAGATTTTTTCCCCCCTTATAGGATCATATTCAGCTTTTCAGAATGGATTATTCTTGATTATAAGATTATGTGTCTCCTGGCTAGGTAGACAAGTGAATAGAGTACCCACCCTGGAGTCGGGAGGACCTGAATTCAAATCCAGCCTCAGATAATTAACATTTACTATCCAAGTGACCTTGGGCAAGTCACTTAACTCCAAATGCCATGCCCTCCAAAAAAAGAAGTTTGGGGCGGCTAGATGGCACAGTGAATAGAGCACCAGCCCTGGAATCAGGAGGACTGGAGTTCAAATCTGGCCTCAGACACTTAACACAAGAACTTGCTGTGTGACCTTGGCAAGTCACTTAACCCCAATTGCTCTTCAAAAAGCAAAAGAAAAAACACCAAACCAACAAACAAAAAGATTATGTGTCTGCTTTTTGGAAAATCTTGTATTCCAATATTTCATTTCATTTATAATAGAAGCTTCAAAGCTTGTATGATTATAATTATAGTTGCTTGGTATTTGGACTGACTGACAAGGGTACAGGGTCTGGAAACCCCAGTTACAGGTCCTGGAAAACCCATCCTTGAATTTTCCTTGAATCTTTTCACTAGATCTTGCTTTCACCTGAGGCATCTCACCTGGCCCTGCCCTAGATGCAACACCCTCAATCCCATCTAGACCTCATTCTCCCTTGTCCACTTGGTCCAGGTCCCTGACATTCCTGGCCCTTTGTTAGCTCACAGTCACCTAGTCTACTGGCCACTCCCATTAAGATCCTCCCTAGGACTCTTCCTCTAGTCACCCCAGACTATTTGGCCACTGCTAGATCCCTCCCTCCCTCAGTCTTTCTTTATAAAAGGTCTTTCAATGGGGATGAATATCTAATCAATGTCAGCTACCACACTCACGGCAAATCCTTCAACTTGAAAAGGCTACAAGCCAAGACCCAAATAGAGGGAGTGTTGGTGCATGATTTTCTGTTTGCAGATGACTCACTCAAATTCAGCCTCTGAAATTGAGATGCAACAAAGTATGCATCAATTCTCTCCTGCTTGTGACAATTTTCCCCTAATAATTAACACCAAGGAAATGTAGGTGCTCCATCAGCCCCCACCACACCATCTATATACATGGAAACATCAGTTACAACAAATGGAGATGTTTTTAGTGCTGTGGATATGTTCACTTACCTTGGTAGTATACTTTCCAGAGATGTATACGGTGATATGTATACGATGAGATTGACACATGCATTGTCAGAGTTAGCTCAGTGTTTGGGAGGCTCTGAAGGAAGGTATGGGAGAGAAGACTGACTAGCTAACTGAAGGTCTACAGAGCCATGTGCTGACCTCATTGTTGTATGGCTGTGAAACCTGGACAGCCTACCAGTGCCATGCCAGGAAACTGAATCACTTCCATCTGAGTTGTCTTAGGAAGATTCTGAAGATCTCCTGGCAGGATAAGGTACCAGACACTGAGGTCTTTACTCAAACTAAACTGCCAAGCATTCAAACTCTGCTTCAGAGAGCCTGAGTCTGATGGACAGGCCACGTTGTTCAAATGCAAAATGTATGCTTACCCAAAAGACTATTTTATGGAGAACTCATATACAGGGCATGCGTTTACATGGTGGTCAGAAGAAGTGATACAAAGACACTCTCAAGGTCTCTCTTAAAAACTTTGGCATTGATTGTGTGACATGAGAGACACTGGCACAGGACTGCTCATCAGAGAAGGTGCTGTGCTCTATGAGCAAAGCAGAATTGAAGCAGCTCAAAGGAAACCTCAGGATGGACAACGTTAGAGCACCCACTCTAGTTCGTGCAGACTATTTGTGTCTGACCTGTGGGGGAGCATTCCAAGCTCATATCGGTCTGTTCAGCCACAGTCAGTCACATGGACATTTGACTCTAGCATAGTGATTGTGGTCCTCTTCAAGAACAAAGGACAACAACCATCTATAGAAGATCCATCTTGTTTCCAGGCATGTGCTCAGATTCAATATGGCCCACTTACATTAGCATTACAAATGTTCAGACTCCTTAAGAGTCTGTCCAGTATGGCCGATTTTTAATAAACTTTGTTTTTCTCTGAATAAAAGAAGACTGAAGTCGAATTCATTCAGGCTGGAGCCACATGCTGCATTTTGGGGTCCCAGGACCCCCAAACCTCAACACTTGCACTATCCAGGTTATTATTCCTCAGGATTACATTATATTACCAGTGAAAAGCATAGCTTCAGAAGTTACTGCCAAGAAATTTGGAAATTTATTTTAGAATTCCAAGAAGCCAAAAGTTTCTGGGTAATGTATGAATCATAGGGAATAAATCCCATAATTTTTAGGGTTTCCATCTGTCTCCTTTTGATGGTGTAATAAGGTAAACATGTAATCTTCATGACCTTGCCCCTAAAGTGACCCCTTTTGATAGTGGAACAAAGTATCTGTCACATCAACAACTGGCTAGGAAGGAGTAAAGTCTGTGTTTCCTGTGAAAGCTTTTAAAAGCTATGACTTTTTTTCTTCTTTTTTTCTGTCTGATCCTGAAAAATATCTGACAGTGCTTGCAGGGCACCTGCTGTTCTTTACACATGCCCCAAGAAGATCTCGACAGGATTGCTTGTATAGTTGTCTTCATATCAAAATGTCATCACAGAACCCCAGAAGGTGGGGGTGCTGACCAACAGGCATTCTCCAAGTGCTTTCTAGGCTAGCAAACACACCTCCTACTGTCTCCTCATGCCTCTGATCCAGCTCATCCACCTGGTGAGTCACAAGCCCTTTTTCCCCATTACTACTGTCCTTACAATCCTGCTGTTTCCCACTGTCCTGCCCTCTCACTGTAATTCCTGGAAGCTCCCTCTCGTTTATCTCTAATATACTTTACTTGCTTCTAGTTGACCTCCTCTTCCATTCTTTCCATCTTCTTGCGTTTGCACAAACCAGGTTCTATCTGGAAGAGATTCTCCAATGCTGATTATTCCTTCCCTCCTGTCTCCTGTTCCAGCGGACAAGGGATCAGTACAGTTTGGGCCCTGATTGACTCAGAGGGAATGTAAATAGGAATTTGTTTTGACTAGAAACCTCGAGGGTCTTCTAGTTTGATTTTTTTTTTTTTTTGGACTAGGTTAAAGAGAATAATCTTTGACTTTTTTTTTTTTTTAACCTGGCCTTAATCACTGAATAGGAATTACCTTAGTCAAACTGAGACCTAAAGATGTTGGCTTTAAAAGACCAAGGTCTTCCGTCTCATCTGGGGACAGCTCCAGTAGTCCTGATCTATATCTGGTCACTGGACCCAGATGACTCTGGAGAATAAAGTGAGACTGGTACCTTTGCACAGCCCTCCCTCACTGTAATCCAATTCACTTGCACCTTCATGATGATGTCATAGTTCTCTTCCAGAACAAAGGAAAAAACCCAGCTTGTTCTGTGATTCAACTTCCAAAACGTCTGTCTAATGGCATCATCATCCAAACTCTCCTCCTTTGAGGCTCACTTTATCTATGTGTAACAAAGAATTTTGTGTCATTTAATGAATTTTTCTCATATCTGAAGCAATTCTAGACTCGGCTCAGTCATCCCTTTCCTTCTATACCTATTCTCACCCCGGGGGACTTTATGCTAATATTGCTTTCAATTTTCAGGCTTCCCGAATTGTTAAACTCCTCAATTCTCAAAGTTTCATTCCACTTCAGTCACAAACGGAAGTCTGGCCCCAAAATCTTACCGTCATGCAAAATGTTTCCACCCCTTGTGAATTTTGAAATTCAGTCTCTAATTATACTAATAGCAGCTCACATTTATATAGCACTTCCTATGAGCCACACACAGTGCTAAGCACTTGACAATTACTTGTTTATTGGATCCTAAAAACAACTCTGGGAGGGAGGTGTTATTATTATCCCCATTTTCCACATGAGGAAACTGAGGCATGAAGATGTTAAGTGATTTGCCGAGGGTCACATAGCTGCTAAGTGTCTGAGACTGGATAATAAACTCAGGTCTTCCTGACCTCAGGCCCAGGCCTCTATCCACTCTGTACCACCTACCTGTGTCTTACTTCCCATCCTTCCAGCTTCCCTTCTTTCTTATAACTTCGAGACCTCTTCCTACTCCTCAGTTTGACTTAAATTCCCTCATGATTTCATTTATTCAAATTTGGAAGAGAACAAATATATTATCTGATCCAAGTTCCTAACTTTACAGATGAAAAAATTGAGACCAAAAACTTAAATGATTTGCCTAAGGTGGCCAAAAGGCCAAGTGGGAATCATGAGATCTGGGACAGAGTTGTCTGATTCCAGTGTAACTGTCTTTTCATTTCACTCTCTCAAACCAGTCCCTTTCTTCGAGTCTTTATGTTTTATTCTGGCCTCACCTTCTCTCTTAACAGTCTTGGCTTGGCGAACTTAACTAGTTCAATTATCTACTCTCCTCCATCTAAAACTCTATTTTTCCTAGTCTGTCCATCATGTCCAGACATTCTTCAAATCGGAAAAAACCCCAAGTATCTGCCTTTTCTGCCTGTGACATTTAAAAAATTTGAGAGACATCACTTCTGGGCAATTAATCATTTTAGTAATAAAAGAGATCCCTGGCACTCTTGAATGTCAAAATCCCTTCATAGCCCTGGGCTTACACTTTATATAGCCTTGGAAGAACTGGTGTTCATAAGGATGGCATTCAGTTCTGACTGGTTAACAATGAGATGTGGACCTTACAAAGATAAGTGAGCTCACTCCAAAGGGAGGTGGGCTAACTCCAATGAAACTGGGAGAGTAACATCCTTTTATTTTGGGACAAAGAGAATATCTGTACACCCAGAGGACCCCACCCAGCCTTCAGCAATCTAGACAAAGGATCTACCTCCACCCAAACTTGCACAAGGAACAGGAATTAACTTTAACTTATATTCCTTGCAAGACAAGGTGGGAGTCTGACCAAAATTGAGGAGAAATTTAGTTAAACCTTCAGAGACTGAGTTTTGAAATAAGGACTTCAGAAAAAGCGGAAACTCTGGATCTCCCCAAACCACATCCCTCACTGTCTCTACTCTTATGTTGATGAACACCACCAGAGGACATTTCATGGCTGTACCTCACCAGGTCCAAATTCACATTAATTGATTTCAATTGGAACTTCACTGCTGCCCAGCAATGAATTTATTCTTCCTTGATTGGTCCTCTATCTCATGCCCCACAGTGGATGTTCCAAACCTCTTTCCTTCAGCCTAAGATGTCACCAAAATCAATCAATAAGCATTTCTTTTCCGCGACTAATCACCAAGGATACAAATAAAATAAATTTAAAAATACATACCCACAAAGAATTTATCTTCTTATAAATATACACTCTCAGCAAATTACATTTTCAACCATCCAAGTAAACTGAATTGCTCATTGTTTATGAATTCAATATTCTACCTGCTACCTCTTTGCAGTTTTTTTTTTTTTTTTTTTTTTTTTGCTTTTTGGAGGGGGAAGGCAGGTTAATTGGGGTTAAGTGACTTGCTGAAGGTCACACAGATAGTTAAGTGTTTGAGGTCGAATTTGAACTAAGGTCCTCCTGGCTCCAGGGCTGGTGCTCTATTGCTCTATTTACTGTGCCACCTATCTGTCCCATACTGTAACACCAAACAAAAGGATTAAGAACATAGCAAATTCCATTTATTCAGTGATGGATTAAGGCAAAACATTCACAGAAAATCAAAATTTAAAAAAAACAGGGTAACTCAGTCATTTAGTAAGTCCTCAATTCAATCACAGAGTACTAAGGTCCAAGTATACCACCCCTGGGCAGTACATTCATTTAGATAATCATAATGTCTTCTCTCTATTCAACTGGGGATTAGTTTCCAATCATAAACAAAGTACAATTCATTTGGTCAGTCACAAAGCATAAAAGTCAAAAGTTTTCCACCCCTGGATCACAACTAAATTACAATACCATCCATCACCACTAAGCACCTTCTTAAAGGGTCAGTGGAGAGCCCAAAGGCCATCTGCCCCTAAGCCACAACAAGGTTACAATATCATCACAGCATTCAATATGCCAGGAGAGGTCTTTTCTTCATCTTGACCAGAGGCAAGTTCTCAGCAATCTCTGTTCCTGGGAAGGCAAAGCTTAACAAAGCCACAGTATACATTGCTAGTGTCTGGCATCATCGATTCACTGTCTGCCTGAAGAACAGTTTCAGGACCCCTGAAAACATCAGCAAGACCCTTTTCCAGGATTTCTGTAAACATACAACAAGAAAATCCTCCTTCTGGGCTTTTGAACCAACAGCAAGGTTACAGGACCTCTGAAACAACAGCACTGTCCTTTAGCAGCAGATGAAATCTGGCAAAATAACATCAAAACAGAAAAAATACTGGCACCATAGTCATGCCACCGCAGTTCTTGGTAGCTCCAGGTAGCAGTTCTCAAAGTCCTGGGCAGAGATCTGGGTGGCTTTGGATGGTAGTTCTCTCTCTCTCTCTCAGAAACTCTGGATCCTGGCAATTCTCCCTCTCCCTCTCCCTCTCTCTCTCCCTCTCTCTCTTTCTCCCTCCCTCCACAATGCTGCTCCCAAAAGTTCTTCTGGCCTCTCTCTCCTTGGGCCTCTCTATCCACAACACCAGCTCCTCCCAGTTCAGCCCCCTCTCTTCATGTCAACAAGTCCATCCCACAAGTGGGATTCACAGGCTCTGGGTTTTAACACAACCCCAAAACCAAGCCAATACAAAGGGATCTTTAAATTCCAGTATCATTGCACATACCTACCTCTTTGCATTCTGCCAGGCCATTGCACATCTTTAACAATGCACAGTGTCCTCATCTCCATCTCTGAATCCTTGTCTTCCTTCAAAGCTTGGTTCAGTCTCTATCTTTTCTAAGAAACTTTCCTGATCTTCCTTTCAGCTATTAGCATTCATCAAATTTCCTGATATACACTTATCTGTGCATGTCATAAAATGCTGCACTCCAAGCAAATGAAAGTTTCCTGATGGCAATTAATATCTTATTTTCTTTTCTTCACATTTCTAGCACTTAGTGAAGTACCTGACACAAAAATGTTTGACAACTAGTTGCTGAATTGACATAAGAAAGCTGTTTCTTTTAGATCCAATAGTGCCTACTTATACTTTTATTCAAGACTTCCAGTGCCAAGATGGGTGAATGAGGAAGGAACCACCTGAAGCCCTCCAAAACTCCCCACCAAACACCTAAAAAATGCCTCAGAATTGATCTAGGAACAAGGAAGCAGCTTCTTAGCATGGCAAGAAAGGTTTTTTTCACTGGGCTTAGAGGGGAACAAGGTCCAGGAGCAGCAGTAGCAACTGGCATCACAGCATAGGGCCTTCAGCAGGGCTCCAAGTCTCCACCAGACTGACTGCCCACCTGCAACCCAGTGACTTACTTGGGCAGGTAAGCAGTCTGCCAGTGACCCCACCCTCAGCATAAGCCACCATTGGAGCTTGACCCCATTGCTAACCAGTAGTGAAGCACTGTCTCAGGTTGGTAAATCTAGCTTCTGGAGCCTACCAGCAGAGAGACCCTGTTTCCATAGCAATATAGTATCAAGGCCCCATCCCTCAGGCAGTAAGCAACAGAATTACTCCTCCAGGGCCGAGTTTCTCAGTGCAATCACAGGTGAAGCAAGGATGTCCATTATTGCTTCTATTGATTAATATTATACTAGAAATGTTAACTATAGCAATAAGATAAGAAAAAAGAAATGACAGGAATTAGAATAGGCAATGAGGAAACAAAACTATTACTCTTTGCACATGATATGACCTTATATTTAGAAAATCCTAGGGAATCAGCTAAAGACTACTTGAAATTATTAACAACTTTAACAAAGTTGCAGGATACAAAATAAAACCACGTAAATCATTAGTATGTATATATATATATATATTACCCACAAAGTCCAGCAAGAAGAGATTGAAAGAGAAATTCTACTGTAGACAATATAAAATATTTGGGAGTTTTCGTGCCAAGAAAAACCCAGGAACTATATGAACACAACAATGAAACACTTTTCACACAAATAAAGTCAGAGCTAAATAACTGAAAAAAATTTTAATTGCTCATGGGTAGGCTGAGCCAAAATAATAAAAATGGCAATTCTACCTAAATTCATCTATTTATTCAGTGCCTTAAACTTTTAATGAATTATTTTTTAGAGCAAGAAAAAATTCATCTGGAAGAACAAAAGTTCAAGGATATCAAGGGAATCAATGTAAAAAAATATGTGAAAGAAGGTTATCTAGCCATACCAGATCTGAAACTATATTGTAAAGTGGCAATCATCAAAGCAATCTTCTACTAGCTAAAGAATAGAGTGCTGTATCAGTGGAATAGATTAGGCACAAATTATATTATTAGTAAATGATCAAAATAATCTAGTATATGATAAGCTCAAAGACCCAAACTGTTGGAACAGAAGCTTATTATTTCATAAGAACTGCTGGGAAAACTGGAAAACAGTATGGCAGAAACTAGGTACACATCAACATCTCACTCCTTATACCAACATAAGGTCAAAATGGATACATAATTTACACATAAAGAGAGTAAGCATAAACAAACTAAGTGATCAGGGAATATGCATATGTGTTTGTAGACACACACACATATATATATATATATATATATATATATAAAACGCAAACCTCCACAAACATGTGTATATAGATCTATGTGTATATATGTACATTACACAGATACCTAAATATATACCCGTGTGTATATGCACATACACATACATGTACTTGTCTGTTATCTGAAGAGTAAATTAGAGGGATTGTCTCTCAGGAGAATGGGTACAAGCAGATTTAATTTTATTCCACAGCAATTCTGAAAGACCAAATACAAAGCCAAGGCGACTTGCAATCTACATTGGTAACAGAGGTAGGCATACTAAAGAGATTATATGTACTTGAAATAAGATTTTTACTCCACAGATAAGATAAATTCTGTTTACAATCTTCTCATTAATTTTCTATTGAAAGATGCTATATGGATTAATATACAAATATTTATAAAGAAAGTCCAAATCAGAACATTTTAATTAAAGAACATGGATGATTATCTTGCCAATCATCCTGCTGTAAAAGCATTTTTCATCAAATATTTATTAGAATTTTTTCTCCAAAGCATTTGGCACTGAAAGGGTCAGATGGGTAAATGGTACAACCAGTCTATCAACATTCTTTGACCTGGTAACTGTGTAAGAAGCCCTGAAATGTTTGCAGTTTGCCTCATTGTCTGAGGGAGGCATATAATTAGCCACATGGGGGCTATTTTGAGCTCTTAGAACAGATGCAAACCCACCAATGTCATAGTCATTAAGTGTGACATGCTGTTAATTCTCAGACTATCATGGAAAACAAACATGTTGATTGCTTTCCCAGGAACTGTGGAGAGAAATCTAGGTGTTTAATGAGGGGGAACAATCTAAATACTGACCCTCTTCTGCCCTGCTGTGATTTGTAAAGGACCTCAAATGAGACATCATTTCAACTGCTGCAGGAACTCCCAAGCTCCTCTGGAAATCACTATGTATTCCTTATTTTAATTTATCATAAATTTATCACATATATGTATGTGTGTGTGTATATATGTATATATTCTTTAAATATTTAGGACACAGAATTTATCCTGACTTCTAGATACCTAGAATAGACAATGTACATGTAAAATAGTATAGTCTTTAAAATTACCCTTATTATGACAACACATAGAAGAAAAAAAGGACAGTAACAAAAATTTTGTTTCTCATATTTCAACTTTTTTAAATACCAATCATCGATGCCTAATTTTTTGAAACTTTGTTTTTCAAATGATTATATAATATAGAATAAATTTAAAATTTTAAGAGCAATACCTAATACAGATTATTACAACTAAATTGACCTTTCATCTTTCAGGTAAGATTCCTGGTTACTTTGTGTGTGACTGAAAAGACCAGTGTAAGATGAACAACTATTTCTGTATTGCACACATTCACACACACACACACACACACACACACACACGTACACACAATGTCTGAAGACTTGTTGCTATAACCTCTGTTTTTAGAACTGATCCTTTTTGGGACTCTGCCCTAGACTCTGTAATCTTAACAAACAAACAAACGAATGAACAAACAATAAAACTTTAAAAAGAACTTTGCTTTCTTCAAATGCCGTGTGTAAGGTTGATTTATTTATTTCTAGTACTTCCCCAATCTCTGGTTCTTAGAAATATTGCTATGGAGAAAGTCTTTGAAACCTGCTTTCTACCCTTACTACTGAGGGCTGTTTCACTTCAGTTCAGAAATAGAAGCTCTTCAAATAGTCTTCTATTGTTAATTCTTCTAATTGGTCCAACCCAAGAGTTTTTTTTATGCTATTCATCCTTGTCATGACAAGTAGGTTGCTCTACTCCAGTGCCTCGTTATTGGAATTCTATTTTACTAATTAATTTGAATAGGGCTTGTGGGTGATTCTGATGAATCAGTTAAAGAAATCAGATGAAATATTGAAAGTAATTCTCATGCACATTTATGAAGTGGGACGTTGCTATAGCTTCACATACTTCATATACTGGCCTACCTTAGGTCAGTCCATTGATTGAGGCTCAGAATTAAAATGCCACAAGACATTCATGAGCCATGAAATTCAGTACAAAGCATTTTACTTGTAACAAGGTAAAATCCCACCTCAGCCATTTGCTAGTTTTATGGTTCCAGATAAATAATTTAATCTCTCTGGGCCTCAATTTATCTACCTCTAAAATGATCTCTAAGGTCTCTTTCAACCTGAATCAATGATCCTATGAAAGAATTACAAGTGAAACTGCTAAAACTAACAAATATTCCTCCTCTCTGCCTGAATATTTATTGGGACAGCAACACTGGATAAAAATATGCCCAAGGCAATGGGAATTCTGCTAAACCTTAGGAATACCAACTACCATAGACTGTTGTCTTTACAAGTGTGGTTCTTTGGCTCGCTAAAACATGGTAACAGCTTCCTTGCCTACTTCAGGTGGTATCATTCCAGCCTAGGCAAAATAACACAGATATGAACAACACTAACATATAACATTAACTTCAACTATTGTTGGATAGCACATTTATTGTAGATTCCTGTCAACTATTTTTTTGAGATATATACCAATTATCTTGACGGGGCTTTCTACTTCTTTGTTGGTCACATTCTCAAGTAATGTGCTTTCCAAGAACCTTCCACTCTGCATTCATTCATTCATCCCTTTATTAATTTAATTAATTGATTAATTAATTTGCTTTTTGGAGGGCAATTGAGGTTAAGTGACTTGCCCAAGGTCACATGGCTAGTAAGTATTAAGTGTCTGAGACTGGATTTGAACTCAGGTCCTCCTGACTTCAGGGCCTGTACTGTATTCACTGCGCCACCTAGCTGTCTCTCCACTTTGCATTTATAATGAAAATCTTTTCTGGGGCTTTTCATGAGACCTTCCTTGGACAGTTTGGTGCATAATCTTGGTCTTCTTTGGATGTACCATTAAGCTATCTTGCTACACAACATCTGTAAAACTGTCCATATTAATTTGCACATATACATGTAAATGCTCTTCCACAGCACAGTTCCGGGCATGTATGAAATACTCAGTGATTCCAATGGCATTCATAGATTTAGATTCACAGAATTTTGGAATTGACTAAGGCTTCACTAGCCATCTTGTCTAACATACCTGACAAGGAATCCCCACCACAACCTACCTATTTGATCACTGATCATCAGCCTTTGCTTAACAATTTTCACTATCTCTCCAGGTTAACCATTCCAATTTTGAATGTCTCTTGTCTCTTGCTGCTGCTTTTCCTGTTTTTAAAATGAAAACTCTGTCTTTGAAATTGCTGCCCATTGCCCCTAGTTCTGCCTTGTGGAAGCAAACAGATCAAATGGAAACTTTCTTCCACATAATAGTCCTTCAAATGCATGGACACAGATATGAACCATTCTGTCTTCTCTTCTCCAGGGTAACCACTTTGAATTCCTTCAGCTGATCTTCCCTTGCATACTCACAAGGCCCTGCATCTCTCTGGTTTGCTGTTTTGGAAGACTCTCTAGCTTCTAATTGTCTTTGGTATTGTTGTTGTTGTTCAGTCGTTTTTCAGAAACCTTTAACTCTTTGTGACCCCATCTGGGATTTTCTTGGCAAAGATACTGAAGGGATTTGCCATTTCATTCTCTAGCTCATTTTACATTGGAGGAAATGGAGGCAAATAGGGTTAAGAGACTTGCCTAGAGTCACAAAATTAACGTGTCTGAGGTCATATTGAGGGGTCTTCTAGACCCCAGCCCATAACTCTATCCATTGAGCCATGTAGCTGCCCCAGGTGGTATTGACAACAAAACAAGTCTCAGATGTGGTCTAAAGAGGGATGAGCATGAGGGACTGCCACTTTCTTATGCTTATAAACTATTCTTATCTTTAAATAGCTCAAGATTACATTAGCATTTTTGGTGCCTTGTCACAATGCTGACTGGTTTTAATCTTTTTTATTCAGTCTTATGCCTATTTTTTTTCTTTTTCAAGCAAACTGTTCACTCCATTTTATTTTACCTGATGTATAACACAGTTCATTGCTGTATCCCAGTAGTCAGCAAACTAAGTCAGCAAACTATCACCTTCCTGATTTTGTAAGGTCCACAGAGCTAATAATGTTTTTTTATAATTTTGAAAATACAATAAATCTTTATTTTCAAATGTAAAAAAAAAACATTCTTAGTTCAGGGATTATACAAAAACAGGTGCAGACTGGAAGTGGCCCAGGGCTGTAGTTTGCTAATCCCTATATCCAGTCTGTCAAAAATATTTTGGATCCTGACTACCCCATCTGATGTGTTAGCTGTCTTACCTAGCTTTATGTTTTCTGTGAATTTGCTAAGTAGGCCCCTCCATTTCTTAACCAGGTCACTGATCAATATGTTAAATAGCACAGAAGCAAACACACACACACACACACACACACACACACACACGTGCGCGCACGTGTGTGTTTGTAGTCCATTGGAGAATTCCTTTTCTGTCATTACAGACATATACCTTTCCTTCCTTAGGAGTACTTTGTGAATCATGGTCTTTATTTACTTTTTCAAAGTGGGACCATCTTCATTTCTCTCCACTGCTCTTGTTTACACTCTTATGGCCTCTCCACCTTGTTGAGATGTTGAAGAGATTTCTATCCCTTCTAATCTCACCTGCACTCTAGACAAGAGGGTATACTTACTAGTTCGTTTCATTCTCTTGTCTCCTTTCTTTCCTCTTGAACATTTCCTACTGAAATGAGAATCCCACAGCATTTCTTATCCATTTTATATTAATTTCTGTGAATCGGTTTAATCTATTTACATTGAAAGCTATGATGGTTATATTTGCATTTTCCACCTATTTCTTCTGAATTGTTGTTTACCCCTTCCTCTTTTTAATCAGCACTTTGTTCATGAGATTAATTTGCCTCACTCTGATTTGTTGCTAGCCTAATGCTACAAACTTTCTTCTTCATCTTTTACCATCTTTTAACTTGAGTTACTTCAAGTTATTTAAATCATTGATTTATTTTTCTTTCCTTCCTTCCTTCCTTCCTTCCTTCCTTCCTTCCATGTGGGATAAAAGAGTTCAGAGTCTGGAGTCTGAGATCAGAAAAGGTCTTTATTTTTTCTCATGAGAAAGGGCCTTCTGCCCCTGTGGCTCAAATGGCATCTGCAGAAACCCAAACCCCCAACTGTCCTTCACTCTCATTGGTGGCCCACATCATGCTGGCCCACAACCTAAGCCCGGGAATCTATCTTGGAGACAAAGGATATAGAAACATGTGGGTGTCCAATGCAAGGCCAGGAAGGCAGTTTTCTCCTTATTTGGAATATCTTGTGCTGAGGTGGCACTGGGGAGGGTCTCTATTGCTCTAAGTCTCAGATTCCTGTAAGGTCAGGTGACTTCTAAACTTAGGCCTAGTGGATGCTGAAGACACTCTAGATTTGATTTTTCAGAATGGGGAAACTTCACTGCAAATTATCCCTCACACTTCCTTCCTTCCTTCCTTCCTTCCTTCCTTCCTTCCTTCCTTCCTTCCTTCCTTCCTTCCTTCCTTCCTTCCCTTCTTGCTTTCTCTCACTTGCTATCCCTCTTTTTCTTTTTTCTTTCCTCTCTAATACAAGTACTTCCATCAAAATAGTTGCAAATGTATAAAATATCTGGAATTAATTTACCAAAGCACTCACGAGAGTTTATATAAATACAACTTACAACATACCTTTTACAGAAATAAAGGAAAGTTTATATAGTAGGAGAAACACTGAGTACTTATTGGGTCATATCAATAAAATAAAACTAAATTAACTTAATATATTACCAGTAAAATTACCAATCGAATACTTAATAGAACTAGATAATACAATTACAGTTTTATTTGGAAGGGGGAAAGGGCCAGATCTCCAGGGAAGTAATGGAATAAAGTAGAATTAAAAGGGAATAAGGAATTTCAGATTTCAAACTCTATTATGAAACAGTAAACCTATGTTTAGTACTGATGAACAAATAGAAAAGTATACTAGTGAAATAGATTTCTGTGAGTAAGAAAGAATCAGAAGAAAATGAAAGCAAGAGTTCAGTGTTTTAATAGCCTGTGGACCTTTAATTACCAGGAAACTGCTAGGAAAACTGGAATGTAATTTGGCAGAAATTAAGTTTAGACCAGCATAACTAAACTCCAAATAGCTATGTGAATTGAATTTAAGAGTTCATGCCACTGGAAAATATGGTAGAGGCAAATAGAAGGGATATTCTTTTCACAACTATGATTAAACAGAGAATTCCTGACCCCACCAAAAGGACATAATTGATCAAAGAAAAAATAGATCATTTTAATTACACATTTATAAAAATGCATAAGCAAAAACTTTGTAGATAGAATAAGAGAATCTATAAAGTGAGGAATATTTGTATAAATTAATAAAAGTCTGATTTTCAAATACATAGGAAAATGGCACAAATATGTTTGTCCAATCATCCTTAAATAAATAAGTGATTAAATAATATGAATAGTTTTCAAAAGAAAAGTTACATCCTTTAAATGACCATATGACAGGATGTTCCAAATCACAAATGATAATTCAAATTAAAACAAGCATGACCTTTCATTTCTTATACTGTGATTTTGAAATAAAAATGGCCAATGATAAAGGGGCTATGAGAAGACTGACTGACTATTGTACTTTTGATATAGCCACAATTTGGTGAATTAGACCAACTACTATGGGAAAAATAAATTGAAATTGTATATGAAAAAGTAAATAAGATGTTAAGAACCTTTCATCGAGAAATCCTACTATGCAGAAAATTCCCCAAAGCAATCAAAGTCAAAAATAAAGATATAATATTCCAATATATACTAAAATAATGTATAGAGTATATCATTTGTTTGGGAAATAGCCAGACAAACTATGACATGCATACTTAATGGAAAATGACTATGCACTAAGAAATATCAAATTTAAGAAATTCAGACAATGCCAAAGCTTATACACATAGATGTACAATGAAATACATAGGATGAGAATAATACTGCACTTTTGGTTAACCCAATCTGAGTAATTAATAAACAATTAATGGTAATATGAGCATACATGATGAGAGCACAGTTTTAGAGCTAAAAGGGATCTTATAGGTCATCAAAGCCAAACCTCTCATTTTTCAAATGAGAAAACTGAAACCCATTTAACTGAAGTTAAATGATTTGCTTAAGATCATGCCACTGATAAGGGTCTGAGGCAAGATTCAAACTCAGGTCCACATCTAAATCTCTATCTACTATGCTACTTAGAGAACAGATAATAAACCTTATCTCACCCCACTCCGTAGAGAAACAATATGCTATTCAGGAAGAATATTGCATGCATTGTTATAAATCATAGTATCAGTAATTTTTTCTTGTTTTTCTTTGGCACAAGAGATGGCTTATTTCCAAGATAGGTGGTTTTTTTTTAATCTGTCTATCTATCTATCTATCTGTCTATCTATCTATCTATCTATCTATCTGTCTGTCTGTCTGTTTACTTTTAGTTTTCAACATTCATTGAGTACAAAATTTTCTCTCTCCCCTATCCACCACCCCAAGATGGCAAGCATACTGATTACCCCTTCCCCCAGTTTGCCCTCTCTTCTGTCCCCCTCTCATTGCCCACCTTCCTCCCTTCCCTCTTACTTTTTTGTAGGGCAAGATGAATTTCTAAAGCCCTTTGACTGTATATTTTACTTTCTAGTTGCATGTAAAAGTAATTTTTTAACATTTGCTTTAAAAATTTTGAGTTCCAGATTCTCTCCCTTCTCTCCTCACCCATTCCTATTAAGAAGACAAGCAATTCAATATAGGTTATATATGTGTAGTTATACAAAACATTTCCATAGTAGTCATATTGTGGAAGATTAACTATATTTCTCTCCATCCTATCCTGCTCCCCATTTATTCTATTTTCTCCTCTGACCTGACCTTTTTCAGAAGTGTTTTCTTCTGACTACCCCCTCCCCCAATCTTCCCTCTCCATCAAAGACTTGATACTATCAAAGCCGAGACTCAAATATACTTGAATAGCTGAAACAAGCAACAAAATATTACTTTGCTTGCCATTACACCTCCTTAAACCAAATTCAATGAGAGTAAGATTGACTCATTCCTTTTCATTCCCCTGATCTTCCCCTCCATTGCAACAGCTTTCTCTTGCCTCTTTGATGTGATATAATTTATACTTTTCTATCTCTCTCTACCTCCTCCCAATATATTCATCTCTCAGTTATTACTTTTACTTTTTAGATATCATCCCTTCATATTCAATTCACCCTGTGCTGTCTATGAATACATATGCACACATATACACATATAAACATACATACATATAGACATATAAATACACATACACATGCATATACTCCTTTCAACTATCTTAATACTGAGAAAAGTTTCATGAGTTACAAATTTCATCTTTCCATGCAGAAATGTAAATAGATCAACTTTAATTAGTTCCTCATGATTTCTCTATTCTGTTTACCTTTTCATCCTTCTCTTACTCCTTGTATTTGAAAGTCAGATTTTCTGTTCAGCTCTGGATTTTTCATCAAGAATGCTTGAAAATCCTCTATTTCATTGAATATCAATATTTTACCCTGAAGTATTATACTCAGTTTTTCTGGGTAGGTGATTCTTGGTTTTAATTCTAGCTCCTTTGACCTCTGGAACATCGTATTCCAAGCCCTTTGATGCCTTTATGTAGAAGCTGCTAGATCTTTTGTTATCCTATGTTTACATTATGCCAAATTGTTTCTTCCTGATTGCTTATAATATTTTCTCCTTGACCTGAGAACTCTAGAATTTGGCTATAATATTCCAAAGAGTTTTCTTTTTTGGATCTTTTTCAGGAGACAATTAGCAAATCCTTTCCATTTCTATTTTACCCTCTGGTTCTAGAATATCAGAGCAGTTTTCCTTGATAAGTTCTTGAAAGATGATGTCTAGGCTATTTTTTGATCATGGTTTTCAGGTAGTTCAATAATTTTTAAATTATCTCTCCTGGATCTATTTACCATGTCAGTTGTTTTTCCAAGGAGATATTTTACATTGTCTTTTATATTTTTCATTCTTTTGGATATGTTTTTTTAATTTATTTGTTTATTTTTAGTTTACAAGATTCAATTCCATAGTTCCTTGAATTTCAAATTTCCCTTCCCTCCCTCCCCACATCCCATATGTGGGGCACATAATCCAGTATAGGATCTGCAAATACTTTCACAATAGACATTAGTCAAGTTATAAAGACGTATTGTACTAGATGGGATGAAAAATGGTAAAGAAGAAATAAAACCAAACAATGAAACGAAAAAGATCAATTAGTTTTCTTCCATCAGGATTCAAGCTCAGATCTTTCTAGTTATTTCTCTGGATGTAGGTGTGTCTCTCCTTCATGAGTCTTTTGGGATTGACTTATATCCCTGCATTGCTGAGTAGAGTCCAGTCTGTCATAGTTGGTCATCACGAATATGTTGTGTCTGTGATTGTATACAAATTTCTCTGGGTTCTACTCTTCTCACAAACCATCAGTTTGTATAAGCCTCTCCAGGTAAATATGAAAACTGTCTCCTCCTCATTTCTTATAGCACAATAATATTCCATTACATGCATATACCAAAAGTTGTTTAGCCATTCCACAATTGATGGGCACCCCTTTAATTTCCAATTCTTTGCAACTATGAAAAGAGCTGCTATAAATATTTTTGTACATATGGGTCTTCCTCCCTCTTCTATGATCTCTTTGGGATATAACCCTAGAAGTGGTATTGCTGGGTCAAAGGGTAGGAAATTATTTATAGCTCTTTGGGCATAATTCCAAATTGCTATCTAGAATGGTTGGATCAGTTCACAACTCCACCAGCAATGCATTAGTGTTCCAATTTGCCCACATCCTCTCCAGCATTTGTCATTTTCCTGTTTTGTCATCTTAGCCAATCTGACTGGAGAGAGGTGGTACCTCAGAGTTTTTTTGATTTGCATTTCTCTAATCAATAGTGATTTAGAGCATTTCTCCATATGCTTATAGATATCTTTAATTTCTTTCTCTGAAAATTGCCTGTTCATATCATATGACCATTTATCAATTGGGGAATGACTTGAATTCTTATAGATTTGACTCAATTCTCTGTCTATTTTAGAAATGAGTCCCTTATCAGAGACATAGGTTGTAAAAATTCTTTCCCAATTTCCCACCTCCCTCTTGATCTTGGTTACATTGGCTTTGTTTGTACAGAAGCTTTTCAATTTAATGTAATCAAAATTATGCATTTTGCATTTTATAATGCTCTCTAATTCTTGTTTGGTCATAAAGTCTTCCCCTCTCCACAAATCCGTCTGGTAAACTATTCCTTGCTTTCCCTGATTGCTTACAGTATCATCCTTTATACCTAGATCATGCACCCATTTAGACTTGATTTTGGTATATGGTGTTAGATAATGATCTATGCCCAGTTTCTCCCATACTGTATTCCAGTTTTCCCAGCAGTTTTTGTCAGTGCATTCTTATCCTAAAAAGTGGGGTTTTTGGGTTTATCAAACAATACATTACTTTACTCATTAACTGCTGGATCTTGTGTGCCCAGTCTATTCCATTGATCCACTACTCTACTGCAGGACCAAGCAATTTTGATGACTGCTGCTGTATAATACATATTAATCCGGTATAGGTAGTCCACCATCCCTAGCATTTCTTTTCATTAATTCCCTTGATATTCTAGACCATTTGTCTTTACAAATAAATTTTTTACTATTTTGTCTACCTCTATAAAATAGTTTTCTGGTAAATTGATAAAACTAAATATATAATTTAGTTTGGGTAAAATTTTCATTTTTATTATATTAGCTCAACCCAGCCATGAGCAATTGATATTTTTCCAATTAGTTAGATCTGACTTTATTTGTGTGAGAAGTGTTTTTGTAGTTGTGATCATATAGGTCCTGGGTTTGTTTTGGCAGGTAGATTCCCAAATATTTTATAATGTCTACAGTGACTTTATTTGTTTGTTTGTTTGTTTGTTTTTGGAGGGCAATTGGGGTTAAGTAACTTGCCCAAGGTCACATGGCTAGGATTTCTATAGTGACTTTAAATGGATTTCTCTTTCTATCTCTTTTCTTTTTTTTTTTAAACAATTGGGGTTAAGTAACTTGCTCAAGGTTACACGGCTAGTCATTATTTATGTGTGGGTGCTCATTTTCTGAGGCCGGATTTGATCTCGGGTCATCCCAACTCCGAGGCCGGCGCTCTTACTCACTGCAACACCTAGCTGCCCGTTTAGGGCAATTGGGGTTAAGTAACTTGCCCAAGGTCACATGGCTAGGTTTTTTTGTTGTTGTTATTTGTGTGGGTTAAGTGTCTGAGGCCAGATCTGAACTAAGGTCCTTCTGACTCCAGGGCCAGCGCTCTACTCACTGCGCCACCTAGCCACCCCTCTCTTGATGTTGAATTTCATTAGAGATATATAGGAATTCCGAGGATTTATGTGGGTTTATTTTATATCCTGCAACTTTGCCAAATTTATTTATGATCTCAAGTAGTTTTTTACTTGATTCTCTAGGATTCTTTAAGTATATCATCATATCATCTGCAAAGAGTGATATCTTGGTCTCTTCTTTTCCTAATTTGGTTCCTTTGATTTCTTTTTCTTCTCTAATTGCTACTGCTAACATTTCTAGTACCAGATTGAATAAGAGGGGTGATAGTGGACACCCTTGTTTCACTCCTGATCTTATTGGAAATGCTTCTAGTTTAACCCCATTGCATATAATACTTGCTGATGGTTTAAAATAGATGCTATCTACTATTTTAACAAAGGCTCCATTTATTCCTATACTTTCTAGTGTTTTTAATAGGAATGGATGTTGTACTTTTTCAAAAGCCTTTTCTGCATCTATTGAGATAATCATGTGGTTTCTGCTAGTTTTATTGTTGATATGATCAATTATACTGATGGTTTTCCTAATATTAAACCATCCTTGCATTCCTGGAATAAATCCTACCTGATCAACATGTATTATTGTTGTGATAAGTTGTTGTAGTCTTTTAGCTAATATTTTATTTGAAATTTTTGCATCTAAATTCATGAGGGAAATTGGTCTATAATTTTCTTTCTCTGTTTTATCTCTTCCTGATTTAGGAATCAGTACCATATTTGTATCATAAAAAGAATTTGGTAGGACTCCTTCTTCCTGGAATAAATCCTACCTGATCACATTGATATTTTTCTTGGATACTTTTGATGCAGGAGTTTTGATTTTGTTGTCTTCTTCTGGCTCTATGTTTTGATCTTCTTTGTCACCACAGAAAGATTCTATAATCTGATTTCTTTTCCTCTGTTTGCTTGTTTTCCCAGCCAATTACTTGACCTTTTAGCTCTTTGCCATGGTAGAACTCTGTTTCCAGAGTGGAGAATGCTATGTCCTATATTTCTGGAGTTTTGTGCAGCTGTTGTAAGAGCTACTTTTAGGTACCTGCCTCAGAACTCTGAGGAGGACTCCCTCTCCACAGTCACCACAAGCTCTGCCATGCCAGTGCTCCTCTTCATCTGAGGACCACCACCCAAATCAGTAACCCAGATCTAAGCAGGGCAAAGCAAGAAAATCCTGCCTTGGTGCCAGCAAAACAATTCCTGCAATTTCCGTGATCAGCTGCTTGGTCCTCCCACCATCTGTAGGCCTGGAGCTCTGGAAGTAGCTACTGCTGATGCTACTGCTGCTGTTGTTGCTACCACAGTTGTTACCACCTCTGCCACCTCAGGAGCAGTGACCAGACCCCAGTCTTCTCTCACCCAAGGTCCAACACTGTTTCCCCACAGACCTTTTACTTTGTCTTTGGTGTTTGTGGGTTGAGAAGTCTGGAAGATGTCACAGCTGCCAGTGATTCAATCCCTTGAAGTCTACTTCACCCTGTTTGTGCTGCAGGTCTATGCTGGTATTACTCAGACTGTGCTCCACTCCCAGCCCTGTTCAATAATTCCTTCCTTTTGGCTTACCAGTTTCTCTTCAGCAATGGCTGCCATGTACACATACATATAAACACACCTATCTCACATTGTATCTTTACATATACATAACATATGTATTTATATATGTATTCACATAGTATGCCTGAATGTATGTCTAAATATATACACTCATATATAATACCAAAAACTCATGATGAAAAATGCCATCTGCCTCCAGAGAAAGAACTGATGGTGACCAAAGACGACCAAAGAATACTATTTTCACTTTCCTTTTTTTAGTTTTTTTCTTCTGCAATATGACTAATATGGAAATGTTTTACATGATTAAACATGCATGACCTATATCAGATTGCTTACCATCTCAGTGAGGAAGGGAGGGGAGGGAGGAAAGGGTAGAATTTGCAATGCAAAAATGTTAAAAAAAAAAGGTTAAAATTGTTGTACATGTAATTGGGGAAAAATAAAATATTCGTATTACTCTACATTTTTTAAAATTTTTTTCCCAAATGCTTTATTAACTTCTGGTTTACATCATTCATCTCTGCCAGATTTTGAGTTACAATTTTTTCCCCATTTTTCCCACACACACTACCCCAGAATAGCAGTCCCACAGGAAATCCCCTTATCCAATCTGCTCTCTCCCATGTCTTCTCCCATACCACCTTCAACTTTTCCAGTAGGTCAAGGTGCATCTCTGTGCCCCAATGCCTATATATCTTATTTCCTAATTATGTGTACAATAGAATGAATAATAGTATTTATATATATATATATATATATATATATATATATATATATATATATTTAAAACATTTGATTTTAAAACTTTGATTTCCAGATTTATTCCATTCCTCCTTTGTCACCCACCTTCCCCTACTAGGAAGACAGGCAATTCGGTATATGTTTTACATGTGTAGCTATGCAAAACACCACCATAGTAGATAAATTGTAAAAGACTGACTATATTTCCCTCCCTCCTATCCCACCTCCAACATGTTCTATTCCCTACTTTGATCCTGTCCCTTTTCAAAAGTGGGTACTTCCAACTTCCCTCTCCCCCTTCCCTCCCATCCTCCCTTCCATTATTTTCTCTCTCATCCCCTTCCCCCCTAGTCTCCTGTAGGGTCAGATATCCTATTTAGTATGTAGTTAATTATCTCCCTGAGCCAAATTCAATGAGAACAAGGTTTTGCCTTTTTGCCTTCCTGTTCTCTCCCTCCCTTGTAAACATTTTCCCTTGCCTCTTCTATATGAGATAGTCCACCCCATACTGTCTCTCCCCATCTCTTGTTATACCCTTCTCTCACCTCTTGATTTCATCTTTTAAGTATCATCCCTTCCTATTAAAATCGACCTGTGTCCTCTAACTATGTACACCTGTAAACATATATACACACGTTCACATATGTATTCATATGCTTATATACCCTTCTTCACCTATTTTCATACTGAGAAAGGTTTCATCAGTTACAGTTATCATTTTTCCATGTAGGAATGTAAATAGTTCAACTTTGATAAGTTCCTTATGATTTCTTTTCCCTGTTTACCTTCTCAATCATCTCTTGCTTCTTCTATCTGAATGTCAACTTTTCTATTCAACTGTTTTTTTTCCTCAAGAATGTTTGAAAGTCCTCTATTCCACTGAATGACCATATTTTCCCCTGAAACATGATACTCAATTTTGCTGGGTAGGTGATTCTTGGTTTTAATCCCATCTCCTTTGCCTTCTGGAATATCATATTCCATGCCCTTTGGTCCCTCAGTGTAGAAGCTGCCAGGTCCTGTGCTATCCTGATTGTGTTTCCACAATATAGAAATTGTTTCTTCCTGGCTGCTTGTAATATTTTCTCCTTCATCTGGGAATTCTGGAACCTGATAATATTCCTAGGAGTTTTCTTTTGGGGATCTTTTTCAGGAGGCAATTGCTGAATACTTTCAACCTCTAGTTTGCCCTCTGGTTGTAAAACATTAGGGCGGTTTTCCTTGAGAATTTCTTGAAGGATGATTTCTAGGTTCTTTCTTTGATCATGGTTTTCAGGTAATTTTTAAATTTTTAAATTATCTCTCCTGGATCTATTTTCCAGGTCAATGGTTTTTCCCATGAGATATTTCACATTGCCTTCAATTCTTTCATTTGTTTGGATCTGCTTAACAGCATCTTGATTTCTCATAAAGTCACTAGCTTCCATTTGCCCCAGTATAATTCTGAAGGAATGAATCTCCTCAGTGAGCTTTTGAGATTCTTTTTCCATCTGGTAAAGTTGGCTTTTTAAGGCATTCTTCTCCTCATTGCCTTTTTGAGTCTCTTTTGCCATTTGATTTAATCTACTTTTTAAGGTCTTATTTTCCTCAGTCAGGCAGTTGACTTTCATTTCATACTTTTCTTGCATCTTTCTCATTTCTCTTCCTAATTTTGCCCCCATTTCTCTTATTTGGTTTTTAAAATCCTTCTTAAGGTCCTCTATGGCCTGTAACCAGCTTGTATTTTCATTTGGGGTTTTTGGTGCAGGCGTTTTGACCTCCCAATCCTCCTCCTGTTCCATGCTTTAATTCTCTTTGTCCCCCAAATAGGAGTCTAATGTTGCATTTTTCTGTTTATGTTGTTTCATTTGCCTAGGCATGTTCCCACTCAATTACTTGACTTTTGGGCTTGTTGCCACAGTAGAATTCTCCCACCAACCAGGGGCGTTTCTTTCCTAAACACTGGGGTTTTCTCAGCTGCTGGAGGTATTAATTGGGTGCCCTTCTTAAAGCCCCCACACACTCTGGCAAGGTGGTCACACACCCCAATACCTCCACCCCAGACTGCAATCCAGATCCAAGAAAACTAAAGCAAGAGCGATTACCCTGCCCCCCCCAGACTGATTGCTGGTCCCCCTACAGTATGCTTGCCAGGAACTGAAGCTGCAACATGGCGGCTGTGCAGAGTCTACTCATTGGCTTCTCACCCCCAGGGAAAGAGGCTGACATGCTCTCCCAACCAGTCCCAAAGTCCATACTACACTGACCTCTCACTTTGTCATTGGCATCTATGTGTTGGTAATTCTGTAAATATCACAGCTGTTGGTATTCTGGGGTCCCTCCTGATGGTTGCTAGTCTGGCCACCTTGGGGGCAAAACCTCTGACTCAGGTGGGCCTGGGCTCAGCTCCCAGAATGCTCTGCTGACTGCTCCCTGCCGAGTGGCTGGGCTGTCCTCAGCGGGAGGTCGTCTTCCCTGTGTCATTTTGTGGGTTCTGGAGCTCCAGAGGTTGTTCTGAGTCCCCTTTTCTATGTTTTGGATGTGGTTTGGGCAGGAGCGCCAGAAAGTGCTGTTTCTACTCTGCTATCTTTGCTCCTCCCCCCAAAATAAAATATTCTTTAAGAAAAAACTACATTGGTAGGGTTCTATTGGGACAGTCTTTTTTTTTTTTTTTTAAGCAATTGATTTTAAGTAACTTGCTCAAGGTTATATGGCTAGTCATTATTTGTGTGTGGGTGCTCCTTTTCTGAGGCCGGATTCGATCTCGGGTCATCCCAACTCCGAGGCCGGCACTCTTACTCACTAGCCACCCCTTTTTTAGGGCAATTGGGGTTAAGTAACTTGCCCAAGGTCACACGGCTAGGTTTTTTTGTTTGTGTGAATTAAGTGTCTAAGGCCGGATCCGAACTCAGGTCCTTCTGACTCCAGGGCCAGCGCTCTACTCACTGCACCACCTAGCCACCCCGGGATAGTCTTTTAAAGGCACTGCCTCTCAAGTGGCTAGTTATCCAATAAAAACTGTGAGTAATGAGTTTGCATTTATAAAGCAATTTGTAAGCCTTAAAATACTATATAAATGTTAGCTATTACAGTGATGATGATGAAATGAATTACTTTATAAAGCATTTTTTAAATTTTAAGATACTCTACAAATGTAGGCTATTAGCATCATTGTTAGTACCAAAAACAGTGAGTTGGTAAAATGTCACAAATACCCACACAAGCATATCTTCCTCTTGCAATCCAATGTAGCTAACAGAACAGATCCTTCCCAGCCTGTCTTTGGAAGTCTCTCTCAGAAGTTGTCAGCTATTGGTAAAAGGGATTATTTGAACAACATAATTTTAGATAAGTAACCAGAGGGTAAAAGTATTTCTTCATTTCAAATTAATTATTAAAAATAGAAGCAAGAAAGGTGGTTATAGTTAATCATCTACCTCCTTCCCTGACAGGCATCTCAAACCAAAGCATTGGCAGCTTGAAAGAACAGATCAAAACATGCTTCATACCTGGAGGTCATGAAAATGAGGAAAGCAGCAATCAGGATGAATAACTTTTGTTGGACAAGAAATATCTAGAAGTGACTAGGGTGAGGGTTTCAGTATTTTGAAATGGGGCAGAGAATAAATAGTAGGAGATCATTAACCCTTTCTTGTCTCTTTAGGAGAAAAATGCACCTCTTCCCACATTTGTGGGTCATCTATATTATTTGCTCCCTTCTTTTAAAGGCAGCCAGGATTAAAATCCTGAAGTGGCACTTTGTCTTGGTTAAATTTAACTTCCTAAAGGCAGGTTCCTTTTTTATTAACTCATTAACTGACTTCCTATTTGTTATATTTTTCTACGTCCTTAAGCACATTAACAAATCATTTCAAAGTTGGCCCCTTTTAATGCCTATGAAGTGTATGTCTACCTTAGACCACATTAGTCTAGTAGCTGCTGCCAGAATAGGAAGTAAATGTTTGTTTCATAACGTTTCAGTTAGCTTCATGTTTGGGTCCAATTCAGGCCAAAAGTTTGTATTGTATTTCACTGAGTATACCACAATATGCATTCCATTTACCTCCAAAAATGATAGGGAGATGCCCAGTAGTAATAGCATCTAGTATTACTATTCCAAGATCAATATCTTTAGTCAAATTACTTGGTCAATTGCCAAGTGGGTAGCTTTTTTAAAAACACATCTAAAAACTACCAATTCCATTAATAGGGAAAAATGCCTTCTATGAAAACATATGCTCACAATTTCATGAAAGAAATATAATATGTTCCAGAAGAATCCAACTGAGTTGCTGCAGCCCAGATGAGCCTTTCAGTCAGTCAGTCTTCATGTGGGAAGTGGGGTTGTTCCTGTAGCGTGTATATTCTATTTCATAAACAACTAGGTACTACAATTTCCATTCTCCTTTTGGATTGAAAGAAGTGCATCTGTCAGCAATTCTCAGCACATCAGCTGAGCTGGGAAAGTGATTTCCATTACGTGGTTGCCAAAGAGGAGAAACTATTTGCAAGACCCTATTTTTCCCAGATGCATCCTCCTGTGTGTGGTCAGCATGCAGATAAAAGGGGACAGAGGGAAAGGCCAATTTTATGAAAAAAAAAAAAAAACTACTTGCAAAGGGAAAATTTGGAAAAAATATGGGTTACCTGAGGTGACCAAATGTGTCATAATTTTTATCTTCTGGTCTTGGCTGCCTAGAGGTCATAAGGAAGATCTCAGATGGGATCCTAACTCCTACCAGAAGGGAGAACAATTTCTGGAAGGAAGTCCCATTACCACACAGAAGATTAAACAGGGAAGGAAGCAAGACACCCTGTGGATTGATGAAGAAAGGAGGGTCCCTAGACTGATCCACAGGATGCAAATTTGTGAAGGAAGAGAAGTTGGTTTGGGGCAACTTCCCACCACCTTTTTCAATAGCTTTCTTGACTTGAAAACAATAGCACACCCCCTTTCTTTTTAATCCTCCCTCTCCCATCTACTTTGTTCATTGTTGGATATCAAGTAGTCCCTGTTAAGAATTCAGCTGAATGGGTTTTATATTTTAATAGGGAAGTCTTGGAGACTGAAAAGTTTTTGATACTCAAAAGGAATGACTTCAGTAATAGATTGTAAGACTTTGACAGAAGTGAGGGAAATATTTTTGGTCAGGTGAACTTTTGGGAAATTATTTCAGTAGTATGAAAGTAGACATCTACTTTTAAATTACCCACTAAATTTTAAATTACCCACTAAATTACCCACTTACACTTAATTTTAATCCAACTCTTAATGGGTCACAATATATTTTTATCAAAGATGTGAACTGGAGATATGGATAGAAAGTTTATCAGATTTGTTGATAAAACTAAGTTAGTAGAACTAGCTAATACATTTCATAGCCAAATCAAAATGTAAAGATTTCAGTAGATTAAAACAATGAGGGGCTGATATTAGTAAGGTTTAATTTAATGTAGAGAATAATAACTAATATTTATATAGCACATTCAGATTTGAAAATCACTTTAGGTTTATTCATTTGATTTGGTCATTAAAATGACTTTATGAAGCAGATGTTAGCATCTTTTGAGAAATGAGGGAATTGAAGTTAAGGGAGTTTGAATGATTTACCAAGAGCCACACATCTGGTACGTGACTGAGGCAGGATCCAAACCAAATGTTCCTTGCTCCCAACTTTATCCACATTGATGCCATAAATCAATGTAATTTCAATAAGAGAGCTAAAAATTATAGTTCCTAACCATGGAGGAGCCATGCAGTTATAGCATTGCTACTTCATCAGAACTCTCAAATTGGGACCTGGAATACTTAGCATGGAGGCAAAAACTTAGAGAAGACATTACAGATTATTTTCCTCTCGAATTATAAAAATGTTCTTTTGTAGAACAGCTGTTGTCATTTGTTCTTGAAGAGGACCAAAATGACATCACTATGTTGGACTTGAGGTATAGGCAATGTGTCTGACTATGATTCTTCAGACTAATAGGAGCTTGGAAGGCTCTACCACAGATCAGGCACAAATAGTCTATATGAACATTTAAGTGGAGATGACTCTAAATTTGTGCATTTCATCTTTTTATTTTATTTACTTCATTTTTTTATGCTACCACAATTCTGCCTTGTTCATTGAGTGCAACGCTTTCTTTAATGTGGGCATGCCATATGGGGTGATACTGTGCAAGTGTCTCCCATATATCACAATTGATTCCCAAGTTCTTCATACACACCTTGAGAGAATCCTTGTACGTCTTATTCTGACCTCCATGTGAATGCTTTCATTGTGTAAGTTCCCCATAAAATAGTCTTTTAGGCAAATGTACTTTTGGAATTCAAACAAGGTGACTAGCCCATAGGAGTAGCATTCTCTACGGTAAAGTTTGAACACTTAAAAATATGTATATATTTATTTATTATTTGTTTTTGGTGTGTGTGTGTGTGTGTGTGTGTGTGTGTGTGTGTGTGTGTGTGTGTGTAGTTTTGGACTAGAAATTTCAAAGGGGCAGAAATTGACTTGACAGAAGGAAATCCTAGCTTACAATTAGAGCTTTCTCTGAGTTGAACTCTGTTGCCTTGGGAATTTTCCCTCACTAGAAGTCTTCAAAGACTAGATGACAGGGTATTATAGAGGGGATTTCAGTTTGGATTAGATGACCTCTGAAATAGCTCTGGAATTTTTTTTAGATTAGGGTTAAGGTTATATTTAGGGAGTTGATTAAAGCTGTACTTTTCCCATGGAATGTCTCATTGTTAAAAATATCACAGTGAGTACATCTTCACCATTTGTCTCCCCATTCTTTTTTTGAAGATCTACAACTTCAGTTCTTCTGAGGCTCTGAATCCCATGATTAGTAGCTAAGCAGAATGTAGGTGACACAGAGGATAGAGTGCCTGACCTGGAGTCAGAAATACTCCTCTTCCTGAGTTCGGTTCTGGCCTCTGATACTTCCTACCAATGTTATCCTGGGCAAGTCATTAAGCCCTGTTTACCTCAGTTTCCTCATCTGTAAAATGAGCTAAAGAAGGAAACCTCTCCATATCTTTGCCAAGAAACCCACAAAATGAGGTCACAAAGAGTTAGACATGACTGAAAATACTTTAGCAACAATAAAACATCAATGGAAAAATTATCATATCCCTATTTTCATTGGTATTGACAACTCCCTCTACCAACATCTACCAGGACTCATCATATCATTTGCAGCCTTATACTCAGTAGTCTAGTTTAGACTCTAGAACACTAAAAGGTTAAGTGACTTATCTAGACTCTGACTGTTAATGTGCTCCTGTGGAAGGATTTGAACTCAGGTCTTCCTGACTCCTTATTCTAGCCTTAATCTATTCTACCATGTTGCTTCTTTTCCTATAAGACTACATTCAGAAGGTAGGGCTTTGGTTAGTGGAGAAACTTGTAATCCTTAAAACATTGTATAATTTCCCAAATATCATCCAGCCTATTATCCTCTTCCTGTTCTATTCTAGGCCTAATTCATCATCCAGTTACACTGTCTGTCCAAGTAAAGCACTATAAGGTTCAAACCAACTGCATGCTATTGCCTGGCAAATAGGCACTCTTCATCCAGCTGTTTTTCATGAAGTCTTTGGGGATGCTTATAGATCTTATATAAGAGTCTCTTCAATATCTTGGTACTTTTGTAAATCAAGAAGCAATAAGGACATGCTGTCTCTAAAATACATGGCATCCTTTTTGTTGTTGTTGTTGTTGTTTTTTTTGCCCCTGAGTTTTTATTGCAATCACTTAAAATGTCACCTTTTGGTTGAAATGATACAGTACACACGTCTAAAATACCCATGCCTTTTTGGTTTTATATCACAATTATATCTTGATCTACCCTTTCCTCTTACTTAGAAACAAAAATGCCAATTTAGCTGTCATATCTGACAACGCATGTAACATTTTTTACTTCTAAGCTATTCTTTAAATCCCAATTATATTTAAATCCCAATGCTATCTTCTCCAGGGACCTTTCTCTATTTCCTCAAGTCTGTAGACTCTATCCCTAAGTGGTACTTTCATGCACATTTTGTATGCATGTAACAAGTATTGTAATTTTTTGTGTGTGCTATGATTTCTTACTTAATTTTTAATATACTGTGATGGCATGGAGCCTATCTTACCTAACTAAACTGTACCTTGTTAGGTTAAATCCCTTGTTAGGTGACCCATTGCCTCTAAAAAAAGTAGGCACTTCTCTACTATTTCTTTAATTGAGTAAAATTCATGAATTTCTTCTTTCCTCATTCAGGAAACAGGTATGAATAGATACTCAATGTAATTACTATCCTTAATTATAAAGATTGTAACCTATCCCTTCTGTTTCCATTTTGTTGTGACTCTTGTCATTCATGCTGTAACTATTTGTGAATGGCCATTATATTTAAGAACACTGGGGAAATGAAAAACAAAAGTATGTGAGCTCATAATTTAGTAATCTTAATTTATGTATAAACTGAAATAACTATGAGAGGAAGCACTGCTATTTGAGTTCAAAGGAGAAAAAATCATTGATTTAAAGAACTGTCAATGCCTTTGGAGAACAGTGAAGGCTTATAATTCTACAAATGAGGGAAATGTTTTTTTATATTTTTTTCCTTTTTCACATTAATATATATTTATGGAATAAAACAAGTATTTCCATAACAGTACAATAAAAAGATAATTGTAATTATAGCCAGGTTCCAGAATTCCCAGATCAAGGAGAGAATATTACAAGCAGCCAGGAAGAAACAATTTGAATACTGTGGAAATGCAAACAGGATAGCACAGGATATGGCAGCTTCTATAGTGAGGGATCGAAGGGCTTGGAATATGATATTCTGGAGGGCAAAGGACCTGGGATTAAAACCAAGAATCACCTACTCAGCAAAACTGAGTATCATGTTTCAGGGGAAAATTTGGTCATTCAGTGGAATAGAGGACTTTCAAGCATCCTTGATGAAAAAACCAGAGTTGAATAGAAAAATTGACATTCAGATACAAGAAGCAAGTGATTCTTGAGAAGGTAAACAGGGAAAAGAAATGTTAATGAACTTATCAAAGTTGAACTATATACATGCCTACAAGGAAAAACAATAACTTTAACTGATGAAACCTTTCTCAGTATGAAAATAGTTGAAGAAGGGTATATGGGCATATGAATACATATGTGAATGTGCATATATATATTTACAGGTAGACATAGATAGAGGACAGAGGTCAAATTTAATAGGAAGGGATGATACTTAAAATGTGAAATTAAAGAGGTGAAAGAGGAATATAATGAGAGGAGATGGGGAGAGACAGAATGGGGTAAACTCTCTCATATAGAAGAGGCAAGGGAAAATGGTTACAAGGGAGGGGAAGAACAGGAAGGCAAAAAGGCAAAACCTTATTCTCATTGAATTTGGATAAGGGAGAGAATGACATACATACTAAATAGGATATCTCACCCTACAGGAGAGTAGGGGGGAAAGGGATGAGAGGGAGGATGATGGAAAGGAGGGTCAGAGGGAAGGGGGGAGGGAAGTTGGAAGCACCCACTTGTGAAAAGGGACAAGATCAAAGGAGGGAATAGGCCAAGGGGGAGGTGGGATAGGAGGGAGGGAAATATAGTCAGTCTTTTACACTATATCAACTATGGTAATGTTTTGCATAGCTACACATGCACTACGTATACTGAATTGCTTATCTTCCCAGTAAGGGTGGGTGACAAGGCAGGAAGGGAATGAATCTGGAATTCAGAGTTTTAAAATCAAATGTGTATAAACACTATTATTAACACTATTTTGCATATAATTGGGAAATAAGATGTACAGCCATTGGGGCATGGAGATTTACCTTGCCCTACTGGGAGAGTGGAGGGGGGTATGGGAGAAGATATGGGAGAGAGCAGATTAGATGAGGGGATATCCTGTGGGACATCCAATCTGGGGTGGGGGGGTAAGGAAAAAATGGGGAAAAATTGTAACTCAAAATCTGGCAGAAATGAATGATGTGAACCACAATTTAATAAAGCATATGGAGAAAAATAATTGTACATGAAACTGCAAATCTCCTAAGTACAACTTGCTATTCCTTTCAAATATAAAACAAAATTATTATGTGAATTTCTTTTTTCTTCTTTTTGTAACCTTCTCCCCACCCTGCACTAGAGATGGTTATTATTATACACACATTGCAATTATGTACATAAACCCCTACATATATAACATGTAAGTTATTCTGTACATCTGTTTATCAGTTCTTTCTCTGGATGCATGTAGTATCTTTTTCATATGCCCTTTATAATTAATTTAAAGTATTTATAATAGTTAAATAATATTCACTCAAAGTCATTCATAAAACAATATTGCTGTTGCTATTTTTTTAAAGTTGTTTTCAAGAAGCTGAAAGTCACAGAGGCCAGGTTTGATGGTTCCCATTCCAACGTTTTCTTACTTCTCCAACTTGACTTTTGTAACTTCACTTTAATTTTATTTGAGAAGATAAAAGGTTGTGAAATACTATTTTTCTGGATCCGTTCTCTCTTCCCATATATACAACAAAATTTTGTGTGTGAGTGTATGTGTGTGTGAGTGTATGTGTGTGTGTGTGTGTGTGTGTGTGTGTGTTTTCAGGATCAATATTTCTTTCATTGTTCTGAGTTTCCCCTTTTGAAACTTTATAATAACAACAATAATAACTCTTTTTAAATATAATAAATGCAAGATTAGAGATGCATAAAGAGGTTGCAAGATTAGGTACTTATGCAATTGAAGTGCCAGTTTCTACAAGGACTTTTCTGATCCTGGTAACTAGTAGGGCTCTCATTGCCCCAAATGCCATGTAACAACTAGATACAGGGAGATAATTTATGATGTTTGAATGGCTAATTAAATTATGGATATTAAATATGGAACTATTTTATTAATGGCCTGATAGAAGATCAAATGTAAAGTTTCAGAAAAAATAATCTGTCTGAAAAAATATTGGGAAGAATCCATCCCTCAAAGTATTTTATACATCTAAATTCCTGGGGTTCCTTTCAGCATCAAACATGAGGTATTAGCATTGAATTGCAGATTTAGAGTTGGAGAAAATGTAGTCCAGAAATGTTAAATAAGCTAGAATTTAGTCCCAAGTACTCAGATGTTTTAATTCCAAATGCAGTGACCTTGCCACTGAATCAAACTTAAAAGCTTAATATGTGGAACATGGAAGTATTTAATATTTTTTTCAACTTTGTCTTATCCTCCTTCTGCCCAGAACTATACCACCCCCAACCCATCTTCTCACTATGCCATCTCCCCATGATGCTATGCTCATCTCCCTCTGATCCAAAACCTCCATTCCAGACCCTGGGCCCTCTGACTTGAAGAGGTCATCTTTTCCCTTATCTTGCCAGAACTGAGGTTTACCATATATGGATTATATGTATCCTCATCATGCACCCACTCTCCCTCTTTAGCAGTACTCTAGGTTTGGTAAGCCCCTATTAGATTATGAGCTCCATGAGGACAAGAAATGTCTTGCTAGCTTTATTTTCATCTAGTTTATATTTGTATACCCAATGCTTAGCATATAATAAGCATTTAATTAATGCTTTAAACATCTCTCTCTCCCCCACTTATCTTCTTCCTATATCACCTCAACAGATGGATAGATAGATTGACAAATAATTTTTTTAAGCAATTGGCATTAAGTAACTTTCTCAAGGTTACATAGTTAGTTATTTATGTGTGGGTGCTAAGTACTGAGGCTGGAACCAATCTGGGTCATCCCAACTCCGGGCTGGCGCTCTGACTCACTACGCCACCTAGCTGCCCTCTGAAAAAATTTTGCTAGATATGGAAAAGATAGATACAGATAGCCATGGAGTAAATGAATCTGAGTTTTGTCATAAATGCTGAAAAGAATACATGAAAATTATATACATGTATCTGTTTGTACAAATATAATTGTTGTATTCTCACATATGAATGCCATCTTCCTTGGAAGTTGATTTCCTACTTCTGGCAACCCTATTTCTGTCCCAGTCCTTAAGAATAAAGACTTCAGTATTATCATTAACTCTTTCCATTGCTGAGATTTGTATCAATCATAAATACACAGGTATTTTTACAGTTTTATTTCTGCTTCTTTTTCTGAACCTGCTCTACAAGTTAACAGAAGTCCTCCTCAAGCGAATCTGGAATCACCAGTATAGTCACTATTATCTATTTGTCCCCATTCTCTCTCTACTATCCATTCTACCTAATATTACCCAATTCATATGGAGTTTTATTATGATTACATCATTCTCCACACAAAAAACTTTCCTTGGTCATTTCCTGATGAACAATTCATCAAGTAAAATTAATCTATTGACAGATTCCTAAGTATTTCATGCTTGTTCCCAGCATTTTCCCACTTTTTTGCTATTTGCAAAATATGAGTACTAGGACATAGTAAACTCTGGAGTGTGTGTATGTGTTCGTGTGTACATATGCATATGCATATGTGTGTGATGGTAGTGGGTAGGTATGCTTAGGTTAGGAGACATATGAGTAGATCATTGCAGAGTGACAGAAGATAGTGATTCTGAAAATGTGAAGGTACAAAAGAGAAAGCAAGGTACCACAGGAGGCAAGAGTAGATAGGATTAAGCACAAAGGTGAATGTGCTTAGCCTTACAAAAGAGGTGATTTTTCTTTTATGAAAGGGAGGGAGAAGGAAGAACATACCATATCTAAAGATATTAGAGGAGTAGTTAAATAGGGAAATGAGGAGTTGATGTATCTCACATCCAATGGCCTTGATCTCAGTAAAATAAGACGTCAAATCAATTGATGTGTGGTGAGAATGAAGGCAGGAATTTAGAAGACTGAAAAAAGTAAGAAGAAGGATTTTTTTTTGTAGAAAATGCAATAGAGAATAGATAAGAGATGAATAGGAAGATGACTAATCAAAAGGAATGTCTGTTGTTCAGTTGTTTTAATCATATCTGACTTTTTTATGACCCTATTTGGAGCTTTCTTGGCAAAGATACTGGAATGGTTTGCCATTTCTTTCTCCAGATCACTTTACAGAAGAAGAAACCAAGGCAAACAGGGTTAAGTGACTCACCCAGGATCACACAGCTGGTAAATGTCTGAGGCCAGATTTAAACTCACAAGGATGAGTATTTCTGACTCTACATCTGGCACTCAATCCATTGCACCATATAGCTATCGTATCCCACCTACTCCTGCAAAGGAATGTCCAACAGAGGTTAGATGGCATGTATTTACAGCACATTTATTCTTTTAATCACTCATTTAACTGATTATAATTGTATACTCCCTTGTAGGTCTCTGGAGGAAAGAGTGAGGCTGATGACTTTGCCCAGCCCTCCTTCACTTAAAGCCAATTCACTTTCAAGACATGCTATCACCACCCTGATGTCATGGTCCTTTTCGAGAACAAAGGACAAACAACAACTCCCTTATAATATCCCTTGTCTTGTTAACATTTTTAGCCAATCAGTGAACTAGCATTTATTAAGTGCCTATTATGTCCTAATCACTGTACTAAACTCTGGGGAAACAAAGAAACTTTTTGTTTTTATAATATTTTATGTATACACATCTTAAATCTCAACAAGACTGTAAGCCCATTCATGCTTCTTTGAATCCTCTTGATACGATACACATCTTTGTCATCTAATGAAAGGCTGGTTAAATTTGTTTATCGCATCCTACTATAACTAAAACAACAAATATAAATATCCTTGTGGTAATTCAATAGTGGCATGGTGGAAAGAACAAAGATTAAGAACCAAGGCAACTATGTTTTAATCTGCATTTTACCTCTTTCCATCTGTGTCCCTTTGGCCAACTCATTGACGTGGTACATTCCTTTCTATCTTCATTCAGTTTTCTCCAGAGGTATATCACATCTAACTTTTTTTATGTTTTAAGTTTTTTTTTTTTTCACAAATGCTTTATTATCTTCTGGATTACATCATTCATTTCCACCAGATTTTGAGTTACAATTTTTCCCCATTTTTCCCCTACCCACCATCCCAGAATAGCAGTCCCACAAGATATCCCCTCATCCAATCTGCTCTCTCCCATATCTTGTCCCATGCCCACTTCGACTTTACCATTAGAGCAAGGTGAATCTCTGTGCCCCAATGCCTGCACATCTTATCTCCCAATTACATGCAAAATAGTATTTATATATTTGAAACATTTAATTATAAGACCTCAAATTTCAGATCCATTCCCTTCCTCCCTTGTCACCCATTCCCCCTGGGAAGATAAGTAATTCAGTATGTGTTGTACATGTATAGCTATGCAAAACATTACCACAGGAGATATATTTTAAAAGGTTGCTTATAATTCCCTCCCACTCATCCCACCCCCGAACTGGTCCATTCCCTACTTTGATCCTGCCCCTCTTCGATAGTGGGTACTTCCAATCTCCCCTCTCCCTAGAATGCCCTCCCCTCCATCATCCTCCATCTCATCCCCCTTCCCGCTACTCTGCTGCAGGGTGAGATATATCATTTAGTATGTATGTCATTCTCTCCCTGAGCCAAATTCAATGAGAATATGGTTTTGCCTTTTTGCCTTCCTGTTCTTCCCCACCCCTGTAACCACTTCCCCTTGTTTCTTCTACATGAGATAGTTTACCCTACTCTGTCTCTCCTCATCTCCTCTTGCCACTTTCCTCTCTCACCTCATAATTTCACCCCTTAAGTATCATCCCTTCCCAACAAATTCAACCTATGCCCACTATCCATGTATAACTGTAAACATATATACACACATTCACATATGTATTCATATGCCCATATACCCTTCCATTATTTTCATACTGAGAAAAGTTCCATCAGTCACAGTTATTGTTTTTCTATGTAGGAATGTAAATAGGTCAACTTTGATAAGTTCCTTTTGATTTCTTTTCCCTGATTGCCTTCTCAGGAATCTCTTGCTTCTTGTGTCTGGATGGCAAATTCTCTATTCAACTCTGGTTTATTCCTCCAGAATCCTTGAAAGTCCTCTATTCCACTGAATGCCCATATTTTCCCTGAAACAAAATACTCAGTTTTGCTGGGCAGGTGACCCTGGGCTTCAATCCCAGTTCTTTTGCCCTCTGGAATATCATATTCCATGGCCTTTGATCCATCAGTGTGGAAGCTGCCAGGTCCTGTGCTATTCTGATTGTGTTTCCACAATATTGAAATTGTTTCTCTCTGGCTGGTTGGAGTATTTTCTCCTTGATCTGGGAATTCTGGAACCTGGCTATAATATTCCTGGGAGTTTTCTTTTTGAGATCTTTTTCAGGAGGTGATTTGTGGATTCTTTCAACCACTATTTTGCCCTCTGGGTCTAAAACATCAGGGCAATTTTCCTTGAGAATTTCTTGAAGGGTGATTTATAGGTTCTTTGATCATGGCTTTCAGGTAGTCCAATAATTTTTTAAATTATCCCTCCTGGATCTATTTTCCAGGTCAGTGTTTTTTCCCATGAGATATTTCACATTGCCTTCTATTCTTCCAGTTGTTTGGATCTGTTTAACAGCATCTTGATTTCTCATAAAGTCATTAGCTTCCATTTGCTCCAGTCTAACTCTGAAGGACTGAATCTCCTCAGTGAGCTTTTGAGATTCTTTTTCCATCTGGCAAATTTGGCTTTTTAAGGCATTCTTCTCCTCATTGCCCTTTTGGGCCTCCTTTGCCATTTGAGTTAGTCTATTTTTTAAGGTGTTATTTTCCTCAGTCAGGCTGTTGGCCCTCATTTCATACTTTTCCTGCATCCTTCTCATTTCTCTTCCCAATTTTTCCTCCACTTCTCTTATTTGACTTTTAAAGCCCTTCTTAAGGTCCTCTATGGCCTGTAACCCACTCATATTTTTATTTGGGGCTTTTGAAGCAGGATTTCTGACCTCGCAGTCCTCCTCCTGTTCTATGCTTTGATCCTCTTTGCCCCCAAAATAGGAGTCTAATGTTGCATTTTTCTGTTTATTTTGTTTCCTTTGCCTTGGCATGTTGCCACTTAATTACTTGACTTTTGGGCTTGTTGCCACAGTAGGACTCTGTCACCAGAGCTTCCATCCCGAAGCTGGGGTCTTCACAATTTCTGGTTCTGGCAAGCTGGATACCCACCCCACAACCTCCACCCCAGACCACAATCCAGATCCAGGGAGGTTAAAGCAAGAGTGATTACCCCCCAAGACTGATCGCTGGATCTCCCTACAGTTTGCAGGCCAGGATCTGGATCTGCCAATGAAGCTGCAAAATGGTGAGTGTCTCCTCAGCTGGAAGCAGACGTGTTCCCCAAATAGTGGTCTCAAAATCCATAGGTCTCTAACCTCTCACTTTCTCCTAGGCAGATCTGTGTTGATAATTCTGGAATCGCCAGAGCTGCTGGTGTTCTGGGGTCCCTCTGGCCAGCTGCTGGCCTGGCCACCCTGGGGCTAAAACCACGGCTCACATGGACATGGGCTTGGGCTTTTGGCTCCCAGAGGACTGTGCTGGCCCTTCCTCCAGGGCTGCTGGGCTGTCCTCAGCAGGAGGTTAGCTTCTCTGTGGTGTTCTGTGGGTGCTGGGGCTCCAGAAGTTGTTCAGAGTCCCCTTTTACATGGTTTGGAGGTGATCTGGGGGAAGAGCACCTTGGCCATGCTTATTCTACTCTGCCATCTTGGCTCTGCCCCCCAATCTAACTTTTCTAAAATTCTACTCACCTCCTTAACTTATTTCTTGTTTATTTTGAGGTTAAATTTATCAGGTTCAGAGAGAAGGAGGTTGAAGTCCCCTACTAGTATTGCCTATTTCTTTCTATTTCTTCTTGTAACTCACTTTACTTCTCATCTAAGAATTTACCTGCTACACTACTTGGTGCATATATGTTTAGTATTTGTTTTTGTTTGTTTTTTGGAGGGCAATTGGGGTTGACTTGCCCAAAGTCACACAGCTAGGAAGTGTGTTAAGTGTCTGAGGCCAGATTTAAACTCAGGTCCTCCTGACTTCAGGTCTGGCGCTCTATTCACTGCACCACCTAGCCACCTCTATATGTTTAGTATTGATTTTACTTTTAGAAAGATGTAGGTTCCCTCTTTATCTCTTTTAACTTTCCGCTCTTCTTTCACCTTTCCTTGCTCACCTGTGTTTTGTTTCTGTCCACTGCCTCCCTCAATTTTCCTTTCCTTCTGTCAATCTTCCTCCCCCTTTTTCCTCTTATTTCCCTATAGCATAAAATAGATTTCTATATGCAACTGAAAATGTAGGTTATTCCTTCTTTCAACCAAATCTGATGAGAATAAGGTTCAAACAATGCTCACCTCACTCCTTTCGTTTCCTCTATCTTGATGGGTCTTTTGGACCTCTTCATGTGATGTAATTTGCCCTATTCTGCCTCCCCCTCTCCTCCCAATACAACCCTTTTTTAACCCCTGAATTTTTTTCCTATTTTATCACATCAAAGTCAATGTATACCCACAACTTCTATCTGTCCCTTTGAAAATGCCCAAATGAAAATATAATTCTCAAGAGTTACAAGTATCCTCTTCCTGTGTAGGGATGTAAACAGTTTAACCTTATTGAATAACATTTTTTCCTCTCTTTTTCTTTCCTGTTTACATGTTTATGCTTGTTTTTAGTCTTATATTTGAAGATCAAATTTTCTGTTGATCTCTGGTCTTTTCATGAGTAATGATTGAAAGTCTCTTATATCATCCAACATCTATCTTTTCCCCCAAATGATTATGCTCAGTTTTGCTGGGTTGATTCTTGGTTGTAATCTATGCTCTTTCACCTTACAGAATATCATAGTCTAAGCCCTCAGATATTTTTGATGTAGAAACTACTAAATCCTGTGTAATTTCTGACTGTGGCTCCACAACATTTAAATTGTTTCCTTCTGGCTGCTTACAGTAGTTGTCCTTGACCTGATAATTCTGGAATTTGCCTGCAATAGTCCTTAGAGTTTTCATTTTGGGATCTCTTTTAAGAGGTGATTAGTAGATTCTTTCAGTTACTATTTCACCCTCTGCTTCTAAGATATCAGGGTAGTTTTCCTTGATAACTTCTTCAAAGATGTAGCCCAGGTTCTTTTTTTGATCATAGTTTTCAGGTAGTCCAATAATTCTAAAATCATCTCTCCTGGATCTACTAGAGAGTTGTTGTGAGAGTCAGACATATGTAAAGTGTTTTTGAAAACTTTAACCAAACTTTTAACTTTAACCAAAACTTTTTAAACAAAAAAAAATCCTTTTTGAGCTCTTCCAAGAAGGTCTTTTGGGCTTGAGAACAATTTATATTCCCCTCTGAGGTTTCAGATGTAGGTATATTGAAAATGTTGTCCTCCCGTGAGTTTGTGTTTTGATCTCCCCTGTCCCCAAAGGAATTTTCTGTGGCCAAAGTCCTTTTTTGATTCCTACTCATTTTTTTTGACTATTTTTTTCAGGGTTTTTAAAGCTGAATTCTTATCCTGGGACACAGGAGGCAGTGCGCCAAGCTTCTTGTGCTGGTTCTGTTCCCTGGGGACTCCGGTGCTGGGGGCTTGCTCACTGCACTAGAGTGACCTGGTGAGGTTGAGCCTGTTTTTGCCTGGTTTCTCTCGCTAGCAAGTTGCCTTCTGCACTGGGGCTGGAGACTTCATAGTTGCTCTGTTGTGCCACTCGTCTGCGAACCAGGTCGGAAGGGTCTCAGTTGCTGATCTGTGTTTTGACTAAGAGCTCCCACTACCTTGCCTGGACACTATCTGAGCTGGGTTTTATTCCTCTTTCACCCAAGTGAGATAGACTTTTCCTGAAGTCTTTCTATGTTATATGAAGTTGGAAAATGTTTTACTCCATCTTCTTGCAGGTTCTGTTGCTCCAGAATTCCGATTGAGAGACTTGATTTAATTCTGTTTCTGATGGAAACTGGGGAAAGCTCAGGCAATTTTCTGGCTTCTTCCTCACATTTTGGCTTGCTACTTGAACTCAGCTCTTTCTAATGACAAGTACAACACTTTTCCCTGGGGGAAGGGAGGGACCAAAAGAAAGGAAACTTTATTCCCTGAAGGAACTCAATAAGCTGTCAAATGGTTTGTTATATCACTTGTGACTTGTCACTTAATTTTTCTTAAAAGAACCCAATTTTCTTTATGTTTTAGAACTCTCACTGAGGAATAGTCTCATGTTCCTTGACCACTGATTACTTTTAGGAAGTAAGTGGTTATCTTACAATGTTTCAGATCTTCAGACACTAAAAAGAAAATGGACTGCTTCTGAAATTGATATTCATTTAGGACAAATAAACAGTCTTGCAAAGACATTAGATACCAAAGCCCAGAGTTAATGATGTTGAATGAAATGAATGACTTCCTTAGTTAGATATTGAGAATAACGAACTTTTTCTTTTTGTTTTTCTATTGACACCTTTCATGCATTAGAACACACAATTCTCCAAACATTATTCATTTACATTGTACTGCTCTCTGAGATCATTCCTGGCAAGGACAATCGTTAATAACAAATCATTATCTCCCAGGCTTTTGGTTTCTTATAATATTTGCCTGTCTGGTATACTTCACGATGCCCCAGAGATATTTTTGTCTCATGATGACTACACCCAATTCTGCCTACATACCATCAATTATCCTAATGATTCAGCATCTGGTTTGGAAATAAAGTGTCTAGAATAATAAGCAAATAAAGGAAGAAATGATTTACTACTTTACAAAGGAAAAGGTGAAAAGCTGCAATGAGTTCATCTCACTTTCTCTGATTTTATCTAAGCTGATTGTTGATGAAATAAGTAACATTCACCAAAAAAAGATACTTAATTTTTTTTGGGGGGGGGGTTGTTTGGGTTTTTTGGAGATAAAAATTTTCAAATATCTACCAAGTCAGACAGGGGTTGTGATCTGTGTCAATGGAGGAAGAACCCACAATATTGAAATCATATGTCTTCAAAATATTTTAATATTGAAGTAATATCAAGCATCAAACTACTCATCCTAAAGAAATAATAGCATTTGCAGTTTGGAAGGTACCTTATAGGTTATCTAGTACAACTATCACTTACTGAAGTAATCCTTTTAATTTCTTCGACAAATTAGCCACATGTACCTAGTGATTGGGAAACCCATACTTTGAAAAGCGCCTTACTCACTGAAGAATAAATCAAAACAAAATGGCGCCATACAATGTATAAGACCAAAATCTATCTCCCTGTTACTTCCACAAATTGATATAAATTTTATGCTCTGGAGTAAGAGAAAATACTGCTCTATCATGTACGTGATACTCCAAGCATTTTTTCTTTTCGTTTATTTTTTCTATTAATTAATTAATTATTAGTTTTCACCATTCATTTCCACAACATTTTGAGTTCCAAATTTTCTTCCCATTTTTCCCCTCCCCTACCCCAATGGTATGCATTCTGATTACTCCTTCTTCCAGTCTGCCCTACCTTCTATCACCCCACCCCACTCCCCTCTTTTATCCTCTTCTCCCTTACTTTCTTGCAGGACAAGATAGATTTCTATACTCCATTGCCTATATATCTTATTTCCCAGTTGCATGTAAAAACAATTTTTAAAGTTTGTTTTTAAAACTTTGAGTTCCAAATTCTCTCCTTTCTTCCCTCCCCACACACTTTCATTGAGAAGGAAAGCAATTCAATACAGCTTATACATGTGCAGTTAAACAAAACACTTCCATAATAGTTATGTTGTGAGAGACTAACTATATTTCTCTCCATCCTGTCATGCCTCCCATTTATTCTATTTTCTCTTTGATCCTGCCCCCTTTCAAAAATGTTTGCTTCTGACTACCCACGCCTCCAATCTGTCCTCCCTTCTATCATCCTCCCCTTATCCTCTTCCTCACTACTTTCCTGTAGGGTTAGATACCCAATTGAAGGTGTATATTATTCCCTCCTTAAGCCAAATATGATGAGAGTAAGGTTCACTCATTCCCTCTTACCTTCCCATTTTTTACCTCCATTGTAAAAGCTTTTTCTTGCCTTTTTTATGTCATACTCCAAGCATTTTAAAACAGTCAAAATTGTTACAACACTTGTAGAAATTATCCTATTGATTTATATTGAACTTATTGTCACTTACATATTCTTTTCATTTAAAATGTCATTAATCCAAGTCTCTCCATCTTATATTTTGACAATTTATTTGAACATAAATATAATTACTGACATTTATTCCTGTTAAATTTCATTTTGTTTTGATATCATCATCTAGTCTGAAACGTATATTACATTATTAACCCTTTCTATATATACATTTAACCAGCTTTTTAGTGTAATTTCAACTCATTAATAAAATTGATAAATAAAATCAACAAGTACAGGACCCTGTGGTACACTTCTAGATACCTTTCAATAGGTTAACATTGATTAACAGTCTTTTTTTTTTTTAATATTAGCTACATTATTTTGTAGTGTCTTTTTCAGGTTATTGCCTGAGGGGAGAGATGAGATCTATGTAAGAACCATACTCTTAGATAATATCTTCATGAGCTTAATCTGGGACAATTTCTCATCAATATTCATTGTGTAGAAGTACACCTGGTTGGTACCATGATTTGGAGCATAGGACTATAATGTTAATAGAATATCAAGATCTTCCCTGACCATTAATAGGCCTATGTGACCACATGTGTTCAGTCATGAATGTCTTGCTTCTTTAAACTCCATTCTGCTGTAATAACATTCTCAATCACATAGAGCCCATTGGGGGAGGAACTTGCCTAAGTTGGAGCTTGCTTAGGGGAGGCTTGCTTGTAGGAAGGGTTTCATACCTTTTGGTACTAAGCTAATTAAGCACTGAGTCATGAGGGTTGTGATATGCCTTCTGGTTCTGAGCATAGTAGCCAAAAGTGTGTATATATTCTGAGGAGGGATTTTTCATTGTGGGTTCACTTATGAGAAGGATCTTCTGATTCCCTGGGTGGGACTCTGGGTAGCCATTTGTTAAGAGCCACCTGAATACTCATATGTTTGTGCTCTCCTGGTTCAGTGGTGTATATAGGTGGTTGTATTATTCTGTTTAGACAGTTAGAACCCTGACTATTGGATTCTTTCTTGGATACTCACTTCTTTCTACTTATCTGTAATTAAAGTAAGATTGTTGTCCCCTTTAAAACTGTCTTTCCTTTAGAAAAGTAGAACAAAGGACCTGTGTTAGGAGGCCATTCTGGGTGCTTGCTAGGACAAGGACCTGGAGCCAGTGAGATCTGAGTTCATTCAACCTCCGACACTAGCTATATAATCACTTACCTCATTTGTAAAATGCAAATAATAATAATAATAGCACATACCTCTTAGGATTGCTGTTTCAATCCAATGAGATATTTATATAGTTCTTTGCAAACCATAAATTACTAATTATTATTGTTAATCATCATCTCAAGTAATTTGTGGGACACTGTCTAGATCCCCAATTTATCTCTCTACCCAAAGATTGATATGGTCTAGTAGGATTTCCTACTTATGAACACGGAGGTGGGATTTGTTTTCCTTGTACAAATCTAAAAACAACTGATCTAGAGGGAAAGGGAAACACATAAACTCACACCAGAGATCAGTTGGAATAGAAATCCCCAACATTGCAGGAGAATTTCTGGGTGCTGATTAACATATTCCTATGTGATTATTCCAGCTAAGAAATCATAAGGAGCTGATTATACAAATACATTCTTACCAAGGTTGAGAAAGATAATTTTATCACAACAGATCCCTAGTGTCTAAGTTGTCCTCAATCATTGTTCTTATAAGCACATTTAAATGGTACTTATTCTGTTTACAACATGATATGGAAAGTAATTTTGGGTCAAAATTAATTAGTCTTTCCAAGTCATGATAATGATCTTAAGAAAAGGAGATAATGGAATTCTGTGGTAGAATGAATCTCACTTGGTAAGTAAACAACTTTGCTCACCAGGGCGACAGAAGATATTTAGCAAGTACTTGCAAACACAGGAAAATGTCTAACTTGATACAAACATGCAGCCCGTGCAAATTCAGAGGATCCTTATTTCAAACCCCAGTCTCACAAATGAGATTTGCATCATGAGCGAGTCCACATCTTTCTCTCAGGCTGAGGAATGTACCATAAAGGGTCAGAGAATAATTCTCCAGTGAAATCAGCTCACGAGTCTCTGACAATGTGCTGCTTCTTCAGATTCTCTATTGGACATCAAGGTACTCAGCCAGCCTCAAGTAGCTTTTAGAAAAGAATATTTACTAGGATGGTTCTACTTTGTGAGGTATGTGAACACCTCATTTCCTCCATTGCTTTCACTCCAACGTTCTCTACCAAACTCTCTCATGATTTTCTCTAAATCCACATGTGTTTTCTTCCTGTTGCTTAAATCATTAAGAGACATTCCAGGTGTTTTATTGTTGATAATTCAATTTATACTAACAAATATTCACTAATATTAACTAGGCACCAGGGATTTGAAGATTAACTAAAATTCAGGAAAGAATTGTCAGTTGGGGCTTGTGCCAATCAAACAAAATCAACTGCCCACATTTCTAATATAAGGTAATTATTGTAGTAAAGTTTACATTGCTCAATAATAAAAGCATTCATTTACTGTTTTTCCTTTTGCACCTAAGATCTCAGAATTGTTTACAATGAGTGAAGGCACCATTATGGAACAGGTATTTTTTGTTGGATCAGTTTTCTTACATTTTTGTCTCCTTTCTCTTAGCAAAATTTCCACTGGCTTTGAATGATGGTCTGATGCAAATGAGAAATTACTTGGAGACTTTTATAGTTGACTTGAAAACAAAAAAGGAATAACTCAATAAAATAGGACCAGATGTTACATTCTAGTTTTGTCTAGTCCCTTAAAGCACCCAGAGAATAGCTAGGGAAACTACTTACACCTTCCTTCTAATGCTACTTTGCCAGAAGTTAGTCAGTCAATAAGCATTTAAGAACCTACTATGTACCAGGGTAGTCTTTGATTAAATTGCTTCTGTCTATTGTTATTTGGATATTTTTGGCCCATTCCTTCTGTACCCTGCTTGACTCTGATATGATTATCAATACTCCCTCATTAGATTTTATCTTTTGTCTATGGTATCTCAGACTCTTTTCTTTTGGTTTGATCCTTAATACCTACAGAAACAGCCTTAACCCACATCAACAGCAGAATCCTGAATACTGAAAAGATATAAATTGTTGAAGATCCACTTATGACTCATTGTTTTCCCATTATACTGACCCCAGTGTCCCATTTAATCTCTTAAATTCTTGAACTTGTTGGCATGGACAATGTTGGCGCAAACCTAAGTATGCTCTTAGTTCTGGTTCAATGTTGAGATAAAATGAGGCACTTCCAATGCTAAGCACTCCCAAGAAGATGTGAGTCCATCTCCCCCACCATGGCACCTCCACATAGAAAAGTATATGGTAAGCAGGGAAGTGTATGCTTATTTGAGTGGTCTTCAGATATTTACCAAGTCTGAGGGGTCCCAACTCCCAACTCCACATGTATGCGAATTTGTATCAGGAAACTGCATCAATGGAGGTAGGAGCCAATTAAATCCCCAGGGCAATTTTGTTGACCTTTATGGAAAGTTAAACCTAGTTGTGGAGAAATGGGGGAGCCAGGGTCCTATAATATGCCATAATTAAGAATATTAATAATCTAGATGATATGTGGTAGAGTCAAGATTCAAATAAATTGAAAACAAACTTCCCTTTTAAATTTTGATCTTCTTATTCTCTTAATGTATATGCCAATGCCCTCCAAAGCCCTTTATTTTCAGTGGAATTTTAATATTTGTGTAAAAAGATGTATCTCATGTTCTTTGAAAGTCAGTGTAAAAATTAGGGCTTTTGCTCTCTAAAAATATTAGACTTTGGAAAGACTTTCCCACCTCTCTACCTAGTAACAACAGGACAGCATGATATGTAGATATTTGAACTCTATAGACTTGAACCTTAGCAACTACATTAACTCTGAGAGACAAGTTTATCCTTTACAATACGTATTTAAGGAGAATAAAAACTTTTTGCATTAGATCCTGTCTGATATTCCCCTGGTAAGTGTAATGGAAATGCAAATTTAAAGATCTTCCCTGCCCCTAGCTTAAGTGCACCTGGAGCCTGTGGTGGGAGGCTTGTTTTTCAGGAAAGCCCATACCTTGATACTTTGTGATTGGGCAGTGGGTCCAGAAGGTTGATACATTCTCTGAGCCAAGAGAAGGCTATATAAGCCCTGAGGAGAGGCTTTGCTTTGGGGCTGATTTTGAGAAGTGTTGTGTGATTTGACCAGATGAGACTCTGGGAAGCCGTTGTTGAGAGCCCCCCGGCTTTGAAAACCCAGATGTTGATGCTTCCCTCTCTGGTAACTGTGATTTGGTATTGATATAATGGTTGGACAGTTTGGAAGCCTGTCTGTTTGATCTGTAAGTTCTGTAACTCTGAAGTTTGGGGTGCTGACCTTTTTCCCCTGAACTAGGTAATGTGTGTTTGTTTGATTAAAGTAAGCTTGTTGACCCATTTTGAGTTGCTTTCCTTTTGAAAAGCAGATCTAAGAACCTGTGTTGGCAGTCACCCTGGGGATATTGGGGTGCTTGCCGCTACAGTAAGGCCCCCAAAAGCCACTGTATTCTAACATACCTTGAGAAATTCCATTTCAAAAACCTGATCATTGTGGCAATTTAAAACATATTTAATAATGATAGAGACTTTCTGACACAATTGTGTAACTCTGTGAAGGAGAGCAGGCCAACAGTAGGGAGCTTAGATGGTGTCATTCCTCTGGAAAGAATATCGGGGCCAGGAAGGCTTCACTCCATCAGGCATAGGGCCGAATGTAAGTTTAGATAAAATGCTTCTCTTGTCACCACTTGACTGTCTTTCTTCTTTAGTTCCTCTCACTATAGAATGTGGCTCTTTGTTTTTTAGTTCTTTTGCCTTCCACCAGTTTTCATCAGCCCTGATTCCTTCTGTATTTAGCAAATAATCGAACTAAAAAATAAACATACACAACAAACCTGAAACAAAAATGAGTTCAACCACTTCTCCTCATGAATTTTCTCTGTTCTTGCATGATCTACTCTCTCTCTCTCTCTCTCTCTCTCGTAGGGGTTGGAGGTGGCGGTGGCACTTTTAGCATACTAGCTTATATAGTAGTGAATTGGGATCAGAAGTTCAAGCTCTGCTACTAGTTCACTGCGCTATACCTCAGTTCTCTTATCTCAAAAAAAGGGACAATAATATCGTGCTATCAGAAGTTTGATGTCAAAATCAAATTAAAGTAAAGGACTTTGTAAATCTAAAGGCACCATTTCGATGCCCGCCATTATAATTATTTAGGATGAAAACTTCAAAATGATGAAACTGAATCATATGGAATTCTCAAGTGGAAGAAAGCTCTCTTTTGTATGAACTCAGAGATTCATATCCTTCCCTGTATTTTTATTCATATTGTAAGACATCTCTACTAGATCATAATGGCAGGGACTGTTTCTTATTATAACTTATTGATCTGATGCACTGGGAAAGCATCTGATTGATGCTCTCTCTGTGATGCAATAGTTGTGTGACCTTGGGTATTTCACTTAACTTCTCTGAATCTCAGTTTGTTCTTCTGTAGGAGGATAGTATTACTTCCAATATGCATATAGAAAGGGAAATCCTTTGCAAACCACAAAGCAGAATGCAGTACCTGGGGTGGCATGTCCAACATGCAGATGGTCCCCTATATGAAGTTATCCTGAGTACAAGGTCATTTGCAGGTCTATACCCACTCAAAACCAAAGTTCATGAGACCCTACCAGTGTGTTTACTAGTGTACTAGTGTACATGGACTATTCAGCCAAAGAACATAACTAAATAAAAAATCGTAGTAGCAAGAAATAAAAGGAAGAAAAGCAGCAGAAACATTTCTCCGTAACGCTGGGGCATATTCTCTAACAAACAGGCCCATAATCAGTGGCGAGTGCAACAGGCGTTAGAAGCACGTGTAGCCAGCACATGTACATGTAGAGTGGCCAGTGTCTTTTCATTGTGATATTCCTGCTAGAACTGCTCCCTGTTGGTTTCTCAAAGCATGCAGTCTCTTCCAGACTTCCAGTCTCTAAAGCACATTGTGAATCCTATGGCCGGTACTCAAAATTGTTTGGCTGATCCCATGTTTGCTACTAGTCACTCTTCCCTAAGACACTTTGAGGATATACATCATCTGGATTCAAATGGAAGTGCTACTTGTTTCTCTTAGAAAAAATAGACTGTTATTCTATTATTTATATCCCAGAGACTTTTTTTTGCTATAGCTTGTTTTAAAATGGAAATCCCTAATACAACCAGTCATCAATCTAGAGGGGGAAAAAATTCGCCTTTGCTTTTATTGTAGTAGGATGCAATCTATCTGTTTCTCTGAGTCTTTACTGGAATGGGTGCTACAAAACCTTTGGGATATATCATCCTTCTTTTTCTTTTTTAAATTTTTTTGTCTTTATTAATTTGTTTGTTTACTTTTAGTTTACAAGATTCAATTCCACAATTCCTTGAGTTTCAAATTTTCTTTCCCTCCCTTCCCTTCCCCCCCCCCCCATGATGGCAAATAATCAAGTATAGGATCAGCAAATACTTTCACATTAGACATTAGTCAGGTTACAAAGGTGGATTGTACCAGATGAAATGAAAAATGGTAAAGAGGAAATAAAATCAAACAAGAAAAAGAAAAAGATCAAGTAGTTTGCTTCAATCAGGATTCAAACTCAGTTCTTTCTAGCTCTTTATGTGGATGTAGACATCTCTCTCCATCATGAATCTTTTGGGATTGACTTATATCACTGCATTGCTGAGAAGAGTTCAGTCTATATCATCCTTCTTTTAATATTTGACTTTTGTAGCATAATAGGAGAGTTGTTATTCCAGGAATTTTTGAGGGTTTCACCAATTTTCCCAAGAGTTTTTCTTAAGCCTTCAATATTCCAATCATTAGCTCTTGAAGCACTTAACTGTTAGAAAAAGACTAACTAACAAAGGCATCAGCCTAAATGGGTGGAGATGACCATGGGTCATGTTAACCATAGAAGAATGTTCAATTTTAAAAGTGATCAGTTTCTTATTAAATGTTTTCATATTTTGTGAACCTTTGCTTCTCTGTATGATCTCACAGGGAGGTAGCCTGGTGTATTGGTTAGAGAGCCAAACTTTGATACAGAAAGACCTGAATTCAAGTCTCACCTCTTTTACATACTTACTGTATTACCCCTTGGCAATTCACAACTTGTCAATATCCCAGGTAACTCTATGAGATTCTAAGTTACTGATTCTTGGTTTTGAGGAAATGCCCAGGCTTGTTCTGTGGATATTTATTCACTCCTTTCCCAACTCTGCTCTTAACCATATTGCAGCTCCTTTTTTGTTTGTTGTCTTCCTTCTTTAGAATTTAAACACTTGGATAGCAAGACCCATCTTTCTTTTAGCTTGTAGTAGTATTTTTTGCACTTGGTACAGATCCTGGCACATTCGTAAGTACTTAAAAAATATGTTGACTTGACTCAGTTGAATTGATAGAGGGAATTTCCTCACTGGAAGTTCTCTGAATCAATGAAGTCATAGGTCTAGGGAAAAACAACAACAACAACAACAACAAAACACAGCCTTGTAATTTTAGGGACTCAGGTTAAAAAAAAAATGCTCAGACAATGGCTATCTCTTATATATGGCTGAGATTTTAGTTTAGGAGACCTGGGTGTGGATCATAGCTCTGACGTTAACTAGATATTTTACTAAGCCTTTTCACTGCTGAGACTCAGTTTCCTTCTCTATAAATAAAACTAAAAGATCTCTTATGCTAATGTTGAGTTTGTTCTGTAGAAGGAGGATAATATTACTTCCAATATGCATATAGAAAGGGAAATCCTTTGAGCTCTATGGCTAATATTTAATTTGATAAGATTACAAATAATTTGTCATGTAATTAAAATCATAAAGATTACTACATTATCTAAGGACAAAAGATGCCATATAAATTGACTTGTAATTTACTAAGTATCCCCCCTCTGACATCTCCAACAAGTGATTATCCAGACTCTGCTTGACCCCTCATGTGAAAGGGAATTACACTCTTTTATAAAGCAGCCTACTCAACTTCTTGACAGCTCTAGGCATAGGAATATGCATTACACTTTTGTAATTTCACTGGTAGAAAGACTTCTGCTTGGGGCAGTGAGAGGGCACAATGGATAGAGTGCCATGCCTGGAAGATCTGAGTTCAAATCTGCCCTCTAACCGTGTGGGCAAGCCACTCAACATTTATTTGCCTCAATATCCTGTACTAGAAAATGAAGATATAGCAGCACTTATCTCCTAGTTTGGTTGTGGGAGTTAATGAAATCAAGTCCTTGAAGATTGTAGCCATATCTCCCTTAAATCTTCCCTTATTCAAGCTAAGCACCCCAAGTAATTCAATTAATCGCAAGTATTCTAGGACTCACATCACCCTTTGCTAGACACATTCTACTTTGCAAATGCTTCTCAGAAGTGAAACCTGAAACTGAATACAATGTTGATGCTATTGTCTGAGATCAGGGCAGAAATATTTCTACTTTATTAATGCAACCTAGTATGCCATTTAGTTTTTCCTTTCTTCCTTCCTTCCTCACAACAATCCTGTAAATTAGGTATGATAGCCAATAATATCTCCATTTTATAGATAAGGAGATGAGGATCACAAAAATTAAATGATTCACCCACTACAGAGCCAATAAGCCTCTCTCTTATATGGGATTTGAACCCAATTTTTGTGTCACAACAAATCTGCACTTGCTTATTTTAAAGCAGATGAGATTTCTTGATTCTATAACAGTGAAATACTCAAATTCTAGCAGTCATTTAAATGTTTAAATTATATACAGACCTTCTGAAGATGTCCTTATCTCATTAAGAGTGATTAGTTTCGGGGGGCGGAGCCAAGATGGCGGAGTAGAAACAGCTCCTCCAAGCCTCTCTGCCCCCAGATTCTCCACAAACTATGTAAAAAAGGACTGTGAACAACTTCTGGAGCCCCAGCACCCACAGAACGACACAGAGAAGCTAACCTCCCGCTGAGGACAGCCCAGCACCCTGCAGGAAGGACCAGCGCAGTGGTCTGGGAGCCGGCAGCGCGCAGAGCGCAGGAGCCGAGCCGAGCCCAGGTCCACGTGAGCCGAGGTTTTAGCCCCAGGGCGGCAGGGCCAGCAGCCGGCTGGAGGAACCCCAGAACACCAGGAACTGTGGAGACTCCAGAATTATCAACATAGACTTGCCTAGGACAAAGTAAGAGGTTAGTGTCCTATGGACTTTGGGACCTGTATTTGGGGAATGCGTCAGCTCCCTCCCCTGGGGGCTAGAAGCTGCTGAGGAGACATGCCACTGTGTAGTTTTCAGAGGCATTTCCGGCTCCCAGCCTACAAATCGTGGGGAGATCCAGCGATCAGTCTTGGGGGGTAATCGCTCTTGCTTTAACCTCCCTGGATCTGGATTGTGATCTAGGGTGGAAGTTGTGGGTGGGTTTACAGCTTGCCAGAAACGGAAGTTGCCCCCCACACGTTTGGGACGAAAATTCCTCTATCTGGCCTTAAAGCCATAGTGTGGCAACAAGCCCAAAAGTCAAGCAATTAAGTGGCAACATGCCAAGGCAAAGGAAACAGAAAAATGCAACCCTAGACTCCTATTTTGGGGGCATAGAGCAGGAAAAGGACTGTGAGGTCAGAAGTCCTGCTCCAAAAGCCCCAGGGGAAAACATGAGTGGGTTGCAGGCCATAGAGGACCTTAGAAGGACTTTAAAAATCAAATAAGAGAAGTGGAGGAAAAATTGGAAAGAGAAATGAGAAGGATGCAGGAAAAGTATGAAATGAGGGTCAACAGCCTGACTGAGGAAAACAACACCTTAAAAAATAGACTAACTCAAATGGCAAAGGAGGCCCAAAAGGGCAATGAGGAGAAGAATGCCTTAAAAAGTCGAATTTGCCAGATGGAAAAAGAATCTCAAAAGTTCACTGAGGAGATTCATTCCTTCAGAGTTAGACTGGAGCAAATGGAAGCTAGTGACTTTATGAGAAATCAAGATGCTGTTAAGCAGATCCAAACAAACGAAAGATTAGAAGGCAATGTGAAATATCTCATGGGAAAAACCACTGACCTGGAGAATAGATCCAGGAGAGACAATTTAAAAATTATTGGACTACCTGAAAGCCATGATCAAGGAAAGAACCTAGAAATCACCCTTCAAGAAATTCTCAAGGAAAACTGCCCTGATGTTTTAGATCCAGAGGGCAAAATAGAGGTTGAAAGAATCCACCGATCACCTCCTGAAAAAGATCCCAAAAAGAAAACTCCCAGGAATATTATAGCCAGGTTCCAGAATCCCCAGATCAAGGAGAAAATACTACAAGCAGCCAGGAAGAAACAATTTCAATATTGTGGAAACACAATCAGAATAGCCCAGGACCTGGCAGCTTCTACACTGAGGGATCGAAGGGCATGGAATATGATATTCCAGAGGGCAAAAGAACTGGGAATGAACCCAAGGGTCACCTACCCAGCAAAACTGAGTATTTTGTTTCAGGGGAAAATATGGTCATTCAGTGGAATAGAGGACTTTCAAGCATTCTTGAGGAAAAAACCAGAGTTGAATAGAAAATTTGACATCCAGACACAAGAAGCAAGAGATGCCTGAGAAGGTAATCAGGGAAAAGAAATCAAAAGGAACTTATCAAAGTTGAACTATTTACATTCCTATATGGAAAAGCAATAACTGTGACTGATGATATCTTTCTCACTATGAAAATAATGGAAGAATACATATGTGAATGTGTGTGTATATGGTTACAGTTATATATGGATAGAGGGCATAGGTTGAATTTGTTGGGAAGGGAGAATACTCAAGGGATGAAATTATGAGGTGAGAGAGGAAAGTGGCAAGAGGAGATGGGGAGAGACATGGTAGGGTAAACTATCTCATGTAGGGGAAGTGGTTGCAAAGGAGGGGGAGAATAAGGAAGGCTAAAAAGGCAAAACCACATTCACATTGAATTTGGTTCAGGGAGAAATGACATACATACTAAATGGGATATCTCAACCTGCAGCAGGATAGGGGGAAGGGGGATGAGAGGAGGGATGATGGATGGGAGGGCATCCTTGGGGTGAGGGGAGGTTGGAAGTACCCACTATAGAAGAGGGACAGGATCATGTAGGGAATGGACCAGGTGGGGGGTGGGATGAGTGGGAGGGAATTATAAGCAGCCTTGTACAATATATCTACTATGATAATGTTTTGCATAGCTAGACATGTACAACATATACTGAATTACTTATATCCCAAGAAGGAATGGGTGACAAGGGAGGAAGGAAATGGATCTGAAATTCAAGGTCGTAACATTAAATGTTTCAAAATATATATAAATGCTATTATTAATACTCTTTTGCCTATAATTGGGAGATAAGATGTGCAGGCATTGGGACACAAAGATTCACCTTCCTCTAATGGAAAAGTCGATGGGGGTATGGGAGAAGGTATGGGAGAGAGCAGATTGGAGGAAGCGATATCTTGTGGGACTGCTATTCTGGGAGGTTGGGTAGGGGAATAATGGGGGGAAAATGATTGTAACTCAAAATCTGGCGGAAATGAATGATGTAAAACAGAAGTTAAAGTATTTGTTTAAAAAAAAAGAGTGATTAGTTTCATAGTTGTCAGCTTACATAAGATAAGAAATTCAAAACAAGGCTCTAAAAATAGTAACCACAAACTATTCTAAATAAAATTAAATAAATATATCTAAGAAAGGATCCTTTAGCAGATCCTACTTCTAACATTTACATTAATTCAGAAGTTTATCTAGCTAAAGTGTATTCTCCATCTTCAGGGCACTTCAGGGCATTAGAAATGAAATTAAAAATCAATACAATTCCATGATGAACAATATTTGAATAAGAAAGCAAACTGTGAGAAAAGAAATGAACACAGAGGTAATGAGGAGAGATATGACAGAGAGAGAGAGAGGGGAGAGAGAGAGAGAGAGACAGAGAGAGAGACAGAGAGAGAGACAGAGAGAGAGAGAGAGACAGAGACAGAGACAGAGAATATGGATTTTCTTCTACTTGGGATTTCAGAGACGTTAAAAACTGGCTTACTCTTCATATTTGTTTTCCAAGATGTGGAACAATTTAATGGATGGCTACATGCCATCTGCTATAATCAATTTAAAATTTCTCTGATCATCTTATTTTCCCCTGTCTACTTCTTTTCTTTGTTTCATGCTACCTGATTAATGACAGCTAAAATGTGCATTTATTCTGAATGACTGTGGTTTCTGAGGACTTTGACAGAATCACATCAGCATTTCTGGTTATTACTCTTTCTTCATATTTTCAAAAATTTTCCTTTATGCACGTCTGCTTTATGTAGTTTTGAAGGATATGTGCTACAGTACATACTATATTCAAACGTATCATATCATTAAGGATACGTTATTTGTTTTAAAAAAAGTTGATCTCCATTTTGACCAATTAGTCTCCTGTGCAACATTCATACATTCATACTTCATTCAAATGCCTATACAGGAATTTTGCACAACTGAGGCCCCAGAAATAGTTATGGGATATACAAAAATGTAAATAACTGGGAAGGAGAGTACAGTTTATCTAGAACATAGGTGTGCCTATGTACCTTGCAAATGCTTCAGTATAGTTATGTTTTGTTGAATATGGAAATTTCTTCTTAATTTTAAACTCTCTTTTAGAAATATACATAAAAACTTTGCATATGTTGTCACTCTCTGAAAGTATCACTCAAACACAAAAGTTTGAAGAAGGATTATTTCCCCTAACCTTGAATATATTAGTAGTAAAGAACTAAAATATTTAAATACCATCAAAGAATAATTCTGACCAGTCAGGAAGATATATTCCTTTTAAACTATATTTATTAAATTTCACATTGCTATAATTTATAAATGCTAAAATTTGCCAATGTAACACCTAGGAAACATTGAGGTTACCAAAAAATCAATACAGTCAAATTAAATTTTCTGTTTAATCTTAACACTAAAATTAAATCAAATGGAACCCCAGCAATTTACTAGGTTTAGTGTAATAAATATTCAGTAGTCAATAAACATTTATCAATTACCTACTTTGTACCCAACACTGTTATTACCTTGGGTACAAATAAGACAAACTCAGCCCTTGCATTCAGTGAGCTTACAGTTCAATGGAGGAATGACAATTTTAAAAAAGAAGCTGAAAATGGCTGTGATGGAAGCAATGCCAGAGGTATAGGAATGGCAGCATGCTGTTCACAAATTGAAACCAAGTAAAGCAGCTGCTGGAATGTGAATAATGGACTGGAAATTCTGAGTCTTCTATACAGAGAGACTCTGGAGAAAGTGTTTTATTTCACTCCCAAGTCCTCCAATAAGAGGGAAGAGGCAACTGAGGATACTAAGGAGCTATGGAGCACCAAAGCTTAAACAATGTACGTGATGATGAGATTTCTAGTGATGGAATTTTCTTTGGGGGAAACATGATGTTCATATGGTGGAACCAAATGCAGCAAGTATTTGGAAATTGAGATAGATTGTAACATTAAGAAAAAAAAACCCTCAGTCTCTCTATGTCTGTATTTCCAGTGAGAATTTTGTTACTGGTAGTTATTATCTATTACTGAGGTGAACCGTTTAAAGAATATTCCCAGAACTCAGATTGATCTCTCTGTCTCTTCCTCTCTCTCTTTATGATTCTTTCTCTTTCTTTAACCTTTCTCTTTTACCTAAAATATGATTGGGATAAGCCACACATATCCTTAAAAAACCCCAGCAACAACAAAAGGAAAACTGAATTTATTTTGACTCTGTCACCACGTCAGGTTACATTTTTTCTGTTCTTCATAACCAAATTTCTAGAAAGAATAATTTATACTGGATATCTACAGTGGCATATCTCATTCACTCTTCTCTCTCCTGTGATTTGGCTTCTCTCCCCATAATGCTACTGCAATTACTTTCTTCAATATTACTATTTAATAAGCAATTTATTTTTAAATTTTTTTATTCTTATTTTTTCTAAGCAACTTGCCCAAGGTCACATGGCTAGGTTTTTGTTTGTGTGTGCTAAGTGTCTGAGGCCGGATCCGAACTCAGGTACTTCTGACTCCAGGGCTGACTCTCTACTCTCTGTGCCACCTAGCCGCCCCTTTAATAACCAATATAATGGCATTTCCACATACTTCATTTCTCCCTTTGCAACAGGATTTGACATTGATGATCATCCTTTCCTTTAGAACTATGGACAGAAGTTTGCAATATTGTACAGGAGGCAACAACAGAAGAAACAAATTCCAAAGAAAAAGAAGGGCAAGAAAACAAAATTCCTGTCTGATGAGGCTTTACATATAACTGAGCAAAGAAAGAAGGAGGAAGGTAAAGGAGAGAGGCAAAGATATACCTAACTGAATGCAGAATTCCAGAGAATAATAAGGAAAGATAAGATTTTCTTAAGCAACGCAAAGAAATAGGAGAAAATAATAGAATGAGAAAGATAAGAAATCTGTTCAAGAACATAAGAAGTATCAAAGGAACATTTCATGCAAAAAATGAGCATGATAAAAGACAAAAATGGTAGGGACTTAACAGAAGCAGACAAGCATATTATTTAACATATTTGCAGAGTACATCATGTAGAATGTCAGGCTGCATGCATCAAAAATTGGAATTAAGTTTGCTGGGAGCAATATCAATGATATCATATTATAGGTGACACCATTATGGTGGCACAAAGTGAAGAATTAAGACGCCTTTTGATAAAGGTGAAAGAGAAGAGTGCAGAACTGGCTTGAAGCTTAACATAAACAACATCAACAACAAAGATCTTGGCAATTGCCGTGATCACTTCCTGATAAACAGGCAGAAGAAATGGAAGCCATGTCAGATGTCATGTTCTTGTGTTCAAAGATCGCTATGGATGGTTACTAGAGCCGTGAAATTAAAAGACACTTGCTCATTACAAGGAAAGCTATGGCAGCTCTGCACAGTTTACTAAAAAGCAGAGACATCACATTGCCAACAAAGGTCCGTACAGTCAAAGCAATGATTTTTCCAGTAGCAATCTGTAACTATGAGGGTGGGGTTATAAGGAAAACTGAGTGCCACCAAATCAATATTATTAAATTGTCGGACTGGAGAAGACTTTTGAGAGTCCCTTGGAGAGCAAGGAGATCAAATCAATCAATACTTAAATAAATTAATTCAGATTTTTTCACTGGAAGGTCAAATACTGAAGCTGAATCTTAAATACTTTGGCCATTTGATGGAATGATGGGTCTCACTGGAAAAGACTCTGACTTTGGAAAAGATTGAAAGCAAAGATTTCAGATTCTGGGAGATGGAGGAGTTAGATGTAAAATCACTCTCACTCTCCCTTCTCAGAAAATATTGCTCCAGGAAAAATCCTGGAACAGCTGACCAGCAGAAAGATGGGGTACAGCTGTCTTGAAGCCCAGGAAGCTCAGAGGATTAACAGGAAAGGTCCTTCACACTTTGGAGGAAAGGGAACAATACAGGACAGGAGGTATCCCAGCAAGCCAGCAGCAAGACCTACCTCAGCAAACCAGGGGGAGATCCTGAGCCCCAGGGTGGTGGAGCAGACAAGCACCAACACCTGAACCCTCCTCTTCCTTCAAGTGCCTAAGCACAGGCACAGGAACTGGTAGACCACCACAGGCACTGACATTCTCCAGAAACATTTGAAGCAGGGGGATATACATAGAGTAAAGGTAAAAGAATCTCCTGGATCTTTAGCACAATTTTAAGAAGCACAACTCCAGGAGGCACAGCTCCAGGCTGGCAGACATCTTCCAACAGTCAAAATTCAAGTGCAAAGCCCAGGAGCAGGCATCCCCCAAGGGCCAGACTCCTCACCCCTACCCTGAGAGCTCCAGTGTTGCTGATCCCAGTTCAGCACCAGGTAAACTTCCAGACCCCTAGAGCCTCCAGCTGCCAGCATCTGAGGCCCTCACACACAATGCCAGTTACCAGGCTCCATTCTCCCAGATCAAGAAGCTTGGGTCAATGCCCTTTGTGCTCTAGCAGAAGAGCTCAAGTTTAAAAGCCAGGAAGTAGCAAACACCATGAGCAAAAAACAGAAATGAACAATGGTCATAGATTCTTATTATGGGGACAGGGAAGATTAGGGCACAAATTTGAAGAGCACAACATTGTCAATATACCCACATCAGAAACCTCAAAGGGGAATATGAACTGGTCTCAAGTCTAGCAAGTCTTCTTGGGAGAGCTCAAGAATGACTATAAAAGTCAAATAAGAGAGGAAGAGGAAAATTTGGAAAAGAAATGAGAGGTATGCAAGAGAGAGTCAATAGCTTGGGAAAGGAAGGACAAAAATTGACCATAGAAAATAAGCCCTTAAAAAAATACAACTGCAGGGGGGCAGCTAGGTGGCACAGTGAGTAGAACACTGGCCCTGGAGTCAGGAGGACTTGAGTTCAGATTTAGTATCAGACACTTAACACACATACACACACACCCACACCCACACCCACACACACCCATACACCCCCCCCCCCCCAAACTAGCCATGTGACCTTGGGCAAGTTACTTAACCCCAATTGTCCTGCAAAAAAAATAAAAACAAAGCAAAAAAAAATACAACTGGCCAAATGAAAAATAATAAAAAAAACCAACTCCTTAAAAATTAGAATTGGCCCAAAGGAAATAGACAAAAACTCACTGAAGAGAAGAATTCCTTAAAAAATAAAATGGGCCAAATGGAAAAGGAGCTACAAAATTTAATAGAAGAAATCAAATCATTAAAAATTATAATTGGGCAAGTGGAAGATAATGACTCTATCTGATATCAAGAATTAGTCAAACAGAAACAAAAGAATGAAAAAAAGAAGAAAATGTAAAATACCTCATTGGCAAAACAACTGACATGGAAAATAGGTCCAAGAGAGACAGCTCAAAAATTATTAATTTGCCTGAAAACCATGATAAAAAAAGAGGCTGGACAGCATCTTTCAGGACATCATTAAGGAAAACTGCCCTGAAGTCCTAGAACCAGAAGTCAAAATAATCATTGAAAGAATCCACTAATCACCTCCTGAAAGAGATCCCAAACTGAAAACACTAAGGAATATCGTAGCCACATTCCAACACTACCACATCAAAGAGAAAATATTGCAAGCAGCTCCAAAGAAATGATTTAAATATAATGTAACCACAGTCAGGATTGTGTAGGACCTTGCAGCTTCCACATTAAAAGATCAGAGTGTATGGAATAAGATCTTTCATAAGGCAAAGGAGTTTGGATTACAACCAAAGATCAACTACCCAGAAAAATTCAGCATAAATTTTCAAGGGAGGAGATAGACATTCAATGAAATAAGGAACTTCCAAACCTTCCTGATGAAAAGACCAGAGATCAACAGAAAATTTGATCTTCAAATACAAGACTCAAAAGAGTCATAACAATGTAAACAGGAAAGAGAAAACAACATGTTTTTAAAAAGAGCAAGCTATTTACATCCCTACATGGGGAGATGACACTCATAACTCTTGAGAACTGTTTTCTTATTGTGACATTTAAAAGGGGTATACATAGACAGAGGGTGTGGGTATAAATTGACTTTGATGTGGTGATAAAAAAACCAGTTAAGTAGTGAAAAGGGATTCTAATGGAAGAAAAGGAAAGGAGGAAGCAGACAATGGTAAATTATATAACATGAAAAGGCACAAAAACCTATTATGATAAAGAGAAATAAGGGAGGAAATTGAACCTTGCTGCCATTAAATTTGGCTCAAAGAAGGAATAATATAATCAATTTGGTATAGAAATATAGCTAATCCTATAGGCAATAGGAGGAGAAAGGGGAAAAAAAGGAAGGGGGTCAATAGAAAGGAGGGAAGAAGAAGTAAGAGTAAAGGGGAAGAAAATGGAGGGGACTGATAGAAGGGAGGGCAGACTTAGGGAGGCAGTGATCAAAAGCAAAACTCTAGTGAGGAGGGAAAGGGAGAAAAAAGAGAGAGAAACAAATCGGGGGGAGGGATAGGATGGAGAAAAAGACATGGTTGGTAATCATAACCCTGAATATGAATGGGATGAACTCTCCCATAAAATGGAAGCAGATTGCAGAGTGGATTAAGAACCATAGTCCTTCAATATGTTGTTTAGAAAAACACATATGAAGCAGAGGGATATACATAGAGTAAAGGTAAAAGGCTGGAGCAGACTCTATTATGCTTCATCTGACTTAAAAATTTTTTAAAAAAAGCAGGGGTAGCAATACTGATCTCAAACAAAGCAAAAGCAAAAATTGCTCTTATTAAAAGAGATAAAGAAGGAAACTGCATCCTGCTAAAAGGTACCATAGACAATGAAGTAATTTCATTACTAAACATGTATGTACCAAGTGTTATAGCATGAAAATCTTAGGGGAGAAATTAAGGGAGTTACAGGTAGAAATAGATAAGAAAATTATATAAACTAGAGACCTCAATGTCCCCCTCTCTGAACTAGATAAATCTAGCCACAAAGTAAATAAACAAGAAACAACCTAAGGAAATGAATAGAATTTTAGAAAAGACAGATATAGATGACCTCTGGAGAAAATTGAATGGGAATAAAAAGGAATACACTATTTTTTGGCACCTTCACAAAAATTGACCATGTATTAGGGCATAAAGATCTCACAATCCAATGCAGAAAGGTAGAAATATTAAATACATCCTTTTCAGATCATGATGAAATAAAAATTACACATAGTAAAGGGACATGGAAAGATAGACTAAAATTGATTGGAAACTAAATAATCTAATACTAAAGAATGAATGGGTCAAACAACAAACCATAGAAACAATCAATAACTTCATCCAAGAGAATGATAATAATGAGACAACATACACAAATTAATAGGATGCAGCAAAAGTGGTACTTAAGGGAAGTTTTATATCTCTAAATGCTTACATGAAAAGTAATGCAGCTGAAAAAGGTAGAAAAAGAAATTAAAAATGCCTAATTAAATACCAAATTAAAAAAATTTAAAACCAAGAAAAGATTAATAAAATTGAAATTAAGAAAGCTATTGAACTAATAGATAAAGCTAAGAGCTGGTTTTATGAAAAAAGCAATAAAATAAATAAACCTTTGGATAATCTGATAACAGAGAATAAAACCAAAATTACCAGTATCAAAATTTTTTAAAGGGTGAATTCATCATCAATGAAGAAGAAATGAAAAGAATAATTAGGAACTATTTTGCCCAACTGTATTCCAATGAATTTAACAATCTAAGTGAAATGGATGGATATTTACAAAAATATAAATTGCCCAGAATATTAGGATTAATTAAATTAATTAAATAATCCCATTTCAGAAAAAGAAATTGAACAAGGCATCAATGAACTCCTTAGGAAAAAATCTACAGGGTCAGATGGATTGACAAGTGAATTTTATCAAACATTTAAGTAACAACTAATTCTAGTTCTATATAAACTATTTGGGAAACTAGGCAAAGAAGGAATCCTAACAAATATTTTATGATACAAATATGGTGCTGATGCCTAAACCAGAAGGAGCCAAAACAGAGAAAGAAAATTATAGATCAATTTGCCTGATGCATCTAGACACAAAAAATTTAAACAACATATTAGCAAAGGGATTACAGCAATTTATCTCGTGGGTAATACACTATAAACAGGTAGGATTTATATCAGGAATGTAGGACTGGTTCAATATTAGGAGACCTATCAACCCAGTTGACTGTATCAATAAAAAAACTTATACAAAATCATATGATTATCTCAATAGATGCAGAAAGCGCTTTTGACAAAATACAACACCCATTCATACTAAAAAAAAAAAAAAACATTAGAAAGCATAAGAATAGAGTCTTCCTAAATGATAGGTAGAAGATGGCGGAGTAGAAACAGCACAGCCAAGGTGCTCTTCCACCAGATCACCTCCAAACCATGTAAAAGGGGACTCTGAACAACTTCTGGAGCCCCAGCACCCACAGAACGCCACAGAGAAGGTAACCTCCTGCTGAGGACAGCCAAGCAGCTCTGGAGGAAGGGCCAGGCCAGTCCTATGGGAGCCAACAGCCCAAGCCTATGTCCACGTGAGCCGTGGTTTTAGTCCCAGGGTGGCCGGGCCAGCAGCTGGCCAGAGGGACCCCAGAACACCAGCAGCTCTGGCGATTCCAGAATTATCAACACAGATCTGCCTAGGAGAAAGTGAGAGGTTAGTGACCTATGGATTTTGAGACCACTATTTGGGGAACACGTCTGCTTCCAGCTGAGGAGACACTCACCATTTTGCAGCTTCATTGGCAGATCCAGATCCTGGCCTGCAAACTGTAGGGAGATCCAGCGATCAGTCCTGGGGGGTAATCGCTCTTGCTTTAACCTCCCTGGATCTGGATTGTGGTCTGGGGTGGAGGTTGTGGGGTGGGTATCCAGCTTGCCAGAACCAGAAGTTGTGAAGACCCCAGCTTCGGGATGGAAGCTCTGGTGACAGAGTCCTACTGTGGCAACAAGCCCAAAAGTCAAGTAATTAAGTGGCAACATGCCAAGGCAAAGGAAACAAAATAAACAGAAAAATGCAACATTAGACTCCTATTTTGGGGGCAAAGAGGATCAAAGCATAGAACAGGAGGAGGACTGCGAGGTCAGAAATCCTGCTTCAAAAGCCCCAAATAAAAATATGAGTGGGTTACAGGCCATAGAGGACCTTAAGAAGGGCTTTAAAAATCAAATAAGAGAAGTGGAGGAAAAATTGGGAAGAGAAATGAGGATGCAGGAAAAGTATGAAATAAGGGTCAACAGCCTGACTGAGGAAAATAACACCTTAAAAAATAGACTAACTCAAATGGCAAAGGAGGCCCAAAAGGGCAAAGAGGAGAAGAATGCCTTAAAAAGACAAATTTGCCAGATGGAAAAAGAATCTCAAAAGCTCACTGAGGAGTTTCAGTCCTTCAGAGTTAGACTGGAGCAAATGGAAGCTAATGGCTTTATGAGAAATCAAGATGCTGTTAAACAGATCCAAACAACTGAAAGAATAGAAGGCAATGTGAAATATCTCATGGGAAAAAACACTGACCTGGAAAATAGATCCAGGAGGGATAATTTAAAAAATTATTGGACTACCTGAAAGCCATGATCAAAGAAAGAACCTATAAATCACCCTTCAAGAAATTCTCGAGGAAAATTGCCCTGATGTTTTAGACCCAGAGGGCAAAATAGTGGTTGAAAGAATCCACAAATCACCTCCTGAAAAAGATCTCAAAAAGAAAACTCCCAGGAATATTATAGCCAGGTTCCAGAATTCCCAGTATCAAAATACTCCAACCAGCCAGAGAGAAACAATTTCAGTATTGTGGAAACACAATCAGAATAGCACAGGACCTGGCAGCTTCTACACTGATGGATCAAAGGCCATGGAATATGATATTCCAGAGGGCAAAAAAGCTGGGATTGAAGCCCAGGGTCACCTGCCCAGCAAAACTGAGTATTTTGTTTCAGGGGAAAATATGGGCATTCAGTGGAATAGAGGACTTTCAAGCATTCTTGAGGAAAAAACCAGAGTTGAGTAGAAAATTTGACATCCAGACACAAGAAGCAAGAGATACCTGAGAAGGTAATCAAGGAAAAGAAATCAAAAGGAACTTATCAAAGTTGACCTATTTACATTCCTACATAGAAAAACAATAACTGTGACTGATGAAACCTTTTTCAGTATGAAAATAATGGAAGAAGGGTCTATAGGCATATGAATACATATGTGAATGTGTGTATTTATGTTTACAGTTATACATGGATAGAGGGCATAGGTTGAATTTGGTGGGAAGGGATGATACTTAAAGGGGTGAAATTATGAGGTGAGAGAGGAAAGTGGCAAGGGGAGATGAGGAGAGACAGGATAGGGTAAGGTTTTTGAGTTTTTGAGTTACAGGCTTTTTCTCTCATGTAGAAGAAATGATGGGAAGTGGTTACAGGGATGGGGAAGAACAGGAAGGCAAAAAGGCAAAACCATATTCTCGTTGAATTTGGCTCAGGGAGAGAATGACATACATACTAAATGGGATATCTCACCCTGCAGCAGAGTAGGGGGAAGGGGATGAGAGGGAGGATGATGGAGGGGTGGGCATTCTAGGGAGAGGGGAGGTTGGAAGTACCCACTATCAAAGAGAGACAGGATCAAAGTAGGGAATGGACCAGTTTGGGGGTGGGATGAGTGGGAATTATAAGCAGCTTTTTAAAATATATCTACTATGGTAATGCTTTGCATAGCTATACATGTACAACACATAGTGAATTACTTATATTCCCAGAGGGAATGGATGACAAGGGAGGAAGGGAATGGATCTGAAATTCGAGGTCTTAAAATTAAATGTTTTAAATATATAAATACTATTATTAATACTATTTTGCATGTAATTGGGAGATAAGATGTGCAGGCATTGGGGCACAGAGATTCACCTTGCTCCAATGGAAAAGTAGAAGGGGGAATGGGAGAAGATATGGGAGAGAGCAGATTGGATGAGGGGATATCTTTTGGGACTGCTATTCTGGGATGGTGGGTAGGGGAAAAATTGGAAAAATTGTAACTCAAAATTTGGCGGAAATGAATGATGTAAACCAGAAGTTAATAAAGCATTTGTTAAAAAAAAATGATAGGTAACATCTCTCTAAAACTATCATCAAGCATTATATGTGATGGCAATAAACTGGAAGCATTTCTTTTTTTTTTTTTTAAAGCAATTGGGGTTAAGTAACTTGCTCAAGGTTACACGGCTAGTCATTATTTATGTGTGGGTGCTCATTTTCTGAGGCCGGATCTGATCTTGGGTCATCCCAACTCCGAGGCCGGCGCTCTTACTCACTGCGCCACCTAGCCGCCCCTTTAGGGCAATTGGGGTTAAGTAACTTGCCCAAGGTTACACGGCTAGGTTTTTGTTTGTGTGGATTAAGTGTCTGAGGCCGGCTCCGAACTCAGGTCCTTCTGACTCCAGGGCCGGCGCTCTATTCACTGCGCCACCTAGCCGCCCCTCAGAAGCATTTCTAATAAGATTGGAAGTGAAACAAGGATGACTCTTACTACCACTGTTATTCAATATTGTACTGAAAATGTTAGCTTTAATAATGAGAAGAAAAGAAATCAAAGGAATTAACATAGGCAAAGAAGAAAGAAAGCTATCACTCTTTGCTGATGTTATGATGATATACTTAGATAATCTTAGAGAATCAAGTAAAAAACTACTTGAAATAAACAAATTTAGCAAAGATACAGGATACAAAATAAACTCACATGAATCACTGGAAATTTTATATATTACTAACAAATCCCAACAGCAAGAGATAAAAAGAGAAATTCCATTTAAAGTTGCTATAGACATTATACAATATTTGGCAATCTACCTGCTAGAACAAATCCAGGAACTATAAGAACACAATTACAAAACACTTTTCACAAAAATAAAATCAGATCTAAGTAACTGGAAAAATATCCATTGCTCATGGATAAGTTAATACAATAAAAATGAGAATTCTACCTAAATTAAATTTCTTATTCAGTGCCAACTACCAAACATTATTTTATAGAGCTAGAAAAACAATAATAAGACTGATCTGGAAAAGATTTAAGGCAAAAAAAGGGGTGGGGGCAGATGACAGCAGATAAGATGCATCGATAGTGTCATGGAAACAATGCACAAGAACTTGGACAGATTTGAAAGTTAGTTGAGGATAGAAGGGCCATTCCTGAAGAACAATAAATACCATCTATATGTATATGTATATGCATATGCATGTATAATCTATCTGTTTGTCTATCTATCATCTCCACAAAGAACTCTTTTGAGGGGAGGGATTATATCCTCTTCTCTCTGTGGATCTGTTGAAAATCTAAGACTGGATGTTCCAGCTATAGACATCTTAAGCTCAACATGTTCAACACTTAGTGCGTTATTTTTCCCACCCCCCCAAAAAAGTTTTCCTTTCTCCAAATATTCCTATTATTTTTAGGGCACTAATATGCAGTCATGTTTGCAATCTATGTGCCATCAGTAATTCTTCATTTTGTCATACTACCTCCAACGACCAATTTAATCTCTTATATACTCCTCTCTTGTTTCTTCTCTGACACAATCAACACCCTGCTACAGGCTTTCATCACCTCATATTTGGACTATGTTGCAGTTAATCTTCTGGTTAATCTTCTTCAATTTATTCCCACACCAGCCCATCTTCCACTCAGCTGTCAGTGATTCCTGATCCTGTCACTAATCTATTGAATACAATGCATTGGCTTCCTATTATGTCCAGGATAAAAATAATCAGATGTTTAGATTTTTAAAGTCCTTCCTAACCTGGACGCTTCCTACCTTGAGAGTTTTCTTATTCTTTATTGCTCTGTACTCTGCGATTCAGTGACATTGACTTCCTTGCCCAAGACATGCCAACTTCCAGTTGAGTGCAACTGTCTCCTAGAAGTACAATTATATGGCTGGCACTCTCCCTCCTCATTGGTTGGTTTTCCTGACTCCTTTTAATTCCCAACTAAAATCTTATCTTCTGCAAGAAGGTTTTCCTTAGTGCCTTCTCTCTGAGACAACTCCCCAATCCATCCTATATGTTCTTATTTCTATATAGTTGTTAGCATGTTGTCTTCCTCATTAGATTAGGATTATCCCCAATGCTTAGTATCATGTCTATCAAATAAACAACCAGTAAATGATTATTGATGTTAGACTGGATTAAATACTTATGGATTGATACAGGAAGATAGGAAGAATATTTCCACTAAATAGAAGGAATCCCTTTCAAATAATGAGTTATCCAAAATGAGAATGAGCTGTCTTGTGTCACTGAAGATATTGAGAGAGGCTTTTTAACTTCCTGACAAGAATGTTGTAGAGGGGATCACTGCACTCTCTCTCTCTCTCCCTGTCTTTCTCTCTCTCTGTTTCTCTCTCTGTGTGTCTCTGTCTCTGTCTCTGTCTCTCTGTATCTCTCTGTCTCTGTGTCTGTGTCTCTCTGTCTCGCTCTATTTTGTGAATAGGTTTATGTATTTGAGGGAGCAGATTAAATGGCCCTTAAGGCTTATTTCAACTCTCAGGTAATAATTATCGAACTACATTCATTACTATAACATACAATATAAATAGTATATTTATACAAATATATAAAGAGTAATCTCAGCCTTCATGAAAATAGGCTTAATGTTTGTTATCAAGGGGAAAATATTTTCTATGTAGTGTGAGTCATAATAGCGATGCTCTTTTTGATAACAAAAACAATAACCACACCATAAATAGCAACCATAATAGTATTTAATTTTCATAGATCCATCAAAGCATTGGTTTGGTTATGATATGAATAATATTTTTGTCTGAACTAGCACTTATGTGATGTCAAAAAGCCAATGGAAGACCTAATGTAGGATAAGATAGATCTTCTGTGGAATTTTTCAAGGATATGATTGGTTTTCTCCTATAATATTGAAACAAGCATGCAGATCAGTGAGAGCACACATTCTATGAAGAGTTTAAATATTGAAACTTTTTTTAAACCTAATTTCTTTGCTTGGGTGAGACTTTTTGTTTGGATTTTGTTTTCATGTTTTCTTTTTTCCACTTAGAGAATTTATAACAATCTCAATGGCTGAATTTTTAAAGGATGAATGAAATAGAATATTAGAGAAAAATATTCTTTTGTTCTTACAAGACAAAGTCTTGTCTTTGTCTTTGGGGGCAAGAAAAGAATTTTCTGAAAATCATTTTAACAAATGAATTTTGATACATACTGAATTCTTTAGGCAGTGAAATGAATTTTGATACTGAATTGGTTGAAGGTGGTGAAATAATGTGGGCAGTAATATGTTTCAATTAAAAATAAAAGAGAAACTGCCAGTGGCATCTGTTATAAAACCTCATGGTTGTGGCAAGCAGGAATAGAAAACTATAATCTAATTACTAAAGTATGAGAAATTTCAACATACATGCCCACAGCAGACTTCACAAACCCAAAGGTCAATAAACTCAGGATCATCAACCAAATGGCATGCTCTATCAAGACTGATTCAAGAAATGAGTGGTGGTAATGGTGGTAGTGGTGCAATTCTTTGTGAAAAGGACAGACAGCCATCTGTAGGGGGTGACTTAGTCATCTGCTGTCTGAAGTCAAGGAGCTAAAGCTGATGAAATATAATTATGAAATTTTTAGATAATGGATTGCCTTTTTCCAAAATAATTCCAAATTTTACTAAAGAAATTATTCCCAAAAGGATCTGTTTCATTTTTTGTATTTTTCTTTTTGCCAAAGTGATTCAGAAGGAATTAGAGATATTTATTCTAGAGAATAGAAGACTTAGGTAGGACATAATAGTTAGCTTTAAGTATTCAGTGGGTTATGATGTGAGTTCAAAGGGCAGAGGTAGGATCCCTGGTAAAAGTTACAAGAAGGTACATTTCAGATCAATGTAGGGAAGAATTTAATAATTATGAGAACTTTCCAAAAACATATGGACAAACCTGTGGGTGGTAAAATGGACAGTATCTGGTCTGTAGTAATGAAGATCTAAGTTCAAATCTAGTCTCAGACATTTACTAGCTATGTGTGACCCTGGGCAAGTCACTTACCCTCTGTTTGTCCTGGTTTCCTTATCTGTAAAATGAAGATAATAATAACACCTACCTTCCAAAGTTCTTGTAAGGACCAAGTGAGATAATTATAAAGTGCTTAGCATGGCCCTTACTATGTACCTGACACATAGTAAACTGCATGTTAATGCTAGCTATAGAATTGTTATAATAATCATCACCATTATTATTATGTAAAATAGTGAGTTCTTGATCATTGGAGTTTTTAAAGTAGGGTTTTGATGGCAACTTAGTTTGTAGAGGAGATTATTCATCAGTTAATATTTGAATTTGGTGAACTCTTAGATCCATTCTAAATAATGTTCCAATTCTCCTTTTCTATAACCATCTTATTTGCAAGAAAAAAATAAAGTTAGAGGTTTTTGCCAATAGAGCAAGCACATCACCAAGAATATCAAAACATTTCCTTTAGATGACAGTGTAAAACACTTTAATGTTGTTTTGAAATTATTTCTAGTGTTCTAGTTGTGCATGACTTTGCATAGTCTTTGAATACTAAATAAAATAGTCATCTTTATTTATGAATAAAATCTATTTTTCATATTTTACTTAATCTAGGATATGTCATGCTTCTCTTGGGGCATCCTGGGAACCAAACGACAGGGATTCCATAGGACAGAATAAAATAAAGGTCTATTCAATATGATCTTGAGCAAAAAATTGATATTTCCTTAATTTTTTGCTTTAGTTTCCATTCCAGTTAATCTCATCTTGCCAATTAAAATTTTGTCAATGCCAATTAGATCTGAAGGGGACATTGCCAGGATTATACTCACATTGAATAGAAAAATAAAGTATTGTTCTGTTTGATAAATTATATATTTGAGAAATACAAATTAACAATACCACAAGTCTTGAGGACTTGGAGGTGGGGGGAGTAAACCCAAACAATTTGTCTCATACCTCAGTTTAATTAAAAAAAGGAAAAAAAATAAAATGAGCACCATATTTACTCTAAGGCAGATAATATAACAGTAAAAATCTATACAATGGTTAGCTCAAAACTTAGTCCAGGAAAAGTTTAGAATTGATTCATTTAAGTTATTAGTACAACTATTTCACCTTGCTTTTCAAAGGTTATGCTAGCTGAATGCTACTCTGAGAATATATTAGCAAGTTAAGAAGACATTGATCCAATTCATTAAATTGTGAGCTCCTTGTAGTTAGTAGGGACTGTCTTTTGCTCCCTTTTATTCCCCAGTTCTTAGCACAGTGCTTGGCAAAAAGGAGTGACTTAAATTTTTACTGACTGATTGATTTGAATGTGAGACTAGTAATTCAATTCAATTAAATCTAACATTTATTAAATACACAGATGTATGAGTGTAAGGTGTACAAAGTATTTACATGCCCTGGTAGGAAGGGGGTGAGGTCAGGGATGGTAAAACATATACTCAAGTATAAAGTGTGTGTCTTGGCCATAGAATTTGTAATATGAGTAACAGAAATGTTTTACATGAGTTCATGTGTGTAATTGACACCATGTTGTTTGCCTTGTCAGTGGATGAGGGGAATATGGTGAGAAGGGAGTTAGGAAATCAATTTTAAAGAAGTTTAAAATTAAGTAATTAATTAACAAAAATTTTGAAAAGAGCAACAGTTTGGTGAAGGTGGCAAGACCATCACTTTTCATGTCTTTCTCCCTAAGATTATTATGTGAATCTGCCAGGCATAACAATAAATTTGGCTTTGTGCTTTCTGCACAAATATTACTGTCTCTATCAGCTTCCTCATTTAAAAAAATATATATATATATATGTGTGTGTGTGTATATATAAGTTCTTAACTGAATGTGTCATATTTTCCTTTAATAAAGCTCATTTAAAATATCACACCTTGTGCTTGACCATTCTCATAAATTGTAATCTATTTGTTTACTTTTTAAGCTAAGAAAAAGGAATGTGACAAGGGGAGTAAATGTTATATACTAATGTTGATTAAGCAATTATACTATTTTAAAACTGAAGAGACCTTACAGATGTAATGGTAAGGGAATTTGAAGATCTTCCCTGCCCTTTAATGGGCCTCCCTTGGAACCCAACAAGAGAAGTTTGCTTAGTGGAGGCTTGTTTTTCGGGAAGGCACATATCTTTTGATACTTTGTAATTAGGCATTGGGTCTTGAAGGTTGTTATATTCTCTTACCCTGGAGAAGGTTATGTACACTCCCTAAGGTGAGGTTTTGCTTTGGGGATCATTTATGGGAAGAGTTGTGTGATTTGACCAGATGAGACTCTGGGCAGCCATTGTAATTTAGGGAAAGGCATTTGCAATTGAGGAAATCAGGGAAGATCTCATGTAGAAAGGAATGTTTAAGTTAATCTTTCAAGGAAACTAGGGAATTAAGAAATAAAAGGGAAGGGGAGCTTAGCCCATGTGTCACTTCCCATTGGAGGCCTTTTTTGATCCACACTCACCCCTCTTAGTGCCTCTACACTCATTAACCCCCTCAGAATTCAATTTGTACAAATATTATATTTAATTGTGTGAATTTGTGTTGTTTTCCTCTAGAAGAATATGAGTTTCTTTGAACTCTTTTATCTTTGACTTTATGTTCTCAGAGCCTTATAGTGCCTGGAATACTTAATAAATGCTTTTTATGTTATATTGAAATGGCAAAATGAAATATATATGTATATATTAATATATGTAAATATAAATGAAACACAAACACATACACACACCTCCTGGGGAATATTACCTCATATGACAACTAATTTTTTGAGAATATTTTTTCAAAAACCTAAAATTAGGAAATATTTCTTTTATTTTTTTATTGCAACAGTTATATAATAGATGAATGGTATACGTCACCTAAGGACAGAGAACATTATGCTTAGTGAAAAGGATTGATCATCCCAAATCTTTGCATGTCTTGATTTGTTTTGGTGAAGTAGTTGGCAGTAAATATTGAAAGTAGATGTATTCAAAATGCAATCCTCTATTTCCTGTAAAATACTACTTAACTTTAAACAGAAAGTTATGTAACTTTATGTACAAACATTAGCTGAAAGTTTTTAAATAAATATTTTTAAAACCAAACTGCTATTTTTAAAGAATAAACAGAAACTAAGCTATACATCAAAGGAAACAGCATTATGAAATGGAAAGAGCGCTGCATTTGAAATCAGATGTTTTTACCTTAAAATGAAGCCAGCATTCAAATCCTGGATCTACTATTCACCACTGATATGACCTTGAACAAATTGTTTTTCCTCTTTGGGCTTTAATTCTGTCATTGGTAAAGTGAGTGACCTGAAATCGGCTCCCTTATAGCTCTGTATATGATTCTCTGATCTTAATTTTATAATATCAATTAAGAAAAAAAGTAAGAAGTAATGATTTGGTGAAGTGTCAATTGTTATGTAGAACCTAAATAAGACTTTTTAAGCCTCCTTAATTTATTATATATATATTTATGTGTGAGTGTGTGCACAAAGAAAGTCTGGTTTGTTTGGGCTTTATTGAATACTAATTCTTCTATGAGACTGTAAATAAGTCCCAGAACATCACTTTGGACCTATAATAATAATGATAGCTATCATTTACATAGCTCTTATAATATAATGCTAGGCATTATATTAAGTACTTTATTACATTTATTATCTCATCTGATTCTTAAAACCACCTGGGAGGTAAGGATTATTATTTTCCACATTTTTACAGTTGAAGAAACTGAGGCAGAGGTTAAATGACTTGCCCAGGGTCACATAGCTAGTAAGTGTCTAAGGTCAGATTTAAATTCAGGTCTTCCTTATTCCAGGGCTGTGTACTCTACTATATCCCCTAGTAACCCCACATAAAAGTTAAGTGACTTGCTCCAAGATCAGTATTTTAGCTACTATGCTGCACTGAATTTTTTTCTTTTTGTATATCAAACAGTAGTTATGTCACAGGAAAGCTAGGTGGTGGATAGAGTACGGAGTCTGGAATCAGGAAGACCTGAGTTCAAATTTGACCTCAGCACTTACTAGCTATGTGACCCTTGAGAAGTCACTTAATCCTCTTTGCTTCAGTTTTTATGTCTATAAAATGAGCCAGGGAAGTAAATGGCAAACCATGCCAATATCTTTACCAAGAAAACCCCAAATGAGGTCATGAAGATTCGAACACAACTGAAATGAGTGAACAACCACAAACATTACATCAGCTTCCAATATATTAAAAACCAAACAAACATGTTTTCTGCTATTGTCTAAAGCCTGAAAAGTAAGACTTACTCAAGTTCCTCCAATTTCCCCCCAGCCATCTCAATAAACAGTATTCTTCACCTCCTGCCCAGTGCCAAACACATTGCTGGAATAGCATTCAAGGAACTGTGCAGAAGGAATGATATCATCACAGGATCCATTTGAATGGATTTGTTTATATTATTACTATTTATTTACAGAAGGGCAATTCAACCTTCAGGAAATATCAGCTTGCTTAGTTTGCATGTGGGCACTGAAATTAGCATTGAAATGGTAGTACTGCAAATTTTGTTTATTTTTTGACAAAATTATTATTTCAATGTACTATTACTTAGGAGAGTGACATAGCTGATATGGCTGCAAGCCATAGAGATAAGGTCAACATAGTAGTGGAGATGTGGGACAAACTTCTCAGTTATGGGGTACATGAAATCTATCTTTGCTGGAGGTATTGATAATATATTTTTTTAAATTTTATTTATTTATTTTCCAAATGCTTTATTAACATCTGATTTACATCATTCATTTCCGTCAGATTTTGAGTTACAATTTTTCCCCATTTTCCCCCTACCCACCACCCCAGAATAGCAGTCCCACAGAATATCACCTCATTCAATCTGCTCTCTCCCATCTCTTCTCCCATACCCCCTTCAACTTTTCCAGTACAGCAAGGTGAATCCTCATGCCCCAATGCCTGCACATCGTATTTCCCAATTACATGCAAAATAGTATTAATCATAGTAATTATATATTTTTTTTTAAAAATTTTGTTTTAAAAGAGAGATAAACAACTCAGTATATACTGGACCTGTGTAGCTATGCAAAACATTACCATAGTAGATATATTGTAAAAGACTGACTATATTTACCTCCTTCCCATCCCACCTCCCACCTGGTCCACTCCCAACTTTTCAAAAGTGGGTGCTTCCGGCTTCCCACCCCCCCCCAGCCTGCCCTCCCTTTCATTGACCCCCTCTCATCCCTTTCTCCCCTACTCTCCTGTAGGGTGCAAAACGCTATTTAGTATGTATGTCATTCTCTCCCTGATCCAAATGAAGATAAGGTTTTGCCTTTTTGCCTTCCTGTTCTTCCCCTTCCTGGTAATCATTTTCCCTTGCTTCTTCTATATGAGATAGTTCAGCCCATTCTGTCTCTCCCCATCTCCTCTCAATATATTCCTCTCTCACCTCTTAATTTCACCTTTTAAGTATCATCCCTTCCTATTGAATTCGACTTGTGCTTTCTAACTATGTATACCTGAAAACATATATACACATATTCACATATGTATTCATATGCCCATATACCCTTCTTCAACTATTTTCATACTGAGAAAAGTTTCATCAGTTACAGTTATCGTTTTTCCCTGTAGGAATGTAAATAGTTCAACTTTGACAAGTGCATAATAATTTCTTTTCCCAGTTTATCTTCTCAAACATCTCTTGCTTCTTGTATCTGAATGTCAAAATTTCTATTCAACTCTGGTTTTTTCCTCAAGAATGCTTGAAAGTCCTTGACCTCACGGAATGACCATATTTTCCCCTGAAACATGATACTCAGTTTTGCTGGGTAGGTGATTCTTGGTTTTAATCTCAGCTCCATTGCCCGCTGGAATATCATATTCCATGCCCTTTGATCCCTCAGTGTAGAAGCTGCCAGGTCCTGTGCTATCCTGATTGTGTTTCCACAATGTTTAAATTGTTTCTTCTTGGCTGCGTGTAATATTCTCTCCTTTATCTGGGACTTCTGGAACGTGGCTACAATATTCCTAGGAGTTTTCTTTTTGGGAACTTTTTCAGGAGGTGATTGGTGGATTCTTTCAACCTCTATTTTGTCCTCTGGTTCTAAAACATCAGGGCAATTTTCCTTGAGAATTTCTTGAAGGATGATTTCTAGGTTCTTTCTTTGGTCATGGCTTTCAAGTAGTCCAATAATTTTAAAATTATTTCTCCTGGATCTATTTTTCAGGTCAGTGGTTTTCCTCATGAGATATTTCACATTGCCTTCTATTCTTTCATTTGTTTGAATATGCTTAATAGCATCTTGATTTCTCATAAAGTCACTAGCTTCCATTTGCTCCAGTCTAATTCTGCAGGAATGATTCTCCTCAGTGAGCTTTTGAGATTCTTTTTCCATCTTGCAAAGTCGGCTTTTTAAGGCATTCTTCTCCTCATTGCCTTTTTGAGCCTCTTTTGCCATTTGGGTTAGTCCATTTTTTAAGGAGTTATTTTTGTCATTCAGGCTGTTGACTATCACTTCATACTTTTCTTGCATCTTTCTCATTTCTCTACCCAATTTTTCCCCCACTTCTCTTATCTGCTTCTTAAGGCCCTCTGTAGTTTGTAACCAGCTCGTATTTTCATTTGGGGCTTTTGGTGCAAGATTTCTGACCTCACAGTCCTCCTCCTGTTCCATGCTTTGATACTCTTTGCCACCAAAATAGGAGTCTAATGTTGAATTTTTCTGTTTTTTGTTTCCTTTGCCTAGGCATGTTGCCACTCAATTACTTGACTTTTGGGTTTGTTGCCACAGTAGGACTCTGCCACCAGCCAGGGGAGCTTCTGTCCCAAATGCTGGGGTTTTCCCAATTGTTGGAGGTATTAGGTGGGTGGCCTCTCTAAAGTCTCCACATGTTCTGTCAAGCTGGTCACACACCCCAAGAGCTCAACCCCAGACTGCAGTCCAGATCCAAGTAGGGTAAAATAAGAGAGATTACTCCCCAGCCTGATTGCCATATTCCCCTACAGTTCACAGGCCAGGAGCTGAAGCTGAAATGTGGCAATGTGGCAAAAGCTGCAACGGCTTCTCAGTGGCTTCTTGCCCCTGGGGAAAGAGGACACATGCTCTCCCAACCAGTCCCAAAGTACATAGGGCACTGGCCTCTCATTTTTTCCTAGGCATCTATGTGTTGATAATTATGGAAACGCCACAGGTGCTGGTGTTCTAGGGTCCCTCCAGTTGGCTGCTGGTCTGGCCCCTCTAGGGCTAAAACCTCCAACTCATGCAGACCTGGGCTCGGCTCCCAGAGCGTTCTGCTGGCCACTCCCTGCCAAGCTGCTGGACTGTCTTTGGCAGGAGGTTAGCTTCTCTCTGTCATTTTATGGGTTCTGGAGCTCCAGAGGTCATTCAGAGTCCCCCTTTTATGTAATTTTGAAGTGATGTGGGCGAGAGCTCCAAGGAAGTGCTGTTTCTACTCTGCCATCTTGACTCTGCCTACCCCCCCATAATATTTTTAATACCAATAAGTCAGTGTACTTTTCTTATGTTATACTTTTGATGATTACAAAAGGTTGGAAGAAGAGACCCAAGATAAGAATATTCCCACACAGGGACCTGAGATCAATGGAAGGGATCTGAGATCAATGGAAGACATAGCACCAATTTGTGTAATTTGCTTTTAATTCTTTTTTAGGGTTAGCGTGTAACTTAAACTAAATGCTCAACATAAATGGTATTTGTCTTCTTTCCTAAATTTTTGACCTCCACAGAAATATTATTAAATGCTTTTAATAAATCAGCAATTCAAGTGATGTTCAGTCTCACTAATAAGGGTATATCAGTCCATTTTCTCCGAGTCAATACACCGTGTGTTCAAAGTTCATGCTAAGCTACATTCCTGGCACAAAGAAAAAATGAATAATAGATTAATAAAAATCCTTGATAATCCTTGTTCCCCAAAACTTATTATTTTGTATAGAAGGGGGGAGGGAAAGAGGAAGGTGAGAGGTGGAGAGAAGCATAGAATGTGCCAACAGATAAGCATGTACATGATTATTAGAGGATAGAGAGAAATAAGTCATGACAATTAAGGGGATCAGGAAAGGCTTCCCAGTGGATGTGGCACTTGGCTTAAGCCCTAATGGAAGTCAGTCATTCTGACTAGAGGGCGTTCTAGGTATGAGTGACAGCCTGTGCAAAGTCATGCAGGTGGGAGTTGGAATGCCAAGTTAGCAGAATACCAAGGAGGCCTGTGGAATTTGAAGGCATGGGAGATAGAACATGCAGAATCATTGAGGTGGGAGTTGGAATGCCCACTAGGGGTATGGCAGCAAATCAGTCAATTTTCCTGAAAAGAAAAATGCTGAAGTTACAAATGTGAAAGCTATTTTCATAAAAGAAGTAGTGTAATGAGAAATATGCCTGGAAATGTTGGGTCAAGCCAGGTTATGAAAGGGTTTTAAATATCAAGCTGAAGAATTTGTGTTTTATTTCAGAGGAAACAGGAAGCCATTGAAAGTTCCTGAGGAAGGGAGAAAAAAGCACAAATAGGTAAGTAAATTTTTGTTTATTGAATGAAAATTAAATACCATCTTTGGTAATATGAACTAAAATAAACTGAGTAAATATTACTTATTAAATGGTTCTGGGATGATGGCTTAGCATTTCATTTTGTACACACACACAGACACAGACAACCATACCCATACATATATGTATTAAATGTAACTTATCTTTGAAATTATGCTTTGACCTACTTATATCGTACCATGGGTCTTACCATTACCCTTGGGTCACTTGAAGTTCTGATTTTTCTAAGATCACATTGTATCACAACCCACAGACATATAGTATCACTGGAAAAATAGTTTTGTTTAAAAGATTGGCTTTTGTGAGAGAGTAGCTTGGGATTAATTAAAGGCTGTGCAATTGACACAGACTGTACTCCTTTTCAACTCCAGATATGGGCCATTGTCATTTACAATGCTTATACAAGGCATGTGTTATAGTTTCTTGGAGCCACAGGTGAGAGTTGAATGCCAGGTTGAAACCAAAGATAGACAAGTAGCCCTGAAAAGAACTCAACAACTACTTATACCAGAGGTACTCATCCTCCTTGAACACCCCATACACTCTGTATATAGATATAACATTTATAGTTGCTATACCCTGGTAAACCATCTAGGCAGGTGGACAGGTGGCCAAGAATAACACATGGTCTTCAAACCCATTGGTGATTTAGAGGAATGTCTACACCAAACATGTGAAGACTTCTCCCAGTGGAATAAGCAGATGAGAGCAATTTGTTCCAATGGACATGAAGGTGGCCACAGCAGGTTCTATGTACTGTTAAGAGCTTGGTCAGACATTGAAGACACCAAGGTTATCCATTGCATACCAGGTCATTGCCAGTCATCTTGACTTTTGTCTTTCCACTGGACTTCAATGGCTTTGGAAGAGGGAGGCTAAAGACTGAACAACTTTGCCTTACTTCAATTCAATTCATGTATAAGTCAAGATGTCACTCTGTGATGTCATCTTCAAAAAAGGATAAACAACAAGATATGTATACTAATAGAGTGACTCAAATAACTGCTTATCCTATTGCATGTCCTAATCTGGGAAATAAACATTGAACTTCTGGAGTCAGTTTCTACTGGCTCTCCAGAGTTATTTGATAAATTTTCAGTGTGAGTAATCACACACTGGAAATCAGCAAACACAACAAATCAGACATTGATTTATTGTTTCTTATTGTCTTTAGGTTTAAGGAAGTGCTGTGGAAAATATTAATAATATAGAATAAAATTTATGTCATGCATATTTTAAGTTTTGGAGATCTAGCTATGGAACATTTACCATTATACTCCTAAGATAAGTATTCATTATTCACTTGGCTATTCATAAACTATCCCCGTGTAAACTATTGAACTAATCTCTTTTCAGTAGTCATAGATCTCAGATTACTGAACAGTATTCCAGGGATATATGCAATTTGTATCATCTACTAACTGGAGCAAATTGAGAACTTTACTATAAGGAATCTATCTAGGACACCCTCTGCCACAAGGGCAAACACTTTAGACTGATTTGCTTCTCTGTATGATGCGTCATATGCTATTGATTAACAGAATTGTTAGAGTTATCTCTGGAGTTATTTCTAAGAAGGAATATCATATACAATTAACATAGCTGGAAAAAGACCTTGTAGGTTGTTTGTCCTACTTTGTCCATTTTTCAAAATTGAAGAAAGATACTTGTTTCTCTTTGGTTTCAACCTGGTATTCAACTCTCACCTGTGGCTCCATTTTCTATGACTATAAGTCTATTGTGTAACAATAAATATGTGGTTGTATGAAAACTTGCCTATGCCTTTCATATATTTTAATCAAGGATACCATAAGTGTGTGTGTGTGTGTATGTGTGTGTGTGTGTAGTCTATTGTTCCAATGAATTTTATAGAGACCAGAAAATAGATAAATAGATTTGTAGTTTCTACTGTCTTCTTGGTCACTTTTTTGTAATAAGATTGTCTGGGATGATTTCCATTCTTTTGGAATTTTGACCACTTTGAGATATCTTGAAAATCCAGCCCTGAGTGTTTTAAAAATCATTTTGCCGCTAACATGGATTTTCTGTATAGTATTTCAAATTCCTTAATTAAATTTTTATATTCCTATGTGATATATTATGTGCTTAGTTATTACTTGGAAGAGGAGTATTTAACTGTCTTCACTCACCAGACTAAATCAGTATAGAACATTTGGGAAATCAGTTGTTATTCTTTTCATGAGATACTCTGGCTTAGATAAATCCCATATGTTTTCTAGTGACATGTTTCTTACTTTTTTTTTAACATTTAGTAATTTATTATTCTATTGGATTTATTAATGATGATTGAATTGATTAGAATTCTTAAATCTTTGAAAGCTGTTTTCCTTTATACCACTTCAGTCATTATATATATAGGTTCTTCTCATTTGAGTCTGCATCAGTTCATGGAAATGTTTTTATTTTTCTCTAATCTCTCCTTTTTTCTTTTCTTACAATGCAATAATATTCCACTATTTTGTATGTTATAATTTGTTTAGGTAGTCCCCAATTAATACAGATCCATTTTCTTCCCAGTCATTTGTTTTAAGAGGAAAAAAAGCACTATTATAATCTATATGTTTGCATATGTGTCCTTTCTGGGTTCTTCTACCTCTTTGTGGCATATACCTGGTACTGGTATCATTGGATCAAAGGATAACCCCATTTTAGTGAATTTTCAATATAGTCTCAAATTGCTATCTGGAATGGTTTTAGGAATTTTTAATTAAACAAACAATAAATACATATATTAGTGTGTCCGTGCTCCTATACCTCTTTCAACTATAGTTATTTTTCTTTTTTTGTTTGCCAACTTTATGAATATGAAGTACAATCTCTGTAATTTATTTTTGCCCCTAATAACTACAGATCTGAAAGATCATATGTAAATATGTGTATTTTTTTTCCATTCTCTTTCCTATATAAGCGGTTTCATTTTCTACATACTTGTTTTACTAAAGTTTAGAATTTAGGTAAGACCTAAGAGAGGTCAAAAGGAAATGAAAATTAAGGTTTTCTCCTATGTATACTCCCTGCCTTTGTCCTTCATCAGACCCAGCTTTAACTGGCTTGGGAATCATTTGTTAAGTTTTCAGTATGAGCATTTTTTCCTCAGAAATGAGTGAATGCTACAAATCATGGTTCAATTTATTATTTTGTTGATTAATAAAATGATGAAGAAAAATGTTAATAATGAAGATTAAACTTAAAAATGTCTTGCATGTATGCAGGGCCACAAGGCATTCCACAATACATTGCATCAAAACAAGTCATCAACCAGTATTTCCTAAGCTCTTAATGTGTGCCAGGTGCTGTATCAAGTGCAAGGAAAACCAATACAAACAGAAAGAAAGCTTGTCCCTGATCTCATGGGGCTTACATTTTAATGGGGGAGGGGGAAGACAAGATGTAAAAGGAAAGTGAAAGGACTAAGATCCTGATATATGGTAGACAAAGTCAGGAGTGGAGCCTGGAAAGGAGTGAAGACCAGTCTGAGTGCTTTTCTTCAAAGGGAAGTTCTGTGAGAAACCATCAGATTAGTGCAAGGGGCTGTGGTGAAACAGTATACTTGCAGTGTGAGAAGTCTAGGGGTGAAGTGAATTTCTAGAGTAAGGAGAATTCTGTGGTATAAAAGAGAAAGTGTGAATAGTCAGAATTGGAGATCAAACTTTTTTTTTTCTGGTGAGCATATAAATTTCATATGTTACAAAGAATCATGGTTGTATTAATTCAAATAAAAGCCTAAGATAGTATTTTTTTCCTTCCCAGGAAAGTATGAGTCATGAGCCTTTCATTAAATCTAAGCAAATTGTGAATAATCAATAAAATATGAATAATTAATTTATATCCAAAAATACTTAATCAATATGTGTACTTGAATGGTGTTATACATATGGAGACAAGAGAAATTATTCAACTATGTTGTTCCCTAAGTCAAAGAAGTATTAATCCAGAGAAATAGAAAACAGAGACAACCTTTTCTTGATAGAGGGGGGGAAATTCTTCAATAGTGCAGCAATAGACCTTGATTTCTCCTGAGTTGCTTGAATCTAACAAAGAACATAGCACATGATCCTTTCTGGTTAATGAATACAGTCTATCAGCTGCTAATTTTTCTGTCACCTTCATTTTTCATTGAAGATGGGCATAGAAAAAAAAAGATTCAGGGGAACCTGAGAGACATCATTAAACTCAGGGTCTCCTAGAGCCAGCTTTAACAGTCTTGAAAGCCACTTGTTAAATATTCAGTATGAAAAGAGTGGATGCTACAAATCAGGGTTCAATTTATTGTTTTGGTGATTAAGAAAATGATGAAGAAAAATGTTAATAATTCAGATTAAACTTAAAAATGTGTTGCATGTACTTTTTTTTGAAGAGTCAGTTTACCAGACATCAGTGGAGTAAGAAAGCCTAGGTTTAATTCATAAAAGATGAATTGTAAGAGTTATGAAAGGTCTCAGAGATCATCTAGTCCAATCACATAATTTTTACAGATGAGAAAAGTTAGGGCTTAAGAGTTTAAATATGCCAGGGGTGGCAGGATAAATGTTTAACAATTGTTTTTCTTTTTAAAAAATGCATTCATGATGTATTTTAAAGTTTAATCTGTATTATTAACATTTTACCCATCATTTTCTTATGTCTAGAAAATCAACTAAATAAATCAAACCCTAATTTGTAGCTTTTACTCATTTCTGAGAAGCAAATGCTTACACTGAAATTTTAGCCATCATTTCTCATGAGCCAGTTTGAACTAGTTTTAGCATACCCTTAAGGACTGAACTCTAAATTGAATTGCTAGAGAATGGCAAACTCAGAACTGGAACACTTTTTAAGAAAAGTAATTCTAATTCTTGTGTTCTTTTCAAAATACCCTACTGCCTCTGATTAAAGTGTATTAACATAAACACATATATCCTGACACTTATCCTAGAATATTTCCATTCTACTAGTCTGTGTCTTAAATCACATTATAGATTTAGAACTGGAAGGGACCATAGAAATTAGAAAACCTAATACCCTCATTCTACAGATAAGAAAATTAAGTTATAGAGAAGTTTTGACTTGCTTAAGGTCATATAAGTAGTAACAGCAGAAGCAGGATTTGAACCCAACACCCTTGCCTCCAAATATCTGTTTCTAAACCATATTCAGTGCTACATTTACTAATTGTGCAAATATCCCTTTGTATCTCTGGGTCTCATCCTTTCCTATACAGCTGTCTCCTTAGGATCTTCAGAAATTCATTATCCTGCAAGATGACATCATGATAAGGTTTGGTGGTCTTAAGACAGTGAAGATAATCTCTCCTTAAGGGAGACTGTACCTTATAATGGAAACCACTGGTATAAGATTAGGCCATGGAAAAATACTGACAGTAACATTTTAAGGTAAATACATCTCTGAGTCCAAGAATAATATCTTGCCAACTACTAGTTTGTCTTTTCCCCCTGAACCTATGTACTTCCAAAATTCTCCACATCCCCTGAACTTTGACATGCAAATCAGCCAGCTCTAGATGACCACCAAAATGAGGGGTTAAGTATCCCATTTTTAGAAGGACACTTTGGAGTACCTCGTGCCCCCAACATCCATTGGAATAGCTTTCCCCTGGTCTAAAGCAAGCTGCTCCGCAGACGTCTTCCCTCCTGAACAGGTCACTTGAATGGATCTATGGCTCTGTACTATCCCATGTGAATTTTACTCTATGTTAATATATATATATATATATATATATATATATATATATATATATATATATGTCTCATTTGTATATCAGATCCCCTTCTCCCTCTCCACAACTCTTCCCTACTATTTGTCAATAAAAATTAAATATTAAACTGCCCTTCTTCTTGTTATGCCATATTAGTGATGGCATTCAAAATCATTAAGGACCTTACTTCCTGACATTTCTGGTTGGCCCATAGGCTTTTCTTTAGACATAAACCCAGCCCCAAACAAGGACTTTACCTTTTGATAATTGCATCTTAGGTCGATATTTGGGTACTGTGAGGCCTGTCCTTGAAAATAAGGGTTAAAAGGGGAATCTCTGTCCTCCCTTCATCAGGACTCCTTCATGCCAGAAGACTATCCCAAGACACATAAACCCTGGAAACTCCCTCAGTTTCCCTTGCCCCTGGTGCTCCTCCCTCCTTCTGACTGGAGAGAATGGAAAGTTGACATTGGACATTAGAAACCTTTTCCTTGATCCTCTAGCATTTAAGGAGGCCTTCAGGGTAGTCGCCTTATCATTTCTAACCTTGGCTGCTTGACTACAAGTTGCTCTTCAGCTAAGTACTATTTTCCCTTCTCCCTTTCCTGTCCTGATCCCTCCAGGTCCCTTTTGTGTATTTTCTTCTCCCACTAGATTGTGAACTCCTTGAGGGTGGGATAAGATAGCCATTTTGTGTCTTTCTTTGTATCCCAACACCATAATGCCTCATACATAGTATTTAATAAATGTTTACTGTCCATAGAGTTTCAGATTCTTTTCCCCATCTATACTATAAATCCATTTCCAACTTTCTATTGCTCTAATATGGCGATATAAATTTCTATTATTTCTCAAACATAAACATATACACACATACAGATATACAAATATACAAATGTATGGTGTGACTATGTATGTGAAAGTATGTGCATATATGTACATGCACGCATATGTTGGCTGTTGTCCTTTGTTCTCGAAGAGGACCAAAATGACATAAGTATGATGGAGTCAAGTTACAAAGCATCTCTGACTGTGGCTGATCAGACCAGTACAAGCTTGGGATGTTCTATAACAGATCAGCACAAATAGTCCATGTGAACATTTGGAGTGCTTTCTAAAAATTTGCCCATCTTGCATTTCTTTTGAGCTATTTCAATTCTGCTTTGTTCATAGAGCACAGCACCTTCTCTGATGTGGGCATGCCATGCTGGGCAGCTTTGGGTCAGTGTCTTCCATGTCACACAATCAATTCCAAAGTTCTTAAGAGAGACCTTCTCCTGAGCACCACGTGAAGGCTTTCCCTGTGTGGGTTCTCCACAAAATAGTCTTTTTAGCAAGTGTACATTTTGCATTCAAACCACATTTAATATAAATGTATAATATATTCAAGGTATATGGTATATGCATGTGTATATGCATAATATTAATGCAACAATAACCTAAGGATCTAGAATTCTATCATTGTAGTTATTTCCTTTGCCAATGCAGAAAAACCCTCTTGACTATGACCAATAACCTTACCACCTTGTGGCCAAATTGGTGATAAGACTCTGAACTTTACTCCTTAGAAAGATATCTGTCATGTCTTTTTATCTTGGTAGTGCCAGTCATAGATTTCATTCTGTGTCTTTAAGGAGTGAGGATCACCTTTACATCTTGATGAGGCAACAAAGCCTAATTTGAGTTAGAGTTGTGTGTATATATATATATATATATATATATATATGTGTGTGTGTGTGTGTGTATACACATATATGCATATATGTGTGATCATGTTCATATATACATGGGTGCATATATCCCATTTAATTAAAATAAATATGAGAAAAGTGAGAAAAGAGCCATCCAGAGATATAACTAGAAAGAACTGAGCCTGAATCCTGATGGAAGCAAACTAAATGATCTTTTTCTTTTCATTGTTTGGTTTTATTTCTTCCTTACCATCTTTCATCCCACCTAGTACAATACGCCTTTGTAATTGGAATAATGTCTAATATGAATGCATTTGCAGATCTTATACTGGACTATATGCTGTTGTGGGGGGAGGGGGGAGGGAAGTAAAGGAAATTTGAAAATCAAGGAACTATTGAATTGAATCTTGTTAACTGAAACTAAACTAATAAATTAATTTTAAAAAAAGGAAAAAAATAAATATGAGACACAATGGTTTTGTATAGGTTGGACAAGATAGTTTCTGAGGTCTTTTGCAGCTCCCAGATTCTGAGAAACCTATTTTTAAAATGGCAATCATCAATACGCTCAGGATTAGATTTTTTGTATTATCTCAAATTGGGGAAAATTTACAGAGGATATAAAGTCAGTATCTTTACCCCGCCCCACAAAAAAAAAAAACAAAAAAACAAACGAGTCAGAAGACATATGTTGCTAACAAAATATTTTTTTCATACCTTTATAAAAGTGTGAGAATTATCTCTTTGTATATTGAAGATATCCATAAGAATAGATATCCATAAGAATAAGATGTCCATCTGAATAGAGATAGGCTTCCAAAGACACATGTCTGTATGGTACAACATCTTCACAATTGTTCAGTTGACTAAGGTGCATATAGAATATAAGATTATGATCTTTTAAAGTTGATTTTTTTTTTAATTTTTAGAAGCATTTGGCCCAATAGGACAATATGCAGCCTTTGAGATTTTTCTTTATCAAGATAGTTTCCAAACTACATTTTAATATAGTACTAAATTCCTTGATAGATATAAAAATCCAGATAACTTCACTCAGTGTGATCACCAACTCTCAATATAGTTATAAACACACACACACACACACACACACACACACACACACACACACACACACACGAGTCATTTGTTTGCCAAATGTATTTGCCTCTATAATAGGGCTCTGCACAAAAATCAGATAGAAGCATTCCATATATGTGATAAAGTTCTCCAGATGTTGTTTCTAGATAAAATGATGCAGATTGCATAAAACCCTGGGACACTAGACACATACCAAGGAAATCCACAACTATGTAGGAAAACATCATTAAACAAAGGGTGAATCTAGAAGATTTATGAAAGGACAAAGATGAAAAAACACATATAGTGACTGCACTTCTGATTTCACTAGCATAGGGAATTTTGGTGAATAACTTCCCTCTACCAATGCAGATTGGCACCTAATTTGCAATTTATAGTTTTGGAAAGTTAATTAGAACAGTGTTGTTAGAATCAGAAATTGAGGCCACTAAACAATACAGAAGGACCCCCGAGGACTAAATGATTTGAAAACCACAAATTGCCATTATTTGCGAGTTACTGTCTTTATTTTGTTAAATATCTCCCCATTGCATTTTAATCTGGCTTTGGGCTACAGTCAGGTGTGTCTTGGATTGGCTGCTACATGGTTGATGCCTCAGTTTTAGAGGACTGAAAGGGTAAGGCACTGGGGACCCAGTCTTTCTGGCTTCAAGGAAGCTTTTATTTACTCTTTACTCCACCATGCTGCCTCTTTATAACCAAATCATGCTGTTATCCCCATCCTGATAGGGCACAAAGCTATAAAACTGCTGAAATAAAAAAGGACTTAATGACCCGTGAGGTTCCTTCCATCTATAAATGTCATCCTATGATCCCTTGGTAGTTGCTTCCTATTTGCCCACAAGAAGGTGCATTAATGTATAGATATTGCTTGTCAATTTTCCATAATTGAAGGCCTTATGATTTAGTTTGAAAAATTCAAAAGGAGTTTGAAAACAAAATGTCAGGTGTCTCCAATGCATTATCAGAATAGACTAAAACATAATGTATGGTTACAGTTCATGTGTGACATTTACCTGAGGTGGCTCTATGGAGTACTGAACAACGAAACAAACTCTCCCTCCATCATGTAGTAAATGAATAAACCTGTTTTATTATTTCCCCATCATTTTTAATGTCTTCTCGCAAAATGCCATTTTTTCATTTTCATTGAATAAGACACACTAGGTTATAATGTAAAACAGTTGGACTAAAAGCATAACATGTTGCAGTAAAGAGAAAATAAACATCATTTACTATCTGTGTACAAGTTACACTAACATTTTCATTTAATAGGCTATAGAATTTTATTTAATGTGTTTCATCCTAATCCAGAAAAAGTATGCTGACAGTTAGGAAGCATAGCAACCTCTAAACTGCTGTACATTTCTGAATGGTCATTTATCTTTATACAGCTCGTTTGTAATAATAGTAATGAAATTACTTTCAAGGAGATTTTCATTGTCATATTCTGTATATATCTAGTTTGTACATAGTTGACATGTTTCTTTCCCTTTAGACTATGAGCTCCTTGAGAGTAGGGACTGTTTCTTCTGTTTCTTTATATTTCTAGTGCTTACCAGAATGCCTTATACATAATGAGGCACTCAATAAATGTTTGTTGACTTGGCTCATAATAAACATTTATAAATGTAAAACTCTACCTTTGAAACATTGAAGAAAATTCCTTGATTGGACAAAATAAGTCTTGGTCAAATTTGGAAAATAAGTTAGGATACGTGAATTAAAAAATTAAAAAACAAACTAATTTGAGTTAAGAGTTTTACAAAAATAACTTTTCTTTATCTTTAAAAGTGATAAAAGAAAAATGTTTAAAGATTGCCACATAATCATGTTATCATGGGTTTATTATTTTGTTTAATCTGATTGACTCTCATAAATTTACACATGCATCTTTATAAGCTTTACAAGTCTGTATTTGATGGCATGCTGATTAAGGGTCTCCTGATCATCTGAGACCCCTTAGTCTACTTGATGAGAATGAAGAGTGTTATCAGAGGGAACAGAGACATGCATTTGTCAGAATTTTGCTCACTTCAGACTTAAAGTAGTGCACATTTGTCCCTTGTACAAAGTGCCAGACTTTAGGGGGCCTATTTAAAGTAGAATGGAAAGTTGGGAGTGGTGCATTCACAGCTTGTAAAAAGTAGTTAAAGAAATATTTATGTCATGTTCCTTTGAGAGGCATGAAATTCTCCCATCAAAATGAAACTGTATGGCAGCTAGCCATTGGCTGGCTGAAACATAAACCACAGACCTTATGGACATGAAAAAAAAACACTTACCACCTCTGGATTCACATATACCCTTGAGGGAGTCATCTCTAAGAGTCAAGAGAGATATCTTAAAAGAGTTTTTCTTTTCACCTCTTCCCTTGGACTTCCTTTAGAAGAACCAAGGAAATGTGTGTCTTCTCCGCTCATCAGCAATATCTGACAGCCCAGTAAATACTTTAGTAAATACTTTAGTCCAACAGAGAGTTAAGATCTGTGAGGAACAGACCCAGAGGATTCATGCAAATGACATGCCCAGCAGATGCTGTTCCCAAGATGAGAAGAATGAAGCAATAGGAGAACAGAAAAGAGATGGGGGTCTTTAATACCTGCGATTTTTGAGGTGTAAGTTGTCTTAACCACATGTGTTTCCTTTCTATAGTGTCCTCTATGTGTGTGCCCACTCTTCTTATTAATGCCATGTGTCTTTGTGAAAGAGTATGCACTAGGTTTTCAGGGGTGTATGATTTGTAAGCCACTTTTCTTAAAATATCATCTCAATAAATGCCTTTACTTAACAAACCTATAAACATTTATTAAACACCTAGTAGTATGTGCCAAACACGGTGCTAATCGTGAGGGATACAAATACAAACCAAAGATACTTCCTGCCTTCAAGGAATTTATAATCTAATGGGAGAAGACAATAGAAAAAAAAGGAAGCTCAAAAACAAGGGGAATGGGGAGAGATGGTACCCCATGCAGAAGCATTATGGAGAGTTCCAGAAGTACTGTAGCTCGTGTGACATGAGAGGTGTGGAGGGGAGGGACTCTTTAGATAGAAACCTGGAGCTCCATGGCCCTGCCCTTCAGGCATAGGATCCAGTCAGAGGGGTAGAGAGGACAAAGGAGATGTGAATACTATGCAGATTCTATCTTGTAGCATAAGATTTCCCATTGATTTGTTTTCTAGAGAAGGAAGACACAATGGAAAGTTCCAGAGAAGTCCAAAAGCATTGTAGTTGATGGGAAGTGGGGAGAAAACTGTGCTGAATTAATACGTTAAGGTAATTGTGTCCTTGGGCTTATTATCAAAGGTAAATGGACTTCCTATTGGCCTCTGGTTTTAGGAATACAAAAACACTAAGTACCTTGAACATAGAGTGATTTATTTCCTCCATGGTGCCCAATCTGTGAATGAACTTTGAAAGGTAGCCCCAGAAGGAGTTTTATATTTACAATATATACATATACATACACTGGAGTAGCAAAGTGGCTGAGTGAATAGAGTGCTAGGCATAGAGTAAGGAAGACCTGAGTTTAAATCTGGCCTCAGACAACAACTGCCTGACCCTGGACATGTCAATGAGCTCTGTTTGCCTCTGTTTCTTATCTGTAAAAGGATCTGGAGATGGAAAAGGCAAGTCACTCCAGTATCTCTCCAAGAAAATCCCAAATGGGGTCATGAAGAGTCAGACACAGCAATAACACACACACACACATGCATATATGTGTCTATATGTATATATGTGTAAATTTAAACATATGTGTGTATATATATGTATATGTGTGTGTGTATCCACACACATATACATTTCTCAGTTAACTGAAACTAGTTGATTTTGAACAGTCTCATATTGTTCTCCAAGCTGGTTCATTTCACACCTAGACATACATGCATAAAAGGGAAAGATCTTGAATATTTATGTCCTGTCATATGTAAATTAAACTAAAAATAACTTGCTTCTATATTGAAAATGGTTTAAGGCAGAGATAGTAAAGTTAGGCCCATGATTTTAAGCTACTCTAAAACTAACAAGCTCGGTCCCAAACAATTTTAAAATGCAATTGGGAAATATTCAATAAAATAAATAAAAATATAATATAATATAGATTATGTTAATTTATAGTTTTCCATGTCAATATATGGCCTGCAGGGATCAGTTATGAGTTGAACACCACTGTTGTCATAAATAAACTTGTCCTACATAGGAGCAGAATTATGTAAGCGTTCCCCAGGAATCAGTTCCTTACCAATTAATCCAGGAAATTCTTACTGATTTATAAATTGAATGACTCAGCCAATATCATATCCTGTGCCTTAAGAGAGTTAATCACTATAAGTCAGATTATTTAAGCCTCACTAGATAGTACCATCTATTTGCCTTCAGTTAAAAGAGCACAAAGTAGCTTTTATTATGTTCTTTTCTCCAAGTTTCTAGGCCAACTTCCATTTGAAACCCCCACAAGCCTCTTGGTTTTCATCCTAAGGCAGGACAGCTGCCTGCAGTACTATGTAGAATGGTGTCAGCATCAATATTAGCCAAAATGAGTTGTAAAAAATGTCCTCTACAAACGTGACAAAATGATTTTAAATATTCGGTGCTGACCTAATGTATTTTTATAATAAATGTTTCCATGTGTAAAAAGTAAAAATTCTGTTAGATCTATACCTCAGAAAAAAGAAGAGTTCTGCTTTTCACGTTTTTGTGAATGTTGTCAATTGCTTATGGAAATAGCTTGTGAAAAATTGCTGAATTTCACAGAAAAACGAAATCGGCAAGGTACATTTATGTGGTATGAAATACAAAGCTCATCTCAACATTTGATCTGCTTTTCTACATACCTGAAAATAGGGGGAGGGGAGGAGAAGAGAAGAGAGGGGAGTGGAAGGAAGGGGAGGTGAGAGAGGGAAGAGGGGAGTTGAGGAGTTGAGTTGAATACCTGGAACTGGCCAGCTGGGGCCCCATTCAGGCAGCTCAGACTACTCACAAGTTGTGGTTTGTCCTTGTTTTCTAAGAGGACCATGACATCAGAGAGATGATGACATGAGTTGCAATTGACTTTGATTTGAGTGAAGGAAGGCTGTGCAAGGGCACCAGTCTCACTTTCTCCTGCAGAACCATCTTGGTCCAGTGGCCAGCTACCCATAATCTTGAAGTCCTACTTTGATATACCAATATTGCTAAAAATCTGGCACTCTCTAACAAAGTGGAATGATTTTGAATATTACCTTGATATGGATTATTACATGAGTACCAGCCTTGCTAAATTCATCCTCAGGAAATAGGTCACCATTCATTTTATTGTTTTGGCCACGGCAACTTACAGAGATATAGGGAATACTCCCACTGATGAAACCATAGATTATTCAGAAGTATTGAAATTTCTGCTGACATAACAGATTTCACCAATTCCCTTAACAACTATATATGTGATTACTTCTATCAATTCCACACCTCTGGTGAAGTTTTTTTTTTATTCTATTATTATTTATTTAAAATGATATTAAAAAATTTCCAAATTCTCTCTCTCCTTTCTGCCCCTTCCCCACCCATTCAGAAGGTAATCAATATAATATTAAGTATAGATGTGAAATCAAGCAAAACACTTCCACATTATCCATATCAAAAAAATAGTGGAAAAAAGAGAAAAAAAACTACTTCAGTTTACATTAAGAGTTTATTAGTTCTCTTTCTGGAGATAGATAATTTTTTTTTGATAGTGAGTCCTTTGGAATTTTCTTGAATCATATCATTTAGAGGAGCTGTCTTTTTACAGTTGCTTGTCACTACTATATTTCCCTTACTGTGTTCAATCATCTCTTTAAACCAATTCCAATGAGAATGCAGCTCAAGCATTGCTACCTGCTGTAGCGGCAAGCACCCCAATATCCCTAGGGTGACTGCCAACACAGGTTCTTAGATCTGCTTTTCAAAAGGAAAGCAACTCAAAATGGGTTAACAAGCTTACTTTAATCAAACAAACATACATTACCTAGTTCAGGGGAAAAAGGTCAGCACCCCAAACTTCAGAGTTACAGAACTTACAGATCAACAGACAGGCTTCCAAACTGTCCAAACATTATATCAATACCAAATCACAGTTACCAGAGAGGGAAGCATCAACATCTGGGTTTTCAAAGCCGGGGGGCTCTCAACAACGGCTTCCCAGAGTCTCATCTGGTCAAATCACACAACACTTCTCAAAGTGAGCCCCAAAGCAAAGCCTCTCCTCAGGGCTTATATAGCCTTCTCCTGGCTCAGAGAATGTAACAACCTTCTGGACCCACTGCCCAATCACAAAGTATCAAGGTGTGGGCTTTCCTGAAAAACAAGCCTCCCACCACAGGCTCCAGGTGCACTTAAGCTAGGGGCAGGGAAGATCTTTAAATTTGCATTTCCATTACATTCGGCCCCAAGATCTTTCTTGCCCATAGCATACACAATTTACATTTGAATTAGCACTAAAACATCTCTTAGGTCACATTTTCAAGGTACATCTAAAGTTACCAAAGTGGCCACTGGGTCTTAAACAAAGTACATTGCATTTTCACATCAATTCACAAAATACAAAGCATTATCACATAAAGTACTCTTGGGAGGGGGGCGGTGTCCTTCCCATAACACTGCTCCAGCCCCTGCTTCCAAATCCAGAGAGGGAACTAGGCAACAAAACCAAAGTGGGGTCCTTGGGGTCCATGGCACTTCACCCCACCCACCAGTCACAAGTCCATCCTCCCCCTAGGTCCCAAACTGTGGGATGCAGCAAGGAAACACATTCAGTGCCCCTGCTTTGCCACACAGTCCTTATCTTGTCCTGTGGCTGAACTCCAAACTCCTGGGTTCCTTCTCCTCCAGCAGAAGGCAGCAGCTCCAGGCTTCTCCACAGGTCTCCATGCAGGCAGCTCACCATTCCTGCTCTCACCTCAGTGAAGTCAGCATGCAGGTCTTTCTCTCCTGCTCCATGGCTCCACAGAATCACAGCTACCACAACTGGGAAACAAACAATTATCCCAGCCCCCATACTTTCCTTTTACTCAGCAGATCCCATCCCTCGTCGCCATTTTGTAGTGGCAAGCACCCCAATATCCCTAGGGTGACTGCCAACACAGGTTCTTAAATCTGCTTTTCTAAAGGAAAGCAACTCAAAATGGGTTAACAAGCTTACTTTAATCAAACAAACATACATTACCTAGTTCAGGGGAAAAAGGTCAGCACCCCGAACTTCAGAGTTACAGAACTTACAGATCAAACAGACAGGCTTCCAAACTGTCCTAACATTATATCAATACCAAATCACAGTTACCAGAGAGGGAAGCATCAACATCTGGGTTTTCAAAGCCGGGGGGCTCTCAACAACGGCTTCCCAGAGTCTCATCTGGTCAAATCACACTACACTTCTCAAAGTGAGCCCCAAAGCAAAGCCTCTCCTCAGGGCTTATATAGCCTTCTCCTGGCTCAGAGAATGTAACAACCTTCTGGACCCACTGCCCAATCACAAAGTATCAAGGTGTGGGCTTTCCTGAAAAACAAGCCTCCCACCACAGGCTCCAGGTGTACTTAAGCTAGGGGCAGGGAAGATCTTTAAATTTACATTTCCATTACACCTGCCATCTAATTTTCCCCTCCATTATAAAAGTTCTTCCTTGCACGAAGATATTTTCTCCCCCATTCTAACTCTCTCTTCTTCTTTCTCCCAGTGCATCCCTCTTTCTCACCCTTTCATTTTTTTGAGATCATTCCAATCTAATTGACTCACACCTATGTCCTCTATGTATCTATGCAGATTGCTTCAAACTGTCTTAATAAAAATAAAGTTCTTAAGAGTTACATGAATCATATTCCCATTTAGAATTGTACACAGTTTAAATTCCTTATGGTTTTTCTTTCATGTTTACTTTTTATGCTTCTATTCAGTCCTGTGTTTGAATGTGAACTTTTCTATTTGACTATGGTCTTTTAATTAGGAATGTTTTAAAGTCTTCTATTTCATTAAATAACCATTTTCCCCAGAAGGATTATACTCAGTTTTTCAGCATAGGTTATTTTTGGTTGTAATACTAGATCCTTTGCCTTTCAGAATTTTATATTCCACACCGTCCAATTCTCTAATGTAAAAGCTGCCAAATCTTGTGTAATCCTAACTGTGCTCTGAGATATCTGAATTGTTTCTTTCTGACTGTTTGCAATTTTTTCTATATATGCTGGGAGCTGTGGTCTTTAGCTCTAATCTTTTTAGGAGTTTTCACATGCGAGATCTCTTTCAGGAGGTGATTTGTGTATGCTTTTTATTTCTATTTTACCATCTGGATATAAAATATCAGGGCAATTTTCCTTGACAATTTCTTAGAATGTAATATCTATATTCTTTTTTTATCATTGCTTTCAGGTAGTACAATAATTCATAAATTATCTCTCTTTAATTCATTTTCTAGGTCAATTGGATTTTTGATGAGGTATTTCACATTTCCCCTACTTTTTATTCTCTTGACTTTGATTTATTGTTTATTGATATCATGTGGAATCATTAGCTTCCACTTGCCCAAGTCTAATTTTTCAGGGATTATTTTCTTCAGTGAGTTTTTTTTTTTATATACTGAATGAAATTTAATCTTTCTTTTTTTAAAAGTGTTCATAGTCTTTCAGTAACTTTACTGCCTTATAATAATAAAAAATAATAACAGCTTACCTTTATATAGCATTTTATACTTAAAGTGTTTTCCATCATTTTTCTCATTTATATTTCACAACAACTCTGTGAAGTAGGTAGTATGAATATCTTGATCCTAAATTTATAGAGGAGGAAAATAAGGTTAAAGGACTTGCCTAAGACCACATATTTAAGGAAAGAAGTGTCTATAATCTCCAATTACTGGGGTAGAATTATAGAGTAGAAGCATCACTTTTCCATTTGGCCTATGTACTTTTAATTTTTCTACTTTTCTTTTTAAAAAAAATAAATTTATTTATTTATTTTTTAGTTTTCAACATTCAATTTCAGAAGAATTTGAGTTGCAAATTTTCTCCCCATCTCTCCCCTACCCTCCACCCCAAGACAGCAAGCCTACTCAATGCCACTTCCCCCAATCTGTTCTCTTTTATATCTTCCCCCGTTTTCCCCCTTACTTTATTGTAGGGCAAGAAGGATTTCTTTTTTTTTTTAATTTTTTTTTAATTTTTTTTTTTTAAAGCAATTGGGGTTAAGTAACTTGCTCAAGGTTACACGGCTAGTCATTATTTATGCATGGGTGCTCATTTTCTGAGGCCGGATCTGATCTCGGGTCATCCCAACTCCGAGGCTGGTGCTCTTACTCACTGCGCCACCTAGCCGCCCCTTTAGGGCAATTGGGGTTAAGTAACTTGCCCAAGGTTACACGGCTAGGTTTTTGTTTGTGCGGATTAAGTGTCCGAACTCAGGTCCTTCTGATTCCAGGGCCGGCGCTCTATTCACTGCACCACTTAGCCGCCCCAAGAAGGATTTCTATACCCCATTGCCTGCATATCTTGTATCCCAGTTGCATGTAAAATACAATTTTTGATATTTATTTTTAAAACTTTGATTTCCAGATTCTTTCCCTTCTTCTCTACTCACCCACTCCCAATGGGAAGACAAGCAATTCAATATAGGTTGTACATATGGAGTTATACAAAACATTTCCATAGTAGTTATATCGTAAAAGACTGACAATTTCCTTTCATCTTATCCTGCCCCTATTTATTCTATTTTCTCCTTTGACCCTGTCCCTTTTCAAAAGTGTTTGCTTCTAACTACCTACCCTCTCCCCCAATTGTCCTCCCTTCTACCATCCCCCCTCTTATCCCTTTCCCTGATACTTTCCTGTAGGGTAAGATACCCAATTGAGTGTGTACCTTATTCCTTCCTTAAGTCAAATCCAATGAGAGTAAGGTTGACTCATTCCCTTTCACTTTCTGCTCTTCCCCTCCACTGTAACAGTTTTCTCTTGCCTCTTTTATGTAAGATAATTTACCCTATTCTATCTCTCCCTTTCTCCTTCTCCTAATATAATCCTTTCTTACCTCTACATTTTGTTTTTTAGATATCATCCCTTTATATTCATCCTCTGCCCCCTGTCTATGTATACATATGCACACATACACATACCCTCCTATACATATATACATACATACATACACACACACACATATATATATATACATATATATGTATATGTATATATATATATATATATATATATTCCTTTTAACTATCCTCATACTGAGAAAAGTCTCATGAGTTACAATTATTGTTTTTTCAAGTAAGAATGTAAATAGTTCATTTCTAATAAGTTTTTTATGGTTTCTTTTCTCTGTTTACCTTCTCAGTCTTCTCTTGGTTCTTGTATTTGAAAGTCAAATTTTCTGTTCAGCTCTGGTCTTGTCATCAAGAGTGCTTGAAAGTCCTCTATTTCATTGAATTTCCATATTTTCCCCTGAAGTATTATACTCAGTTTGGCTGGGTACGTGATTCTTGGTTTTAATCTTAGCTCCTTAGACCTGCAGAATATCATATTCCAAGCCCTTCAATTCCTTAACTTGTGTTATCCTGGTTGTGTTTCCACAATACTCAAATTGTTTCTTCCTGGCCAAGCTGTCAATAAGTAACCACAGTACTAGATAGCTTTGGCTCTGAAAACTTAAGGATAGTCATATAGTATCCTTTTTGAACAATCCAAAGTACTGTACTGAATCATCTAGCTAAGAAAGCTTCCTTTGCAACTTACTTTTCACTTGCTACATTAATAAATCATTATTTAAATGTATTAAAGTAAGATCATGGAAAAATTTATCATCCCCTTACTCCCACACCTCCACTACCCCCTCCCCTGCCCCCCAAAAAACTAGAATTGAACAAGCGATCAAAATCTTTATGGGACTTAATATATGGAATTCATGCTAAGAGCCTGGCATAAAGCACCTTAATAGTTTGTAGGTTTGGTTTTATTGATGGTCAGATCATGTCTTCCTTGTATGTAGTGGCTATATAGAAAATTAAGAAACAAAGCCTATGTATAACAGGGGTAATTACTACATCAGTGTAATAAGGCTTTTATTTAGTGAAAATGAACATTACTTTAACCTTTTAGGATTATGAAGGACAAATAAAAACTTCAGTCAGGGTATCTCTTTCCTAGGTATGGAGTCAAGAACATGAAGGTTGAGTTTCAGCTTCCTACTTTTCAAATAGCAGATAATTAGTTATACAAATGTAAATTTACTGGTGACTAGATTTTTTTTTTTTCGTTCACTCCACAAATTACCAAGAAAAAAATTCATCAGCGAACCTAATCACTTTGCTCTTAATCTTGATTGAAAAGAGTTGTTACATCTGTTTCAGTAATTCATTAAGGTGAACTGTGGTTCATATACACGGTACTGAAGTTTTTACTAGTGTTTGTTTATCAAGTGCAGGGATTTTTAATGCTAGATGGTGACAAAAATAACAATTATTTACAGATATGATGATCTTATAGGTGAAGATGTTAGCAGAAACTACATTTCTAATGGGCTCTGTCTTAGTAGGTTACCTTTTTAACTCATGTTACATTTGAACACATCATAAGATACTAAAATTGATGTCCACAGCTTAGTACGCCTAGAATTTAGATAAGGAGAAATTATGTATTTCAAAAGTGGTACTGCATAAGTGAGGAAATATTTACTAAAGAATATGAAATATTTTTATTACATATGTAGTCTTTGCCTTATTTTCAAAAGCATTAAATTCCTCAGTTCATGGTTTTTATTTTCACATTAGGCATTTTCAACTATCATCTTCTTTTATACCCAGAATGATTATATATCACTTATTTGGTTTAATTTAAAAGATTTTACTAGTATATATCATTCAAATCTATAATTGTTTCTGAAATTGATTAGCTTATTTTTGGAATTACATTTAAAACCCTATCCTAATCTTTTTTCTACAGTATGGTATTTACAGCACATAGGATTCTGTTATTAATAAAATTCTTTACAGCAAAAATAAATAAATAAAAATAATTTTCTTGCAACTGTCTCCTTTCTTTTCACAACTTTTCCTCTCCCACTCTTATCTCTTTGACTCTTCTAGGAATTCTTGTTGGTTTCTGTAATAGTAATGGAATTTAAAGATCCCCCTGTATTGGCTTGGTTTTCCCGTTGAAACCCAGAGCTTGTGAATCCCATTTGTGGGATGTGAAAAGAGACGGCTGAACTGGGAGGAGCTGGTGCCATGGATTGAGAGAGGCACAAGTAGAGGAAGAGAGGCAGAAGAATTTTTGGAAGCAGAACCATGGAGGCAGAATGAGAGAGAGAGAGAAAGAGAGAGAGAAAGAGAGAGAGAGAGAGAGAGAGAGAGAGAGAGAGAGAGAGAGAGAGAGAGAGAGAGAGAGAGAGAGAGGATTGCTGAGAACCAGTTGGAGCTGCCTAGGACTTTTGAGAGCTGCCACCTGGAGCTGTCAAGGACTGAGGAGACATGGCTGTGATGCCTGTATTTTGTCAGTCTGTTTTGATGTGGTTTAGCCAGATTCTTCAGCTAGTGAAGGACAGTGCTGTTGTTGCAGAGGTCTTGGAACCTTGCTGTTGGTTCAGAAGCCCTGAAGAAGGATTTTCTTAATGTATGTTTACAGAAATCCTTGAAGAGGGTCTTGCTGATATTTTCAGGGCTCCTGAGATTGTTCTGCTGGTAGAGAGTGAATTGATAAGGACACTGGCAAATGTGGCTTTGTTAAGCTTTGTCTCCGGAGAACAGAGATTGCTGAGAACTTGCCTCAGGTCAAGATGAAGAAAAGACCTCTCTTTGGGTATTGAATGCTGTGAAGTATCTTAACTTTGCTGTAGCTCAGGGGTAGATTGCCTTTGTGCTCTCCACTGCCCCTTTTGAGAATGTGCTTGGTGTTAACTGATGATAATTGTAATTCAGTTGTGATCCAGGAGTGGGAAACTTTACTTTTTTTGTGCTCTATGATTCACCAAATGAATATAGTTTTTTATGAATGGAAACTAATCTTAATCTCCATTTAAGAAGAGAGACTTTGTGATTGAGTAAATGAATGTACTGCCCAGAGGTAGAGTAGCACTTGGAAATTACTGAATCATACTTGGTGAATGCTGTATTTTGATTTTCTCTATTCTGTGAATGTTTAACCTTAATTTGTCACTGAATAAAATGGAGAGTTACTATGATGGTATTCTGAACCTTGGAAGTTGCCTCTGTTTAGCATTACAGTCTCCTATTCTGTTGTTAATTTATTTTTTGCTTAATGGGAAGATCTTCTCTATCCACTAATAGGTCAATGTGACCTGTTTGAGTCACTTGGAAGGAGGTTGCTGAAGGGTGGAGCAAGAAGGGGTGGAACAGGGCCTAGAAGAAGCTTGTCAGAGCAGTTAGAGCTGAAGGAGAGAGAAGGAGGCAGCAATCTTTGAGTGTTTGTTTATGGGAAGGCTTGGAGATGGTAGTGCTCATGTAGTATTATATATATATATATATATATATATATATATATATATATATATATATATATTTCTTTGTTGCTATGATGGATTTGGCTTTCTGGTGTTTGAATAAATGTTTTGTTTCTGTCAGAATTGCCATATTCATACCCATTTTAGGTGCTGGGAATATCACTTAGGTGCTAAACCCATCTAATTTGCATTTTTCTTTGAGGCTTTGCTTGTTGCTCTTTTCATGTTGTTCTCTTTTTTCTCTTCGTGTCTTGGCCTTCCCTATAGTTTACTGTAGTAGATTTTTATGGTCAAGTTCTTTGTTGTTATTGTTGTTGTTGTTTCCTGCTCACCTGAGGATAGGAATGTACTGTCCTAAGCTTCAGGCTTTTTCATGTTGCTATGTTCAGAGCTAGTTTTGAGATTCTACAAGTTTTTAGTTCTTTCCAGGTAGTATGATTCAGGGAGTGCTGTGGTCACTGCTCTCTTGCTCTTTGCTTTCATCTTTACCCAGGTAGAGCCCTGTTCCCCTGCAGTCATAAGTACTAGCACTCCTCTTAGTCCTGACACTGTGAGTAGGTGCTTTGTTCTCCATCATGAGGCCTCTGCTCCCTTGTGACTGACCACAAGCACTCCACTCTAACCTGCAACTGCTATCCAGAACTGTTTCTAAGCAACAGTTTCCAATCAGTCCACCTACACCAAGTACCAGCGAAACATCCCCTGACCCTCCTCACCCTCCTAACCCTCTCTTGTGTTGTTATATCTTTTCTTTTCTTTCTCTTTTCTCCTCTTCTCTTTTCTTTTCTTTTTCTTTTTGGAGGGGCAATTGGGGTTAAGTGACTTGCCCTAGGTCAGTCACATGGCTTAAGTGTTAAGTGTCTGAGGCCACATTTGAACTCAGGTCCTTCCTGACTCTAGGGCTGGTTCTCTATTCACTGTGCCACCTAACTGCCACCAATGTTGCCACTGTGTACACTGTAGGTCAGTCCCTACTCCAGTATTGTAGACCTTTTCCATGGGCCTCTTAAATTGTCTTTGACTGGGAAAATGTCTCACCCTGGCTTTCATTGACTCTACCACTCCAGAATTTGATTTGAGGCATTATTTTAAAATTGTTTGGGGGGGGGAGATATTAGAAGAGTGTGAATCCATTGCTGCCTCTACTTTGCCATCTTGGTCCATACCCTTAATAATTATTTGTTAAAATTCCTTTCTAAATATGTCCATTTTCTTTAAAAAAAATAATTTGTTACATAGCCACTTAGACACTCAATTATTTCTAGCATACTAAGGTTTGTTTTGTTTTTATTTTCAATGATTTTAGCTGCCTCAGCCCATCTCTATTTAGATTGACTCCTTAATTTCTAATCTTATTGCATCTAACTTGAATTTAGGAATTAAACACATTTATGAATTGTACTATATTGCTATTTTCAGAGCTAGTTCTGGGATTCTACAAGCTTTTAGTTCTTACAAGGTAGTATGATGCAGTGAGAGCTGTGGATACTTCTCTCTCGCTCTTTGATCTGATCTTTACCCACGTAGGGCCCCTGTTCCTCTGGAAGCTGCAAGTACTAGCACTGCTCTTGGCCCTGGCTCTGTGATCAGGTGCTTTGTTCTCTGGCCTGAGTGCATCTTCTCTGCCTTGAAAATGCCACCTGCTTCTAATTTGTTCTATGCACTTATGTAAGTTGGAGCTCAAAAGGTTACTAATAAAAAGCAGAATGAAGTCCTTATTTATAACTGGGAAGATCCACTTTTAATTTTGTCATGGGAATATTATTAGAATATTATAAAAACTTTCATATCTTCCAATAATTTCATACAGACTTGTGGTTTTCCCACTTCAATGGTCAGTACCATTTTCACTAAAGCATTTTTAAAAGGGATATTGTTATTTCTGATTTGTTCTGATGTATTTTGCTTTCTTGTGGTACTATGAGTGCCCCACTGCCCCATATGTTAAGTTCATCATCGTGATAGTTCCCAGTAAAAAGAGCCTGCAAACCCATGTTTATCCTGAGCAATTAATTTTATCTATCTCAGTCTCTATACAATTTTCACTACCTAACTGGGTAGATGTGAGGAAAGTGCTGTACAAAAGTGACAGGTCAGTAGATAGATAGATAGCTAGACATTAATAGATAGTAATTGTTATGTTTACCTAAATATCACAAAGACCATTTTCTACATTCTAAATTATTTTGATTGAGTTCAGTAACTATTTTTTAAATCTAGTTTAATAGAGTAAAACTACTTTATTTCCCCCAAGCGACTTTGTCTGCTTGGTTTTAATTCCACAAACATTATGACTTTCATAGCATAAGTTCATCACCTGTAATGTCATCATCTTAGAAATTGATCCAGCTTTGATATTCAACACCTCTTGGGTATTACCATTTGCTTCTCCCTTCAGATTGAAAGGCAGGGCTGGAGAGTAGAGCGATAAACTCCCCTTTGGGTCTCATTTTCTTTTTCATTTCCAATAGATGCTTTGCTTGTTTTCCACTCCTTGAACATCATTCCCCAAGACAGATACCCTCTGTCCACTCCAACCACATTTTCAATTTCCTTTTGTATATTGCCTTCCCCCATTAGACTGAAGACAGAGACTTTTGTTTTCTTATTTGTATCCCCAATACTTAGATGCATATAGAAAGCACTCAATATTTATTGATCTTTAAAATAATGAGGTTTTTTTTCCCCTATGAGATGCTAAGAAATGGTTAATTTAAAAAATTCTTTTCCCATTAATCATTTATCAATTTGTACTTAGGAATATATATTCTATTGTCCTTTTTAAAATATTACCCAGAGGAATCAGAACAAAATGGTCTATGAACTTCTAGGGAATCACAGAGTTTTTCAAGGGTTCTTTAAATTTATATGTGAATTGATAAGTAAGCAAACTTCTGTAGACTAGTCCATATATGGGTGCATATACATATGTGTGTGTGTATTTCTAATTTTTGAGAGAATTAGAGATTCAGAAAGGAACTTGGTGATCAGCTAGTTCAGTGCATACACAAAAGAATTCCAAGTAAAATAAGAACCTTGTTCTTGGAGCCTCCCTTCTCTAAGAATTAGGGAGCTCTCTACCCCCTTGAAGTATTTCAATTGTATATGGACATAATTTCAACTAATGATAATTTGGGGTGATATATTTTCTCAATCAGCAGATACACATGGAGAATAAACAAAATCTGTTTATATGAAAAAGTATTTATACTAGCAATCAGGAACTACTGGTCTAGAACTCAGTTCTTCTAATTGATTATGCCAGGTGTCCACAATTAGACTGCACTTCTCATTTTCAGCAACCTGTGGTCTACATCATTACTTGAGATTAGCTCAAAGAGGGTCAAGATTGAATAGAATTGAATATGTCTAAAAATCTGTTTCTGATCATCTAAGACTACATTTGCAATTGCTATTACTCTACTCAAGAGATTTCCTTGTGAGGCTAACCCTAGAGTGCTGAGTGGGGATTTCCTGTTCAGCCAAGTTTTTTTTTTAACTTTTATAGGAATAAGGATCTGTATTCTCCTCATTATAAAGATTCTGAAGCAGAAGTACTTAAAGTTATATGACTCTGGAGTCACATTTGCAATCACTATTAACTAAAAGAGTCACATGACTACTGTAGCCTCAGTAGAGTCTAGTATAACATAATTGTCTAATGTAGAATATGGAGGTCTTGAAGAGCTGATAGGCTGTCAGATAACTACATGCAGCTTTAGTCTTCATCTGATTTTCACTTCTCAGCTTTATTGCAGGGGGAGGGATTGGAGAAGGAAAATGACACAGGCAGAAGGAGAACATCCCATAAATACTTTTATTTACAAGATGTTAAATAGACTAAATCTTCACCTCTTCCCACCCCCAATTCAAGAACAGTAGGCCTGAGTGGCCATCTGATGGCATGGATAACTCCTGTTGTGTTGAGGAAGAAAATTTCTCTTCCCACATGCGAGGAGAGAACGGTGATCTTTTAGCTTGGGTGGTACAACCCACAATGGGAGCTCAGTTAAGTGGAAGACAGGGAACAAAGAAAGGCAGAACTGGAAAACATACAACCATATGCTTGTGAACACACAGAGCAGAGATGTGTATTTAGAGAACAATAACTTCCCAGCTATGTCATTTCATTTTATAGGTCTTTATAAGACTGCATGCTATCAAACTACTGACAAATGGTAAGGGGCATTTAGTGCAGGCAGGATTCTAATGAAAGGCAAATTGCACCACAGACACTTGTAAAAAAAGTTTCCTTCCTTGTCTTTTGTAGACCAAGTAATAAATGCAATGGATAAATTTGACATGTATATGTGGTTCCAAATCTATTAGAGGGATAGGCATGTTTCTAAACAAGAAATAAAACAAGAGCTCCTGATAATTTAATCTGGAAATTTGGCAAGCTAGCTTTTGACTTTCCCTAGGCTTAGGAATAAATATAGCAGATGTATCTAATATGGGACAAGCAGTGTCTTGGGGTCCAGAGAGACCTGGGTTTGAATTGTAACTGACACTTACTAGCTTTGTTGCCCAAAATTAATCTCTTAATCTCACTGAGCCCCCTAGGTCCCTTCTATTGATTCTTTCCTCTCTTCTTTTAATGATGTTCAAATTCAGGCCCTCCTTACTTGCCATCTAAACTAACTGCTTCTAACTGATCTTGCTTCCAGACTATTTCTCTTCCAATCCATCCTATATGATGCTGCCCAACTAATCTTCCTAATGCCCAGGTCATATCACATCACTAAATAAAATCTCTCAAAACCTCTCTATTGCCAGCTCTCCAGGTCCCAACTCCTTACCTTGGTATGTTAGGCCACTGATGATCTAGTCCTATTAAATGAGTAAATGAACAGCCATTTGCTAAATTATTACTATTTGCCAAGCATTTTTCTGAGTGTTGGGGATACAGAGAGACAAGCAAGACAATCCCTGCTTTCAATGAGCTCACATTCTCAAAGGGAAGGCCATACATATTGGGAGTTTAGCCACAAGGTCCTTAAGTGCAGCAGCAAGGTGGATAGTAATGCATCTTCTTTGGCTTGAATTTCTTTAATAAAAACCATGCCCTTCCATTATTATCTCATATCAATCTCCTTCATGTGCTTTCTGCTACAGCCAACCTGGACTTCTTGGTATATTCAGAATTCACACATCACTTCTTTATTCACAATCTCATTCCTTGCTTAGGATTCAGTCTTCTTACATCTCTACCAATTCAAATGTTATACACTCTTGAAAGGCCAAATCAAATACTGCTTTTATACTATAATCCTACCTGATTCTAGTATCCCCTGCCCCTGGAGCTCCTCTCTCCCTCTGAGTGGAGAAGGCAGATGGACAAAGGAGAATTCCTCCTGGACCCTCCACATAAGGAGAGAACCCAGAACATCTACCTCATAATTTCCCACCTACCTGAACTCTTTTGTACTTCATCATGCCTCCCCTATACACTCACCCACACACACAACCCCCCTTACCCCCCCCCACACAAACCCCACTGTCAGTTATGCTACCCCATCCCAACTTCCTTCTCCCATTAGATTGTGGGGTCATTGAGGGAAAGAACTTTCTTCTGCCTTTCTTTCACAATTTAATGGTCAAGACCACCATGAAACTATGTTAAAGAAAACAGGCATGTGGAGGATAAATGAGAGATAATCTTTTTTTTTTTTTTGATTAAACAAATGCTTTATTAACTTCTGGTTTACATCATTCATTTCCACCAGATTATGAGTTACATTTTTCCCCCATTTTTTCCCTACCCACCACCCCAGAATAGCAGTCCCACTAGATATCCCCTCATCCAATCTGCTCTCTCCCATATCTTCTCCCATACCCCCTTCGACTTTGCCATTAGGGCATGGTGAATCTCTGAGCCCCACTGCCTGGACATCTTATGAAACATTTAATTTTAAAACTTTGATTTTCAGATCCATTCCCCTTCTCCCTTGTCACCCACTCCCTCTGACAAGATAAGCAATTCAGCATGTGTTGTACATGTATATCTATGCAAAACATTACCATAGTAGATATATTGTAAAAGACTGCTTATATTTCCCTCCCACCTGTCTCACCTCCCACCTGGTCCATTCCCACTTAGATCCTGTCCCTCTTTGATAGTGGGTACTTCTAACCTCCCCTCTCCCCAGAATGCCCTCCCCTCCATCACCCCCCCTCTCATCCCCCTTTCCCCTACTCAGGAGAGTGAGTGAGGGTAGGATATTCCATTTAGTATGTATGTGATTCTCTCCTTGAGCCAACTTCAATGAGAATAGGCTTTTGCCTTTTTGCCTTCCTGTTCTTCCCCTCCCCTGCAACTACTTCCCCTTGCCTCTTCTACATGAGATAGTTTGCCCTACCCTGTCTCTCTCTATCTCCTCTTGCCACTTTCCTCTCTCACCTCTTGACTTCACCCCTTAAGAATGATCCCTTCCTTGGGGCAGCTAGGTGGCGCAGCGAGTAGAGAGCCAGCCCTGGAGCCAGAAGGACCCGAGCCCGGATCCGGCCCCAGACACCCAACACACAAACAAAAACCCAGCCACGTGAACCTGAGAAAGTCACCCAACCCCAATTGCCCTCCAAAAAAAAAATAATAATCATCCCTTCCCATCAAATTCAACCTGTGCCCGCCATCCATGTATACCTGTGAACATATGCCATGTACCCTTCTTCAATTATTTTCATAATGAGAGAGGTTTCATCAAACACAGTTATTGTTTTTCCATGTAGGACTGTAAATAGTCCAACTTTGATAAGTTCCTTTTGATTTCTTTTCCTTGATTACCTTCTCAAGCATCTCTTGCTTCTTGTGCCTGAATGTCAAATTTTCTATTCAACTCTGGTTTTTTCATCAAGACTGCTTGAAAGTCCTCTATTCCACTGAATGACTATATTTTCCCCTGAAACAAGATACTCAGTTTTGCTGGGTAGGTGACCCTTGGGTTCATTCCCAGCTCTTTTGCCTTCTGGAATATCATATTCCATGCCCTTCTATCCCTCAATGTAGAAGCTGCCAGGTCCTGGGCTATGCTGATTGTGTTTCCACAATATTGAAATTGTTTCTTCCTGGCTGCTTGGAGTATTTTCTCCTTGATCTGGGGATTGTGGAACCTGGCTATAATATTCCTGGGAGTTTTCTTTTGGGGGTCTTTTTCAGGAGGTGATCTGTGGATTCTTTCAACCTCTATTTTGCCCTCTGGGTCTAAAACATCAGGGCAATTTTCCTTGAGAATTTCTTGAAGGATGATTTCTGGGTTCTTTCTTTGATCATGGCTTTCAGGTAGTCCAATAATTTTTAAATTATCTCTCCTGGATCTATTTTCCAGGTCAGTGGTTTTTCCCATGAGATATTTCACATTGCCTTCTATTCTTTCATTTGTTTGGATCTGTTTAATAGTATCTTGATTTCTCATAAAGTCACTAGCTTCCATTTGCTCCAGTCTAACTCTGAAGGAATGAATCTCCTCAGTGAGCTTTTGAGATTCTTTTTCCATCTGGCAAATTTGGCTTTTTAAGGCATTCTTTTCCTCATTGCATTTCTGAGCCTCTTTTGCCATTTGAGTTAGTCCATTTTTTAAGGAGTTATTTTTGTCATTCAGGCTGTTGACTATCACTTCATACTTTTCTTGCATCTCTCTCATTTCTCTACCCAAATTTTCCCCCACTTCTCTTATCTGCTTCTTAAGGTCCTCTATGGCCTGTAGCCAGCTTGTATTTTCATTTGGGGCCTTTTGCTGCAGGAGTTCTGACCTCACAGTCGTCCTCCATGCTTTGAGCCTCTTTGCCCCTAAAATAGGAGTCCAACGTTGAACTTTTCTGTTTATTTTGTTTCATTTGCCTAGGCATATTGCCACTTAATTACTTGATTTTGGGGCTTTTTGCCACAGTAGGACTCTGCCTCCAGACAGGGGAGCTTCCGCCCAAATGTGGGGTCTTCACAACTTCCGCCAGTTGGGTGGCCTCTGTAAAGCCTCCACCCACTCTGGCAAGTTGGATACCCACCCCAAACTTCCCCCCCAGACCACAATCCAGATCCAGGCAGTTTAAAGCAAAAGCGATTAACCCCCAGACTGATTGCTGGATCTTCCTACAGTTCACAGACCAGGAGCTAGAGCCACTGCTGATGCTGCAAAATGGCTTCTGTGCAGCAGTTTCTTCAGCAGCTTTTTGCCCCCAGGGGAGGAAGCCACGTGTTCCCCAAATACTGGTCCCAAAGTCCATAGGGCACTAATCTCTCACTTTGTCCTAGGCATATCTGTGCTGATAATTCTGGAATCGCCACAATTGCTGGTGTTCTGGGGCTCCACCAGCTGGCTGAAGGCCTGGCCGCCCTGGGGCTAAAACCGCAGACCTGGGCTTGCTCTGCAGGCTGCGCTGTCGGTTCCCAGCACACTGGGCTGCCTGCTCTCAGAGCGCTGTGCTGGCTGCTCCCTGCAGGGCTGCTGGGCTGTCCTCAGCAGGAGGTTAGCTTCTCTGTGCCGTTCTGTGGGTGCTGTGGCTCCAGAAGTTGTTAGGAGCTCCCTTTCACATTGTTTGAAATTTGTGTGGGGCAGAGCACATTGGAAATGCTGTTTCTACTCCGCCATCTTGGCTCTGCCCCGGAAGTCATCAGAGAGATAATCTTAAAGAGAAAGCACCAGCATGCATTCTTTTAGAATGTAGGATTTTAACTCAGACTTGAAGGGAACCAGGGAAGTTATGAGGTCAAGACAAGGAGGGACAACTTTCTAGGCATGAGGTATAGCCGTTGAAAATGCCTGGAGTCTGGAGATGTTCTACCATTTTATGTGAGGAATGGTAAGGAGATCGGCGTCACCAGTTGTAGACTATGTATCAGGGAATAAGATGTAAGCATACTCAAATGGTAGGAAGGCCTTTACAATCCATACAAAGGTGGTTTTTTCTTTTCTTTTTTGATCCTGAAGGTAATAGGGAAACACTGGAATTTATTGAGTAGGGCAGTGATTTGATCACACCTGCATTTTTTTTTTTAAAGCAATTGGGGTTAAGTAACTTGCTCAAGGTTACACGGCTAGTCATTTGATTTATGCGTGGGTGCTCATTTTCTGAGGCCGGATCTGATCTCGGGTCACCCAAACTCCGAGGCCGGTGCTCTTACTGTGCCACCTAGCCGCCCCTTTAGGGCAATTGGGGTTAAGTAACTTGCCCAAGGTTACACGGCTAGGTTTTTGTTTGTGCGGATTAAGTGTCGGAGGCCGGCTCCGAACTCAGGTCCTTCTGATTCCAGGGCCGGGGCTCTATTCACTGCGACACCTAGCCGCCCCCTACACCTGCATTTTAAGACTACTTTCATAACTGAGTGGGAGATGGGCTGGAGCGTTGAGAGACTCGTGGCAGGAAGACTCACCAGTATACTTTTTCTGTAGTCAAGATATATAGTGCTGAGAGCCTCCACCAAGATGGTAGCAACGTATAAGGAGAAAAGGGGGAAGGAAACAACCGTATATCAAATGCCTATGATATGATAGACACTGTGCTAAGTCCTTTACAAACATAATTTCATTTCATCCTTCCCCAAACTCAAGAGGTAGGTGCTATTATTATCCCCATTTTACAGTTGAAGAAACTGAGGTAGACAGAGATGACGTGGTTTGCCTAGGTTACTAGCTAGTAAATCTGAAGTTGAATTTAAACGGGTCTTCCAGACACCTTGGCACCTAGGTGTTCCTCGGGGTGCCAAGCCTGGTACTAGGAAAGCCTGTGTTGAAATCTGACCTCATCTACTTAGTGGCTGTAGGATTCAGGGCAAATCATTTAGCCCTGATGGCCTCAGTTTACTTCTCTGTACAATGAGAAGGAAATGGTGTGTTTGCCAAGGAGGTCTCAAAATGGGGTCATGAAGCGCTGGGTGCAACTGAGAGGACTGAATAGCAATGACAGCTCCAAGACTCCCAGACAAGGGCTTTACGCACTGCACTACCTACTTACACGTATTAGCTAATATTACTCTCAGCATCGAATTAATGAGATCTAATGAGATCACCTAGTGAAATAGTGTAGGAGAAAAGAAGAGGGGTCAGGACAAAATCTTAAGGGACATCCACACTAAGAAGGAATGACTTGGATAAAGATTAAAAAGGAGACTGAGAAAGAGTCGTCACGCAGAAAGCTCAGTCACGAAAGAAATAGTTTAAACTGAAATGTTGTTTTAAATACCATGCTGTTTTCTAAGTAAACCTATAGCAATGTAAGTTCCAAAAGATTAACTACTTTGCTTAATGGATTCATGGATTTAATGCTGGAGAAATTTTACAGATCAATAAGTTCAAATCCTCATAAATGAGGAAACGGAGCTGGAGAACATTCTTATGATTGCTAAATGACCAGTTGAAGGTCACAAAGGTAGCAGAGCAGATGTTTGAATTTATGAGCCTCCAAATTCAAATTTAATGTTGTTTTTCTGAAAATGTTGGAAGTTTTAGAGGTGAATCAGACATCTGCCCTGCGGATATATTTTACATCATAGATTGTAGCAAAACAAAGAGATAAAATGGCAATAACAATGTCAAAAGGTACCATTTACTTCTAACAATCAGGGCCCTGTGATATTTATTTCTGTAGAGGATATAATCAAGAGATGCCTGTATCCAATTCTGTTTGTTTTAATTTCATCTATGATTAAAACCAGTTCTGTCCTTTCGCTATCTTTTTCCCACCTTGAAGCACAGGGGCTTTGTACCTCTCCTTCATTATGTCTTCAGACATCTCCACATCATCCTACCACATTCATTGTTTTGTTTTCTCAAGCAAATGGAGGAAAGCTATATCAGAAATTTCTTTTTTTTTTTTTGCTTTTTTTTTTTTGGAGGGCAATTGGGGTTAAGTAACTTGCCCAAGGTCACACGGCTACGTTTTTTTTTTTTTTGTTTTGTTTTGTTTTGTGTGTGCATTAAGTGTCTGAGGTCGGATCCGAACTCAGGTCCTTCTGACTCCAGGTCTGACGCTCTACTCACTGCCCCACCTAGCGGCCCCAGGAATTTCTGAGAGAAATCAAAGGGGAAACAATGTCTCTCTCCCCCACAGATTTCACACAGGATAGGAGCAGACTTGTACTTAAAAAAAAAAAAAATGATTGTCAAACATATTATTTGACTTCACAAAAGCCCTATGAGAATTGAGATTATTTCTGCTTTCTGGGCAAGGAAAGTAAGGCCCAGAGGAAGGTTGAGTGACTCACCTGTATCCTGACAGCTACTAAATACAAACATGAGGGTTCAAATATAGGTCCTCTCAAATCCATAAAACTATCAATTACTGTGATACCTCTCTCCCAAAGGACAATTCAATTATATACACCCATTTTTGATCAATTGACTGTACCGACAATGAGGAATTGCACAGAGAATGCATCATAAAAAATGTCATCAGAGTGAGAAATGACCAGCAATATCAGGGAATCATTTAAGAATAAGCTACAGTGTCCATTGAGATAGTTAAGATGCCAAGAGATACAGAAGGACGCCCCCACACATTGCAGAGGATCATTTGTTGAGAATTTGCTTGAGGACACGGCCAAGACTATAGGAAAAGAATGATTACGTGTACAGATTGTGACCTGCACCAGTGAAAGGAGTACCCTATGGATTAGGTCACAGAGCCACCGAGAGCATTAAATCATAGTGATGAGCGTACAAGGAACACTCGGTAAATGTTTGTTTAGTGACTGATTTCTGTGGATACAACAAAGGACTTTATGTGGTGACTTTTCCCTTTTACCCACTTTCTTCTTTTCCTTATCTTCACTCTGTCCGGTAGAAGATAAGTTCTCCGAGTGACAGATTCCGCCGCTTCTCCCTTTTGTCTCCTTGAATTCTTCTTCCCACAAGTTACACCCTAATCCTCCTTTCTCCTCTTGGGGACTGAGACAATGGGCGCGAAATGCATCTCTCTTTTTCTCTTCTTTTCCTCCTCTTTTCCCTCCCAAAGTCGTCTCACCTACTAGCCATAGGACATTTAGTTTCCTTAGAGATACTTCCCTCCGCGCCTGCAGGGTCATCCCTAGGATCCTACTAGCCAGCAAGAAGAGATCAATACTAACTGTCCTCCTACTTCTACCTCACCAGCGGAGAAAATGGGAGGGGGAAGTAAGAGGAGGAGGAGGGAGGAAAGCAGGGAGGGCCAGTCTCATGTTGCAAGACTTCAATCTTGCTCTCTTTCTGCTAGTTTGGAGGAGTCTGATCCTGCCTGCACACGGGCTCTGAGCTGTTTGCCAGAGAAAACTCACTCCTTCCCGGAGGAGTGAAAACTTTGGTACTTCTTTCTGCCCTTAAAGGAAAAAAAGAAGCGAAAAGAAAAGCTTCCAACACTTCTGGGAAAAGAGCTCCGGGCGAAGCAGCAGACTTCTGAACGCACTCTGTTTGAATTCCTCTCATTTCTCCTTCCAGGGCTGGGATTTCTGGATTTTCTCTGAAAAAAGGAATAGTCTCCAAAAGCGCATCTTTGTTGTTGTTTTTGTCCTTGTCACCGTTGTTGATGTCACTTCAGCCGTCTGAGTGAAACTTTGGAGTAGGGATGGTTGCATTCTCCTCCCTTCTGGATGTGGCAAGATGAAGAGGGGTCCAGAATGGTGACCTCAAACCCCAGCCAACGAAAGGGTCCCTGACATTTGGCTCGTGGCATTGTCTCCCCCTGGGTGGGGCAGGGTGGAGGTGGTGGTGAGGCGTGGACTTTGGAAAACGCTGGTGTTGTGGAATAAAAAGCCCAGGAGCCCAGAATTCGTGGAAAGAGCTCATTTCACAAGTCTTATCCATGAGTTTTTGAAGACGATGGGGTCTGCAGTCTGATGTGTGGGACGGCGCTTTTCCAAACTGCAGGTAAATGTGGCTGTTGGGGGCTTTCTTCGCACCTCCTCCTCCATTCCCCAGACACATTTTCCTGCTGGTTCGGAAAGGAAAAAGAGATAACTGCAATTATCAAAGTGGCTTAATCTTGGTAGGGAAAGGAGAGAATTAGGTCTTGGGGTGGCTCATGTATTAAACCTAGAAGAAACCTGGGAGGCCAGAGCGAAGACTCAGTTTTAACTGCTTCCAGCTATTTTTCTTTTACAAGCTTAGGGGCTAGTTAAAACCCTCAAACTCTGCAGGGTATATGCTGACTGCTGCAGAGAAGATTTGAATCTATAGAGGTTAGATTTGAATCAGTTCCCCTTGCAAAGCTCTGTTGCCTCCAAGATGCCTTTGTGCACAGGCTACAACTAGATATAGATATGTCCATATGTATATGTGTGCATATATATGCGTAGGTGTGTGTGTGTCTTTATACACACATATGTATATACATATATAATGCTTTCTTGCTCTGAGACACTACAGAATTGTCAATGGGATTTCCAGGTGGGGCAGAATCTACGCTTGAAATGGCCAAGAGAGGGAGAAAGGAAGATGCAACTCGCCCACTTCCCACTACGCTCTCCAAACACTGAGAGCATCCCCCATCCACGATGCCCCACCCTCAATCCCTGTTCTCTTTCCTCTAGAGGTCAAAATTTCAGTCTTGGAAAGGAAAGTAAGCTAAAACCCAGACTATGAGTTCCGCGACAGAGGAACTAAAGCTCCCGCGATTATTCTCGCTTCAGTGAAGGAAGCTGGGGAAGTAATCAACGTGCCCTAAAGGGAGGATGAGATCTGGCGTCAATCCGGGAGAGAAGCTGCTGGAGAGCCTGCCTCAGGCAGCCCCTGTTATTGGTATTAGCGTAATTTATGGGGCTCCGCTCCTTGTGCACGAGAGCAGAGGATCTGGAGCTCATCCAGAAGGAGAGAGAGCAGGCCGGTCCAAATAAATTGTTCGCCTCCCTGAGAGAAAGGAAGTTTGACTCATTCCCTCCCCGCCCCAATTTGTCTCTGGTTAGCTGTGCAGTCTGGAGCAGCCTCCAGAGAGCCACCAAGAGACTTTGGAAACTGGCTGAAGACCCGGGATGTGCAGCTACTGCTCCAGGTCCTGAGTTCTTCCCCACCCCCCTCCTGGAACCCGAGCCCAGTGAGATCCCTGTAGATTCTAGCTAGGCAGACGGTTGGTTTCCCCTGAGTGCTCCAAAGGGGGGATAAGAATTGGAAGGAAAGACAGGCAGAGAGAAGAAAATGGGTGAAGTGTGGGAATCATTGCTGCAGGAAGCCTGAAATGAGCAACAGTTGGCTCGCCTTCCTCTTCGGTCAGGCAGCTAGCGGATCAGAGAAACCTTAGATGTCTTAGTAGTATCCCTTTCAAAAGTGGCTGCTACTACCTACATCAGATTTGAGTAGCAAAGGGACTTACAGGAGTAAATAACTCAGGTCAGAGTAGAAACTCTTCCCCTGACATGGTGTCACAGTTCATCTCTAAAGAACTAGATTCAACTATTCCCTCTGTATAGAATAGCCTTCCTTTTTCGTCAAGATGTCTAAGATAGGAAAATGAGTTTCCTGGGTCCCTTCCCCTTCTAATTTCTGTATTGTTTTATTTCCTTTTGTTCCAAGTGTTAGGGGTGAGGAAAGTCATTTTATCTATTGTGGATTTTATAATTTTCAAGGAGTCTGGGAAATGAAAAGACCAATATATTTTTAAAATTTGTTTTCATTCCATATGAAGCAGAACTATTTTGACTTAAAGCAACGTATTATCTTTTTTTTTTTTTTAAAGCAATTGGGGTTAAGTAACTTGCTCAAGGTTACACAGCTAGTCATTATTTATGTGTGGGTGCTCATTTTCTGAGGCCGGTTTCGATCTCGGGTCATCCCAACTCCGGGGCCAGCAGTCTTACTCACTGTGCTACCTAGCTGCCCCATGCAACGTATATCTTAAAAGAGGTAGGATTATTATTTTGAAAAAATCAGTGTAATCATCGTTAGATCACTGTTATGATATTCTTATTTCAAAAAGGTTCACTGTTGTGTGAAAAAAATGAAAAGTGGCTCCCTGAGTATTTCCATTATTGCTTTTTTAATGTCTCCAGTCCTTTTGGTCATTTAAATGTTCCTTGGTCTCTGAAGATCCTTCAACCCCTGAAATTCTCAGAAAGATAGTTCTTTGTTATTCTGCTCATAAAAGTTTCCATAGAGGATTTCAAACAATCATCATCAACACTATGATGTCCCTTGACAAGCAACCTCTAGCATGAAACTACCATAGTGCATGTAGTTCTTTTAACAAAATAATGGTCTTATTCAGACAAAACACTGATGAAATTAATGTCTTTCCACACCCTAGCAAGGTTTTTATTGGTTCATAGCTGGAAATATCATGAAAGAATGAAAATAGCAGCGAATGTTTAAGAAAATCTTTGACAGGAGGAACTTTGCCCTGGAAAATATTATCAATTATCACTAGTAAGATTGAAAATTTTAAATGTATATCAATGAAAGTAGAAGAAACCAAATTTCTTTTGTAAGGGTGAGGATTGCAGTAGAAAAATTCTTATCTTTTAATCTAATCACTTTTTGTGTAAGAGAGGATCATAGTTAAATTTGAGATTATACAAAGAATAAAAAGCTTAGAAAGTAACTAACCACCCTGAGTTGGTGGAATATAAAACAAAACGTAAGGGGAAAGTTAAAATTATGTTGCTTTTCTGAAATGACTTAATGGTGGTAAACATTCATTTATTATTTGAAATCTAAGAAAGTTGTCATTTAATATAAACTAAAACGTGTTCTGGAAAAAGAAACCAATGGCACATCAAAACTAAAATCATATTTTATTGTTGTTGTTGTTGTTTTTATCATCATCACCATCATCATTATTATTATAAAACAGGTGCCAAAAATAATGAAGTTTGACAAGATGCAGAAGGCAACTTTGGAGACACTCTCCGTGGTGCTGATCCTGTTTTGGGGACATCCTCAGGATTCACTTGCATGCCCTCACCCATGTGCATGCTATGTTCCTACAGAAGTTCACTGCACATTTCGATCTTTAGCTTCAGTGCCAGCAAGGATTTCTAAGCATGTGGAAAGAATCAATTTGGGGTTTGTACCACAATTTTCTAAGAACTTTAAAAATATGTATATTTTTCTTCTTAACAGCCTCTAAATGATTAAATATACATGGGGAATAGAGGGAAGGCTTTATGTTAAATGCTGTCCTTTTATAAAATCAACCATAATTACTTCTCATGTGAAACTGGTTTCACAAGGACTAAAAACAAAGATGCCTCTTACCAACCTCAATCTTAATTTTAGAGATGTGGTTTTGTCTTAATGATTTGAGAAATTAATGTAGATTCTGCCAATTCCTTTACATATGACATGATATAAGAACTTTCTGAAAATGTTTTACCAGAGTGAAAGGAATGAGTGTAACATTGTGGCTTTTAGAAAGTCATCTAGGAGCTTGTTATTGACTTAGAAAAAAATTGATATGACATTTTAACAATTTGAAAAAAAATCATCTTTCATGGGTATTTCTATGTATCACACCAAATTGAATGTCTTATTTTTTTTCATTCTTTTGAATTTTGCTGTTGTGATTTTACTTTTATTACTTTTGCTTATGTATTGTCCCTTCAATATAAATTCTGTGGTCCTTTTAACTATGGAAAGGCGGTAGATAATTCAGAATTTCAGAAAAAAAGGAAAATAAATGCCTGAAAATCTTCCTTGTTGGATTATTTTCTTGAAAATGAAGTGCTGTAATTTTAAAGGAAATAATAACTTCTATAATTACATAAGTAAAATTTAAATATACAACGTTTAAGAAAGTATAATTAGATTCTGTGGTCACAGGTGAAATGGTAGAATGAGACAGTAAAAGAGAGTAAAGATAACGAAAACTTTCCAAGTCTGAGACAATAGATCATGTAATACTATTCCAGATAATGGTGTAGGAACCCTCATGGTTTGAGTCACTTGAAAATCAGACAGTAATAACATAGTCTAGGAAAAATTGGCATTTCATTGAATCTGACTTTTTTTCATATTTATTATTTTTCCTTTGGGGGAGATAATCCCATTCTGGAGCATGGGTTCCATATTTTGATTTACAGAGATGAAAAGGAGACTTAGATTCCTTGTTCCTTCCCTCTGCTTCTCATCTATACATGCTCTGATTATCTGATCTTCCTATTTCAGAATTACTCCATTCATGTATGTAACTGGGAATATAACTAATAAACATTTATGAGTGTCCATTCTGCATGCCGCCCAGTCAAAGGACACAATGAAGCAATTCTCCTGTGGATAATGGTTAAAAGGTAGAATTATATGACTTACCCTGATTTAGTGGAGAAGGAAGTAAGGAGAAATGTGATTTTGAATCTTGTCAAATAATACAAGAAGTATTGACTATGACCTCTGTAATGTAATATTAGTAGATCTCTGAATGTGCTGGAGTTCTTGTCAAATCAGATAATAATGGTGGGGACAGCTGACCCTTCGTAACAGTTCACAGGTTACAAAAGTCTCTTCTCACAACTGTCTTTGGAAGGTGAAAAGGACAAGGATTCAGCCTATTACTAACACAAGCTTAAACTTCCTTTTCACATGTATCAATAAGTTTAGTTTCCTCAGTATCAAACTTTATTCTCCTCTCTAGTAGAAAGCAATGATTACTTTTATTCAGCCAGAGATAAATAATTAGAAATGGGAAAGAGGAAGTGGTTAAAAATAAGTGTTGAATATAGGCAGTATATTGTGATAACTTTTCTACATAAAACAGCAAAGATAACAAAGTGGGAACTCACTGCTGTGTATTGTTTTTGTTTTGTTTTTGAAAGTGAATGGCAACAAGATTTTTTAAAATCTTATATTAATATTGTAGAAATATGACATTTAATTCAAGAAATAAATTGCTTCAAAATGTACTGCTATTAGCTTTACAATTTTGAAAAATGGATTAATATAATTCTTTTCTACCTATGTTTAGCTGCAATAAGGTTATCTTGAGGGGAGGAATACTCCAAAAAAGAAAAAAAAAAGATGGCATTGGGCAATGTGACAAAGTAGAGGAAAGGAGAGGTAGATGTCTACCGCATACAAAACTTGGAATCTGAGTTGTCTTTTTAGTAGTTTGGAAAGGTTTTAAAACTTTCAAGAGGAAGCTGAAATTATTGGCAGGATACTGAGGAAAGGTCATATTACTACACAGCTGTATACAACATACTCAATAAGTATATGGTGAGGGAATCTTCTGTTTCTACACATGATTATCTGGAAGACTTTCCGATAAATTATTTTCCAAATATAAGAGGGGGAAAATGATTATTGTCTGCCTGACTGGCTTTATATTTTTTGGAGGGGTTTCATCAAACTCTTTTGGACACCTTTCTAGAATTTCTTAAGTGACCCATAAGTAATAAATTATGCATTTTGAAACTTTGATTTCTTGGGTAGACAACATTGCTCTGCCAGTCCTAAAGAATTATGTCCCTTTTCATATCAGGAAGAGAGAAGACCTGCCCCAACCTCCTTACTCTCAGACTGCTTTCTGGGCAATTTTTATCTTTCTAGAATTTGAACATTGCTTCAACCTGGAAGCTTCTTTAGCTTTCTGCTTCCTCTTGAAAATAGCTGCAGGAAATTTATATAGGTATTATCAAGTTATTCTTGATATGCTCCATTCTAGCACATTTCACAGATTGAAAGTTGGAAAAGATCCTAGAGGTTGTATGATTCAGCCTACTTATTTTATCTAAAAGAAAACTCCAACTCAGAGGGGGCAAAGTGACATTCCCCAGATTTCACAGGTTGTAAGAGATAGAGATGAATCTTGAATCCTGATCCCATGACTGTAAATCCAGTCCTCTTTCCCTTAGACTACATTGTCTTCCAGGTCAGGGCAAATGGACTCACTCCTACATTGAGCCACTAATGAATAAGGGTGACTCATTCCAGCTTATGTATTTGTGTTGTCCATTGAAATCCTCAGTCCAGAATGTGGATTAATATTTAGTTAGGTCCCTCAAAATGGGTCCATACACTGACAGAAGAAAGTAGATGAAAGAAGGGAGCACCACAGGAATTGGACCTAAACATTTCTGAGAAACAATATATTTTTGATTCATACTAACTGTTCATTTTCTACTCCAGCATAGCATTCTCTACTGCATTCCTGACCTCTTTCCTTCTAAAATGGTTTCTTTAAAATATAATGTCTTCTGGAACAGTTATTGTCTCTGTTGTCCCTTTAATTCCCTCTCCATGGGAGAGAAGGTTTCTAGTAATGAAAAGAGCATTTTCTTATCATAACACATGGGCTTGAATCTATTTCTGCTAATACCTCTGCTAATGTGGGTCAGATTAATGATCCTCACATTCATTAGATGTAAAATGAGGCCCTAAGATGATTTTTAAGATACCTTCTATCTTTTGATTCAATGAGGTCCTAAATTTGCAAAGACATGCATAGCTAAAAGACCCACAGGGAAATTTGACTTACAAGTAACAAGTTATGACAATTTCCCTTTGATGGTATTTCTGTTGTCATTCTAATAAGAAAACATGTACCACTTTACATCTGACAAAGAGGTAGAGAAAATATTATTTTAGGGATGAATAAATGAAGGCTTCAAGAAGTTAAGCAATTTACTCATTTTGTTGTTATTCAGTCATGTCCAGCCTTTTGTGGCCCATTTGGGGTTTTCTTGGTAAAAATACTGGGATGGTTTTCCATTTCCTTCTCCAGTTCTTTTTATAGATGAGGAAATAGGCAAACAGAAACCTTGTCCAGGGTCACAGAGCTGGTAAGTGTCTGAGGCCAGATTTGAACTCAGGGAGATAAGTATGCATGAAGAGAGACTCTGGGTCCAGTATTCTACCCACTACACCATCTAGTTGCCCCATAATTGACTTATAGTATCATACTTATTCTAAGCTATATTTATGTGTGTGTATGTGTTTGTGTGTATTCTTACCTATATTTATCATACCCAGGTCTTCTGACTTGTATATAATAATTGATTTGAATTCTTCCAAAACTTTTTTTTTCCAGTATAGCATACTATCTTGCTATATAATGGATAAACAATCACAGGTCTGAAAGGTACAGTAATGAGTAAATAGTCGAGAGGAATTTAAGCATGCTTTTGAACACTTTATTTCAAAAACAAAACTTGGCAAATGGTATAGCAAAAATTATCTAAGTGCCACCTATTCAGATACTAACATGTACTAATATAACTAATATAAGATACATGTACTAATATAAATTATTGATAAATAAAGTCTATTTAAAATGATCATCTCAGAGGCAGATGTAGTTGAATGGTTAGAGAATGGTCTTAGAATCATGAAAAATCTGTGTTTAATTCTTACTCTGATACATGCTACCTATGTGACGTTGGGGAAAGTCAACTAACCTCTCAGTTCTCCTAGGCAAAACTGGCAGAGCAGATCAGTAGAGAGAGTTTTATCACTGGAAGTTCCTATACTTATGAAATCACAGATCTAGCCCCGCCCTTCCAAAAAAAAAGAAAATCCTTTTAATTTAAGTTTCTATATAACTCATCCTCATATAATTACGTATATGGTCTCAGATATATTCTCTGTTCTTCTGAAGTTTATAATGCCAAGAATGACTTTGTCTATCAGGAAGAAAAGGGGAAAAGAGTTTAATGGGCACAATAAGGTAGTAAGCTATTTCCACAAGTACTTATTCAGCTTTCTTGATATTTGACTAATCAATTATTTCTAAGCTTACAATTTTTTATAAAGCAATTAGTATCTTTCTGCATAACACCCTACAGGATTTTAAAATGTGTGAAGCAGAAGGGATCTGGAAGGCATTTATTTTAACACTATGAACAATAAACAGTATCTAAGATGTTAAGTGACTTGCCATGAATCAAGTGGCTAGTAAATGGTGACCTGAGGTCTTCTAACAACTGTACTGGCCACTCCATACTTCCTCCCTCTGGAGGGTGACCTTGCCTTTTGTTTCTAACTTTGTCATTCTTTCTGTTTTCATATGTTCGTTTGTCATCTATCTTGTCTATAATTCCCTGCCTTTTTTATCATACTTTTTTTTCTTGTTGCCCATAGAAAGGCCTTGATTCCAAAGAAAAATCATATATACCTATGATTTCATCCAGAAAAGAAACTTACCTAACCCCATGATCCTACTGATATGATCATAGATAGTCATAGATGTTAGATCTGGAGCAGAATTTGGAGGCTATTGAATCCAACTTCTTCACTTAAGAGATAAGGAAACTAAGGCCTGGAGAGGTTAAGTCATTTGCTCAAATGGCATAGGTAGTCAGTGGCAGAAGCAAGATATAAATCCACCCCCTCTGACTTCAAATCCTATTTTTCTACTATACAATGTTATATTCAACTGTCTTGAGTTTACTAGCAAAAAAATAATAGTCCAAGAAAAATATTTTATGGGGTAATCTACCTCTCTTATTTAAGTTGTAAATTATATTACAGAGTCATGATCATAGGTTTTAGAATAGGATGTTGGAGTTACCCAGTTTGGTTATTCTTCAATTGATAGGAGTAGTATAGGTCCTCAAGTGTGTCCCTTTGAATGCAAACTTCATAGAACAAATGCCCTTAATAATGGGATTTGTTCTGTAAAACTTGGACTCGGTCAAAAGGCCACACCCAAGGATCTAGAAGAGCACATGTAGCATCTAGGCTGCAGGTTCCCCACTCCGGTTATAGGTTTTCCAGTGCAAAACCATAGTTTAGAAGATGACGTTGTTGAAGGGGTAGAGGGGGTTTAGCTTCTTATTGGTACAAATTCATTAACTGTCTTGCTTGAGCTTCATGATGTTAAGTGTCATACAAACTAATAGTTCATTGATTTCCTGGGCATTTCATTGAAGTATCCTTACTACAGAACAGATACATAACATAAGGACCCCCAAGATAAAGATTAGGAATCTATGGATTTGAATTCATCAAGTAGGTTATATTATTTAAATAAATCTTCAGAGGAAGCAGAGTGTGGTAAAAATAGAGCTGGCCTTTGAAACATAATAACCTAAATTCAAATCCCACCCCATTCATATATAGATTATGTGACTCCTGGCAAGGCCAAGGCATTTGACTTCACAATGACTCTAGGCATTCCCTAAGTTTATATGTTATAGGATATATATATATATATATATATATATATATATATATATATATATATATATATATATATATATATATATATATATGTTGCCTCTCTGATCTGGCAAGAAGAGTTTCCTTGTAAGCATCTCCTTTCTTCAGTAAAATCATGGGTTCAGACCCCCCTAAAACATTTATTACTCTATCTGAATGAAATATATCTTAATGAAAAGTATGTGTAAAATAATATGAAACTGAAAGTCAGACCCTAAAGGCTCCACTGAAGCCATTGCCTAACTGGGAGGAGATGTTGAGTAGGTAGAAACTAGTTGAGTGTCATAATGCTTGTGTATCAAAGGCATAATCTCATGGAGGAGGGGTAGAAATCCAGGATCTCTGCTTCTGTAGACTCATATAGAAATAACTTGTGATAATACCTGGCAACTACTCTTTCAAGGGAATCATGTATAACTATGTAAGCCTTAAATGAGACCATCAGAGAGGCACAGAAAACATTCATAGTAAGCTGGAGAAATCCAGACTTCTAAGAATATGGTAGACACT